>CM068486.1:6651304-7851304 GCA_034769265.1 Remorina albescens
GCGCTCTGGTTCGTTTAGAGGACTAGTTTACTGTACATCTTTCATTGTACCTCTGATAGTAAAGATGACAAGCTGAATAACACATTCAGATCTATTGGTCATCACAGTATACGTCTCTGGGCCCCATTCTTCTGCATGCATTGTCCTGATCTCATTTCATAGTGTTGTTACATTGTGGTGATTTATAGAACCTGTTAAGCAATAGAATGCTGTGAATGTGCATTGCCTTTGTTTCCGTCAAGGTGGAAACATCTGCTGAGGAGCTAAAGACTTGTGCCATAAGGTAATCAAAGCATAGTAATCACTGCACTAAAATCAGATCTCCAGGACGAAATGCATAACAACAACATCATATGGCAGCCTCTACTCCTATTTCAGTCACTTCATTACCCCTGATGTCAATTTCTCATATTTGCTGAGACATGCGCAATTCTCCAGGGCTTATTGTCTCAGCAAGAGCTGCATCAGCAGTTGGATCTTCTGAGGAAAAAAAATAATTCAGCTGGGAGTGAAAAAACCCACAGCAAACCCATCCGGTTTCTATTTTGATTTATTGCACTTTGTAATTACAATAACCAAAGGGCTCTGATGTGCAAATATTCAAGTGCAAGCTGATTTATTTTCCGGCCGAACAGTGAAAGCTGGTATAGCATCATGGAGTTTGCTTATTGTGGTGTGTGTGCAGTATTTGTGCGTGCATGCAAAACATTTCATTGTGCAAAAAGTGAACACGATTGAGAAATTAATGCAGACGTCTGCTGTGTAGCAGAAAGTGCATCTAAGTGCGTAGTTGTGATTCCGTTCAGCTCAGTGTCAGGTCGACCGTCTGTTTTAATT
The DNA here is from genome assembly GCA_034769265.1 of Remorina albescens. NCBI lineage: Eukaryota > Metazoa > Chordata > Actinopteri > Carangiformes > Echeneidae > Remorina > Remorina albescens. The sequence goes on from CM068486.1 coordinate 6,652,142, forward strand.
CAGAACCACCAACTTAACACCATAAATAAAGGAAAGAACAGCTTCCCTTTGGGGATAAAGCCAATGATCCATGTGTCACAGTTTTTTCACACATTTTATTCTCCTTACATATCAGTGTTTCTCCTGTCATTTCAGCGTTTTTGTCCTCCTGTGCTCCAGCAACCCTCTCCACCCTGTCCATGTCTAGTTTTCTTTAATTCCAATTTTTACAGGTTCATTCATTCATTCATCTTCAACCACTTATCTGTTTCTGCGAGGTAAACCCTGACAGACAGAGACCAACAACCACTCAGACTCAGACTCCGACCTACGGACAATTTAGAGTCACCAGTTAACCCAAACATGATGGCTTTGGACGGTGGGAGGAAACCGGAATACCTGAAGGAGAGAACATGCAAGCTCCACACAGAAAGGGCCCAGGCCGGGAACCGAACCTGCGACCTTCTTGTTGTGGGGTGACACTTGATATCTCTATTCCACCCACGTGGACCAGGTCATTTTGACAATGAGCCATCATTTTTACAGTTTACAGTTTCATTCTGATAAATTGTGTATGTACATTTAAATACTGCGACTTGTTTGTGATGATGATGATGATGCTCTGATAAATGAGTAGCTAAGTTATTCATTTCAATATTTTGTACAGACTGCAATCTTAAAGCAAAGCAAGTGTCTAAATAAGTTTAGTGACTGACTATGAGCTGCTGGGTTGGTTAAATAATCCATTAAAGTTAAAATCCAGCTGCTATATTTTGAAGTTGAAATATTATATAATGATATTTTAGTCTCACAGTCCTGCCAACTGTGTCTGGAGGATATCAGTCTTTATCTCAGCAATACGAATTACCAATTGTTCCAGTGACACTGTATTTTCCTCAAAACACCACATTAATGACGGCAGACGTTTGAAATTACTTGTTTGTCATAAGGCATGCTGTCAAGACAAAAAAAAACTGAACATGTGTTTGAATTCTACTCTCAAATCACTGCTAGTTTTCTCCAAACAGGAGGTCTTCACCCATTTAAGGTTGGGTACAAAACCAATTTCCTCCAAACTTTGTGAAAGAGAAGGCTCCCATTAAATTCTGGAAGATTTTGGATAATCCATCTAGATTTATTGATTTTTTTTTTTTTTTTTTTTTTATATTTTATTTTATTTTTTTCCCTCTGAGGTCTGTTGGGACCAACGCTGGTCTCTCTAGGAAGGGACACTGTAGTTGAAATCACTGAAAATGTTCATGCTGGTCTTGACAGAAAAATTGGTTGGCACAATTTATCCGTGTTTCTTGTGTAATGGTCTGTGTGGCTGCAGCTTTCTTAGAGCTTTCTTAGAGAAGGACTGGTCAGGGGCACCCTGACCAGTCCTTCTCACCCCAACACCCCAATATTGGTAATAATTTACTGGTTGATGGGTGTAATTGTTTCAAAATGACTACTAAACCAGGTGACACAGGCCCAATTTAAAACATATAAGGACCTACTTTAGTGCTGCTACATCCAGGATGAGCAGCTGATATCAGCTTGTAGCTCTGTTGATTTATGATGATGTAGCCTCCCGTCCTTTATTGTCACCATCAACCACCGACAGGCTTCCTTCTCTAAGAATAAATGTATTCAAATTTGTGCTCATTTAGTTTAGAAACAAAGTCTGGCTCTATGATATAGTCCAAAAGAAAAGAGCACAGGAATTAATTTTGCTGCTAAGCCCCAGTGATGAGGAAAATAATATTTAGTGATGTATTAAAGTGTAACCAAAGGAGGCCAAAAAGCTTGAGTGAAAGTTAAACATCTAGCTGTTGGTTAACTTTGGAACCTTCCTCATTTTTCCCTTTGAAAAGGCAGTCATCTTTAAAACTGGCTTACCACGCTGCCGAGTGTCTCAGCCAGCAGCTGGTTTGCTTCGGTTTCCAACCACTCGGCATGTCTCAGATGCCTCATTATAGTTTCCTCTCAGTGTTTCAGCAGTGCACTGACAGGCTGTACTTTGTAGTCCTCAAATCAACTGGTCAGTAACGTTAGGAACCACATCAACGCTTTAACTTTAATCACTGCACACGGCATCGCATGCAGGGAGGGATGTCGCTGTCCTCCCCTATTACTGATCTCTTATATATATTTCTTAGGCCCAGTCCCAATACACCCCCTACCCCTACTTTTTAGCCCTACCCCTAAATTTTGCGCATTCCTGCAAGGGTAGTGGTGTCCCAATTCCTTTTTTCACGTAGGGGTAGGGGGTATGAATCTAGCCCTTCAGAGCGAGGGTTTTCCGATGCTGACTTCCCGAGGAAGGGCCAGTTTCGCGATCCCCAGAGAGCGAGAGGATGTGGAGAAGTCGGAGAAAAAAAACCACCAAAAATTCCCAAGAGACAACAGACGTCGATGGTGTATATTCTTTTCCGTGTACCTCTTGGTCTATTTATCAACCGAAGCATGATGAATAATAAAAAAATGATCGCAACCGATCGTGATCGTGACCGTAGACTCCATGTTTTTTTTGTTTTTTTTTTTAAATATATATATTGACAAAATATACATTGACAGACAGAGTACGAACAGGGTGAGGGCATTACATACAAAAATAAAATGATGCCAATTGAAATTTACATGAACCGTAGCCTCCATGTTGCTGCTGGGACAACGCAGTCAATTGTGTGCCCGAACGTAAACTACGCGGTGACGTAGCAAGTGGTGTCCCAATTCCTAGGGAAGATTACAAAGCCCTACCCCTTGTTAACCCCTTTCGAGGGTTAAGGGGTAGTGGGTGAGGGCTAGGGGTAGTGAGTAGGGTGAACATTGGGATTGGGCCTTAGACTAAGATCAGTGGTGGGAACATATTTGGAAGGACGAACTGTACAAAGGCAATGGGAACAGAATTACTCATCTGCTGACAACTACATCTTATCCATTAGGCAGGAAAAAAGAAAAGGTAGAGAAAAAACAAAACAGAACTGGAAACCTTTAATACCAACAAAGATTACAAAAAGCTGCATAGATTTTGCTTATTTGCTTAATGGCTGTACAGAGACTGTAGAAATGTGAAAACTGTGACGGCGACGGCTTCTCAATGCGTGTGGTAAATTTTAGCCCTCATTAGTAGAACCCACCCGAGAATTCTCTGAACTCACCGATGTATTTGCTTTGACTTCCTTGAGGTAAGAAATGACTGTAAGGGTTCAGATGGAGTGCTTACTGCATTTATTGAGCCATTAAAAGCATTAATATCTCAATAAAAGCAAAAATACATTTTAAAGCTCTGTTAAACAATATTTACATCAACAATAGATGGACTTAAACTAGTATGTGCAGTATTTGAGTAGTTGCTCATTAATAATGGCAAAATCCACAGAGTCATTTTACACACTTGACACAAAAGGGACTTTCTGGGCTTCTTTTAGTTAATTTGTCTCTGAAACTGAAGTGCATCAACATAATGCAGATGCACACTACAAGCTGACTTGCTTAATGATGAGCTATAAACATTGATGTTCACTTTTGGACTTATGGCATAAAACAACTAATGGTTGCTCCCACTACAATGCTAAAAACACACTCGAACTGATAATATTCTGCCCACTCAGACAAGCTCTAGTGTGATACAGGTGGTTCCACTATTTTTTTCCATGTTAGCCAGGTAAAGCACTGTAACAAACCAGTATCTCCAAAGTTATCTTGCAAAACTGGTGTAGAGTTCATAGTAGCATTGCTTATAGTCCATTCTTCTTGCACACGTAGGTCTGTGTTACTGCTACACTAGTCCACGGAAACATGAGCACAACAACACAATGTGGCTGTCTGGATCTGCAGAATGAGGCCTGTGCCTTCCTGCATCTCACCCAGATGAACTTACATTAATTATTATAATTGCTGTTGAAAACACATCAAGTGAATGTTGAGATTGGAAAAAACAAACAAACAAAACATTAACAAAACATTAATGATAATTAAAAACAAAGTAAATTGATATGGGGAGGCACCCGTTGTCCATTAATATGTTCCACATTACTGTGGGTCCCCCTGTTATCACCAAAATCTGCAGTTCCCCTTCAGCTCTGCTTAGCTTTTTGGTGTCTTTCGTCTCATTTCTTTGTTACTTTGCCCTGCAAATACTTTGATTCAGTCAGATCACCACTCTGACTCGGACAGGTGTTTTCAGCAAAAAAAGCCCTCTCTCTGCTGTTTATTGGAAGGTGGCTTAAGCATGTTAGACGGTCAACAACTACCTGGTGAGCGCAGCGATGAGTCAAATATTTGCTGCAGCAATTTGAAACGACCAAAACAAAAATAAAAGGAGGTGCGACGAGAGGGACGACTAGACTTTCATTCACCAACTAAGCAATGTGAATGCTGATGCTGCTTTGCGTTTGCTGGATTTCTGCAAAGAAAACTAACGCATTTAACCTTTAAACTTTTGGATAGGCCAACTGATATTTCTGTTTTTAGGTTACATGTTTACAGCTTGATGAAATCGCCAAATAAACATGCTGCTTTTCATACTCATGAGAAACATTATATAAAAAAAGGAGTTTCCCTTTTTTAAGCGGTATATACTTTTGGGGTTTTTTTTTTTTTTTTTTTTTAAACCGTCGGTCTATAAGACATCTCCACAGTTATGCCCCAGTAGAAGAATCTGGATAAAGCCAAGCTTGTTTGAGGCATTAACTTGCGGCTGACGAATAAAGCGCTAACGAGATAGCGATCAGAGAGGGCCCAACTCCAAAGGCAGCCTGCTTGCCTGGCAGCGATTGATAATCTCTTCGTTGGTTTCACTCAGCTCCCTTTAATCTGACTCCACATAAGCCTTTTTTTTCCCCCTCTTGATCAAGTAAACGCTTAATTATGGCTAATGAATTCCATCCAGAGCTCGGGTAAACACGTCTATCAAACAAGATCATGCTGATTTTTAACTGAAGAGAGAAAAGATGGGGGGAGAAAAAAAAAACCCCCCAAAAGACAAATGTGGGAAAGCAATTGCGGTGAACATTTTCAGTGCCAAAATGACTGCGGTCCCACTTACGACTTGGAGGAAAGATGGTTCTGTTTCTATAATAGCAGCAATTTACTGTTAAAGGGAGAGAAACACTGCCGTAGTGCTATTCTTTAGTAAAACTGAATACTCCTATGATTTAATTTATGTTGGCACATTTTCTGTGACATAAAAAGATCAATCCAGCAATTCCATACACTTTTCACAGGTTATCATCAGAGTCAGAGTCATGAGGATGCACATAGAATAAAAGCAGAAGCACGCCCTAATAGGCAGGCAAAACAGCAGCTTCACTGTGTACGTGTTATATACAACAATAAAGCAAGTAATGGAGAATGTGGATATTTTTAATAGAATAGAAGGAAAGGATTTATGTGTCATGAGAAATGTTTTTATTTGCTCTTTCTTATGTAGTAGCTGCTCGTTTGTACGCTTGTATGAGTAGAGTCCATAAATTGTTGATGCGGGGTCCACAGATGGTGGGGGGGTGAGCAAATGGATAGGTCACTGCTGTGTCTACAAATGTGGGAGTCAACACGCTGCTTTTTGTGTCATTAACTGGAACCATGTAGTTGACGCACAGTGAAACAGTTATTCCATGGATTTTTACGCTGGCTATTATTGATGTCTATTACAAACAACGTCCGAGCTAAAATGAAGCTGGTACAATGGTATGATGATGCCTTTATTTTCGAGGACTTATCAGTAAATCGCAAGAATCTCGACGTTGCAGCTCCTGACTCCATCCCATGATGTTATTTACTCTGAGGAGGCGACCATGTTGAAGAGATTAACCATGGCGCTACACAGGTTATGATTGTGACACACTCCATCAGTTTAAGAAGCTCGCTGCTTATCTTGGCTCTGAATGTTGTTTACCCGAGGATTTGACCAATCTATGAGCGTGTGCGTGTGGCTGTTTACTTTGGGCCGCCATTGTCATTCTCCACCCATGCTTGACAGTTAGGCCTGGGCAATTTGTGCTTGGCATCCTTGAATAGGTTTCCGTTAATGAGGCTGATAGAATGACCATTCATCCACAGGGGGCTCTTGATGTGCCACAGTTCAAATGTTAATCACCCAAGCTACTTTGGCAAATTGAGAGAGCTCTATTCACTGCTCACTCTGTGAATGTGTTCTCTCTAAAAGCTAGGTTTATGCATCTCCTCTCGTCTCTGGATGTGGGACTAGACACAGGGAGTCCCCACTGACACTTTTTAACAGCTCACCCCCACCTCACTTTTTTTTTTTTTTCTGTGGTAACGGACATAGTGGTGGCACCCTCATCCGCTGAGGCGCTGCTCTTGGGGACGACGGCGTGTCCTGCTGACAAGGTCCCATCCGGACTCCCTCCATCATCATGTCAGCGTTCAGTGGGAGTTCAGTCTCCCGAACAAAAGGGTCTTGTTTGCACTTACAACTCTGTGAACCTCTCTGGCCTGGGTGTTTACAAATCTCCTTCACTGAATCTGCACAGCCTAACAAGCTATTCACAATGTTGATACCATCGAAAATAATCTAATTTATCACCTAAAAAAAAAAATCATCTTTACACTAAAGATAAGCTATGTTATTAAAGATCATTATTTTTATACAATACTTTGCTACTTACCACTCTTATCCATGTATAACCTATTAAATTTTTGTAGCTTTTACTAAGAAATTTGCTGGACTCATTAAATTTGACCACTTAATTTGAAATACTGATATAAAATGTATAAACACTGTCTAGTCTCAAACTAAAAAACTGTGCCTTTTAACATTTTGTCATATACACTGTTCAGGGACATTCATCCTATTCAATGTAATTTTGAAAAGTTTTTAAAGTTGACTTTTACGGTAAATTATTACAGAAGCCAAACAAGGATCAGCCAACTTCGGTCTGCTGTGTTGTACATTACCTTCCCTCCCCTGAACCTCCTTGAAAACACATGCGTACTTGTTTAATCCATAGAGGTTACGTTGCTTTATAGATTGCCCTGCTTACTTTCAGCAAACAAAACTGGCTTTGGTCATACTTTAGCCCAGGATCAGAACCTCCCAGGTCATGGTTATAGATTTTGCCCCGGTGAGAGCAGAATAATCTATATTTATATTGCACTCCGGCAGCATGAAGTCCAAATGATCCAACGCCAGCCAGCTCAGATGTTCAGTGAAGTCTGGGCACTCAATCACTGAGTGCACAACCTGCTCATACAGATCCACATGATTACACTCTAGTAGTTTATGACTACAACTCATTGCCGGGCTGTGGTTAAACCCTCAGTGGTCCTAATGGCCGGCAGCAATGCACCTCCCTTGAAACAGGTGATGAATTGCGGCGAGTGTTACAGTTCCAACTGGGGATCTGATAGTAAATGGCCTCCTTTCTTCTCTGAGGCGTTTTAATGGCACCAAATTTAGTCAGATATCAGGGGGACACTTGTTGTTGAAGATGATACAACATCTCTTGGAGAAACACACAGAGCTGGATTGATATTCTTTACCGAGTACGCCAGCGAATGCTTTCTGCTCTTGTCTTGTTACTCTGTTATGACGAGCAGCCCTTCACAGCAGTTCGGTGTGGCAGGAGTGGGGATCGCGGCATCTGTCTCTGACAATGATGAAATAGCCGTTTAACACAAGGTGACAAGCAACACGTGTAGAGTCATCGCTTTCTCAAGGTGTGGAAGTGGCACTGTCATATTCTTAATCATAATATTCATCCCGGCTCTGAGGCCAGATTAAACAGCCCATTACCCCGTCTCTCATTAAAGTGCAGGCTGACACCTTTGTTGGTAGAACCCATTGTGCCGTGTGGGGGAATATTTCTGGCATGTAGCTGACTTGTAGTATGATTTTTGTGTGCTTTTTATTTTATGGAAACCGCATTGAGTTTACATGTGAATAAATAAAATTGAATTGATTCAAAATGTATGAGGTAATAACAGTAAACAATGAGATAATAACTCTCTTATAATTGAATTTTCAAATATTCTCTAGAAAAAAACATCTACAGATCTGTCCTTTTATGATTTACATCCGAGGGTTTGGACTTCCTTTGTGTGGTTGTATGCTCACACTTGCTATTGTCATTGCACAATTGTTTTCATGTTGACAACTTCAGCTGGTGGATATTTTGGCAGGTGGCAATTTATGCTACATGTGAATGTACATTTTTGCTTTCATCTTTATGTACACATATGCAGAAGCTTGACAGTTCGACTAGCAAAATATTAGACTTGCCAAAAGCAGTATTTATTACTCATTATATACTTATCATGTGTATGAGTATGTGTCAGAATAAACATTAATTATATCAATTTAAGATTTCGATAAAGGGAAATTCCTTCAGATGATAAATCAGCGCATCACGGCCGAGTCCCAACATCAGTAGTATTTGTCAGCCTCCTAAAACCTTGTAATTTCAGCATAAAAGTAAGTTAAATCTGACCTCTAACCATTTGCTTCAAATTTGCCTCCTTTGGGTCATCAAATGTCAGATGCTACTGCCAGTGTAGCTGTCAACATGTGCTGTATATCAATAAAGTAATGACATTGACCTACGCTGAATTAACTTACTGCTAGCACTGTGCAGCGGCATGAAGGGTACTCAGCTAAGGTCTTTCAAATTATTGCTATTTGAAGATTCAGCTGTAGCATTAAACTGGGAAGGGAATATGTGATTTTAGTCCTCTTGGGCATGTTGCAGAAATTCATTCCTCCCTGACTAGTTTTGACTGTTAGCAACTTGAGTATATCTGAATTGGTGGAAACTCCAGCACTTTGGGCACCCTTCTATTTATAATTTGGCTTAATCCATATAATGTCTGAGCAACCAATCCTCACGAATCAGCCTTTGTTGCCAGTGAATTTTTCATTTACATGCTATGTCAAACATTTAGGGCATTTGTTGTTTCCTGTGCAGTTGAGTGACTTGGACAAACCTTCACTCTCATTATAAATCAGTGTTTACCCTAAATGTTTTCAGGACTCACTGACAGCTCAGATGCTATCAGATGCAAGTGTACCTGTTTGACGGACATTCCCTTACATTTATGTGACTGGCTGAGGCTTTACTATCCATGAATCTGAAGCCAGCGCTGTAGATGTAAACATTGCAAGAACCTACAAAATTACTAAGATTTATTGCCTGACAGCGTGTGCCTTCTCAACTCAGTCACAGATAAATAAGTGTCAAAAGGCAGGGCAGATAACACTACATCCCACCTCACTGTCAGAGTTATACTACTGACAGAACGGAGGAGGTCATCATCCAAATTAGAGTTCATTTAGTGTGGGTGGAATATCCGTATATCTCCATGTTGCTCATCTTGAATTCGCACCAAGCAGAAACAGGAACATTGTGTGTGTGTGTGTGTGTGTGTGTGTGTGTGTGTGTGTTTATATATATATATATATATATATGTGTGTATTTCATATTTCATCACATTAATTGCATGCTAGTATTTTGTCCCATCGCCTCACCCTTAACTTGTTTCATACCCTTCGTCAGGTTCCTGCTTCCTGATGCTGCGTACATCATGGAGGCGATCCAGACTGATTCGCTTCTGATGGTTCATTTTACTTTATAAGGGGGGAAAAAAAAGACAACCCAACAACTCCAAAATGACTAATTAGACAAGTCAAAAGTAATTAGCAGCTTATGTAAAGTGAAATTAAAATATTTTATATTTCACATTCAAGGAAAGCATATATATATATATATATATATATATATATATATATATATATATTGAAGAATGGTGATTCATCAATTTTAAAAAGTATATGTTTACATCAGAATTTTTAAATTCATGTTTTTCATATTCGTTACAACAAAATACATGATTTCCTAAGAAGAGTGAATGGAGAAAAAAAACACCTCCATAGCAGCATAACATAGTAATTTTTTCCCACACCTGACATTTCAACCTTTAAATATCAGAATAAATTAAAGTGTAGCCATTTCAGTCAATAGTGTCTCAGTTTAGTGAACACATTCCGACTGGTGATTCATATTAGTTAGGCTAAAATATGTAAATATCATTCTTAGCCTGATAATTGTGGGTGATATATTAGGTCTGAAAGGAGGAGTTTAAATATTAATCATTTCCTTATTACATCATATTTTTAAGATCTTCTATATACTTTAAGGTCAGAACATGCACTGTCTCATTAGCCACGGAACATATTCAAATGTGTGGACACTTGGAGGAAAAAAAAAAACAACAAAACAGAACTGTTTTGTTGTTGATAAAATAGAGAAAAATTTCATGCTGACATTTGGACCAGCAAACGTTGGCACTGACCTCACATCTCAGATCATTTCGGGAAATGAGAAGCAATATGAGGGCAATATCACCCCAAACACTCAGGAACAGGATCGGTATGATTTTCACCTCGACACCAAAAAAAACAAAATGACTTATTTGTTTCTTTTTATGTTCAATGGAAACAAATTTTCATTCGAATTTTTCCTGTGGCACATTTCGAAATGTGTTGTGTTTTCGTGAAAATGCTGTTCGTCCTAAATACTCTGAAGTAAAATAAGTCCTCAACAAATTGGAACAGAATGAATTGTTGGGATGGACGAAAATGTTGAAATGATAGTTGGCTTCTGGTAAGGTTCTGTCACACTGACCTGACAACAGGCAGCTTATGTACTGTTTGCCAGGAGGCTTGACACTGGTTAATGTGAGTCTATTGAAACCATAATTATTCGGTATCAAATGATGTGAATGAGTCCGTAATGAATTATATGATCAGAATTTCAATCCAATTATATGATATAAAGTTACAATATTATAACTAAATCTAATTTTATATTTAGTTAGTACTGAACAGAGCATGTGTTCTTTAAGGGAGTCGGTGTCACTCAACAGTAAATACAGCATGAATGCTCGAGAAGTGGAGGAGAAAATAAAGCCGCTTTTCCAAAGTTCTTGCCATGCCCCTTAGGCGCTGAAACTTTTAAGGCAAATCTGCCAGTGGGAGGAGAGGGAAGCTATGCTCTTCATGCTAGAGCTCACCTGGGAGACTGACAAGACCTTGCTTTATGGGTCTGCAATTCCCTTCATGTACAACATTTGAGTTAATAGAAGTCTTCATCCCTGACCAACCTCATCAGGAGCTTACTGCCAAGGAAATTATGGGGCCAAAAATGGCTGCGTGGCAGCAGCAGGGGTAACTTGAGGGGGGGAGAGTGAAGGGGCCACTGAGGCAGGACAAGGAAATATCATTACAAGGTTAGATGAGATAGGGATATCACAAAATAGTGATCAGTGCTGACTTCACATATCCTGAGCAGAGCAGGGCCAACACTTGCAAGATTAGCACATTGTTGTGCAGTGCAATTCCCAAATTGTAGCACCAGCAGCATTTGAACCTGGTATATTTGAAAACAAAATGTTTTGATATTAGATTATTAAGGAAATATGTAACACATTATTTGGTCACCACAAAGGTAACACCGGGGAAAGAGCCACAGTTTTGGATTTAAAGCAAGGGACACAGAATACTTATTGTTAACGCTCCTCACAATCTTAAACAACAATACACAAGAGGGACTGAATGCTTTATGAATTTAGTGCGTAATTGCAGAACTTCCTTCACTGAATAAATGTTTCCAGTGTATATTATAATTCAGTAATCGAAAAACATCAACAAAATTTCCAGGAATTAGGGTCATGTCAACATGTCATCCTTCATAATTATATTGACCATTCAAGCAAAATCTCTTGCTTTTAAGCATCTATGGGAGGAAGCCTGGAAAAAAAAAAAAAAAGCAACAACAAAAGAACATCCCTGAGCAGATAAATGGTGTAAGATACACAGTACAAAAGGGAACGGACAGCAGCGAGCTGAGTAGCAAATAAAAGCTCTGCTCCCTTTTTGCGCGTTTCGACTGGGGAAGAGACTGCCTAAATGAGCTTTTAGATTGATGCATTATGGGAAGGACAAGGCTAGTGCCAAAACCATGCTGTCAGTGCCACTTACGGGGGAAAAATCTCCAGATTAACATATGGTGTATTCAATCTTGCAAAGCCTTGGGGGTTGGGGGCGTGGGGAGGGTGGACTGACAATGAGCGATACAGTGAGGAGTTCCATTAAGGACCGGCTGCTTGTATTTGCACTTTATTATTTCAAATAGATGTGCTCCATGTCTCTTCCATTGTCTCATGAGTGCTCAATATCTCCACTGATGTCCCTTTGACAAAGCAACGGTTTGGGCTCTACAGTTTGGATCTTTGCTTATATTTGCTTCCAATCTTTTGTTGAGTGGAAAGCGTGTACAACGACTGATCAAGCTGTCTGTGGAGAGCGGTCAAGTAATGCTGCACAACCTTTTTATTTAAGACCTTGCTGCCAAACAAAACTGATATGTTTGTGTAACACATGCTAATGTTGAGCCCAAGAATCAATCATTGGAGATGCAGAGTACAACTGTAACTAAAAGGGAGAATTTCCCTCCCTGGCAGTGACAGATTCATTCTTTTTGTCATGAGCACTGTAAGCAGCAAGCCAGCGTCTGACTTTGCTGTTTATTGGTTTTTCCAAGCAGTTTTGAACCCAGAACTCTTGCCAAGAGTTTTGATATATGACACAGCCATTCACCCAGATTATAGACCGCACACTCTGCCAAGTTAATGCCTCAACCCTTGCTAAAGATTGGTTAAAAGAGAAAGTAAACCTCCTCACATTCATTCTGACCCGCGAGAAGAGAAATATGTCATGAGCGCTGGACAAATTGGGGTCATGTGTTATATTTTCTGGCAGTTTACGAACCCACCCACCCACCCAGTGGATGGCTGGGAAAAATAAGTCCTTAAATTCTCCTCATATTGAAGCAGTTCCTCAGTAGAGTCAGCTGCAACATGTCAGTGCTTTATAAATGACATTCACCACGTTGGAGAGAAAATAAGATAACCTTCAACTCTTCCATCAGCTGTTGTTCGGCAGCCGACACACCGTCACAGTAATATGTCAGCACACGGTGAGAGGTGTTTTCTTGAAAATCTCGTCAGTTGATCATTTGATTGACAATGAAAACATGGTCTGCCCGTGCCATAGTTCGACCATGGGAGGAAAGAAAATGAGTGAATATAATCGGAGTGAGAGGAAAACAAAACATCATCTGTGCCCGATTTGTAAAATATTTGTAGTGACATCCAAAATGCTCGGCACACATGTACGGCGAGGACGGCGCTGGCTGTAAGCGCTGTCATTTTTAGCTTCTCGGGGAATCAGCTTGGCAGGCCTGACATGTCGCCGTTCCTCAAGATGTACGACACGCTCTCCAGCCAAATGAAATGTTCCCCCGGAATTGAGGCCATTTCTATTCAAATATTTGTTTTCCTGTCGATCCAAATGGGAGAGAGAGGACATTGCAAGAATAGCTAAGATGACAATGGAAAAATTCTGCCAATCATAACAATATCAAATTCTGTACGCAGTTATGGAAAAAAATTAAATACGCAAAGAGGTTCATACCAGGGTTTTTACATTTAATGGTCTCCATACTAAGCTTGAAATCTGACAGGCTCATCTTTACATCATTCATCCAAAACTATTGGCAGTTTTTCTCAGCCTATAGCTCAGTTTCTGGAGGAAATCTTTGCACATCAGATGGAAAGCTCGTGATTCAGAGGATCTGTAATGCACCATAATTTGGCTGAGCATCAGCCTTAATATTGTACTTGCTTAATCAAACTGCAAGAAAGGGTAATGCACACTACTAATTGGATTGTGTCATTTAATTCAATAATGAACAAGATGGAAAATATAAACAAATGAGCTATCCAGCTCAGTTATGCAATTAATTCCACATTGTATTGTGTCAGTACCTGAAGAATGGGTCATATTAGAAGCTTGCACTTAAAATGCAATTGACTGTACATCACACTTTGAGCTATTCAAAGAGTAATTTTCAGAAAAGGTTTCCATGCAGCTTTTATCCATCAGCTTCAGGTTTTGTTGTTCTATGCCGGCATTTTTCATCCAGTTCAAGCAAGAATGGAACATATTTCATCTCGAGCATTGATCAGTCAAGCTTTACTCTCGGGCATGCGAGCTGATGATTAGCTGGAAACCGTCTCAGGAAATATCCCTCCTTCCTGAATAATAGCGTTTGATCCACTGCAGATGTGATGTGGTGAAAGTTGGGCTCAGCAGGTTTCAGCATTGATAATGAGTGACACCTTGTGATTTGCACAGCTATAAAACACAGGTTGTAATCCTAACGTTATAGTAGCTGAGCTGAGTTTAAGTCTTATTAAAAACATGACTTTGGCTGCTTTTTTTTTTATTAGATTCTGATTAAATAAATTTGTTTTGATTCTACTTTAAATGAGGCAGCGTGGTTTAATTCTAATCAGCGGTGACTTAATACTTTAATTGTGGATTTTTATTCAGATTAGGATGCTAAGTATAGCTGTCAGGCTTCTGCCGCTTGAGACTGATGGGAAGGAAATGTGATGTAGGGCAGCCAGAGGCTTGTTATTCTGCATGTGGGAATCCCACATGACCAGTTAAGTAGTAATGAAAGTATGGGATGAATTGACAGGAGTTATATTTCCACAGGTGCTGCACTGAAGTCCCTTCAGAGTTTGTGTGGCCTTTTTTAAACCGATCCTTTGACTCATCAAAGAGTGTCATTCCTTTAGAACAGAAATATAATGTTGTGGTATCTCCTGCGCGGTTAGGACTGGCACCGTTGGTTTGAGTTGTTCTGCAGCTGGACGCTAGTGCTTACCTTCCCAAGGCTAATAAGAGTCTGATCACATTCTGTACATCCTGATCTAGCAGGTCAACAAGCGTGTAAAAACCAGTGTTCTCATTAGAGCACGGAACATTGATTAAGATTAAATTTTAAGTGCGCAACGGCACAGCGAAGCCCAAGGACCATGCATAAGAACATCAGCAAGGTTTAATGCACCACAGCCTGTGTTTATTTCATGAAATTTAAAGTTTTGTTTTGCCAGTTCTTCCCAAGTGGTGTTTTAATATTTTGTGTTAAGATTTTGAAGGTGGGAAATAATGCAGAGGTTGGGTGTTTTTCTTCAGACACATCCAAACCGGACATGTAGGATCAGCTAAGTGCTGCAGAGAGGTGAACAGCTTCTCCACTGTCTTGGATCCACTGATTAGGATCAGTCTGCATCAAGCAGCTCCCAGCAGATATCAGCACATTATCTGAGGTTTGGTACAGCCTCTTAATCACACCAGGCACAGAAATCCATTAGTCTCTGTCACTTTCTTCCCAACTCAGGAAGCTAGATCCCAATCTGCCATCTGAATGTTATGGTCTCCCTCTTTCCATTTCTTCCCTCACGATGTTTTTTTTTTTTTTATTGCCTTCTCCCAAGACCTTTCCAAGCACAATCTTGCCATTACCTTTTCTGCATTTGTTGTATACTATGTATTTCTGTATTTCCATTTGTGTGTGGGCAGCAATCTCTGTGTATGTCATCTCACAATTCTATCAGCCTCACCCCCACCCAAAAAAAAAAAAAAAAAAAATTCCCAAAGACATTCTTTCCCCCATGGCCTCATCAACATGATGTATGACATACAAGACAATCTCATAGTTGGAAACTGGCATTCCTTCCAGTGTCACGTCTTATCCATGTTGAATTTTGATGCTTGTATCATCCATAAAATATCACCTTATGCTAACATTTTATCGATTAAGACTGACCTCTCATTCTCTTTTTGTTCTCATGATTGATCCAAAAATGATTCATCAATTATAAACCTGATTTAACTTGCACATTCAAAAAAATATGAAGTTACAATATCCCACAACAACATTTAAATATTGATGTTTAACAAAAAAAGATCTGGACATAAATAACATTGTTTATGCCTCTGTGCGGGGTATTTTTGCCTATAGAAAAATCAATAGAGCTTGAGTTATCAAATCTGATGTGTGTTGGAAGAGAGTGCCAAAGGGGGGAGCAAGTGGCAGCAAAATCGATCCTGACATATTGCCTTATTTAACAGGTGCCATAAATAGCAGCATTATGATGTTAAGTATTGCCCAAGTTAGAGAGGACAAGGAGAGGTCAGACTTCATGTTGCATTCACTTTTTACCAACTCAAACTCATTCAGTGTCTCTTCCAAGTAGACGGTTTCCTCTTTCTCCTGTAGCCAGGTGTATTTTTGAAATATTGCAGTGTCAACTGCTACCAAATATACTTAGTAGGTTTTATCAACAAAATGGTGGTCAGTCGTCACCTTATGAACACGTGACCGGCAATCAGCCTTGCATGAATATCCTGCAAGTGTTAAGTTCACACTTTTATATAAACGTTTGTGACAAGAAAGTGAAAATGAATCATTGAGGAAAATTAGGGAAACACAAGGAGCTTACAGAAATCAGTCTATCAATAAGGAAATACATCATTTTGAAGTGGACTGGCAGGATTAAGCAGATTCCATTAGGTAAATAAATGTATAATCAAGATGATTAATTGAAAGATGAGGTACATTAATAAAAGAAAATCATTGCAATAAAAGTGAGAACAGAGGTGAGGAGGGTGCAAATGCTCAGAAGAAATGGATATTGTTAAAGGTGCCCTGGCAGATTTATGTGTTGCATGAATGCACTTCCTGAGAATAAGGCATGCATTTATTTTAAAATGCTATTTTATTCATTAACTCGCCTTTGGATTTATATTATCATTGTAGTGAGTCTGCTGTCAGCTGCTGCTTTTCTTATAATTAACTGGGGCCTCCATGTCTACTGTGTGAGTACGTGGCCATGCTTTAGCACCGTATGCTGGAACTGTACTGCCACGCTTACTGCAAACTGCTGTAAGTGGGCCTCTGATATATCCAGGGTGCGATTTGCCGGTGGTGATGGTGGGGATTCCCCCCCCCCCTCTGGTTTACACATCCTACCCTCTGCTGAATTATTTTCATCCTTGGTGGGGACAAAATTTATCCCCCCTTCTCAAAGTATTTTCACCATTACATCGTAATTATTAACAGCCAAAATACAAACAGTCCATGTGCATTCTGGTTGTGTGATTTTGATCCAGCCTCTGACTGGATCTGACGAGTCAGAGGCGTCGTACTCGCAGACAACGCATTGGATGGGGGCGGGGCTAGGAGAAAAACTGTTTTCATATAGCCTACTGTTAGTTCCTCAAAATGATCCCCCCCTCTGTCTTTTTCACAAATCGCACCCTGGATATAACCTCCTCCTAATCCATCCACCAGCCTCCCCACTTGCCTCTGCATATGAGCCATCTTGGCAGAACTACAGAGAAAAAGGGGCTTATCAGAAATTTTATTCATGTTGCCCAGTGTCAGTGCGAGGCCTACTCACCATTCAAGGAGGAAACTTTTTCCTCGAGTTTGATCTTAAAAGTAACAGGATTAAAATGGACAATTAAGCCCGCGTGTAGTAACATCTGTGCTGTTGTGCATTTTAAACTAATGCAAAGCTGAGTCGGTTTGCATTCGCTGTGCGGTAAATGGAAACTGAATCAATAATATTTACCACGGAGAGTAACTTCAGTGTTTTCCCCAGGGCAGCAGAAGGAAAGCACACTCATTTGATATGTAACAATAAATCTTTGTGAGGGGAATCTGTCAGCTGTGTGGAGATTGACCACCTTCATATATCAGTATGCGGCCCTCTCACATACTCACTCCTGCCTCCAGGAAGAAGACGGCCATCTTACTTATCTCTGTATAACAATGGATCTTCCAGATTCAAGTTCATTTTCCATGATGCCACTCACTACTCGATAGTTGCATGAAGGGAAGGAACTGTTTTTCATTGGGTGAATGATATTCCTCCGTTTCTTGATTGAACGATAACCTTTGCCTGGGACGTGTTTCTTGGTTAGAAGGTTCATTCACACGTTAATGAATTGACCTGGATATGAAGTTTCTGTGGCGCAAAAGCATGCGAGTTTCAAGAGAGATGAGACGGGCCCCTCTCCTTTTTCTACTCCTAAAGCTAATAGTGTTCCAGATAATTTCTACGACCACTGTCTCAGTTTTAAGACTCAAGGTGAGACTGAACTGCTATTTAGCCACACCTGATGATTCAGTCAGTAGGTCCCGCTTGGTATTTTTGTGACTAGAATTGCAATGAAAACCTGTGGCATAGTAAGAAACTTGATGGGAGTTATCAGTGGGTGTGATAGGAGCAAACATCAGTCACGGTGAATCGAATATCTCCCCCTTTTATTTTAAAAAGCGCTGCACTCCCCTGGAATGGTGCACTGGCAGCTTTATAATGGATAGCAGGTAGGAGCAGAGACCTGCTCCTGTGTGGGTGAAACTTCTTATCAGAGCAATTGCAGAGTTGCAAAGTGCAAATACACTGCATGGTACCGCACAACTCATCTAAGATGCCTAGGATGTAAAGCCAGTGGCAAGTGTGGTCCACATTTGACTTGAAAATGCATCTCTGTAGAAAGTAAATTGCATCTCCAATCAATTTAGGTGCTGCCATTATTATCAGGATTATTATTATTATTTATAGGGCTGCCAATATGATACAAGGGCTAATTTTGACTGAGAAAGGAAGGAAGAATTTCATCTACTTTTCCGTAATTTAATGACCCCCCCCCCCCAAAAAAAACCCAAAACCTCGAAAAATCATTGTTCTGTTCGTGATGATAATGCACGCCCCCAAATGTTTACTTGTCAAAACCTTTAAGGATTAAGATAACACAAAAATATCTCACAGGCCTTTCTCCTGCAGCTCGCAAGTAAATACGTCTAGACTAAATCTAAAAAAACAACACAGCCTCTTGGCACATGTACTGCTAGAAAATGTATGAAATGCACTGGGTGTTTTCCAATTGTAAGTGCAACCTAGACATTCATAAAACTTGAACAGCATTCCCCAGAAAGGCTTTTCTGAGTGGACAGGTAGATATTTTGCTTCTGTCAAGCAAAGTTTCAGCTATTATGTGTGCTATTGTTGCCTTATCCAAGCAACGATAAACTGTGGGCAAAATCCACAACAGAGAAAGGCAGAGAGGAGGTGGGGAAAGTGTTTTGCTGTCTTTTCTCTGACAACTAAAGAGACACAAGAGGGGTCCTTAGGTTACGGGTTCCATGCTGCAAATGTCAGCCAAATAGATGAGTGCACACTGTCCCCAATAGAGACACAAAGGAGGAAAATTAAGACGGGGTCAGCCATGCAGTGATGGTTTAAAAAAAAAAAAAAAAAGTGATTTCTGAATGAAACCTGTAAATGCTGAATACGAAATAAAAAAATTGACACCATCAAAATTTTGCTGTCATTATCAAAGCCACAAAGCTGCTTTTGTCTTTCCAAGCTGGCAATAACAGACCCGAAACTGCCCTTTTCCTTTAGGCCGGTAGACCAACGTCCTCCCTTCTGATGAGTCATGACGAAATTGTAGAGGATACCATGTTTGCCATTGTTTTGTCTTGAGCTGCTCTTTTTTAGCAAAACAACTAAAGTGGAGTCAGTGTCAGTCCCTCGGGGGACTACTTGCAACGTTCTCATTCACTGTCACTCCTGTCACATTTAAAAATCTGCTTTCTTTCCACCAACTAATGGGTCGCAGCCAAGCATTGCTGCATGTGTTCCTTAGAATATCTCTCATTATTTTGGAGCTGTTTGTTCAGTTACACCAGAGTCACTGGTGGCTCGAGCTCAACAGATGAGGTCTCTCTCTCTGAGCAGCTGTTGCAGGTTATTGATGACCTCATTAGAATGCTGCCTGCGGCACAGCGGCTGACTTTGAAGGACTTCCCATATGCAATGGCACAAACTGCCAACGGAGGCCATGCCACTCCTTTCATGCCAAACAGCATTTCCTAACGGTCTTTTAGTTGGAGAAGTGAAAAGGCAAAGAACTGGAATGCGGTGCTGAGGTCCCAAAGTCCCGCTCGAAACCTGAGACTCTTTTTATTGCAAAGCATGACTCGAGTGCGTGGACAAATTCCAGCAAGCAGATGTCTAGATCCACTTCCTAATGCACATCCATTCTGACACGGCAATACTCACAAAAAAGAGTTTTTCAATGAACTGAACCCAAAGTAAGAGTTAAAACACCATATCTCCAAATTCGCTGTTATGAATGGACTCATACACTGATATACACTGCCATATTTATGCTCGACTACAGGTGCTGCCTCTTTATTTTTTATATGTGAGATGCTAGTTTGCATTCACGAAGCCTCATTGAGCTATAATGTTCTATAATTAAACATGACTTTACATTTGGCTCGACCCATAAACACAGGCAATAAGGAGACACAAAAAGTAAAGAACAGTGGGGGACATAAATTGTTATTTTCAATGGCTACACATGAACATCTTCGGAGCTTTGTGCGAATATTAAAACCAATCTAGCACAACGAGAGTCATCTGCCATAAATACTGGACACGCAAGACACGTTTTAATCACACACTTTACAGCTACAGTTTGTAGCTTTGTTTTCAACCGCATATTTATTGTGTGCCATAAGGTGATGTTGGTTAATTGTCTGAAACGAGAGAAGCCATGCCAAGATCCTGCAGAGGAAGCCAGATCCAAAAGACTTGAAATCAACATTGACTTGCATATATGGCATTTAAATGAAGGTCAAGGTCAAGGGTTGCTTTATTTGAGAAATTGGTCCTACGCGGAGGGATATTGCTACATGTACTAATCACAAATGACAGTAAACAGATTACATTCACTGCCATTAAAATTTCCAAAGTACATTTTACGAGACAAAATAACAGATGAAATGCTGTAAAGGTCACATTAGATATGTTTTTGTGGTCCGCGAGCTGAGGTCCACCACACATTGGGGTAGGATAACAAAAGCAAAGCACTCAGACATCGCTTGAAATCTCACTCAAGGTGCCAAAAGAGCTGTATTGCTTTCCACTGTCGCTTCATTATCTGAATATTAATGAGTTAAAGGTTCACGGATAAATGCCACTTCGACTCGAACTGTCAAACAGTTTGAAACTGAGGTTTTGTTTATCCTCAGTAATCATCCTTTTCCCCTTCAATGTTCCACGAGGGAGAGAGAGAGAGGGAAGGAGGAAGGTGACAAGGCAAAACTGCCTTTAACTGCACAATGCTCAAATTGGCCTTCACAGCCCATAAAGTTTTCCCCCAGCTAGCCAGACATCCTCTAACACCGTCCTCTTGGACAGGCCATATAATGTCCTCCTATTCTAGGGAGACGCGAGAAAGAAGAAAGCCTGTCTGGCTTCTATCACCAGGGATTTATCATGTTTTACTAAAGAGGCAAAGAGTGCTTTTGCAAAAGACATACTTGAATTCGGGCTCTACAATAATTACGTCCTCTCTGCACCAGCGAAGAAAAATTGGCTTCATTCTCTTGGAGTGGAAGAAAATCTCCATAATAAAGTCGTTATAATGAATACGCCAAAGTAGTATAGCTGCTGCTCTCCACTTCTCGAAATGCACTTTTAGCCCACCAGTAAAAAAAAACTTAGCAGAAAAGCACTGGCACAAACCATCTTTAACCGTCAGGGATCATTCAAACCATAAAAGGTAAATAATGCCTCTGTTTGGTCTTGATGTTTTGTTGTTGCTTTTTTTAAAATCAGCATTCTTTGTGTGTTGCAAGCTTATTTTAGTGAGGTTAGCATGAAAGTATATTGCTGCATGCTTTGGCGGCTTCCCAAGATGAAGGATGGAAATGCAGGGATGGAGTCTGATAGAGAAAGGAAAATTATCTGTTGGTGAACTTCATGTGGCCCCTTTGGACCTAAATGGAATCTGGTTCTGGGCCAACATCAAACAGCCGCGCTGTAGGCTCCAGGCAACCTTGGGATAAAACACTGCTCAGCGTTACCTGAGGAGATTCTGGCAAAGAGGTTCCTGTTTGATGATGACAAAGACCTGCTTTTCATACAAAATCCAAACCTTCAGAGAAACAGAACATATGAACATTTTATTAGATAATCATTTGCCAGAACAACATCGTCGGTTATGTCTGTCTGTTATGTTCTCGATGCAAAACAACTGAAGACACAAGCTTGTAGCTGGTAAGTCTGGGTTGCAAGCAGTCTTGGACCTAGCAGTTAACTCACAATAAGACAGAGCTGATGGGCAAATGGTGGAACGGTTTAAATGCTAATCCATGCCTCCTAGGGCAAGGGAAGTAGTAGCAGCAGCTGGTGTTGACCCTCCAGATGTAGATACGATGATGGTGCATTACAGAGAGGAAAACAAGTAACAGCTACTCCATGAACGTTTGTAGTTATTGCATTGCGGCGACAGTGGTTCAAAGCTGTTCCTCTTTGATCTGGAGCAGACTGAATTACTCCATGCAATGACTCGGGATGCCAGAGGCTACCGGGGAAATTTGTCTTTGACTGGATGATATCTCGGATTTTAATAAACCACAATGAAACATTCTTGCTGTTCCCATTTCAGCCAAAGGTAACCTCCTGGTTTGTAATCCATTGTTTGGACTGATGGCTTGTCTTGTTGCTTCTGAAAACACTACGAACTCTGGATATGTGGGGACATTTAATATGGGTGAGAACCACCTCAACCCAAATGTTACCAACCACCTTTTTGGTGACCTTTGAGGAAAAACTGAAAATGCGTGTTATAGGTGGTGAAGGCTGTTGAAGGTTGCTGTTGTCCCATATTCATGACTACACTGTGGTAAAAATGCTGTTGAAAGAGGACTATTTATTCTTTATATCATCACATTCCACCACAAAATTTGAGAAATTGTATAACGTCTGTATAGACAATGCAACAGTACAACAATAGACCAATAATAATAAATGTATCTCTGTTCTATGTTCCTGGCATGACCCCAGTATTCATTACGATACTTTTACCACTGCAAATATCCATTTGCGAATGTCCAATATTTTCAGTAGAACAGTACTTAGAGCAACTATGCAATTGCCAATACTAAATTGATATGTAATACTAAAATTAAAGCAATGTGGGCATGTTAATGACGTGCTGACCCCTCAGCATGGACCATTGCTCCACAGTTTGACACCGTTTATGAACCTTTGCCCTCAGTTTTGCAGCTTACTTGGCTTTTTTTCTTGGTTAAGCACAAGATGTTGTTCCTTTTTCCAATTCAACAGCACATTAAGTATTGCATTATGCACAGTGTGTGAGCTTTACAGTACGATCAGTCTTCATTTATGTGCGACTCACTCTCTAGTGAGTGATTTACATATATGAGCCGAAGGGGAACCTGACAGAGTGGCCCCTGAGTGCTAACGTGATATACTGTAAAACTGCAAAAAGCACAGTACCTTCTTGACAAACACTACTTTGCATTAAATGTTCAAGAGTGTTATTTTATGTGCACTGGAGAAAATTGCCCTTCATCCAGTTTTATATTTATATTCATGAAAAGCCTCCATTCCAGTCATTATCAGGGTCAAAGAGAGAGAACAGAAAGTCACCAAGGCATTTCATGGACAATGTCTCTATCAGGCTGTTTCACCTAAAGTCAAATGGATAATTCAACATGATGGTGGGAAGATAAAACTCTGATACTGGTGTTGTCAGTGATTTGCCATGAAAGAGATCTGAATAAACAATGGTTTTTTCTTTCATTCCAAAATTCTGCCATATGGTGTCCCCCTGTGCAAACGCGTTACATGTAATGCCAAGCTCATTATGCAACGGAGAATATGCATGAGTATTCCCACCGTGGTACCACTTCATTAGAGCAACACCGTGTGCTGTAATTACACACTCATTAACTGTTCATCCTTTTTAATGTTATTGGGATGGACAGCGCTACCGACCCTCTATTCATCATGTGATCCAGCTCTGGCACACTGCCCACTTATGAAAGTGAAAATACGGTTGTGTCAATATATATTTGCCATTTGACTTGGATCACTTAAATGGCTCACATATTAAATGTACTACTCTCTGGCTGTCCTTTTTGTTATGTGGGCCAGGTGAGGAGTTGGACATGTGCAGCTTTTTAGCCTGCAGCTCGTCAACACACAGCTCACCGTGACGGCTCCCGAGCAAAAAATGTAAAATGATGCACAGATGAAAAAGCACCGAAAATGAGAAAATCAGTGGGGGTGGGTGACGTCTGTTGAATTGGCCTATAAGGATTTGTACAGTGAAGCATTGTGATGGACGATGACGATAAGTAATAGCAATTAACTGCAGTTCCAATAAAACCATTAGAATAACAGAAATCATATAAATTGTCCATCAAGATCCATCATTCGTCATGCTACGTCAATCACAAATACACTGATTCTACCAATAAAAGCGTCCCCCCCCCATGTTGTAGGTCTTGAATCAGTCGAGGTAAGAAAGGTAACATCGAACTGTAAATGCATTGAATGCCTTTTTGTCGAAGAAAATGCAAAACTGGGTTTTGTTTTCATGAAAAAATGACTTAACTTGCCATACCCCGAGTTTCAAACCTGAGTTTTGTAATTTGAAGGTGGCTCCTACCTTCATTCCACAAGAGCAATTTTTCTCCAGCTGCATCCTTTATAGGTACATTTTCTGCGCTTCCTGGAGGGAACCTTGGCTCTAATAAGGTTCAGTGCACACTGGCCCTTCTATCAAGCCAATCCTCGGGTGCAGCTTCAGCTAAGATGGGCCTCTCACCCAGTGGGTCCACAGAGATGGGCATGGCGCGGGTCGGGCATTCATTCACCCCCAGATGGCTCGATGATATACAGCCAATGGGCTCCGGCGCATCACCCTGGAGTGTCAAGCAGAGCCCACTCACCCACTGATGGAGCTGTCAAGGTCATTAAAGAGAAAACTGGTCTGGATCTGTGCCATCAGACTGAGAAATCCACCACAAGAGCACATGTGACCAGCAAACCAAGGTGGCCTCCATAATGGAAAGGATGTTTGAGGTCAGCTTTAGGCTGTGTGTCCCCCATGCAGCACCTTACTTACAGTACATTTGTAGCACGCTGGAAAATCTAAGAGTTAATTTGAGGACACGAGAATGAATATATTAAAAGCACTGCTAATGTCATTTATTGCCTCAGCCATTCACAACATGAGAAACACTATGTAAAACCACTCAAGATAAATAGTTTATGGAGCTATATTAGGCTGCAGTGCATTAACATTAAATCAAACATGGACTTTCAATCCTTTAAAAAAAAATGTCCCTTTGCTTAAAAGCCACTTTAACATAGCTAACCGCCAGCACATACAATTTGAATAAATTCATTCATGTTTCATTCCATTTGAACAATTCATGTTCAAAAAAAGCCTAATTTCTTTAAAGTCTATATTCGCTACCTCTACTACAGATTAATATCTATGTTTTTGGACCACCGGTGAACATACGGCCGATCTTTAGAAGCATGTGAACAGAGAGGCTGGTGGTGCTGTATCAGTCTGGGTTTACCCGAAAACTCACCCAAATTCTGTTTTATGTTTGCAAGATCTCCCAAAGATCTCATGAGCTCACTTTATCTACCGCAGTATAACTTATTTGTTATTTTATTTTTAGTTTATCCATTTCTTGCATTGTCTTACACTGTTCATATCTTATTACCGACTGCTCTTCCTCATTGACTTTGTTATTGAGCCACTCTTCTCTGTATAGCTCCAAAACCGTAGGTATGATCACCAAATATTTTCCTATTCTCACCCCATCTTTTTTTAAATAACTCTCCACAACTCCTCTTCCCTCCACCTCTCATGTCCTTTCCACATCTTCCTCTCCTCATCTGGCTGCCTCCCGTCCTCCCCCTGTCTCCCTCTCTCTCCTTTACATACTCCTGATGTGCTCCTGCTGGCCCCAGTCTGTCTGAAGGGATTAATTGATAGTGAGAGATAATAAATCTTCCCATTAGGCGCAAGGCCCCTGCCCATCCCTCATTATGTGCCCGCTACTCCTCAACGCCATGGCCTGGGGTTTCCCACTGCTTTTTTTTTTCTTTTTTAAACACACGTCTGCCATTGCAACGCCAGCAAGGTTAAGCTCTCCCTGTCGTAGTCATTCGTGCGCCTCTTGTCACGGCACGTGAATTCATGCATGAAAACCATTTGAATTTTCAGTTTATTCCCTCCCGCTCTCTAGAGTTGCACTGTGCTGCGTTTTACATCATTCTGCAGCTGCTGCTGTGCTCAAGTGTAACCCACATTGTTTTGAATGTGAGGATTTCCAAACAAAAACAACAGTTCAAAGAATGTATCTTTTACCTCTTTCTTATTTGGTATTGTGATCATGGATAAGAAAAAAAAAAAAAAAGTCCACACACTGGGAATCATTTGATGGATCTGAATTCCCATTACCTTGAAAGCCTTTTGAGAAATCTTCAAAGGTTCCTCTTTTTGTGTTTTCCGACACACACTCATCTCCTACATGCATTAGCCCGCTTGTGTCTTTTCGCCTACCGAGGCAACTAACTGATCAGAACTATCTAATGTGTCTCATGGCAAACATGATCTGTTTTTCTTAGAACTTAGAACTGAAGAATAAACGTGGCAAAATACCCTATAAATATTAATCATCCTGGTTATAGAAGGCCACGTCTGACTATGTTGGTTACTAAAAGTCTTTGGAGTTTGAATTTAGCTTTTTAATGCCACCTTGACATGCAAAGTTTGACCCAATGATCGAATATTAGCACTGTGGCATTTCCCTGGACACAACTTCACTATTTTGGGTGAGCGATGATAATTTGGAAGCACAGACAATCAAGTAAATCTAATAATAATATATTATTAAAGTGATACATGCACTCTGTACAGTATTTGAATGTCTGATCTGTAAGACTCATTCCTGCTCATATTTGGCACAAAAAGCCAAGAAAGCTCACTTACATAATCATACAAGGGTAAAAACAAAAAAAAAAGTTGTATGCTGTGCTACTATTTAACTTAAATTTTCTAAATGTCAAAAAGCAGGTGCTGTTATGTTCATACCAAGCTAAAATAACTGCAGTATTGTTAATCTCTTAAATGCAATCCTAAATTTAATCCAATCTTTTTGACAGTGACAGCTACATATTTTCAGCAGCGTGATCATTCAATAGTTTGCTCAAGAGGAGGTGTGAATAGTTTGTCATTGTTTTTTTATTTAAAACTTCATATAACCCATACAGCAAACTGTACAATTGAATTATTCACAGTGTGTTAAAAAGAAAATAATTCAGTAGCTTTTCTGGAACATTTTGTTGAGTTTGATCTGCATGTTTCACTTGGATGCCGGTTATTCTAATGTTCTAACAACACATACAGTTACTAGGAAAACAAAATCTTTTTTTTTCTCCTTTTTTTTTTTACAAAACCTTACAAAAACTATATTCATAGAAATTCTGCATGTCCACAAAGAAAACCCTGGTTGGCACCAACATATTTATCGTATTTGAGACGTTTTCTGCCAAATGATAGAAGCTGTGCAACTGAAAAGCAAAGGTGTCCATAAAAAGGCATACTGTCATGACTGCTGGAAAATCAAAAGTCACACACTGCTAGTGGAACACAGGTTATGTAGCTTACATTTTGCATTACTTTTCTCTCACATTTCATACAATTTTTGTGTAAAATGACATTATTATTCACATTAATTTATAAAAAGATATATATTCAGTAACCAAACTGACTGAATCAGCCAAATCAGAAACCCTGTTGTAATTCCAACTAATTCTGATTATGGTGTTTAGTTTATTTTTTATTTTATTTTTTTTTCAGTTCTTTTCACATATTACAGAAGTGAAATACAAGCAAACTGGAGTCTTTGAATCATCTGCATGGAAAGCTACAGTACACATGGGGGTAACGGTAATACAGTATAACCACATATCAGCTGCAGCTATACTTAAGACCAGATCCTAATCGGATTTTCAAGAGGAGCAAAGGTCCAGTTACACAAGATAAAACCCTATTCTAAGGGAGGGTCCCCTAAATTCTTGGGGACGTTCAACATCACCATTTCATGTTCACCTTATAGAAATATATTAGCCATCATAAAAGAGGATTTACATACATATTTCCCATCTGGATGACAGTAATCCAATACACTGATAATATAATGCATTTTCATTAAATAAATAAACAAGACTTTTGGGGCTCTGGAACTGGGGTAAAGTGAGGAAGTAGGTTAAAGTGACCTCTCTAATGAAATAAATATCTATAACATATTTTACTGTGAACAGAATTCATTTATAACAGTATAAATTTAGCAAAATACATTTTCTCCTGCTGTTCTTATCTACATACTCTACTTTGCAGAAGGGAATCGGTAAACGATTATACAGTGAATCTCTACGAAACCAATGCTAACTTTTACAGATTGGAGTTTCCTTGAATCATTAGATATGTATGGTGTTTTTTTTTTTGTTTTTTTTTTTCTTTTTTGTTGTTTGTTTGGTTTTTTTTGTTTGTTTTTTTTGGGGGGGGGATGTATTGTTTTGATGTATCAGCAACATAAACCTCACAGAGGTTTGCTGTTCATCAGCTACTAGGTGACAGTAGCTGACAGACTCCTCATACAGAATGACACTGGTTGTTGAAGATAGAAAGCGTCCAGAGGAATTAACAGGAACACACAAACTCATCATCTGTCTTCTGAGTACTCACCACATTCTTTCAGCAAGATCACACATGACAAGGATATGTTCACATCAGGTACTGAAAAAGAAAGTCTCATAGCCTTCCAAAATCTTTTTCTCATTTTAGACCAAACTCTTGGCCAGTTTTCATCGAACTCATAATGCAAAACAACTGGGGGGGGGGGGATTGTACTCGGGACATTCAGCTGTGCTGTAGCCACATATGGACAAATACCAGCACACAGTTTGATAGATATGTCACAATTAAATGCACTGGAGAAAAGATGCACTAGTTTTAAGGTCACAGTCCAGTACCTTTTGTCTCTGTGCCTTACTTTTTTTTTTCCCCATTCAAACTAAGAACACAAACACCTGATCCGATTCCTTCCGTACCATTTTTTTTAATACCCTGCTACCATTTAATTGATGTGTTGTTTTAAGAGTGAGACTTCTGGGAATAATGTTTTTTTTCAATTTGTTGAAGGCCAAAGTTACATTTTACCAGGTTAAGGAAAGCTCATCATTGGTCTTCCTAATTTTATTACACTACAGTGTTGATGACAATATTTGATGGGAAGTCATTGGCAACACCAGCAAAAAAATTATTCTGTCACTGTGCCAAGTAGAAGCACCTCACTCCATATTACCCTGCAAGGTTTGGGGAGGGAGCGGGTGCTGTTGTGTTAAGATCCTTTTGTAGTCACATTTCATCCACTCTAATCTACGCTGCATCAAACCTGCAACATGAAACAAGTGTTTTCATGTCAGAAGTCCTGGCTCATCCTGCTCTGTGTTTGATTCTGTTAAATAGTCAGTTCTTTGGCAATTTAAATGATGACAGTTGTATCGTGTACAAAATCTTTTCTGACTTTAAAATTTATTTCTGGTCAAATGTTAATCCAATAGTCCAGGGAAGAATATCCTACCTTTAACACGAATGGCTCCCCACTGCAGCTTTGTTTTGCATCAGTGGTTGTTTACTTGTGTGCGACAGTATAGTTAGGTACCACAGTTAGAACAAAATTAAATATACTGCTCGACACTTTCTCACTTTCTGGGTTTCCATCAATAGCAATACTGCATATGCTGAACAAGTACTCGAGAACCATGCTTTTTGAAATATCTGCTCTCATATCCTGCTGCTCATGACTCATAAGTTACCATATAAGCCTAGACAACATGTTTGAGGTACAGTAACATTATTTTCTGCTGTCAAAGGCCATTGAGGAGTTTGTGTAAATGGACGGGATAAAGGTAAGAACTTGATTTCGTAATTTTCATGTGTGGTAAAACTGGTCTCAGGAGAAAACTGCTCTTCCTCGTCCTCTTGTGTATCTGTTGTTTATTGCCATTCTAGTCCTACTTCAGTCCAATAAAATTTTCAGTCTTCTCACTGATTGAGGATTTCTCGAATGATGTGTATTGTCATGTTTTGTTTTTTTTTTGTTTTGTTTTTGTTTTTGTTTTTTTTGAGTTGCGCACGTAAACATCAGACTTTAAACTGATTATTTGGGTGTACCGTTTTCCCAGAACCTCCACCAAATATTTTGTTTACCTCTTGTAGTTGGGATTACAGGGGTGAATGTTGTCATACCTGCGTGGCTGATGCTGCCATTTTCAGTTGCCCATGTTTCGTTAGTGTCCCTATGTCACTGTGGTTAATGGTATATCTCATGATCCCGTCTATGCCATTGTCTCTAGTCTCCGGCACCGTCCCTGACACATTACTCATGAGGTTCTTCACCTGGGGGGAACACATTGTCATGGGAATACAGGCGTCATCCCAGTGCTGCAGCTCATGTTGTCCTTTCCTGGGAGTCGTCGGTCGTTGTAGGCGTGCATGTTGATCACTGCATCCGTCTTCACCATGACTGGAGGCTGAGGTTTGTGTTTCACTCGCCTCTCGCAGGTGAACGACAGTCTGATCTCGTCCACCATGGCACTGCACAAAGACCTCTGGGCAAAATGGGGGGATGCGGGAAGGGGCGCGAGAAGGAGAAGAGGGGAAAGGGACGGGGGGTAAATGCCTTAGCTTTAAATTGTTCTGACAGCAGAGAGTGTTGACAGTCTAAAAAGCACAAAATGCATTTAGAAAACAACATTTAAGTTGTGTTAATACCAGAGAGTGAGTGCGCGTGTGCGTGCATTCGCGGGTGTCAGCAATGTCGAATTGCAGCAACACCAAACGTATCCTGCGAACAGTTCATTATTGCTGCCGTGTCAGAAAGAGTGAACGAGTGTGCTGCGTGAGCATACATGCAACTATGCTATTCTGACATCTCCAATGACTAATAATGGATTAATTCTCTACGCTCCAAATTGCAATTATGCCTGTTAAAATAAGTAAATGTTACAGCGCTGTGGCCAAGTACTCCTCAGGATTAGCTAAAGGCATGCAAATCCTTTTATAACATGTTTGAACTAAAAGCCACGAATAGAGCATAGCTTTGGTTTAAAAGGCTATGTGGCAAGTATCATAGGAAAATGGGCGCAGCTAGCAACTTCTATTCTAAAATCGAGGGTGAAGTAAATTGAAATCCAAGTGGAGTGTAATTAAATTAATGTGAGGATTTTACACCCATTCAAAGCGCAAAATAAAGTTCATAGAGATTCATATTAAGATAATATGGCCTTCTGTATGCGATTTATGAGGACACATACCTGTTCGCGTTCTGCAGTTTTCCTTAATTTGTAGATGAATTCAGCAATCGCCACAAAAACCGACAGCACTAGGCCAGATGCCAGCACAATAAATATGCCACCCAGATTTTGGATACCCATGGGGCCTGTCTCACGACGCTCTTCATCCAAGCAGCTGCTTCCACTCCACCACTTCTCCTTCAACATGTGTAGGCGCCCATCCTCCAAGATGCTCAGGATCGCTATGGTGATTTTGTCTCTGTACGGGGACCCTGAAATCAGCATAAGGCCCGTTTTTTACTTTGGAGGAAATGCCAGCTGGATTCTGTCATAAGGTTCATAAACACGTTGTGGCAGATAGTCTGACGAGTGGCTGAAAACATCTTGTCCTGATGCATCGTCTAAATAGGCAGTCCTTCATGCCTACTCCTCAAAAGGCAACGCATAACTCATAAAGAGCATTGGAACTTTTTCTTTCAGTACTCAGATCTCAAACACCTTTTCATATCTTACCGAGGGGTGTGCCGATGCCGTAACCTTTGCTGTCGATGAGTCCTCCCACCTGCGTCAGATTACAATTCCTCCTCGTGATGTAATCGATAGTGGTGGACTCCATAATGAGGGCATAGTCTGACTTCAGTACCCTCTGAATCCCGTCCTCAATAGACTTCACCAGCGACGTGCTCGGCTTGCTACTCATGAAGGCCCACATTTTCTCAAAGGTAGAGACCTTAGATTTCTGTAAGAGATGGAGAGAGCCCATTATAAAAGAAAATATGGCTTTGAACCTCATTTGAACAATCTCCCCTGCTGCAGGTGAGGAAAAAAGTAGCTGAAAAGATATACAATGTTTTTGCCATTCAAAAAGGGTTAGTGATGAGCAAAATAACCTTCAAACACTATTGCCCTAGGTGTCAAACCTGGGAGTACTCCAAGCCATCAAATTTGGCTTGTTGCTCAGATGAACGGCTGAATAAGTTTGTACCTATGGGAATTCATAGAGAACCTGATTAAACATTGTCAAAGAAAGCACATTTGCAACAAATGACCGAATTTACAAATGGATCCAGATTCTATATCCATTGCCCAAATGGATTTGTGCGATTATACCTGCTGATCTCCATCTTCACAGGATTAAAGGAAAGTAAATTGAAGCTTTGTGCTACTAAAGCTGCAATAATAGAATGCCTTTCTATTAGTCTTGCATCAGGGTATGTGGTATTTCACGCTATTATATATGGGGTCAGATTTACGCCATGTCTAATCCTAGATAATTACTGTCCAAAGACTATCAGCCATTTCAAATTGTGAAAATGCTATTATAAGACGCACTATATTGTATATAACGCCACTGAAAGTGTTGGTTACCTAAAACTGTCATATCATATTATACTTACAAGTACAAGTGTGAAAGATACTTTCTTTCACACTTGTACTACAAGTGTTAGAAAGTTTTGTTTTTTTGTTGTTGTTTTTTGTTTTTTTCAACAGTAGAAAGTATCCAAGAACCAAACAAGTGGATCAGAAGAAAATAAACCAAAAAAAAAAAAAGACTTCATTATCCACATCATAAGTCCAATAGGTAAGAGTTCCTAGCTCTCATTTAGTTAAGGAATTACAACCTTATTCGTAGAAGTCAAAAAGGTCCCACAATACGGAAAACTTCCCTACAGAAACCTGTCTCTCTGCTAAGAGTGCAAAATGGCGTACAACCACATCCAGAAATTTCTTTCGACCTTTTGACAGAAGGTGTGGACTCTGCCTCAGAGGCGGTCAGTTTCCTTACAAGTGCCCCTCAGTGATTTTGATATGAGTAATTTAGCAAAACAACAGCTCCTCATAAGAAGGCTTTCAGGTGACCTGACAACCTCCTGGCAAACAGTGATCACAAACCTCTGATTATTTTGTTTCTAATGCAACATGGCCGTTTTAACCACTTCATTATGCTGATGCTGAACCAGCAGCAGGTCTTTGTCTTTTTGTTTCACGCCTCGTATCCCTCCTACATTCAGATGCTGGTGAAAATGAATGCATCTAGCTGAAAGTTGCCCGATACTCTGTGGGTCTCTTGGGGTCAGGATGTATATTTACTCCTGTATATTGTATGTATGAGACCTCTATTTTGTTAAAGGTCTGATTTTTATCATGGGACCATAATTTTATTTATTTCCAGAGAAAATCCAACAAAAGTGAAGAGTTCCCATTCAGCACTAACATTTAAATGAGCCTTTCCTACAGCACATAACTGCGGCTCTGCGAATTCAAAGTGGATATCACGGCGTTAAAGTATCTGATAAAGACTTAGATGTGTCAGAGGAGGGTCTGTTAGACCATTTAGTGTGTCACCATAACACAAGTTTAGGGCCAAATCCATCCAACTACATACATCTGCAAAGCCTTTATCTACTCCTCTGTCTCCTCAGTATTTATGATCCTTCTCTGCCTCATTGAGTCGACATCATTAGGCCTGTCTCTAAGAGTGTGGGGGAGCAGAGGGCACTTGAGCCTTGTAGCTCTGATGGATTAGACACCTGGGTTGCCTTCTGTTTATGACGCAATTAACAATCAACAACTACAAATTTATCGAAGCGCACACAATGATGAAAAATGTGTTCTTTTTAAGCTTGTCAGTGAGTTAATGAGTGAAGTTGGATCCAGGTACACTATTTGACATCACATTTAATATTCATTGACTCTAATGCAATAAATATGCGAGCTTATACTGCAATTATTCACAGTAAAATAAATATATATCTATTTAAATAGAATAGAAACAATTCTGTGAAATTCCAAAGCAGCTCTATTGTTTTATTTGCACGATATCAGCAAAAATCCTGAGCCCAGTTACATAATCAAAGCTTGGGGATCGAGTTTACACACCATTTTGCAAACTCAACAATGAAGCATACAGTGTTTATGAGTTCAACTATTAATTTTGCTGGCATAAAAAACTGGGGTAGACAGATGCCCTGGAAGAATCAATTTTTTTTTTCTGTCCCCCATTGAATGTCATAAACTTATGGAGTATCTTCAACAGAAATGTGCAGTGTTTTCATTTTCTAACTCAGAAACTGTAACTCTGTTACATGTGTTATTCTGCAGCAGCAGCAGCATCTAAAGCAAAACTCAAAATAATGAAATAAAGTCAAAGACCCTGTAGGCAAACGCTGGAACTTTGGAATAAAAAAATCATTATGGAGGAACACATCAAACACTGCAAAGAAGTGGAGAAGCTGAAGAATTTGCTTTTGCTGTGGGAATTAAGATCTAACTCGAAATATATACATAGAATCTCTTTTGTGGAAGAATATTGATTATTTATTTTTATTTTTTTGTACTTGGAAAACAGGCTCACGATATAGTTTCAGATGCAACCTCTTACTCACTGTTTTTTAACCCACAAAGTTTACATTATTATTACTACTGTATAAGTACAAATGTTTTCACCTTGTAGAAATCAGAAAATCCATTTCATTAACAATTTTATAACTAACATTGTTATGTTTGTGTAGTATCTTTAGGAATGACATGAATTAAATTTCTAAATATCTAAAAAGCTTGAGAATAGATACAAAACTAAAGTCATAACTATTAAATCACAACTACACATTAATATTTACACCGTACCTTAAAGAAGGACATAGTTGCACCATCCTTGACAACACCATACTCAATCTTTGTCTGCTTGGCAATGTCATCGGCTGAGTCCACAGGCGAGTCCATTCTCTCCACCGTGAGAAAAGCTGCTAAATTAGCTGTATAGGATGATATAATGATGAGTGTGAAGAACCACCAGATCCCACCGATGATCCTGGTTGACAGGGCTTTGGGCATCAGTTCTGATCCTGCAGGCAACAGAAAGTGAGAGCGTATTACTGTACCTTGTTAATTTGATTTAACGAATGCAGAATTAGGAATGCTTGCTTTTCTCTCTTTTCTATTTTTTGTGTTTGTTAATTAGCCTCCAATTGTTTCTGGCTGTGCTGCTGGTGTTGTTCAAGGTTCAAAAAAGTGACGTAACAGAAATTGAGCCAGTTTGGCAGGTTTCAGATATATAAAGACATCAAACCTGGAAACTCTGTCACCCAGGGTTCTACAGCCAGAAAGACTCTCCCACTTCCTGTAAACTGTGTTGACAGCAATAACTTCCAGCATGTAGTCTCTCAGACCCCATAAATTTGTTGCAGATTACCGTGACTGAGTCCTCCTGAAATAGCGCTCCTGCAAGTTTTATTGGATCCTGTTTGTGATGGTCATGACGATAAACATGTGGCTGGCTGGTATTATGGTCATAGATAGGTTAGGTTTAGGAAATGATTATGGCTACCTTGAAACTGAAAACACAACATGCGTTAAAAACTTTTAATGAGTGAATATAAAAAAGTTTGTGCAAGTCCAGTGAATGGAAGCAGCATTCGTTTTCATAACGCTGATATGGAAGATACTGTAGTATTCTGCAAACAATTCAAACAATCTCCCCAAGGTCCCGAAACATAGTCCTCAATTAGGGAAGTACAGAAGAGTGTAATTACACTTAACAGCTTTCTATTGATAACGCACTGCCGGCAGTGAGTTACCAACTTAGACTTATCTATTGAGCATTAATAGCAGTTGATCTTTCTCCCTTATTGAATGTTTTCTCTGAAATTAGTTTTGGTGAACTGGTTGCCACACAGGTAGACAGATAACAATATACCTTTGAATCAGCCTTGAGTTTTAGTGCTCCTCTGCTGAGCAATACTAGGTTTACAATGGCTCACTGACTGGTGTTAAAGTTACTTTATATCTCATCTCTGACAACCTTTAAAATACCCTTGTGCTTTGGGCACTCTGTTACTTTAGCGAGAAGATTTATGAGGGCAATTCTGAAGAGTAACAAGCTCACAGAAGGGGGCCTGAGTGGTCAGCTCTTTAACCTCTTCCACCAAATTTGATTGTATTTGTCCTTTGTGGTTTGACACAGACTATATGGTTGAGAACAAGGGAGAACAGCAGCGTCCCTTAATTCACTATGACTTCAGAGAGGGAAGATCCAAATGCATTCTGGAGTTGCACTAAAAATGAAGCGAAGCAACGGGTAACTCAATTGAATTCCATACTATAAAAACGCTGTTGTCAGCAGGGAGCGGTATACGGTGCTGCATCACAACACTAATAAATACAAAAAGCGTATCAGTCATATCGGTGGCAGGGAAGTAAAACGGTATCAATCTGCCATACATTTCTGTAAAAGAAGGTCTTGTCTTGTAAACCCAGGAAAGAAGAAAATTGTTTCTGTGAAGGCGGTACTAATACTGTTTCAGTAACCAAAAACATAACATCTATCTCACTGGCTGCTCATTCACATTAATATTTTAAAAAATAATGTAAAAAAAAATCTAAACTAATATTTTTGAGATTATACAGGCTATTTTAAAACAGACAAAATATTTTTGTAGGATTTGATTTCATTTGTGACCAGGTTCAGAAAAAAAAGAAAAAAAAAGGCAATATGTGCAATATTACTTGACTTAAAAAGTGCATCGCTGAAGAAGATGCAACAAAAAGTACAAGAAAAAAGTAAACAAAACAGAAGATGTTCAAAAATAAGTGTTAGAGTTTACAGTTTGTTACAATAAAACATGCTTTGTGATGCCAGCTCCATGTGTTGCTGCGTACTTGAGTGAAACATATTGACTAGAGTGTTAATTGTATTTTAGCAATTAAAGGCAGTTACAGAACACACAGCTTGTTTTCCTTTATAACAATTATAATGCTATGAGATAGTTAATGTCTACATGAGGTAAAGGAGTACAATAATTACAAGCTCCCCAAAGTTCTTATTTGCTGAGAGCAACAAAATTGTGTCCTAATATCTTCATTTGTGTAGATATTATTTTCTCTGTTTATGCAGACACAATAAAGGTCCAAGCTTAATTATGAATACGAGATCGTTCTTGAACTAAAACATTGTGGCACCAAAATCTCTCCTGGGTCAATTCATAATGCAATTCTCAACTATCAGGGTAATGGCTGTGGCAATACTACAAAATGAAAATTACATACAATAAAAAAAAAAAAAAAAAAAAGGCATTTTGATAATGTTCCTCATCGTGTAGCTCATGCGAAACTTCAGTCTGTTTGTGTTAAGAAGGGATCGATTATCATTTATTTTATTTTTTTATATTTAAATAGCCATATTCCACCACTGGAAGCCCCAAGTGGGCAATATAATGGTTAAAATTTGCATTTGTCAGAGAAAAGCTCAAATTTTGAAAGATTTACAGACTCTTTTAGCTGAGGTCTGAGAGGAAACTACTCTTGGATTTATATTCTCATGTACTCTTATGATTTATATATCAGGATGAAAATAGGCTTTTGAGTCATTCCCCTCCCGCTCGTTCTCTGTAATATATGTATTCTTATTTCAGCAGCACAGTGTGACTCACTAATCACAAAATCTGTGAATACCATAGCATATTTAGATAATCACAGTACCGTGAACACCACAATCCAACACATTACGTTCTAACACTAAAATTCTCAATTAAGTAAATGAACAGACTGTTTTGCATGTCGTGATTGTTCTTTTTATTTTTTATTTTTTTTTTATTTTCAGAAAAAAGAAAAACCGTTAAGAACTCTTTGGATTTGGTAGTCAATCATTCTAAATGTGATGCCTGCGTTTTTCCCCACTTGTAATGCCTTACTTGTAAGACCTGGGCTTTCCCATGAGGGTAGTTACCTGTACTTGGTATTCAGTGACTATCCAAAAAAAACCCTTTCAGAGCTGGATGCTTTAGCTAGTTTTTAATTGCTTGTTAGTAATGACACCAGCAGATCGAAATGTTTCTTTCATTGCATCTAAATCTTTATCTGAATCTCAAGAAAGGGGGCCAACTCCGGCTTCAAAACCACACACCCAAATAACTGCACTACAAATTAGATCATGCACAAAAGAACCAAATAAAGAATAAAGTGTTTTAGCCTTAAGACTATATATACAAAATGAAAGGAAAAATGTTATTAGAGAATGAGAAAAATGGGAATAATTCAAATAAGCTTTCAGATATTAGTTTATACAGAGACCAATTTATGGAAAATGATCAGACATATGTTTGTTGTGAGCCTCAGCCTACTGAGACCCCCAGGAACGCATTTGAAGTGCACAAAGTGTTTTCTTTTGCACCTCCTCATATTTTGTGTTCTTTGTGTTGTATATGACACCTCCCTCCCACAGACAAGCTGGCAGATTTCTTTTTTTTTTTTTTTTTTTGGATCCCTCAAACACATCCATTTGCATTTTAAACATGTCAAGGAAATGGCTTCCGTCTCAGCTGCTGTCACTTGCTTGGCAGACAAGCAAGGGGTGTCTGTTTATGTGACACAGACAAAATACACCTCGCTTCAGATACCACAGTGCAGCATGTGTTACAAGGCACTGCAGGCCAAACGGGTGACACAGAGAGCTGGAAACAGTCAGTCGTTTACTGCTTAGTATCACGTAAAATTAGAAAATCACGTAGAAACAGAAAAAAATCTGCATCATATCTTGATATTAAGCAAAACGGATAAATCGGCAAGAGGACAGGCAAGAGCCTTATTGACTTTGATATCCCAGTGTGACTTTGTTTTTTTTTTGGTTTTTTTTGGTTTTTGTTTTCCAGGGATCTATGAACAACAGCTGGCTTTCAGTGTCTGCTTCTGTCAATTTCTGTTAATATGAGAAAAGTAGGAGCAGACGTCAAGGCACAACACCGAGAAGCACGGTTTCAATTATAATACAGAATTCTCCCCTTTAGTTTAATAATGTAGGCTACTAACTAGCTCATTTCGTTCTGATTCCCTTTTTCCCCTCATCCTCCATCTCGCTCTGCTGCTGCACTCGTAGCCCGCTGCATGCACTGGCAAATTGACAAAGCTGCTGTGTAGTTTCGCAGGAGTGCTGCCGAGCTTCGGTGCTTAATGAATTGCTGAATGTGTTTGCTATCCTTACGGGCACAGATCCACTCCCGAGTCTCACTGAGCCTCTTCGATTTGTCTCGTTACATTGAGGTTAAACATTTTATTACTCGGTCTTTTTTTCCTCCACAGTTCACTTCATTAGGTTATTTCTGGGCCTTCATTTGCTTACCTATCCCTTTAAGGCAACACCTGACAAGTGAAAACCTATTAGTATCCCAATGATTTTTGAGTCAAAAGGTAGAATTAAATCTGCTGCGGACAGCGTAGTAACACAGGTAAGGTTGTTCTGCTGGAAGGAGAAAGTGCTGCATTTGCTCTGATGCTATAAATGCATGCATTATTGAATACATATAAAATTCTTGTTGTTGAGCTGTTATAGGTGAGACATAAGGAACTTCAGTACGGCACTGAACAAATCACAGCAGCCAGTTGTAACATGGCTGACAGCTGGCATTTGTCAGACATGTACCTCAAGTCACCCTTTTTGGCCAGTGACTGCGTTATGGGCAAATAAATGCAGCAGTGTTTTCCATCCTTAGCTGCCAATCGTTGACAAGTCTCTGGCACCTACTCTTCCCTTTTTGAACAGCAGGAAGGTGACAACAGCCTTCCCTTATCATGTAAGGCTGAGCTCTGCAGTTGTTCTTGACAGGTAAATGTCTTGTAAAACAGTCACGGAATGGAAATCATGGAGCTTGTCAGTTAAAGAGGCGGAAAGTGGGAGCTTGCAGTGCAAGGGAAAAGAGGGTGACGTGACAGTTTTGTTTTTGACAGGGAGACGTGTGTGTGCCACCATACCTTGCTGCATTAAGGAGCCGACTCCAAACCAGAAGCTGTTGAGGAGGGTGAAGTTGTTCTCCACCACATCTGATCCCGGGTTACAAGGATGGGCATCATACCACTCATATGGACTGAACCTTCGAATTAGACATGGAGTTGGAAAACTGTATTCAAAGTTATGACATTGAGAAAATGCAAGAATGAATTTGTTTCTGTCCTTTCAGAGCAGATTGGGTTGGCGTAACAAAACTATTGATGACAGGCGACCACAAACACAACCTTGACGCACTCTTTACTTAAACTGTAAAGTGTTTATTACTGAGGACAACCTCAGTAATAAACACTAAAGCTGCAAGCACTCAAACCAAAACAAAGATGTAAAAAATACTGGAAAGCTCAGTATAGATGATGTTGATTAAAAAGTTGGTTGAAACTTTTCTTGTGGATTCATGAATAGGAGCCGCTGCACATTAGTCTTTTAAGCCACTGTTCACACAAAACACATTGACTAGTGCAGCTTTATTAGTGTGACACTGTATGTGGTGCTAAGATTCATGCAACAATGAGACCACCCATCCATAAATTTCCAGATCTTTCTAAACGGAATTTTTACTTCCTTTATAGATTTAAAAAATAAAATGTCAGAAGGTTTTTAAAATAAAACCAGTACTGAGTTTTAGGCTTTACCTTTCGAAAAACTATTAAGTGTTTCCAATATACTTTCGTACTTAAAGGTGACTGACAATCCCAAAAATATTTTTCAATAGATATAAAATGTCACGTTTGAGAATGTGAGAACTCGGCTTAAAGTCACACGAAACCATAAAGCGAGTATCTTTCCATATCTGCGCCATTTAGTTTGACACCTGCTGAAAATGCTTCCCACCTTTTTCACTGCACAAGTCATTTTCAGAGGCAAATGCTGAGATAAAACATACTAAATGTCACTTTCCCCCCTTTTAGAATTTATTTATACAATCTGAGCAATCTTTTTCGTCTCTGCTCTTCATACTGGGTGCTCTGCGTACTGAGTAGAATTGCATCCCTTAGGCTCCACATAGTATTGCTCCAAAATGTGGCATATATTACTTTGACAGATTAAGCAGGAAGTACTAATGACAAAAGAAAAACACCAAACATAAAAAAAAATAAGTAAAAGTAGTAGTAGATATTCTCAGTTCTGATGGACTACAGTGAGAGAAAATTCTGAAAGATTTAATTATTGAAATGTCTATTGTTTAAGCAATAGATGCACGTCAATCTAATTGCATGCTCAAAATATATTTAGTAATATATCCTATTTTAATCAGAGAACTTATAGGCACTAGTGTTAATTATGAATCAGCTTTATAATAGTAATTTTGAGCCAACATTTCGCAAATTTTCATCTTAGTTGAGCAATTAATTGTCTGAACTGATGAAAAGTATAGGCTGTGTGGGAGCACTGTTGGCTTGTCTAAATGCCCATTTTGTGCATTCAAATGTCAAATGTGCTCGTTGGTGTTTCCATTTTAGACTTTTTCCTGAGAGTCCCATCAGAGAGGCCTTGAGCAGCTGCTGCACAAATGTGGCGCTCCCTGCCGTTTCAATTAAATTCCCCCCAGTCTCATTTTTGGTTTACTTTAATGTTAAATTGAAAGGCATGGTTGGATAATATGGTAGCGTGACAGCAAAGAAGCAGGGGCGATTGCTACACACACGTACTGGATTTAAATAATGCAAAAATGAATTGGTAGCAGGGCTGTTGCCCCACAACAAGAAGGTGGTGGGTTCGATTCCTGGGCCTGGAGGCCTTTCTGCGTGGAATTTTCTTGTTCTCCCCGTGTCTGCGTGGGTTTCCTCCAGGTACTCTGGTTCCCTCCCACCGTCCAAAAACATCATGTTTGGGTTAACTGGTGACTCTAAATTGTCCGTAGGTGTGAGTGTGAGTGGTTGTTGGTCTCTGTCTGTCTCTGTGTGTTGGCCCTGTGATGGACTGGCGACCTGTCCAGGGTGACCCCGCCCTCGCACAGTGTGAGCTGGGATCGGCTCCAGCACCCCCCATGACCCAGAAACAGAAAAGTGGTAGAAGATGGATGAATGAATGAATCAGGAGCAATGTTTTTTTTTTTCCCCACTCCACTATTTTAAGTGCAATCTCTACACAGAAGATATAACAGCGCTGATTCAATACCAGCTGGTTCTTTGCTAATTTCTAAAAAGGTTGTGCTGCAAGGTTCAGACCTTGTGCTGTACAGGCCTATACGAGACTGTTAACTGTCAGCCAAGACTACAGCCTACACAGAGGAGGTGATCTGGAAAGTGCTTGGCATCTAAACATTACATAAAGCAAAACCACCCTGTTTGCATTTGCAAGCATTATATTGAATATGTCCAATCATGCAAAATGCACTTTGCACTGATGTTTCAGAGCGGCCAGTCACTCTTTTTCACACCCTAATAACACCACAATTAATTAATTAAGAATATATTTGACAACTGATGCATTATAGTAACACATCACTCATTCAGAGCATATGAACTGCTTACATAGCGGCAGATTTCTTTCAAAATTTCGGAGTGAGCAATGGAGCTCTACCGCACAGAGGAACAAGCAATATGGAGCTTTGGCTACACAACAATTTGTGGAAATACTATCAAGTCACAGTATTTTTGTGGGGATTTGTAAACTGTGGGAAAAGTATGTCAGACTAAATTAACCTTGAAACCATCTGCTGTTGTACAATAGAGTGAGATACAAGAGAATAAAAGCATTTTTCACGGACATATAAGGACTTCAGTATGTTATCGGTCTTACGTGTATGTAGACATGTTTGAAAAAATGAAAGTGCTGAAAGACAGTTGTTATGGTTTAGCAGATTTTTGAAAGACCAATCCAGAGTGTTTATTGTTTTATACTGTTGTAGGTAAAGCCTTGACACCTCTGTTTAGGATTTAAAATGACCTACTTGTGCTGAAGTAGCCCCCTGATTGTTCACTGCTGTTTGTTTTGTGCTTGCATGTTGCAGAATTGGGGCCATAACTCTTCAGCTACCTAGGCTGGCCTCCAAAAAAAAAAAAGAAAAGAAAAAAGACTGATGCAACAATTTAAGATGATTTTGTGCTTATGTGAAGCCACTCCAGAATTTCTTGGGTCTCTCAACCATAAATGAGGATGGAGGAGTGCAGCTGTTTGCTCTCAAGCCCTCAGAACTCCTTTCATCACCCGCTTTTCTAAACTTCCTCAAGCACCAATTTGCATGAGAAGCAGCAGGAAATACCGACAATGATGCTAACAGGATATTCATCATATGAAAAAAAAAATTACAAGTGAGGTACTTTTTATTCAATCAAACTGATAATTTCCATCTATAATAACTTTGTGACTTATTACTGCCAGGAATTTTTTTCTTTTTTTTTTTAAGAAATGCTTATCATCAACCATAAATAAACTCCTCTGATGAAATGCTACACAAGGTGTGTATATTTAATTCAAAAGGGTTCATCTTTTGAAGCTGCATTGCCTTTTCTGAAGACATTGCACAGGAAAGAAGATATTTCACCCTGAATGGGACTTTGCAACTCAACCTCTTGTTGACATTTTTCTGTATTGCTCCTTCCTGCGGAGAGCTCATGCAGATATAACTGTTAGCTGCTGGGTTGTGATCAAGGCAAAGTATGACAAACTGGCCAGTGTGCTCAAATATAAGTCTAAAATGGTATCAGAGAAAATTACTATGTCTACTGAACGACCCCATGGGGGGGGGGAAAGTATGAAGGACAAATAGCGCAATTTGAATGAGACTTCTGCACTTACCTGGCAATAACAAAAAGGACGCAGCTAACGCCCAGGTAGGCCAACAGGATGTAGACCCAGATGTCAGGAGTCATCGGGTTCAGGAAAGAGAAGAAGCCATTGTTGGTGGTGTTGGGTTTGCGATACAGGATGCTGATGCCCATGCTCATGAAGGGCTTGGAGAAGTCAACAAACTTTTCCCGCATGTAGGTAATGGTGAGAGGAGCCACTGCCAGGTCTGCTCTCTGTAGAGGAAAAATGAAAACTTCACAAAAATAGCGATTTTCCCAGATTTCTGGTTGCAGAAGAGTAATGACATTTTTTTTTGCCAAAATTATAATGTTGCCCTATATATCTAGGGCCAAGAAGATGAATCTTCAGAGCTCTCCTTTA
This sequence comes from Remorina albescens, assembly GCA_034769265.1. Lineage (NCBI taxonomy): Eukaryota > Metazoa > Chordata > Actinopteri > Carangiformes > Echeneidae > Remorina > Remorina albescens. The sequence continues at coordinate 6,696,150 of CM068486.1, forward strand.
GTACCCCCCATGACATATAAGGGTTTACGTAAAATATTATTAGATGGATTACCATAACGTGAACATTTACAATAACCTTGCTGGGTTTAGCTTTAAAGCAAAGTTAAACGACTTTGTTACGTAGTGCTATATTTCATTGATGCTGTCACTCATACACTGGAAGGTTATAAAATGTGGAGATTTACATAGCACCGCAACACTACACATAGTAAATGTGAAATGTATTTCTGTCTCTTCAGTAATGCCTTTTGGAATGAGCTTCAACACCGTTACAGTGCATCACAACTACTCCGTCTATAAAGCCATTTTCAAATGTCACTAGAATGACATAGCAACACCGTATGGCATTGTACAATGGACATGGCCGAGCATGACGGATAAGTTTCAGTCACCTGTTTTATGTGTTTGACTGCATATTCAGAATGTTTCCATTTATATTGGCAGCCTGCACAACTCCCCTGCACCATGTCTGGACAGGAGGTTAATGAAACCAGCTGCTTGGTTCACGCTCGGCTTCCTCTTTCTTCCAAGAAACAAGACAGCTGAAAACAGAATGCTTTCTTTTCCACTTACGTAGTGAAAGTATTTGGAGGGGAACAGAAGTTGGTAAAACTCTTGCACAGTGATCTGTTTATGAACAGGTGATATGAGACTGCATATTTGTTTGGGTAATTCATGTAAAACCAGGACACCTAATACTACAGAAATTGAATCTGCTGGTGCCAGAAAGACATACAATGTTAATGAGATAAAAAGCACTTGAGGTGAATGATGCAGCCACTTCCTCCCCTCCTCTTGTCTACTGATGTATTCTGTCATTTAGCCGGTTTTCACACCTTAAAACCTAAATTTTTTTTGTACAACCCCAATTCCAAAAAAGTTGGGACTCTGTGTAAAATGTAAATAAATACAGGATACATTGATTTGCAAATCAAAGCATCCAGTTTTGACCTTCGGCCTTGTCCTTTGCGCACAGGGATTCCTCCTGACTCTCTGAATCTTTTGATAATATTGGGTACTGTAGATGGTGGGATCTTCAAAGTCTTTGCAATTTTTCGGAAATTGTTCCACAATTTCTAGACACAGTTTATTGCAGATGGGTGAACCCCTTCCCATCTTTACATCTGCCTCTCTGAAATGCTACTTTGATACCCAGTCATGTTGCTGGCCTGCTACCAATTGACCAAATTGGTTGTCAAATGCTTTTCCAGCCTTTTGGTACCTTTGCTCCAACTTTTTTGAGATCTGTTGCTGCCATCAAATTCAAAATAAGCTAATATTTTCCATGCAATGGTAAAATGTCTCAGTTTCAACATGTGATATATTGTTTATTTTCTATTGAGAATAAAATATGGGATTGAGATTTGCATATGAATGTATCCTGTTTTTATTTACATTTGAGACAGCATCCCAACTTTTTTGGGGTTGTATAGTGTTTCTTGGCCCTAAGGCTATTCTTAACATGACTTTAACTTTCCCTGTGGCTCAGACAGCTCCTCCCACAGATTTACATAAGATCCGCTCAGCAGCAAACAAAGGTCGGAAAGGAAACATTTTTACATTGCGTGAAGCACTGTGGATCAAGTGCCCTTGTGGTCGGGCGCCATGGTTGCTAAACACACAGTGGCCTCCAAAGACATGGAAAGATGGTGGGGGAAAAAAACCTGTGCATCCTGCTGTGCATCTGCTGTCTCCCTTAAACTATTCAAATTCGTACATCACATACTGCACCCTCTGTTATCTTCTGCCAACTGCAGCTTTGAACCAACCTGCCACTCAGCCAGAAGATCAACCAGCGTGTGATTGCAGACATCCCCACGGTGGGCTAATATACATGCTGCATGTGCTTGTTCTGCTTACTGCCGAGGCACACAAAGTGAGCACAAGCAAGATAACCTAATAGTGCTCTGCTGCGTGGCACATGGTTGGGTATTATCTGGGTTTGCAGATGGCAGGCTTAGTGGTGTTCTCCCTCCGGACCTCCTTACCTGATGACAGTCGAGGATTCGTGAAGTAACAACTCACATGATCTGCACATTTTCACCCCACTGACATCACACTGAACCTTCTCAACATCAGTAGAATGAGCTGTTTCTTATAGCTGTTTTAATGAAATCATTAAAGCCGTTTGGGGATATTAGTATTATTATCCCACCGTTTAAAACCAAAGCTTTTTGGGCTCAACAAAAATTCACAGAATGTTCAAAGTGCAGTTCTTATGCACTTTAGAGCATGCGGTCATAAGTCTTATAAAAGAATTACAAAGCACTTACATATAATGTTTGCTTTTTTTTTTTCTAGAACAGATAGAGGTGCAAATGTGCCTCTGTGGAATGTGTTGTAATTGCAGAAAACACTTTGCTAAACTATGCAATGGTTACTTCAGATAACAGACGTTGTTGGGATGCTGACGGAATGTAAAAAAGGCTGATTGGGTAGTTGTACATGCATTTAGAAACGACGCCACGCTGGGATACGAGAGCACAGCATGCATTTACGCGCAGACCACACACAAGAGTATAGCTACGCCTGAACCATCTCATATCAAAATATACGAAGAGCTAATGACACATACAGAATGTAATCAAGAGTTTGTTACCATGCATTAGTCCTTGTTGATTTATTCAAGGGTACTTGACTAATGTTTGCTGTTGCGGCTGTTGAACTCGCACTCCTTCTACCAGTCAAGTCTCCCTCCACTCATCCACAACATCACAATGCACTCACATATCATTGCAGTGATAAAATCCATTTTAGCCATTTGCAGGCTAGAGCACACTTAATTATTATAACATGATCATGTTGTAATAAATGAGTTTTTTGTTTTTGTTTGTTTACGTAGTTTTTTTAATTCTAATATCAAATTCTGTTACTTGTTAAGTTTGATTTGAAGTGACCATTTGACTGGCAGGAGAAAACTACCAAAGATATAAAGCATCGCACATGGCAGGAAATATTTTGATATTTGATTTTAATGATGGCTAATTTTGCCTTAACACAAATGAAATGCTGTTCAATAGCTTTTCACTGAATGAGCTATCTGTGTAGACAAAGAGGATGTGAGCTGGCTATAAGTTATCTGTCGAAGCTAAGATTAATTGCCATGACAGAAACAAATGATGTGCTAAGCACGCTATTAACATTTGCATCACAGCATGATTAAAGTGATCATTTATTGTGACTAAATCAAGTTTAACAAGGCCTGTTGCATCATTTAGCACCTTCCAAACAATGCCCTTTGGTGCTGCAGTGGGCTTTGACTACACAGAGGGAAATAAAGGATTGCCGTTCATCATTCAGAAACATCAGTTACATGGGGAGTAAAGCATAATAGCAACCTATTCATATCAAAACATAAAACAGGCACACACACGCACGTACACCCTGAGCTTTACCTGAAACCTGTTACATCTCCGTCAGTGTGTGACAAAGACTTGATGAACTACAGAAATGAATGAAGGTTTACTAGCAATTTTAATAAGCCCTAGCCTTGTTCTCTTAAAAAAGATGCCAGTCAAACAGTTTTGGGTAAATCTGCAATTCGGCTATGATTTATGAGGGTAGAGGCGTGAGCCAAGAATGCACGAGACGTGTGTTTCAGCATCAGTTTTATCAGCTTAAACCAACCGTTTTGCCTGTTTTCCACAGCAACACAGACCTTATCTGACATCACGATCCTTATTTAAGTAAAGACACCGATCCTCAGTAAACTGTTATACATCTTGTTTATCTGTATCACTGCGAGGAGAGCAATGACTTTTTAAGAGGTTAATAGAAAACGGTCATTTTGAACAGTCAAATTGAACAGATAACAATATTGAATGCATACAATATATAAGAAAATAGCCGCTAATTGTAAGCTCCTTTTTAAACTCGACTAGAAGAGCAGGTACAGTATAGTTTGTAGTTTACTCTCAGGAAATCAGTAGCCTCGCTGGCCTCTCATATCACTCCAGGGTCAGATCTCCTGAGCGCACCTTAAAGTTTATGTTTCAGGTCTGCTGAATCATGATCAGCTTATCCATACCGACAAGGGTAAGGAGAGCACTAGACCACAAAATAGAACCGACTGAAAATCCACAAAGACGATGATATGCACCCTTGGCCATGCGATAAGGAGCAGTAAAAGCAATAACTAGCAGTCTAGATTTTAATCTTCTCTTCTGCCGCTATTTACAAAAGCAATAGACCTAAAAAAGGATAAAATATATTGGTATTTCATAAAAAAAGTATTAAATCAGTTAACTGAATTTATCTGCTGCTTTATAATTTCTCCTTTTCTAAAGTGGTAAACCAAAGGCAAACAGAGCAAACAGCTATACATTGGTGAGTAAACACTGTCGTTTCAATGGCTTACATTCATATCAAAGCTGAGTCCAGAGGTCTCCATCACCAAATGCTACATCTTCACATAACGTATGCGAACCGTGAACACGTCACGCTAATTTATTTATTTATTTATTTTTATTTTGCTGTCAGAAAATGAACAGACTCTCTGCTGCCAGCTGCACCGTTTCCTTTTAAATCGAAGTACAAACAAACACAGAGAACACATGGGCCGTTTAATGGTTGAGTCATGCATCTCCATTTCATGCCAGAATTCTCAGCTTTTAGTAATCCATTTTTCCTGCTCAAGGCTATTGTTATCAACGAGGAGCTAGCAAAGAGCTTGGATGGAGAAATAAAGTGCTGCATTGGGAGCCCACCTTTCTCAACCCTTTCAGCACCGAGCCATTGACTCCTGCCATGCGATTCCCTGCACTAAATGCCCCTTAAGCTATTACAAGTTTTCAGCTGAGTACAGCGCTGACCTGATGGGGCTGAGGACAAAGGGAAAGCACTGACAGGGGCACTTACGAAATGCCAGCGGAGAATTGCCACCATCACTTAAACGTAGGGCTGTTTCATGGCCGCTGAATCTTTGAGTTTGATACAGACAGCTGTGACTGCCCACTATTCCTCAGGAAGACAATTGGTAGTGTCTTCCTCTGCATCTTTACAATATATGCATTGTTTACGTGCTCATTCCAGATCTCCGGCCGTCCATCCATCTCGAGGAAGTGGTTTGTCTCGCTGAATACTATCAACATACTTGTAACATTTGGGCAACCTTGACATGATTGTGCCATAAATGTGAGTGACAGCTTTGCAGGTTGCTCCTGACTTGCACTCAATCATAACTATATCACTGTCCACATGAAGGACATAACCAGCAATTCAATTAACTTGGAACCTTTTGTAAGACGAGAAGCTACGTAATTATTAAAAGCATGAGCAGTTACCTTAGCTTAGCAGAAAGAATGAAAACGAACAAAATTCAACACTTGAACCAGTAAAAGTTGATTGGTAAATCAGTCGTTTAAACAAACAAACAAAAACAAAAATCTAATTTTCTTTTACAGAGTATTAGTGGGGTTCTTCCTCTCTTGTTGCCTGTCATTGGCTAAGCTAAGCTAACCGCTTGCTTGTTCCAGCTACATATTTATAATCCAGTAATCTTTTCATATAACTCTCTGCAACAAAGCAGATTTAGCATAAGCATCCTGTAATGTCACAATAATCCTTTGAGGGAAAAAAAAAAAAAACTGTAGCAGGCAATATAAAGACCACTTACATGTTCGATGAGTTCCCTTATCATCCCGTTCCACTGGCCCTTGTCATCCTGAGAGCCATATTTCCCGTCAGGCACCAGGCGGATCTCGTAGGTGAAGCCCAGGATGTTGGAGAGCTCTTTTAGCAAGTCGATGCAAAATCCTTCAAAACGGTCGTTCCCGACCAGCGCCTTGTCAGACTTCTTAAGCATGACATATGGTTCTTCCTGCACAGAACCAAAAGATCAAATGAATAGCAATGGTGAGGTCAGCTTTTTCAATTTGTTTCAGCACATGCACCTAATTGAAGTAAGGTGATCTGAGCTGATGAGCCACCGTTGCGTTTAACGGGCAGTGACAGCAGATTCTGCTTGAGTGTGTGGCTACAAGGAGTGTGAAAATATGAAATAATGCTGAGGTTTTTCTTACACTGATGAGTTGCTTTTAGGATAATGTAAGTATATATCTTAATATATATCTTCAGCTGTAGCCATTGTTTGTTGCAGTGCACAATGTTGATATAATCAATGTACCTGCAGAGTTGAGCCAACTGAACCTCCCACACTTCCCCACACTGCTGCACGTTGACCTATATAACTGGTGCACAGGCCGGTTCATTTTATGGTCAGGTGGCTGACACTCTTTTACTGGCCTGTAATATCCTGTCTGGCTGCTCATAATTTGAGCTGTATAAAAGCTTGATTAGGAACAGAATGCAGCAGTGAAATGGAACATGCCCACAATGTTGCCTTCATCAATTGTCACCAACCTCCAAGGGAGAGAAACTGAGCTGATGCCTGCAGTGAGAATGACTAACACCGACTAGCTCATAAATGATTTCCTTTATTTAGTGGCTGTTACCGTTTCCCCGCCAGATAGACTTGCATATCCCGCTGTGCACTTCAAAACATGTTGGTCCATTAATGCAAGGGCTGAAATACAATTTATTGCTTCAAATAGCCAGATGTATAATTTACTAACTGAGCTCAGAAGCAGAGTAATTGAATCTCTAGTGAAGGTGACCCTGTCCTTTTTTTTTTTTTACAGTATAGTTGGAGGAGATAACGCACAGTTCCTGCACTCCTTATTCCCTCAGGCATTTGTTCCTCATGGGAGAAAAGTGGAGCTTTCCACCACCACCAGATGGTGGCACGTGGACACAAATGTGCTGCTTTGTTAAGGCTAGTTGCTTTCAAATAGTTCTGTAAACCAAACGTAGCACGAAGCAATTTTTTCTATAGATTAAAGAAAAATAAAAATACCTAAAAACATGCCGTAAATGATGAACATCTTTAATTGCGTGCTATTAAAAAAAGAAGCCTTTTGGACATTACAATTAGCATGGTCTCTTAAATAAATAATAAGTTATGAATACTTGATGACAATGCATGTAGAGAGTAAGTGGTTCGCCACAAAGTTTGTTCAAGTTGTCCAATTAACTTGATCAAAAAGTTTGCATGTTAAGGGAAAAAGTCATTACCATCTGTTTCTAGTCTTCCAATTCTTGCTATTCCCCAAGGTTTGAAGTGAAATCAAAGTGTTTATACCAGTTCTACCCTCACAATCGCAGCATGGGCGTGCATAACAGAAAGAGGAGGGAGGTCGGCCTGTGCAGAAACATTATAGGCAATGGAGTGCAAACAATTAATGTAAGCGGGAAAACACATTAAGAACCTTAATCTCTTCGACAAAGTTATCGCTATAAAGCTGTCAGACGTCTTGTTCATGCATCGGTGGAATCAGTTTGATGCAATGTCATTATGCTAAGAGGAGAGATTGATATTAAAGCTGAAATACTTCTTGGCAATTTGAATGTAAGCAGCTTTATGATCTTAAACTAATGATTCCCAATGAAAAATAAACTCTAGGAGCAAGTCAGAAATATTCAAATGAATTTAGAAATTTTTGAAAACTTCATGGGAACCTGAAACACTCGAACTTCTCGAGGAGGAAAATATATAACTCTGGCTATAATTTCAACACCAAAATCTTGTACAGAAGTGGAACAACACGCCGCTTAAAACCTTCTTCCTTTCCTCCTCTCTGAGACACAATTATCATAGATTGCACCTGATAGGCATTAATTATGTCCTGCCTTGACCTCACTTGTCATAATTACAGCCTTGTGATCCAACATCGGTGTAATGATATTGTTTATTGTTGTAGTCTGCGTATCTGTCCTGAAAAGGTGCATCGAGGGCAGTATCTGTGTACTCGGTTCCCTGAAAGCTCCACAAAGGCCCCAACGTCCAATGACACTGTGAATTAGATACAGCTGATGATCTGCAGATCAGTGGGATGTAAAGCTGGTGGAAGGGGTCACCCAATTCTTCCTGAACATTTGGACATGAAATTGATTCCATAGTTGCTTCATCTCACTACAACTAGTCCCCCCCCCATTGAATACAATTGAGCTGTAACATTAACATTAAACTCTTATCACTGATAATTAAACACTCAGGAGCTTAGACACCTCTCTTCAGGTTGTCAAGCTTTCTGTCTATGCACAGTGGACACAAGCAGTTATAATGTTAACAATGACAGATTTTGACAGTTCAAATTCTTGGTAATTATGTAATCTAAAGCGGAAGCTCTTCAGCTGTAAAAACAACTGGATCTGTTGTCTGTAGTGAGCTGCTAATAAGGCTGACACAAATTGTTCAAAATGCTGACTGTTGAAATTAGATTCCTAAGTTTGGGGGGTCTTCACATTCGATGTTATAATACATCTGATGTCAACTCTATGATTTGCATGCTCTGTTTTAATGTATTACTCACATGGAAAAGGGATGTTTATGTTTTTCATGCAGTACATTTGGAGTTAATTCAGGTCTTGATTGAAATGAATTCTACTGCTGGGAAGAGATGTATGGTCCTTACTCTAAAACTGGAATTTAAAAAAATTATTTATTTGAGGAAATATTTTATGCCAGCCTGCACAGGTGACCTACCAGGATGGTAGTGATGACGAGGGAGCGGTTTGCCAGGGAGTCGGTGATGTTCATCCCTTTTCGCTTTGGTACTTCTGTGATGTTAAGACCTCCCGACGCACTCCACTTCCCCACCTGTGAAAAATGAAGAGTGTGTGGCTAAGTGTTCTGTATTTGTTGATGGGCCTTGTGACCCCAAAAGACTCCCCTGTCTACTAGATTAGTGCCCGGTTGTGCACATGTCCGGCAGCTCCTTTATATCAGCAGAACAAGGTGTTTTGGGAAGTGTAGTTCAAAAGAAATCGAGCAGCATGGGTGAATCAAAGAGAGCGGAATCATGTGATGAAGTCATCTTTTAAGTCAAGTCATCTTTATTAAAACATTATTAAAAATATTGGAAGAGCAGTGCGCTCAATCTGGATGATGGAACACCATTGGGTTGCCAGTCAGGTTCAGTTGTGAAAGTAATTTTGCTCTGCAGTCTCAGTGAGAAAAGCTAAGATGTTTGGACAAATAAAAGGAGTTATACATGCGAGAAGCCCTCCGGCGAAATGCTCTGCGCATTGTAGAGACACACTCTGGAACATATCATTAGCACAAATAGTAGCCGTCGGTAACAATCTCCGTTTGCAAGTCAAGTCCTGCTCTCGAGCCCTCTTTCCATCTTTCCTGCTCCCTCTGCGACTACCGCTTTTAATATTCACAAGGGGTTTGTGCTTGAGGTGAATGCATTTAAAGGCAACCATGATGCCCCACAGAAAAACACTAGTTAATGTCCTCCCTGTCTAATCCAGAGAGAAGCATATGCTCTAATTTGAAAAGCACATTAGTTACAGCTTGTCACACAATCACAGGGAACTCCAGGAGAGGGTTTTAAATAAAATATCTGCAAATGCACTGTGCTTTGCAAAATTTGTTTTAATCGTACCCAATTACAATTCATTCAACATAATTAGTAAAGACTTGATGTGAAAGTTACTTACTCACACAACCAGGAGGAGAGCATAACATTTATTTCACCCTCCCGAGTGTGCTGGCTGAGTGAGCTGACGAGTAAAAGTGGCACTCTGAGAGCCTGCTCATAATTCCAGCAAAAGCTCAAACTTGGGCTAATATTCAATTACAATGGATTAGTTGGGAATAGCCCACATCTTAACAGGCTCATACTGTTAAAGCCGATTCCACGGATATACGCACTAAAAAAAAAAAGGAGAGGAAGAAGTAAAGCAGAAGAAAAGGATCTGCAGGATCAACGAACACTCACATGCTTCTGTACAGGATTTGTCAGAGACACAATGAGAGGATGCAGCTAATATGCTATCAAATACTTTTTGCAAGATAGCTGTGCTTCAGCTTAATTGACCACACACGGGATGTAAGAAGATGCCAGTAAAAGCGAGGAAGAGGAATGATTTCAAAGCAGCAGTGTCACAAGCTCTGTTCTTGAACAGAAGGGTTACATGCTGAAAAGCCCCAGCTATTATATGATCTTGAGCCTTTAGGGAGTACTTGAGGAAGTCATAATGGGACTTATCCCTATTTGATGTATCCATAATGTATGAAAGCCCTCTAGTAGAGAAAAGCCGTTATAGTCCAGAGGGTGCTTTGCCTTCAATTGTTTTTTTTTTCTTTCTTTCTTTCTTTCTTTTTTTTTTTTTTTTTTTTTTGAAAACATGTCTATACAGCTCATTACCACCAAACAGCATTTTGGGCATCACCTCGAATTATCATTAAGAGAAGCTGCAATTAACACCCTAATGTGTACCCTAATCCAATTTGCTTTATGATCCACTAACTTATGCTTATGTTGATACAGCCAATTTGCTTCCTTGTTAGGAGGTAAATGACACTGTCAAATTTGCATTATCTATTGCACATCAAGAGGAAAATCTTTTCTAAAATCAATAATCCATGTTCTTCTTATCAGAATTTCTATTTTTATTTCATTATAATTTTTTTTTTCCCCATGCACTGCATGCTGTGATAGACATATCAGTTGGCTTTATTCCATCATGGCAAAGGCTGCATTGAGAGTCAAGGTAATACGTCAACAAAAAAGTTACCTTTTCTAGTCCGTCCTCCTTTAGGCTGATGATGTCCAGGTCAAAGTCTGTACGGAGACCAGTTGTCTTGTTGAATGACAGTCTCCCTGTCAAACCATCCCAGTGGGACTGAAAGATAATATAGTTGTAATACGGAATCCCGCACATACACATATAAATAGTTGTACAACCTGACATTTATACAGCAATACTGCAACAAGCAGTAATATTTACGCTCATAATTCCTGATTTGTCGCCTGATAAAATTAGATCAGAGGTGTTGCTTTGACTCTGTGACACTTCTGGTTGTACCGTCACATGTGCACCGTAAAGCGTTCCAATATGGAACTGCAGTTGTACTGTTTTCGTTTTTTTTTGGTGCGAATTACAATAAGTCTGAAATAATGAAGAAATGGCCGTAGAGAAATGTACAAGTGCTGTCACCAAACATACCACAGCACCCCTCATCTTTCACTGACAGAAAATTCACACCCACACATGCACGAACCCCACACAACAAAAGTACAAACACAAACTGTACAAGCTGCATTTAAAAAAAAAAAAAAAAAAAAAATACATTTTACCTCTCAACGCCTCCAAAGCATTTTCCCTCCAGACTACAGAGTTAATTAACAACCATCTCCTTTTGCTTGATTCCCCGTGAGGGGGAAAAACAATTAACTGCCCCCTATTACTTCTCCTTGATACCCGCCACCTCCACAGCTGTGTGCCTACACTAATTTCACAGTCTCAGCTTTGTACGTGTTTCTCTCACACCTCCACTAAAAGAAGTGACCAACTATCAACAGTGATGAAGCTGACTGTTCCTGCGTCATTGTTATTGTCTGATTTATTCTATTTTAGTTTTCTTTTTTTCTCTGTTCTGATCTTCATGTGGAAACACATTTTTAATTTTCTACTTGCGGCTCCTTTCATTTAGCTACATTCTGTGATGAGGACATTAGATTTATTTGATGAAGTCCAACAGAGTGTCATCAATCATTTTGTGCTGAGGAGCAGCAGTTGTGTGACACCTAAAATCCAGCCTATACCCTTCTCCTGTCTATCTCTGTGCCTTGTCAGAACTTGCTGTGAGAAGGTTGACGCTTCAAGGACAAATTCTTGTCACTCTCCTTTTCCAAAAAGCCTCATACCTCATTTCATCTAGCTGAACGCCATGAGGTGGGTGGCATATTTGAACAGCTTTAATTCAAAGAGTGACATAAATGCCTGAGCCACTTCACATCTGAAGGACCACTTCGACCTTCAGAGCATGTCATAACCTTGTCTTGAAGGAAGCATAAATCAGGACTGAATAAGTGTTCCAATAACGAAACACTCGGGTATGTTTGCATGGAGGGAAAAAAAACCAAAAACAAAACAGTTAAGGGGCTTTTGTCGCGATCGTTACAAATCACTAACATCGCTCCTAGTGGTACATATTCTTAGGATAGTCAACAGTGCTCATTGTTTCAAATGACCACACGCACATAACATTGTTTGTTGTGCATTGTAATGGTGTAAGCCTAAGCGTAATTGTGTTTGCTCTTTTGGCAGACAGGCGGATATTGTTCCTGCGACTTAGATGCTAACAATAGCATTCATGGATCTTATGCCAGTTGGGGATGTGCAGCTCACTACCATTTTAATATGGGGCATTGGATTTCAGAGCACACGTTCCACATTAAATCCTGGGGTTGGGGAAACAGTTGAAAATGGTCACATCATGAGTGGAAGGACAAAAATGCCATTTTCTCCCAAGTCGTTCATTGTTATGTCATTATAAATGGATGGTTAGTTGTTATAACTCCATTTCTGTTTACACGGGCAGACTACTAATATTCACAGGCTCCATACTGTGGAATTGACCCTGAATTTTTATATTCAATGACAGCTGAAAATAAGATTCTAGTCCATCTCTAAAAAATATCCCCTCCATCCGTTCACCACCGATCCACCTCCTTTAATAGCATGGAATCAGAACCTCCAGTATTGCTCAATGGTATGTCACAGAGACGGGGTTAAAATTATAATTGTTTCATTACACACAAACTCCTCCTTCTAACAGGCCACAATATTCTCAGAGGAAATGCACTCCAATCTGCGATGCTGTAAAAGTCAGGTCAGGTCAGCATGTTGCACTGGAGTGGCTAAGTCAGACTGCTTCATAAGAAGGTCAGAAGATGCAAGATAAACACTTAATAAACACATAGATAATAGCTGGCAAACTCGGCGCCTCGCTATTCTTAGTGCACTGTTCTGAAAACACGAGCAGCAGCGCTTTAATCCTGGCACGGCTCTTTTTCGGGACAGTATAAACACATAGACTGTCGTGCTTGCTTCCAAACATAGAGAAACCAAAAACAAATTGAAAACATTGATTGCACTCTGTCTATATTTTGGAGTAAAAAAAATTATCAATAAAAATTGCAAGTTACTTATGATTCACCAAATATACCTGAGGATTTCAGCAGTAGCAATTTAAGACTTCATTTTTTAATACCAGCAAAGAGAAAGTCTTGTGCCATTGTATAAGGCCAGGCTTTTCTCTCTCAAGGACTTTGCCTACTGGTGAAGAAACAACTTTGGGGGAACTAAGTCCAACCTCCAGCTTAATCACGCTTCCATTCAAAGTGATGCATTAGAGGAAACAAATGTTGTTTTTTTTTTCCTCTCTCTGTCTGATTCTGGGTCTGCTTATCACTGAACTGGGAAGTAAGCCAGGACAGCCGTGATACTGAGCTCCCTATAATCCTGGTACCCAAGACTGGAAGGGGGGAATGGCAGCTTATATCCAACAGTGAGTCTGGGGTCAGTTTGCCTTGTCCTCAGTCAAGTGGATGAGCAACACACCTCCCCCTAATTCATTCTCTGCTCATCTGGATCGAAGGTAAACATTGAAATGCAAAGTGAAAGTCAGGTGATGGCAGCATCCGTCCATCCCTCAGCAGTACCAGTTTATCCTCGAGCGTTGCTGGAAGCTATGCCAGTAAACCCCTGACAAGCCACCAATGGCTGACACATTGAGGCAGACAACTAATCACAGTTGCATTCACATTTGTGACATTTGATGTTGGCAAGCGTAGGCGCAAATGCAGCCCACTCAGGCTTTGGCCTTGGGGCCTGAGCAGTTCTACCACACAGAAACATGGTGGTATTTTAATGGAGGAGGATTCTGTTTTGCTGTGACCGGGTGCGTCGGGCTCAGGACACCCACGACCACACTCACCCCCTCTATCTTTTTATATGGACAGTCCCGGTTGCTATCGTTCCCATTGCTCTGTGGGTCTATGCAAATTTAAAGTGCAGTTCACACAGATGAGGTAGATCCTCTATAAATTCTCTGTAAAAACACAGCGGATTGACTTGGCTCATGATTTTCCTTTCACAGTACTCAGAGCGAAGGAAACAAATGGAATTCCTGACACTTCCAAGACCACACCCAAGACGAATACAAATGATTTAGTTGTTTGAACAAATCAAGATACAAATAGTAGCATCGCTGCACAACCTTCATCTGCCATTTTGCACAGACTTGTTTGTGTATTCTGAGGCACTGTCAGACTCTTGTGTTAGATGAAATAAGAGCCGATTACACAAGTTGAGCTTTCAAAGTGTTACAGCACATGCTTTCTGGAAAATAGGTTATGAACACAGGGAATTTATAAGGCTGACAGCACCACTGCTTTGATGTGTCTATCAAGGCTTGGTTTCCTTTGTATGCGGATATTATTGATTTGCTGGGTAAATATCTAAGTGCTACATTGTCCTTACTCCAGTCATATTGCCGCACTCACCACTCAATCAGTGAAATAAATAACGCTTTAAATCAAATAGCAACCGGCCACAGGTGTCCCATCACCTCTTTGATGAAACTCATGAAGCGCCCTCCAAATCTCCAGGGTTTGTGGCGGTGGCACTGCAACGAATTTACCGTCATCTGCGGAGCGTGCTGGTATGAGACGGACACAATGTGGACTGCATCATAGGTCAGAGCTGCATCTGTCTGGAATAAGGGGTGAACATTATTTCAGCTGATGGCCGTGGAAAGACATAAACACTGGCTCTTCATCAATCTAATCTTCAAACAACTGACACGAATAAAGGGAAGCTCTAAAGATACACAAAGGTAGAAAGTCTTTCTTCTTTTTTTTCCGAATATCTCTTTGGCACTTGGATCTTTATTATTCAGCGTGATTTCTCCAGGTTTATTGAGGCATTACGTTTTCAAAATATATGATGTAAAAGCAAACTATTAATCCTTCATTCTAACACATCAAGGTTTCAGACTTTCTTTCAGGTCTCGTTTTTAAAATCCTAGCCGAATCAAATGTAGATTAATTTACATTCAGAATTAGAGAGTTAAACTTTTCTGTAAGTCAGAATCTTTTGTGTTTGTCAATGATCATTCAGTATATAGTCCTGTTTTTGTTTAGTTCACAACAAAGAAAAGCACAGAAAACATACATTTTGTTAATGTGGATTTTGTTTTCATTATAGTCTGATTGGGCAATGCTTTTGCTTTGCTCTTTTTCTTTTTTTTTTTTTTTTTTGAGATAATGAAACTTAGGGGGAATTCAGCTGTGGCACATATACACAAATAGAACAACAGAATTGATTTTAACATTTATACAGTATTCCACATCATTTTTACATTGTTATCCTTCATGGATATATGACTTTTAAAAACCATAAAACCTGATAGATGGTCAGTATTTAGTGACAGACTTGCATCTTTTTATCAGCAGTTACTGTTTGCCAGTATGACACAAATTGGATCATTTTCTGGCACACTGGACTAAGCCACATTTGCTTTCATTTTGGTGGAAACATACTGAGACAATGGCGCATTGTGCTACAAACAACCTATTTGGGGAGAAAAAAGAAAGGCTGTAAAGGGATGTCCCTGGTCAGAAAAATTTGCTCGGAGAGAATGGCACATTCAAAGGAGAGTTGGCTTAATGAACGTTAACCACACCATTACATCATCCCTTGTCTGTAATGTTGAAAGCATGGATGAAAACTAGATGGATGCCAACATTGGACCCTGCCTTCAGGATGCCAGAACACAACCAGGCGACAATTTTCTCCTGTTCAGCTTCAGAGATCTTTGGCTCAATGTAGCTGTATATCATGGCAGCTAAAAGTGTACTCAGGTTCAAGGCTAGACAATTTGTACTTGAATACCCTAATAAGTTGTCATTTACAAACATTGCACATAATGTGTAAGCTTGACTTATTTGTGTTTTTTAACCTCAAATCACAAAGTCATTTCTGCCCTGACTGAATAAATAGCAAAAATTGAATCCTAGATTAGATGTTGCCAGAAGCACTCTGTATATTACCAATGGCCAATGGCCAACCATTTCTTTTTAAACACTTAAAATAGGCACCTTTCCCAATTAACACTCAGCTGAACTGTGAAACAACCACTCCTATCTATTTACATACTTAATAATGTATTTATGCTTTGTTCATTCATGACCTCAGCGAGAGAGCTGTTTGCGTGAATCTGAAGGTGTACCTAATGAGATGTTTGCGATACACAGTGATAATGATTGCTTCGGTGAAAGGATTTGTTATGGGCTGCTACTGGAGTAAAAAGCATTTCTTTCCATGGGTGAAAGCCACAAATAAGACGGACTGACAGACAGATGTGGTGTCTTTATGTTGAGATTTGGAGAGGTGAGAGAATGCAGAAGAAATAAAACATACCGTCATGATGCCCTCCAGCAGGCCTGAATCAGGTTTAGGTGGTATCTGTCTTTCCATCGACCATTTCTCCACAATGGATGCAACCTGCGGATTATCTATGTTGAGGATGCGGAAACCGGTCATGTTGACACCGCAGAAGCGATACGGCTCCAGGTCAATGGCCATCAGGTCCTTTTTGTGAGACACAGCAGTAATGAAGGGTGGATCCTCGTTTTGTCCGCCAAACATTGAGCATCTTTATTTTAAGTATTTTTTCCCTCACTTAAAAAGAGAATGACGCAGCAGCTGATTAAAGACTTGCTATATTAAGACCAAGTGGAGTGAAAGGAAAGAGAAATACGGTTTTCAATGTCAGATCAGTAGATTTAATTGTGGTGTCTGAGCAGTGTCTGTGTGATAAATTAAATCTAAAAAGGCCCGAGTGGTCGAATTGCTTCTCTGCTGGCAAATTCTTTTAGTATTGACAAATTGTTATTGTTCTTGTACCTACATAATAATGAATTACACTGCACAAGATTGTTTTATATATTTTTGTCTTTCTTAATCATGTTCAATTAAAGAAAATCTCTTCAGGGTTAAATTTATTAATTGAGAAGCTTAAAATTTTGTTTTTGTTTGTAGCAAAGAATATTTTAAAGAAAAGGGAAAAAAGAAAAAGACACCAGTTCTGTTGGGACGTATTAATAATTTAACACCGGCCTTCCCCTGGCGACTAAGCAAAAAGCAATTCAATATGAGACGCTGCAATTTCTGGGGCAGCCATTGCAGCTGAAGTGTGAAGTCGCATGTTGACACATGTCGTGTCAGAATGGGCTGGGGGGCTTGGAAAAGACATTTGGATGAACATGGATATTTCATTAGTACCCTGTGGGGTCAGTGCTGGGGGAATGAGAGCGTGTCAGACACTTACTAAAGAACGGTCGCTGCCAGTCACTGACATATTTCTCCTTTCTTTTTCCTCCAACACTACCATGTAGTACAGTACAATCTTTTATGAACAGAGATCAAAGTTAAATCACTATTGTTCTATATGACATTCAGTAACACTCCGAAAAGTAGATCAGGTTACAAGTTTCTTTGCTTTGAAGCTAAGAATATAAACTAACTGAGACAGAAATGTAGTAAAATACAATTCATCTTTTGGTGATGCCCTCATTTCATTTCAGGGCAGTTTTTTTGAAATGGCAGGAAAGCAAGTTGTTCCAATTATAAGTTCACTTTTTGCAGCGCTACCACAGACACACACACACACACACTCACATCTCATACAAAAAAAGCATTGTAATCCTACAATGGTGTTACACAGAAATCTTTTCACTAAGATTAGACTGCGTACCTCTAGGTGCCTACAGAAGTTCTTGGCTTTACGTTCTCTATAGAGATAGCTACGGCAAGACGGGAGGTATGACACACTCATTTCAAAGGACAAGGAAGTCATTACCCTATACCACTCTGCTGTTGGCTTTTCATGCTCTAATAAGCCAGCATTTCTCTCACCTCAGAAGATAAAACACAGATATCAGTGGATTCCATCAAAAGGAAATTGTATTGCTATCCAAACCGTGCAAGTATTCATCATTTTGGATCCAATCAGCCGCCAGGTGTAATCTTCCTAATGGTCTGTCTATCAATATGTCAGTGGATTCCAGCTTCAGAGCGATACCGCAATATGATTCTATAAAGATATCCTCCCTTTTACTGTTGCAGAAACTCAAATCGACTAGAAGTTTTAAAGTAAATCCTTAACAAAATTTTTTTTTTTTTTTTTATTCAGTCTGTATCCAAAGTGCTACACTCAACAAATAGACCAGTGCAAGCCAGCAGTAATAAAAAGGAGTTTTGGATTTCCTTATTAAACATTACACACAAATATAACGCATGGCAGAAAAATGTCATTCTCACGCTGCCAAGTGTGAAAGATGACGCCCATCATGCCTGGACCCCTATGTCATATTGCATCATCACAACACACTGGCCGAGTCCAGAGAGACTGCAAGTGTGCGAGTGTGTGTGTGTTTGTGTGCACGAGGGAAGATGAAATAGAAGCAGTAACTGAGAGTGAAAGAACAGCACAGAACATGCTGGTATTCATTCCCACTCAGTCTGTTTGTCACCGAATAGCTGGCGTTACCGGGAAGCGCCGCACTGCCTCCCTGCTTGGTCTGCTTGCATTAGTCAGACAAGATCACTTTAGCAGAGTGAGAGGTTCAAATGCCCAAAACAGGAATAAATCTGCGACATGCCATCTTACCAACAGCATGAAAGACTTTCATTCTCTGCACATCTCCTCCTTCTGAGGGCATACATCGAGTTGGTGGATTAATAGGTACCCCTAGCTCAACTTAATGAAGTCTGA
Organism: Remorina albescens; assembly: GCA_034769265.1. Lineage (NCBI taxonomy): Eukaryota > Metazoa > Chordata > Actinopteri > Carangiformes > Echeneidae > Remorina > Remorina albescens. The sequence goes on from CM068486.1 coordinate 6,714,784, forward strand.
CACAACGGTCCTGTGGCGTGGTGGTTCTAATTCTCAAATTGAGAATGAGTCAAAGGGAGAGCTTTGGTGGATGGTTCTGTTGAAGTGTACTGTATTGTGGAGTGGAGTTTCTAATGAACAAATCACTATACAATTCAATAGCACCACAGTGCTTATATTAGTATTATATAATTGAATTATTATTGCATCTTTCATGTAAGTAGGATTTATAGAAGGACTATAGTTTTAAGATGGTGGCCACTTGAGTTTCTAAGAAATGTTACTCTGAGGTGGACTATCCTCAGCATTGGATTTATCCACGTTTGATGCTCAAGTGAGCTTTTCCTGCTGCAATACATTGTATAAGGGTATAACTCAAAGTGCAGTGCAGAGCCCTTATATTGTCTTATAATGAACGAATGTGTCATCCAACACAAGTGTGGCTCAGGTGTCTTTAATAGTTTGCACTTCAGGCTTTGGACATTTTAACAATATTAATATTAATTACACAGGAATTACTTGGGAGATCAATTTCTAGCTAGTTTTAGTCTTTCATGGAATTTTTCAACTATAAGAAAATGATGGAATATCCCCAGACTGAAGTGAACTTGTGAAATTTTGCTGTATAGTTTGTTATTTAAAATCCCTACCGATGGAGTTAGCAATAACAGAAATAATATTAAATGGTACTTTGCCACTACTATACAATTTCATTTACATTTTCATACTATTATTATCTCACAAAGCTCACAATGGGCCAATTTTTTCCTTTGTACACCTGGATGTCTGACTTAGCTGTGAATCTCAAGCCTTTTGTTTGTTTGTTTGTTTTTTCTTTTTTTAATGCCGCCACCTCAAAGACTTTTGTCGACTTTACTATAAAGCAGAGTGTTTAGTCCAACACACTGAAGACTCCATTATGCCTCCAGCTTGTCAAACAAAATTGATATAATGGACTGGATCCAAAGCCCATTGGCAATTAGCCACTATTCATCAAAAACTCAAGCAGTAGGGAGATGAGAACAAATGAGACTCTATTTGCATTAACAAGCACGGTACATTACCAGAGTGGTGAAGATATAGTGGTAATACTCTGTCATCATCCCCATGGTCTGGGCCTGGAAGGATACGGACAACAGAAGATGGGGACAGTATGAATGAATGGAGACAAGTGAGAGAAAACGGGCATTATGTCTTGTCACAGTATTATAGAATCAACATCACACTCAGAAAAGGCGACGCCTAAAGAGAAACACAAAATGACTTTAATCGGCAAAAAAAAAAAGGCACATCTTAATGAGCATATTGATTAACAGGCGCTTCATTGTGTCATCAAGTGTCTTCGATCACTTGCCGCCATTTCTCCGCCATATGTGGTCCTGAAAAATTTACCAAATAGCAACATTATTTGATGCCTTTCTATGCATTTAAATGGTTTGCAATGGCTCAGGGCATGTGACGTTATCCCAGCGGAGAGGAGAGCCTTCAATCAAAAGAGCTCGGTAATCTTTGTCTCGTATCCGAACACTCCATCACTGCCACTTGTTTCACTCAATCTACATTCAAAGGCACCACATTCCCATGGCGGCTGTGCTTCCCATTTAATTGTACCATCTGTTGTGGGAAAGGAAAAGAAAAAAAACACACACACACAAAAAACAAAAAAAACTGCAAGGTTATGTAAATAAGATGCCGTGCTTATGTGGAAGCAAATTCACTTCTCCATCTACCAAACAGACATGAAGCCAAATACGTGACATTGAAACTTCATGTCATGCTTTGCATTGTTGGCAGCAGATTCATTAATTCAAATAATTCCTCGGCTGCTGCAGCGTGAATTTACAGTATGATGCAACGTGACTCTGTCCATGTTTCCATTCTTCATTGAGAGCTTATTTTAGCTAATCTCCATATGTCCTCGTTCTCTACAGTAACAGGATCTCATTTTAATATAAAGACTGAAGTGATATGATGATTCAGGACAAAAGGAATTCAAGGATTTCTTTATTTATTTATTTTTTGTGTGTAAAGAAAGCAAGGACACACTTTGTATATTCTTCATTTCAATTTGAGGGGGAGTACAACCTGACAAAGGCACAATCAGTGCAGGTGTACTTGCCAAAATGAAGACAGGCCACAACATGTCACCGAGCATCATGGTATGACAAATGAAATATCGTGAAGACACATCGCAGTACCTGAGAGCTAAGACCTGTTTTAACTCTTTCAGGATACAGTTTCTGTATCATTCTCCCTTATGTTCATGTACCTGCACAAGTCAAAGTCCATGGAATCCCTACCTCCGATTGTCTTCGAGCTGAGTATCCTTTTTGTAAAGCTATATAAGAGCGATTTGTAAATCTGAGAGTGCTGGAGTTCAGCAGCTGATCAAATCTGGTGCAAATCAAAATGAAGATGATTTTTTTCCCCCCAATTTTTTCCTTTAGCAGTAAACTGTTTTATTCATGCACTGTAGTAGTAAAAGTTTCTGCCGAATTTTACTTTCTCCTTTTACAATGCGAATATTTTCTGGTTTTCTGAATTTCAGTTAATATCATGTGATTCATGAAAAATCATAAATCCACTACTATATATTATATTTTTTATTAGAACATCTGTGTTTTAAGGCAGTGGAGAGGACTTAATTTCCAGTTGTAGTTGTGAACAAGAAGTCAGCGAGTAATCATTTACAAAACAAAGTCCAAACAGCAAAAAAGGCAACATGTAAACTATTTAAGACCTTAATTTTAGGAGCATGGTTAGTGATGGGAAAACTACTGTATGAACTGTTATTCAAAGTGCCAATGGATCTATTTGGTTTGTTGTTGTCAGATGTGGCTGTTGGAGCTTGCGATTTTTAGCAGTATAAACTCTATTCAGTTGAACTCAGTTCAGATCCTTATTATCCTTCAAGAGGAGGTTATTTTTGCAGATAGGCAACTTAAGAACACCAACACATCAAAGCAGACCATAATGCAATGCTCTGCCCCCCCGACACAGGAACAACTTCACAGTCCAAATAAAAAAAAGCCAACGAAAATAACCTTTCTTTATGGAAAGGCTATGATTGTCTGACATTGTCCTGATTAATGTAATGCTGCAGTTTTGTCTTTTAAATCTTGCACAAAGATTTGTACCGCAGCAAAGAACAACGTGCACAACACCGACTTTTAGTTAGAACCTCTAGTTATTATATCAGTGTGTTGGACAACAGGAGCTGTCTGAGTGATTTTAAATAGAAACGCTTTGGCTTGTACCACGGTGCCCTGACAGTTTGCCCGTGGCAGAGAACTGGCTGGAGAATTTTTGCCTCAAAACCTTTTCTCGCTTCCACCCACAAGTGGACACCGATTTCTCGGCGTGACATGTGCAGACTGGCCACGAGCAGATATATGTCAACCTACATCTCAATAACTTAGGAGGACTGAGTTATTCAATTAACTTGGGAGGGGATGGCGAATTTGCGAGACATTTTAATAGAAGCTGACAGCAACTAAATGGAGGAGATGTCAGTTTCTGACATATATAGAGCATTGGATCACCTACACAGTTCCCACTCTATCATCATGACAGCTATTTGTTGATTGACTTTGCTTATAGAACAGCAGCGTTGATAATGAAAATAATTAATAATGCTGGTTGTAACTCCTGATGATGGGATGTATATTTACATGAAATTGGGTGACCATTTTTCCATAAAAGGTCTAGCACAGCAGTAAAAATAGCATAAATATAAAAAACACAATAATAGGTCAAACGGAAAATAGAAAGGCAGTTGCAAAAGATTTGAAAATGAGCAGCATCTATTGCTGCCGATCTCAGCTCATTGTCAAACCAATACTTGGAGTGACATGAAATAAATGAAATTAAAAAAAAGTATATCCTGCCAAATTTGCAATTGCCGAGTTTTAGTTTGATATCTAGAATTTTAAAGTACTCTATACCAGGCAGGAGGCACAAGTGGAAGTCCCCCACACTCCCTGACAGCTAAATTTCTCCTCAACTTAATCACTACTGGCGCAACTTCTGCTGCCGCTCTCCTCCCACTTAGCTACAGCCAACTTCTTTGGAAGTCAAACCCTCTGCTTTTTCATTCAGACCTGATTTCTAATAAGAATCATGTTTTATAGAGACAGCTGTGGAGGAAGAGGAAAGCATGCTTTCATGTGTCGCGCTACAAGTCCTGACATTAAAACGGTTGTTGCGAATGCAAAGGCCTTGCGCTGACCTGCTTGAGAATCTGTGCAGCCATGTGGTGACTACAGTCGAAGATGATGCGGAACTCCCGGCTTCGCTTCATCTCTTTGAGAAGGGGCCTCGTGTCCTGCGTGTCAAGAGGAAGTTGGCGGATCTTTAGCCTGATGTTGTACCTGGACGGGGCCATTATCAGCTCCTGTAGCCTTATAAGACCTGAAGAAGAGAAACAGCATGATTGGAGGCATGACTGAAAATGCAGTGTCAATGAGGTGGATGCTTTGATCTTAGTGAAACGTTTTGCGCAACGTGTTTGCAAAATTACAATAATAGTCTCCTCACCTGTGCTGTCATCATATACAACAGTAGCAGTTTTCCATTTGAGAAACTGCACCAGGTCCAGGATGGCATAGCTAAGGGATGAGTAATCTGGGTATAAATTCGCATAAAAGGTGTCTCTGTTGTCCATTGGGTGATGTTTCCACCGCACCTGGATGTGTGGGACTTCCAGTGCATTGCAGATGGACTGCACAGCGTTTGACGACGAGCTATGTGAAGGCCCGAATATTGCAACCACACCTAAAGACAGTTGGTCACAAGCTAGAGAAGAACAAGGAAAGAAAGCTTGAGTAGAACGGACAGCATGTACAGTAAGAATTCCCCCCAAAAACTGAAAAATGTGTGGCAAAAGCAATTATAGCAATCGTCATAGAACTGATGCAGAGGGTTTTGGTTTTTTTTTTCTCTCTGATCCAGTTCTTCAGTTTTTCTCCACAGAGTGATCACATCCTCGAATGAACACCAAACAAGTCACTCACCTTTTCTTGATGCCTCAAAGCTGTCGTAGATATTGATCCTCTGTATGTCATATGTTAATGTTGTATTTGGCAACAAAGTCCTGTTTCTGTTGATGTTATTGACAGCAAATTTAAAGGCAAGCTCTTCGGCGCTGACAAGTGAAACAGGGCCATCTGTTTGCTCAAAAATCCCCCCTGAAAAACAAAAGCGGAGGACACATTACGCCCATGACAGTCGGTTTCAAACATTAATGCAAATGGAGAAACACAGACACAATTCTAGGAGGAACTAAATGAAGGAAAATATTGAAAGGCATTTGCACTAGATGTGAGGGGAGCAGGGCACATTATACAGGGTAATAAATTTGCTCAGCAAACATCCAGGAACCCTCTCCATTTTCAGAGAATGTGGAAAACAGATCAGCTTTGAAGTAAAAAAGCCGTAATGGTTTGACAGGAGTGTATGTATGCGTGTCTTTCTCTTCCATCAGGCCAGCTGAGCAGATTAGGCTCTTGTCTCTCCATTAAGATGTACTTTTACAGAGTACAACATCAATGGAGGAAATATCAGGACCTGGACACTATTCTTTCACATGAAATTCAAAGGAAGTTACTTTTCTGTTTCTTAGATGAAATGGACTACTGCTAAAAACGTACAAAACATTTCTATGTTAACATCAAAGTAGAGTATCTGGTTGAGATGGTGATGTGTAAGATCCAACAATTCTGAATTACATCCTGCAGCGAAGGAAAAACACATTTTTTTTATATATATATATATGTGTGAGATGGTAGTTTTAGTTTTTTTTTCCTGACGTGCTGGAAGTACAAGAGTGATACTACAAAATGTATACAATCGAAAACAAAAGAAAGAAAGAAAGAAAAAATTGGTTTAAGTTGTTTTCATTTTTTGTATATATGGGCCAAAAAAAGTGCTGCTGAATCTGAAGAAGAAATAAAGCTGAAGTCTGAGACAATAAGTGTGATGATGTCATCATGATGTCATCAGGGTTATCTCAGCCTGGCCTCCATGTATGAGACTAAACAGCACATAAGCCTGACTTAAAGTTAGACAGACTATTAATGCTTACAAAGTGATGTCATTTGTTGCATTGAGGGAGAAATCTGGCAATCTCAGCCTTTGTTGCTTTAATTTGGATTTTTTTTTTCTATCCCATGTAAGAAAACCCCACTCAGTAAATTCAAATAAGTGTGAAGTGAGATGACGTTACTGAATTGTCAGAGAGGAGAGTCGCAATAAAATTTGATTAAAAAAAAAAAAAAAAAAAAACCCAACACAAACAAAAACTTCCACATTCACTAGAATTTCATTCAAATGTGACCAGTGTTAATATTGCACATTGTGAAGTATTGTGTTAAAGCAGTCAAACAATTAACACACACACACACACACAAATAAAAAATTCAATGTCATGTACTCATCATAACATCAAAGTTTTTTTAAGTTTCCCAATTTGTGTGTAATTGGTAAAGGAACAAACATTATGAGCACTGTCAAGCGTAACACAACAAAGTTTGTCTGTTTCTCGGCTGCAGCCTTTTTAGAAGACAGTTTAGACAGCCTCTTAAAAGGATGCCTGTAGGAACATCATCTTATGGTTCCCCCCACCTCCTCTCTCATCATTTCATACATTTAAATAACAAAGCAAAATGTCTGTGCCATCTTCTGTCAGTTCTAAAAAAAAAAAACAAACCTCAGTCACTTTCATCAAAAGTTACAAACGTCTATTCTGAAGAGAAATTTCTGTGGCTGTCGTTTGAACTACAGAGGCAACCTTTTAAAACCTGCCTTTTCTGCAGAGAGACTGCACTTAAAACACACTCAATCAAAGTTGTAGAGGCAGGGTTAAAGTCATTTCTGCTACTTGTAAATGCATGTAAAGGCTGGTTTTGAGTTGATAATGGTTTCAAATTTTCATTCAGCCCCATCTCTGTTCAGACCCCACTCTGCTGAAATTACTGGTTAGTTTTTCAGAGTATTGAAAGTGACTTCTTCCATGCCACCTCTATACGCATGCATTTTCTTTTATATTTTGCATTGACTGTTTTATAACGTTGTCATTATTGCACGATACAGAAAAAAGTTGTTAGAAAGACTTCATGATTTTGTGTGGCACAAAGGGATTTGATGAACATAAAGTGACTTGTTTTGTTTTATTCTAATTTGGTGATTTGATGTGTTATGTCGTGCTTCCAATCCTCCACTCTCATGGGCTGGTCCACAAACAGCCTGCTAGGCTGGTATTATTTCTCTAATCTTACAAAATACCTGGTTTTGGAAAGCTGAGCCTAGAAATAGCACCTGCGACCCGCTGACGTCCCCGAACAGGCCCCCATTGCCCAGATCACCAAATCATATACCTCTGCTGCTGTGGGTAGAGTGGCAAGTCTGAAAGCCAAGCTCATCTTGCTATTTATGACTCAAAGCCTTCCCGGATTGCAAAGGGACGTGATGCATAAACTGCCCTGTGGAATGCGTCACATTAAAATAAATGAATCCTTTCGTGAGGAAATCTCATTAGAGTACATTAAGTAATTGCTGGAGTATATAGTAATTTGACTGTTAAGAGGATAAAATGTGTATTGCTCAGAAGCACTTTAACAAATTTAATAAACATGGGAAAACCGACTCCTTGGGAAGAAAATCCGGCAAATAATTTAATGTGCCCTTTTTAGAATTCTTCCATAAGCACTATAGCGAGGCTTAATGTATAAGAGCTCCATCAACTCCATCAAATAAGAAATTAACAGGGTTGTTTTTTTTTTTTTTAATATCGTGCTGAAATTACTATAATGATCTCGAGATTGGGCTACTATGGTTCAAGTTTATCACACCTGAATGTTCATTATTGCAGATTGTGACACGTGAATTTCAGAGTTGATCTTGTGAATCTTTGTCAAAAGGCTTTAAATTTGCGTGTCTATAGGGACACGAAGGCTTTTAATTAGTCTCCCAGGTCCTTCCACAATATGAAATCAGTCACTAATTGCAGCAGTTTCCATGATTTGTCCTTTGAGGAGTTTGGCTACACTGAAAAGCTATAGTATGTGTGGAGAGAAAACTGGCCAGGATGAAAGATATGATGACAACTAGCACTGCTACTGCAAAATCCTATAAAAATATCTTATTGCTGTAATAATGCTTTATACTGCAATTTAAAACTATCTAACTGTCCTTATTTACTCTGCTTCGTACTCGGTGTTGTCATTTTTCTAATTTCTTACTGTTATTATTAATTTTAACCCCCCCAATGGTATTAACTGAATAAACAAGCTTGAGACAGTCTTGTGTAGCTCATGAATCTTATCTTATGTGTGAACCATCTGAGATTTGATTCTATAAACTATTATCTTGTCGCTGCGTAGTTGGAAATCTCAAGCATATGATATTGGAACAAAAGCACAGGTTTCAAAAGACCTAAGGACAAGTTACAAACATTTGTTAGTTACAATAACTAAAGAATGTGACCACAGTGCCGATTATTTAAGCTAATTAATTATACATTAATAAAACATGCAAGCTGCATGAGAATGAAAGCCATTGTTAAATGGTGGCACGAGTGGAAATCAAATAGAACTGAGTTCTTAACAGAAGCTGTTGGTACGGAGGGGTCTGCAGGGCCTAGAGAAACCAATAGACATGCTGTGCTAAGTCAAGTTCCAAAATTCAGTTGAATGTGCCCTAGCAAAAAAAAAAAAAAATCCATGTTGTAGGATGAAAGCCCCACATGTTATGTGCCCATAAACAACGTGGGCACACACAAGCATGAACCCACTCTCTGCTGTTATTTGGTGGCAGACTGCCTGCAAGCCAGCTTAGTCGGTTTGGTTGGAATCATCTGAGTACCACAAGAAATGCATATTTTGGGTTACTTTATCGACAGCATGTACAGACCCCAGACTTCAAAGACGGTGATCTGAGTGACGGGATGACAATCTGCCAAAACAAAGCAATGCTAAAATAGAATGATGCTGGGGGCTGTTTTTGCTATTTCTGTCTTTTGCTTCTACGACTTCTACCACGTTATTTTAAAGCTATACGTTGTCAAGGTTCTGACATCACTGTGCATCACATTGCATTTTTTCTGTCATTATGCATCATCCAAGCTAAATAATGCAGGAAGTAACAAATGCAACCTTGCCCAAAAGCCATTGCACCAATCTGATGTGTTGTTTATTCCATTTCCAATTGTTTGGGCATACATCCAAGATTGAAGAAGTCGCATGTCTCTGTAATGTAATACAAACACAGACAGAATGGGTTTATCCCTTCCCTAACAATAATTACACAAAAACACATCTCACAGTGTCAGATTAGTATCCGTTCCTTCAAGGAATCCGACAAATATGACTTTCACTTGAGGTAACTTTGCTTCCCACCTAAAAAATTGACTTGTTTCTCTCTTTCTCTCTCTCTTTTTTTATCATTCTCAAAATAAAATGCCGTGCCAACAATTTGAAAGCAAGGTCAATTTTGAAATCTGGCTTTTTTATTTTATTTTTACTTCATCGGTACAAAATGTGATACCATTGCCCTCGTGCAACATGGCGTGAGAAGCAAGATTGGTGACCTTTTTGTTATTTTCTGCGAAGTGAGAATCTGACCTTACATCCATTTACAAATAGCTTCACACTGGACATGATCGAATTACCTCACTTGTCCTTCTAAACCCAACAAACCCAATTTTTTGGGACACTTTCAGCAGAATGACTGATTTTATTGTGACCTGTTTAGGTTGGACTCCAAATCTTAATAGATACAATAATATTCCAAACTTACTCAGATAGGCAGATGGAGTACATCACTATTTTTTTTTTTCTTTTTGCCCCATGCCATTGTATTATACCTTAAGCGTTTTAAATCAAACCCCCTCGTGCCAGCCAAACCAGTGCTGAAGCCTAAACAATGAGACCACCTCATTATGCTCTTGGATACATGTGTGCTCGCCTACTGCATTTCTGAGTGTTGCTGTTTTGTACTTTCTTTTCACTGGTGGGATTCCCAATCTTTATGTGAATAGCTTCCTGTCTCCCTGGATGTGCAACAGCACTCAGTTTCACAATGATGGCAGCAAACAATGACCAACACAAAGCACACCGCCATGAACATTCAGAAATGCAGCCAAATGCTGAAAGAATATGTTCCTTCATAATTACGGGTAACAACACGACACTTGGGACAGCTGCAATATTTTTCAGTACTGAGACCGACGACTAAGTTAGCCAATAGTGCATTTCAAATCATGTAATGCAGGCCAGGAATCCGCTACATTTAATCAATGATAAGCATCATTGCAGGAAATTAAGGGTGCTGGTTAATTAATGGTGTCTGGCAGCATGTTGGCTCATTAGTTAGCAGAGTCACCTCACAGCAAGAAGATTTTAGGTTTGATCTTAGCTGTGGTTCTTCTCTACACGCTCACTCGGGTTTCATCCCACAGCTCTGGGTTTCCTCCCCACAGTCCAAACACATGCAGGTCAGATAGATCTAAGGCTCTCAGTCCCCCATGGGTGGTGGGGTGAAGGCATTTCTTTGTCTTAGCCCTGCAGTCAATCAGTGACCCGTTTCAGGCATTTTTCAGTTTTTCTGGCAGTCCCTTTCAACCTTATCAGTAATGTGGGAGCATTGATGAATGGGGGGATTAATTAAACAAATAGGAATATGATATAGTTATTCAGAAGATGAGTAAATATGACTCCAACCAATATGAGATCGTACCACTACTCATCAGTCCACTGTGTAGTTTAATATAGTGTGATGTGTGTTATTGCTACACATTTCAGCCCCACTCTAACAGAGGGTTTATTGAAATCATTTTATTTTGTTTGAGTGAAATAAGATGATCAATATTATCATATAAGCAAATAAACGTAAAATACGTCTTGTTTGGAGAATTGAAATGTCTTGCTTTTTCGGAATTACTGTTACCAATATAGAGTGCCTTAATTATATCTTCAGACATGTATATACAAGAGGGTATTAGCAACACAAGCACTTCATCAATATCAATAGACAGTGCATGATTGTTGTACAACGTGTACTTATAATTTTTGTCTGATGTGGATGCTTACATTACTTAACATACAACAAATACGCCACAGAATTGTATAATGTTAAGGACTGAAATGGGATGTACGGGACTATGGCTGGCATCTGCTTTTACAAGTCTCTGTTTACAGTGATAACACGTGTTAATTAACATAAATAGTAGAATAAAGCCTCAAGTTAATTTTAATGCAGCTTATGCACACCCTTCATTCTCATCAATAGTTACATTATTCCAAACTTATATTAATCCCTTCCAAAATAATAGAGTTTAAGCATAATAAATCTGTGTTAATATAAGGGATTTGTTCTCTAGCACGGTAACGAAGCTTTAATTTGAAGCATTCAACTATCAGTATGCAGTGGGAATAAATTGGAGTAATATGACTGTTTATATTTTGGATTTAAAATTAATTAGAAACATATCTAATTATTCATTCTAATTATTTATTAAGATGCCAAAAACCATAAACTGAGTTTATTCACGGTTTAACACGCTGCTCAACTATTTTTCTTTTTAAGTCTTTTTCATTTTCAGGTCTTATTTTACTAGGTCACTTTTCAAATCAAAACTGTCAAATTAGCACTAATAAATTCCCCATTGCATTAGTAATTTCAACAATGAGGGCGTGAGGGAAATGGCTATTGGAGGATAAGGATCTTTTTCAGAAGTGTAACATTATTTGTGTTATCTTATTTGTGTTATCTTTGATATCAATTGTAGATTTAATTCTTTTAACTTCTATTTCAGCCAAATGTATGACCAATATATGGAAATGAAATAAAGTGCCTTCGGTATAGATTTGAGAAAGCTGACAGGACTCATCTGTGAAAAATTGCAAATGAAACCAGCTGTTAGAAAACCAAAATAAAACTCTCTGTTTAACTGTAACAGACATCACCATCATTGCATATTTGAAATATCTAGCTATAAACATTGGATCAAGTATTTCCCTGTAGATTTTACACTGTGGGGAATATAACACTCTCTATATTTACTCTTACACACAGAGATACACACATTTCCATCTTGCTCCATACTATAGATTAGGTTTGCCTCAGTGACTTGCCTTTCGCACACAGTCTCTCTGCTAAGCTGACTAAAATAGGAGCCTCCATTCGTCATTCAGACTGATTCATTTAGTCTTCATTCATGTCTTAATGATGTTGTTACCTTACTATTGTAGCCAGTACAGTGGCAAAAGAAGAACATTTTGAATGCTTTAGTTCTTCAGCAATCTATTATGTGCAATGACTGCTTATTATTATCATTTTCTTTCGTTTGACAGACTGTGCATTAAGCAAATGTCTGATTTCATTAAGGTGTGTTTCTATAACTGATTTCTCTCAACCCTTTGGGAAAATGGAGTATCATCAGATCCTTACCAGCTCTGACAGCATAGCTGGTATTATTTCCAGCTCGTGAGTCTGTGTGTCTTTGTGGAAAAATGTGATCGTGGAGCCACCTGCTGCAGCAGAATCTAACAGAGGGGGCTGTTTGTACTTTGGCGTCTGCGAACAGATTTTGTCACTGCAATGGTGTCACACCTGTTCAAAATATTGTAACACAACTTTACAAGAGCATAACTGAGATCTAGATGAAGGCCGAGTTCAAAGATGGGTGTTGTTCAACCTGTTAGTACTGAGTGATAATTTAATAGTCTAATAATAAGTACTTAGCAACCATAGATATTAATGGCAGCTTGCTGATTGGAGCGATCACATTGCAGTTGTCTCTAGTTTCTCTTTATTTATTAATTTAATCTAAAGCTAAAAAACATTTTTTGTCCAACAACCCAATTCGTTGATTTATAATAACAGAGGTGACAAATTGTAGACCGTGAATAACAACAATTATTCTTCAATCCAAATATCTGTTCATCAGGATGTGACATCACAAGTCAGTCACAATGTTTTAATTGTCACAGCATTTACACAAATGTGTCGTAATGTGCGCAGCTTTCATACATTGTATATTATCATATAAATTGAATTCGGGCTTCTAATGTTTGAGTCCATAATGAGAAAGGAAGGCTGTTTTAATTATGTTATTACTCCCAACCCACTGTCCACATTGAATCTCCATCGAGCTCCATCACAGCTAAGAGGCATTCTTATTTATTTGATACGATTAGTAGCACTCCTGCAGCCCTATAATGTTGTGATATCTCCTCTGTCAGAGGACTGTCAGGTAACAACACATTTGTAAAATCTAATTTTATGCTCAAGTGGTTCTGCTTCTGCAATTTATCGCAGCTATCGCTCACCCTCTCCCCTTCTCGCTCTTCCTTTCTCTCTCTCCCTCTCCAGTTTCCACCCTCTCTTCCCCGCTTAGTGAGGTGTTTTGATCTCATTATCATTCCCAAACATTCACACCGGATAATCTGTCAGGGCGGGAGCCTGTGCTCTTCACCGTACAGGGCACCCTGGTCATGATTAGATGTGTCTGGGTGTGCTTTCAATGAAAATACCACCTTTTCTAAATTAGAAGCAATGGGTGTATCGTTCTCCTTTTATGCTATCAAAACTAATTTTTTTTCAAATATTAATTTAAAAAAAAAAAAAAAAAAGCCTAATTCTGCACAAGGACTGTTAATGGACAGCAAGTGAGGACACCAAATTGATTAGCCAAACCGAGCGGTGGGACTTGGATGCCCTTTTGCAAACCACAAATCCCTTCTCCAGAAACGCTGCACAATGCAGAGTGAACCTGCATAAGACAATCTGCTTCCACAATGCACGATGCAAGCAGCCGCCTCCCTCGTCTGTGGCCCATTGTTATCGCCGGGGTAAACCCTCCCCATGACAAATCTGCACCTCGCCGCCAGTTCAATCAAAGGCGGTTCCAGTAAAAATGAGGGGAGCGAGACAATGGTAACTAACACCAGGCAGATGGGGGAGCTTTAGCCCATGCCAAGCTACCTGTGTCCATCACCGGCCCCACCGCTACCACCTTTCTCTGTCTGTATGTGGTGGCTGAAAATATGGAGACCTTTGTAACACTGGAACATTAGTTAGTAGGATTCGTGCAACAATAACTAAATGTTGAGTCTTCAGCAACATTTGTCAATGAGCTATTTGATCATGACCCCAAACATGTTTGCTGCTCCATCTTCTGTTTTATGTGTCGTACATACCTCTGCCTTCTTTCCAGCATGAATATACACACATAAAAATAAGATCTATTCTGGCGGCTTAACCAATTAAAATCAGTTTCTTTTTTTTTTTAAATACTTATTGTCACCTACAAACGCACAATTTTGAACTTTTTTTTTTTTTTTTTTAAGGATTTTAAAGCAGGGATCTTTGCAAGTGTGCAGGCAAATGGCCTTTATCTGCCAGACAAGCAAAACAGATTTTAAGGCTGTGTTCATCCTGACAACACTGCTGTGTGGAGAAAACACTGCACCTTCCTTTGTTTGGGGAAAAAAAAAAAAAACAGCAGCGCCACCACAAACCACTGCCCAGCAAACACAATGTCCCCTTTTTTCCCCCCACAGCACAGCATGAGGACACACAGCCAAACTGAGAGGGGAGTGGGGGGGCATAGATGCAACTACTTGTTCTCGCAGTGCCATATGTTCAGGTTTTGGGATCAGGTAATCCTTCTGACAAGTGTGTATCTCATCACCATCACAGTTAGCCCTCCTCATCACCGCTGTATCACCCATTTTGTCTCTTATTGTTGTGTGTAACATTCAGGAACACATCACACTCTGCCCCATAAAAAAATATACTGACTTTATATTGTCAGAAAGTTTTTTGTTTTTTTTTTTCTCTCAGTTGGCCATTCCAGTGAAGTGATACAATAATAACTGGCTTTCATTTTTATTGCATTTTATGTCAGAATCAATATAATGTGATGAGTTTCAGTGAAACCGGAGCACTGAAGGCTGAGTGTAATAGCCTTCCACCTCAAGGCTTCACGATAGGCTTTTATGGCCTTATTCTTTGTGACCAGTCACTTGTGGGCTTGAGGGCTTAATTTTCATCTGTAGCACACTGGAGGGACCTTTTAATTTTACCATCACAAACTTGCTGCCAACAAATCGACTCATCCTCGGGGTTGAAGTGCCACAGTTGGATGTATAGTCTCTAAAAAAACATAAAGCTGGACATGTACTCCGGATCACAATATTACACGGGGTAATTGACATCGATCGTACAACTAAAGGTGCAATTAATATCAAGGCCCGTGTTTATTGCCTTAAACGGCTTCAAAGTCCATGCTAAAATGGAGATGCATTGTTTAATTTAGGCCACCTTATTAAAGTTTTGACAACCATTTAGTTGCTTTAATGCTAGACATAATTAGAACATGAGTTTGAGTTAAGCTACGTATAAAACTCTTTGACAGTGGTATTATTGTCCCCCGCCCACAGAGCTGTGTCTTGTCCCAGAGGCATAATTAAAACAGGCCGTAAAGTTTTTGTTTTGTTTAGCTTTTTTCAAATCTCTTGTCTTACTTTTGTAAAAGTCAGTAAATATGTCAAATATGTTTCATTGCAGTTTGAATTCCACAATAGGAAAAAAAAGCACCCTGAGCTCGATTGTAACCCAATTTAAAAACATTTAAAAACATAAACTTGATTAATAACTTAAAAGCTCAAATGTATGCAATGGAGACGAGGAAGGCCCTCCAGCAGAGAGGTTGAAAGAGGTGTGAAGACAAGAGTCACCCTGTTTTTCAAAGTCATTGCAGTATCTGGCTAAATATAAATCTGCCCCACTTATTACTAGAAGGACCACACATGCTAAGTTAATTTAGACAAATGAGTGGGGAGGTGCAGGTCAGATCATTTGGGACACCTCTGGCTAGTTTCTGGGACAGGGAGCACTCTATCGGAAATTAACTTTACGCTGTCTGCGAGAATGTTCACATCCCCTGGAACGAGACCAATCTCAACACATCTGAATTGGAAGCCCCGGGCCATCATTTTTATCCACGTTCTCAAACTTTTTCCAGTGGTATCAGGAGGAAGAGGTATCCTCGGGCATTGGGTGTATGAGGAGCCACTTTCCTGTGAGGATTAGCAGAGAGCAAGGCGCAATTAAAGCGGAGGACCGACTGGCTGAGGGATACCTTTTCGAGACACAATACACATTTATAAAACAGCAGGTAGACTTTTCTCATCTTATGTAAAATACATCATATTAAAAGTCTCGTACTGACCCCCCCAAAAAATTCTTGTCTTTTCAAAGAACGTTCCCTCATGACTATGTAAATCAACATGTTTGACTGTATTTGATTTGACTGACAGCCTACAAGAAGCCTCTCGTGTAAACACGCTCCTTGGCTGGTCATGTTGTTTCACAAAACAGATAAGCCAAAGTAGGTCTATATTTGAATCAGACGGATATACACCAGTGATTTTTTTTCTCCCCTTTTCTTTTCATGATCTCCATTTCAAACCCCTCTTGTTGAATAAACGTATCACTCTGACGCTCACAGACAAGTTAGTGTTGTCCTGAGGATGATAAAAATGAAACAAAAATGATATGACAAGAGACATTGTTTGAGGAAACTGTTGCATGCACATTGTGGCCTGAATGAGAGCCATTTATTCTCAGTATGGAGAACAAAATGTGCAGAGCTTATATTTTAGTTCTTTTTCAAACATGGCTTGACTATTGTAGGTTTATAATAAAAGCTGCCTGTTTTATCAAAGAGCACAAGCATTATTCCTAGGCACTTTGCACTGTCTTTTCAAAGCCGATTAGAGCACGAGGAAGGAGGCCAGCTCATCCTTGCAAAGGCAGGATATTTACATTTCAGTGCCGTGTGCGGTGAATCTTAATTTGGCTGGAATGGTTTAACATGCCGGCTTTCGAGCAGTTTCACACATGAGCGCTTAATGGCTTCGTTAACATCCTGAGGGACTTTCCTCATTACCTGATCTGGTCAACTCTGACAGGTGCAACGAGTTTCATCACTGATCTTTGTTCACAGTGCCAAGTTCCCTCGCGCCACTGGTCACGGAGAAATCGAAATCAAAGAAACACGTGTGAGTCACAAAGCCGAGGCACAAAGAGGAACATCAGTCAGTGGCATAAGGGAATAATTCTAATGAGATCAGTGCCCTTGACAAAAATATACAGACCAGAGTTAAATGTCAGAATTATTCCTGCATTGCCTTCCTGAGTGTCTTTGGACACAGACCAAGAACACCATTAGGCCATTTTAAGCAAACCCATTAAGTACGTGTTTCATTGCATTCATGTGCTGATAAATTCCTGTGGCAGTACTGTGGAAAAGGTTTAAGACTTTTCCATTTGTTTTCTCTCTTACATTTACCAAAAATATCAGATTGTTATGCGTCCTTGAAACTGAGCGGCTGCGATACATTGTTTATAGTCTTCGAGCATCCCGCAGGTTTATCTCTGCTTCATTCACCGTCTTACAGTACATTATTCATAATATTTTAATACAGCATCACTTTTCATATTTATTTGGCCTGAAGGTCAATGAAGCTGTCTATTGTTCAGGAGATTTCACTTTCCCTAAACATTAATTCAAGAGCTTTACCGTGAGCATTTTATGAGACCAACGTTGTCGTATGTGACACTAATAGAGGATTTCCACACTCATACTCGCTTATCAAACCTTTTCGTTCTGCCGGGCAATTTGTAAAATGTACCCCTTTTTTTCATATTTGAATGTCCACCCGAAAAAACCTTTGCAGCTGAAGGGACTTCCTAATGACAGCGCGATCTTCCAACCACCGCAACAACTTGTTTTCTCACATCACTTCCTCCACCCTCACTCTCTGAGCAATGGTCCCACACGCTGCACAGCATAAATTGTCTTCACTGTTTGCTTTGATCGCTGACATGGACATGGCATCCCGCTAAAGCAGATCTGGGTGAAGTGCTGACAATCAGCAGACACTTTGGTGTCGGAAGAACACATAACACGTGCGCACCGTTTGGATTGCCTATGGATCAGGCTGTGCATCATGTCTGATCGTTCGTCTGAAAAACACAGTAGAAAGCTTCACTTGTCTGAAGTAGGATAATGATTTCCGTTCAGACTTCAGACAACCTTCAGACTAGAAACCGAAACACAGTCTGCATGTAGAATACATTTATTGCAAGCACAGCGTTGCCGTAAAACACACTGTAATATTGCTCATAGAGCATTTGCATATTTGTTGAAAAAAATCAAATTACTGTCACTCCAACTGAGTAAGGTCAGGTTAAGCAATTAGTTGTGGCTATCGTTAAATAAGAGGAACCATGTCACTGTAAAAATGCTCTCATACATGCTGAACAAAAAAAGTTTGACATTATGATTGTTATTCTTTCATAAAGCCTGCAATTATTAAGTTCTTGAGCTAATCCATTGTCCATCATTGGTGATTATTATGTTGGTGTGAGCTACAAATTTTCAGTCTATCCATTGTAAGTTTCATGGTTATTCCTTTGTTTTTAATTATGTTAGTTACTGTAATTTACTTTGCTTATTTTTTGATTGTTATTTTGTCTGACCAATGGTCCAAAAGCAGTTAAGTTTACAAAAACATGAAACATGTGCAGTATGCAGCAGATAAGGGGAAAGTTGGATATTTGGCAGTTTTCCTAAACAACCCAATCTAACTGGGTTCATTTAGCTCTAAAGTTAATGTGTGTAATCAATAATTCAAATATAAAACCACTAAAACCTTCTTTGTAACAAGTAACTTCAATGCATTCTGCTGATATTTGTAGATCCATTATATCGTTTAAATTTAACTTCTTCCATTTTTCACTATAAAATATTGCCTAGTAAATGTAATTTGTAACACAGGTTTTGTTTGGTACGACACTGTGCACTTCTATTACACGATGAGGTCGTTAATACATAATCAACAGCCCTATTTCTTTTTTTGTCCACGGATATTTGCTCTAAAGCATCAGAGAGGCCTGACAAGGTATTAAAATACTTCAGCCCACCCACTGCTGAGTAATGTATGCCGCCTGAGCCGATGTCATTTTCCTTTGCCAAATGAAAAAGGCAAGAAATCTCAGATGAAGTGGAAAAAGTACCAAGGCGAATCCATACCTCGTACTGGTCTCAACTTCTTGTGCAGTCAAGTCTCAGTGCTTTAATCTGGCCAGCCTAATGCTATTGACGGGCTGCTTAAAAAAAAAAAAAAAAAAAAGAACAAAAAAAATCCCATTGCTACGACAGCATTTGGGCTGCTTAGCATTTGTGGGAATACACAGTAGGAGCATTATGGGAGCAGATTATTTATTTTGAATGAGAGGCAATTCGATACCTTGGGTCCAGTGGGAGAAGCTAAAATGTGTTCCTGGTGCAAAACCAGCAGCTAAGCAGAGACTTGAGAAATCAGTTGGGGGAGAGGAGCGACCACGCTGCTGAATTGAATAATAACAAGTAACAACAGAGTGATCAAACTCTGAAACCTCACAGCTGACAAGTTCATTACCTGCTGAAACCAGCTTGCCAACAGCTTTCCTGATGAGGCTTTTACTAGTAAAAGGTTTCAAAAATAACTGCACACACTGCGATTTCTGTCAGGCTCCCATGATGATGGTGGCTCGATGTCAAATCAGGATCATAGTTTTAATCCTATACTCCACCACCAGCTCACATTTGTGTTTTTTTTTTTTTTTTTTCCTGGCCCCTCCAACATATCAAACTAAGTGTGTTTTTCTTCCATTATTCAACTGCAGAGGTTGCAGCTTGTCCAGTTCATACAAAATGGATTTTGGAAAATGGAGTATGAAAGAGAGCTAAATCAAAATATTTTTAATGATCAGACAGATTAAATAGAATACGAAATATCACTGCTCCCAAGTGGCACCATGAGGTTACAGAACACACACACACAAATGTACACATTGCAAACTAACTGTACAAGACACAGAACAGATTCCTCGGTAAACCTATAATGCACTCGGTTGCACTACAGTACATCTCTTTCTGTTCACTGCCGACTAACTATTAATAATAAACTGTATGATAATAATATAATGCTATTATTCATTCATTTATCTTCAACTGGTTTTCCGTTTCCGGGTCGCGGGGGGTGCTGGGGCCATAATGCTATTAATGGAACTGTAAATATATTAGGTAACATATGTTGATGAATGTTAGTGATAAAATGCACTCTATAAAAACACCAACATATTTTTATATTCTATTTTTACAATCCAAGTCAGAATCCTTAGAAAATTAAAAGTTGAATCCACATGAAGGTGGTTAAGTTTAATTGTGAAGTCTAAGTACTCACTCATAACACATTGGGTAAATCCTTGAAGACTAACAAATAATTTTGAATGCATTTCTTCCTTTCTAATTTGTGGCAGTGAAAGTTGTGATGTTTTAATTTGTATTCCGTATTGTTTAAATCCATTTTCACCGGCTTGCTGTCTTTTTCTTACGCTCACTCAAGATTCTTTTAATCAGTGCTTCTCTTGCCTGAAACTGCAGGACTTCAGCGCTTCAAAGCCCAGTTTTTGGTGTAGCATAAGTTTATCACTTTTTATATATCAAAATCATGTATCAGGCAACATAACCTAAAGATGGTTACATTTATCCTGAAAACATATCTTGTGTAGTAGAAGTACAGGAAAGAGCTGCAAGGAGAAAGGTTTCTACTGTGGGAGGTCAGCAGATGCTCTTTGGTTGTTGGTCTTTTATTGCAGATGCCGTTGAAACACGATGCAAACCTGCCCCGTGACCACCAAAAGAGAGAGACAAGAGACTCCCATCGTTGCTCTCTGCCAATCTAACACAATATAAGAAAAGCCATATAAATACTAAATCCATCTGGCCAGTCTCATGGGTGCTTGTGGGATCAAGAGACCAAAGCAAGCATAACGCCCAACCTAAAGCGAGCCGGCAGTGTGGTGAGAAGCGAAAGTAGCACACAGAGAAAAAACCAGGATACACTTGCTTCCTTAAGGACTTTCACGCAGCACGAGTTTAGTAACAACGGAGATACTGTAAAGCCAGAGAGTGTAGGTAGTCAAGGATATATTTTGTCATTCAAGGCAGACATGGCCTGAAGCGCGAAGATGTTGGAAAGAACTTAAATATGAACTGCTCTACGTTGTTTTCTTAGGGCCACATGGCAGACTGTAGAAAAGTAAGTTGTACAGCTGCTTAGCTGTTGTGCATCACTGAAGCCAAAACCCAAAACATCAAGAAAGCCCCACTGTCAACTCTTAAAGGATGCTGCACTAAATCATTTCACATGTCTGGAGGTAATAATTCATAATTCAGGAAATAAGTAATGATTCGTTACATATGATGCATAATATTTCAATCACTGTCGCATTCCCTTCACAGCCTTAATTAAATAGCTGAGTGACTGCATGGTCGCAATTTGGTCTACGGCTGCACCGACATCCCCCGTTTGTTTATGTAACCTGGATCCGAATGGGGACAGTTAGTCGAAATCAAGTCATCATTCGGTAATGCCCTTGCAAATGCAAGGCACGCCACCAATGACTCATGAAATATGTTGCTCCGATCACAGGTTACATCCACATCATCAATCCCCAAGATTAATTTGACTGGGGAGATGAGTTATTCAATAATTCATTGTGTAATATTTGCCTGCAAATTAATCCTTATTCAATGTGACAAGGAGAATTAAATGATTGCTTACCAGGTAATTTGGACATAATTATTTTTTATTTCAAGCTATGGTGTACTGTGCAAATTCTACAGGCTTTATCTTGTTTCTGCCAGGTGCTGTTCTGAAGTCTGTGCATTTCCCCGAAGATGGAAATAGCCGAGTTTAGACTGCTGCGTATGATAATGATGCATGTGCTTTAGATATTGTTCATCTCTCTGGAAGAGATTTTTGATCGGTATCTTACACAGGGTATTAAATCATCATGTTTATGATGTGATCAAATCTAGTGCACAGGGATGCTTTTGATTCAAACTTTTAGAAAAGCAATTCACAAACGACACATATCTGCTATGAATTCTGTGTATGGAATTGAACAGAAGAAGATTATAATAGTCTTTGACATCATTTAGGCGAAAATAAATTACGACAAGGAAATGGCCAGGCTTACTTTACACTTTCAGAGCAAGAATAGTCATTACATGTTCAGTATTGTGCGATCAATCCAAGAGTAATTTATTTTGAAACATAAGCCCACTGGAGACGAATGATCGCATCATTCTTTCAAAATAAACCACATCACATTCTCACACTGAAACAATAGTTCAAACTGAGGGTCATGTTGATTAAGACTAAAGTTGAACAAAAATTAATTCATCTACTGCAGAGTCAACACTAATTATACAAGTGTAAAGAATGAAGGCAGCAGCAGTTCTATGAAGTGACCTCAAAGGCAGTTTTTCATTCACTGCTTGAGAGAGTTATTACAGCAGGTTGTTACAATTACTGTTGAACAACAAACCCGTACTCTGACATTTTAAAAGTGCAACTTCAAATCTACAAAGCACACCGCTGGAACAGGGCAAACTGATTTATAACCTTAAATGAAACAGATTTTAGTGGGGACAAAGCACAGTCCGCCCATCTGAATGCCACAGTTTTACAAACAACCAAAATAAATAAATAAATAAATAAAATCAGATCATGTGAGAAACACTGGGAGTGATACGGCCCACTGTGCACAGAAACGAGCATATCCTCTTTACTCACACCGTCTGTCCAACTGTCAAAAGCCTTCACCATATCCACCATCCCCTCCTTCACTACCACCGACCCCTTCCCCCAACTCTAGATGAACATACTCACAATTGCAGGCCCCTATTGCGGCCTGTCAGATGGCAGCCTTAGACATAGTGCACTACTGTGCTGGAGTCTCCAGAGGGGAGCTGTCACGGATTTCCTCCCAATGCCTCCTGTGAGGAGAGGGTGCGAAAGGCACCAAAACATACGAGATATGGCTAAAGTTGTCAGCTGGTGCTGGAAATCAGTAAGGCATATACATGTTAGAAGGAATGTAGCATTATTATCATCAGTGATGCCTCTACAGTCTGCTAAGGGGGAATTTGAAGCCAAAGCAAAGGGATCTATGTATATGTAGCTTCATTAGTACCTCTTGTATCTTTCACATAAAATGGAAGAGGTGATATTCTTCTTTGGAGCTTAGGGAGCTGCTATTTTCTCATGTAAACTTTATGCGTAATATTGTATATTTTAAGGCTGCGCTAATCAAAATGAATGTTTAATTGCACCACTAAACACTGCAGAGAGCTAATGAACATATGGGAGCACTTAGATACATCAGATGGGATTAGACACATGGCTTAATCAATGCTAATGTTGCACCATATCAACAACTTCTTCGGCGAATGTGTCAGTGTTGTGTTTACAGTGTGATGCCTCATCTCTAAATGGATGGAAAGAAAATCTGTTAATTCAGGTTAATAAACACCCACCTAGCCAGGTTCGTTGGGTGCTGTAGTGACACATTAAATCACCTGGTGTGGGGTTTTGTGGCTCAGTAACGCAAGGATCATATCTGCCTAACTATAAGGTGCCCTTCAGTAAAACATGTTTGGACAAATTTCTTTGCTCTTAAGCAGTCGATATGTGGACCTGATTATACTGCACACCATTCAAAAAGGATCACAAGATCAATTTAAACTCGGAGAGAAACAGTTCTTAAATGGAAATCAGACACAGTCATGGTTTAGCTGGGCTGGATTGACTTTGATTGGATTTTTAATTGCATTGTTTTCAAGAGCTGCATGTATCTGAATAAAAAGCTAACCAAGGACAGGCATGACAAACCAGGGGAGGGTATGAATGGTGCAGTATAATTGAAGTAACAATTTATTTCCTTAACAACTTTTTAACTGAGTACATTTGTTTTAATTCATTAAATGCCCGGTACGATTCTCAGTTGGATGTATTGTACAACCAACAGACAGAGAAATGCTGTAAAATCCACTTAAAACAACCCTGAACACCTAAATTATTGTACCTGCATGCTGTTTGAATCAATCATTTCATTAGCAGTGAGAGATTGTTGATTAATTTTTTTTTAACTAAATTCTGTTGTTTAAATTAATCATTCTGAGAAAAATTGGAGCACATCCCAGGTCAAATTAAGTTAATGGCAATTTGACTTTTGTGTTTTTAGATATATTCCATATCGTCATGTTGTAGTAATAATTAAACTATCATCTTTCATATCTATATGTATATTTAGATAGATAGATATAAATGTATGTATTCCATACGATATATATACCATACTATACATTCATAGAATAAACTGCTCTCCCCTCTTCTTGAGCCCCCTTGTTTTTTCTCCCATAATGCCCACCACTTGAGGTGATGCTTTTGTTGTACATGATATTGGGCAAGTACAGGCCAGCTGAGTTAATCTGTTTTCTGAATCAGTGACTTGCAACAAGTCCACTCTCTTTTTCATTAAGTGACTGAGGGATCCTGGAGGCTGAGCAGAGCAGAGCTGCTGTCAAATCGCCCTGCCAAGACATCAACACTTAGCAGGCATCCATTTTGAGAAATAACAGGGCTTTCTTACTTTTGTGCACATAAATAGACACACGTGTCACAAATATCACACACGCCCTGACTTCTATTTCTGCCACAAGTTAGCATTTTAGGTTTTACACAGCAGAAGAATTCAGTTGAAAAAGTTTCCAAAACCTAATGCAGTGTGTCAGATCCAATATCCTGGGGCTAAACTATTCAGCAATCTGTTTGTGGTTAGTTTTTGGGTTGTTTTTTTGTTTTTTTGTTTTGTTATGTTTGTTTGTTTGTTTTACTGTTTCTCAGTCAGAAAGCTATTGTTTACAGCATCTTTTCGTCCATAAGCCAGAAGAAAGAACAGGAGGAATCAGCCTCCCTGGCCATGAGGTGCTATCGTCCCCACTCTCCATCTGTCTGCCCACTCTTCCGGGGGCTAATTATCCTAATCCCTTGAATCCAGAATGTAGGCTGGTGGCATGCGCCTAAATCCCAGGATGCAAGCGCTTTGCCTCCCAGTTAAAATGTGGAAATTAATTACCGCCTGCCCTGCTGCCAGTGGGAGGAGGAAAAGGAGAGGAAACCACAGGAAGGCCTTCCCCTGGCAGGTGTGGGAGGGTGCCAGGGACTTCTCTTGAGAGTCAGATCTCGGGGCCTGGACTGCAGCTCACTTAGTTGAACACTACGTGATAACATAGGAGCCTGTTGGCTATTTAAAGTCAATGTATGATGCTACCCGTTTGATTCCAGCAGGCAAGTTATTGAAAAAGGGCCATCTTTGTTGTTGTTGTTGTTGTTGTTGTTGTTGAAGCTGGACTGACGTTGAGATCATTTCTTGCCAAGAAATCAACAGATGCATCAATCTGACGATTTCTTATTTTGTAGAAATTGGAGCTAGACTACTGTGAAGTTTAAATACCAGCAGTGGTCCTTTCATTCACGCAATATATATGAGAGCAGGGAAGAAAAATATCCAATTATCACTATATTTTACTAATACCATCTTCAAATTTGCCCACTGGAAGTAAACAGTTTGTGAGCAATCAACATTTCCTTGGTAGACCAGGACATTTTTCAGTATGCTATTTTTATGAGCCAGTATTATGGTCTTTGTTACCACCCAAATTACATGATGTGCTGAGGTTACAGGACAACTTGTTGCTGTGAGTTTTGCCATCTGGTCATTTGCCATTAACCAACGTTGGGCCCATGAACGCATGAAAGCTTTCTTTCATGTGGGACAAACAGAGCAGTGAGTGTGCTGGAGCTGCTGAAGGCTCAGCAGGCGTTAAATACAAATTTAATTTGCTAACAGTTACATCTATTGCGTGCTAGCTCACACTTGCAAACGTTAACAGCACAATGATCCTCCCAAAGTGCAGAATGCTGTTAGCACCATAATGTGGACTTGCTGAGAAAAGGTACAAAGCATATGAACTGAGCAGGTTGACTGTTGTCGTGGAGAACATTCAACCCCAACACTCCGAGCTTGGCATCTGTTTTATGTCCAAAAACAATGGATGCAGTCATTACAGTTCAAATGTTTTTACATTAAACTTAGGACATGTCTGTTTGACTTGTAAGATCACAGCCCTGATAATTGCCAGGCTTCAGAAAGTAGATGTTTTTCTAGAGGTATGGTATTATGGTTATATCATCAATCAGCATATATAAGACATCGCCCCAGTTTAAGTGAATGTTACAGTATCATGAAGCATGGAATAGCATGATGTACAGTATTGTTTAATCTTTTGTAAAAAAAAGAAAAAAAAAAAGATAAATGGGGAAGGAACTGTGGTTCAAAATGAGCTGAGCTGAGGAGCACGAACACGTCTGATTTATTTACCATTAAGAAGAATGGCAGGCGAGAAAAACTTCATTTTTCAGTTCAGGAGAAACGTCATGCTTTGTGAGGCATGCAGGGTCATTTTCAAAATATTTTTGTTATTTATGAGGAAAACATAAATGATGTACAGCATATGTTCTCACCATTTCCTTAACACAGTTGAGTGAATGAAAAAATAACCTGCAAGATATGCGAAAGCTTACACTCTATTTCAAACCACCCACATGGCCAAATGACACAGACTTACTCAGTCACGCGTCTACTTTGCCAACAGAAACAGGGTGAAAAATTCCCCTATTAAAATTAGATTCATGGTTGAGGAAGAGCAGCTTTTGACATCCACAAAATCATACTTTCTTTTTTACTTGGTGGGGCCGGGGGGGGAAACTTGGTCTCATTATCACAAGTACCGGTCTTGACAGTGAACTACCTAAAATGATGCCAGTATCTGGAAAGGATTCCTTATGAATTTACAATTAATACCTTTAACACCAACAGAAGGAGCCACATAAAATAGTTCTGATGACATATGATCTGCTATTGTGCCCTTGCCCTGCTCAAAACTCACACCTGTAGACATATCAGATGAAAAAGTAATGAAAAAGAGATTTCTATCACAGACACCATCTTGTTGTGGCCCAGAATTCACAAGTTCAACCTTATAAGTCAATTCTGTGTCTGTCTTTGGATGTGTATCGAAGCATTTATTTATCTTTCGGCCATTTTTTTCCCCGTTTTTTTTACCGTTGACATATGCTAAAATCTCTTGTACTCTGTTAGAAATTCCTTAAAAGAAGAGATAATTGTCTGTACGACCAACAAATACCAACATTTGGAGGGCATAACCAATAGTTATATAGCCTTCATGGCCTTCAGTATTTGATGAGTCACCACAAGTCAGCGACAAAATCAGGAAATGTCACAATCACACTGAAGTTACAGCATGTTTAACCTCAGGTGGTCACGAGTCACCGGTAAACCGAAAACCTGTGGGAAAAAAACAAAAATAGAAATCAATATATTGTTCCCTATATTTACCATTAACTGCCCATTGTCTGTTGAGGTGACTTTAAAATCGCTAATGTAAACTCCACTGTTTACTTTTTGGCAAAGCGAAAATCGTATAAAATGTGTAATTGTAGGTGTTGAAAACGGACGCCTGAATGCCACAAAGGTATGTTTCATTACTGGTCTCTTTGACGATATCCATGGAGACAATATTTCTTTTGGGGAGGTTTTGCGGGCTTAGCATAGCAATTAGGTCCTCGGAGGTTAGCACCTTTTATATTTCTAAAGCCGCAAGGTGGTGCAAGAACATTTCATTAAAGGATTCGGCGGTAGACGAAACGAGAGTGCAAAGTTAAGTGGTGGGGAAATTGCATTTGCATGTCTCCAATGTCTCTAAGTACGAATAAATATATAAAAAAAAAAAAAAACCCACTTAAATCCACAGAGACATCTGGGAGGGATTATACTGAATGTAGCAACGAATCTTATGTCTGAATGAAGCAATAGAAGCCCAGATGGGTTCCATTGTTGTTGAGGGCTCTCTTCCAGCCTCTCCACGTTCTCTGCAGCCTTGTGTGCGAGATTTTCAGGAAGTACATTTTATTTGACGCAAGCAGGTTGCCACGGAGATAATCAAATACCCGGAGGTGCGTAGTGAGTGTGCGGTGTCAGAGGTATCTTGCTCTTTACTGCCCAAACAATGTTCTCTTCCTAAATCCAAGATAGAGCGGGTTTAATCCATGCTGTGCCTACGCTACTTTTTTTTTTTCTTTTACTGATGTGCTTAGGACCAGACCACATCATCTATCATATCGCATCAAAGGCAGGTTTTTCATTTAAATGAATGTGTTCGTGTCTATGTCTAAAGAAAAAAAGTGGAAAAAAGGGAATGGAAGATCTAAAGTCACAAAACTCAACTGTATTTATTTTATTTATTAATTTATTTGACTGACCAGATATACATTATTAACAATTATGCCACAGCAGGTTGCTTTGCTCTCTGGTTTTGTGATTAAAAACCTAAGAAATCCCCACCATCAGAAATTTCTGAAGCCTACATAGAACTGTCGAACACAACATATATACTCTGGTCTTCTCAAGAACTAATTTCTATAGCCAGCTTGGTTAGAGAAAATGAGAGACCGCTGCAGATAAAGTACAACTAGTGAAAATACAATACAGACTCCAGGCCTGTGAGTGACTGCTTTCATGCCGAAGACTTTGAATAGTGGCACTCTAATTAAATATTAATAATTTTGTTGGCGTAGCATTCAGTGTCTTGTGTCTGCGTGTTCATGTTTGACATGATATATATGTTATATATGTATATATGTACATGTGCACCTACCAATAGGTCCAATTGTCCATTGTAAGGCAGGGAGCGATAACTGTGTGACTGAGAATGCAGGTTTTCATTCCGAGCAGACGCCACGCAGGCTGATATCACTGAGTAGAATGCTTCCTGGCTGACAGAAGGAACTAATTAGTGTAATCACCTGCTGTAGCACTGCACATGGCTCTCCATCTCTGCTTTTAAATGAGGCAACTTTGTTTCTCCCTGAAACACTGCTAGCCAAGTTGATTACACCATCTAATGACCTTGATGGCGTGATGAGTGGGCCTGTGTGTATTCATGGCTTTTAGCATAACACTGGAATTTTAAGACAGCACTTGACTTCCACAGACATGATCCCACCTTCACATATCCTCATTAGGACCTCTTTGCTGATCATTAGCGCTTTAAGTGCCTTTAATTGATAGTCATCTCTCACAGATGACTTTATTTGCTGATGAGCCCCTGCCCTAGTTAGTCTTACAATTCTCCTCCCACCTTTGACCACTTATGAGATTGGATGGCGGTGGGTCACATATCTTTCCCTGCAATCCAAAGCATCTGCTACTTACTGTATACACTGTATGATGGTGCTGCATGCTGCATGATCTGGCAGGTCATTTGTTTTTACCGTTCGACTATCACTTTCTCTTAAGGCAGCATATGATGCCTCTGATGGAGCGTATCAATTTGAAGGTGAGTCAAATTAGATCGTATTTTTAGGGTTGGGTACCATCAACAGGCTGCTGGAGAGTGAGTGACAGATGAGTGACTGCTACGATCACTTTTTCTCCCTTTCTCCTTTTTAACCACTCCCTGACCACAATCATCTATCGTTCACTTCCTCCACTGTCATCTACATCATCTGTTGCTGTGGTTTCCATCCATCTTTCTGTGATTCCCTGCCCAGCTGTCCTGCAATCTGTTTTACAATACAATCCCCACCTTTCACACTAACATCTCTTGTGCTGCGAGAGCATCTCTAAACACATAAATGGTAATTGCTCCAGGACATATACTGAACTCTGCAGTTCAAACTCACGGCATACATGATCTGCATTGATCGATTGGATGGACTTCTCATATTTTACAATAACCCTTTTTGCTGGCTAGCGATGGTTCAAAAAAGACATTTGCAGCATGACCCATGCAGAGAGGCAAAGAGCCAATGCACAGTGGGGAAAAACTGAAATTTAGCTCCATTTATTTTTCATGACTTGGCGTTATTGCCAAAGACTTAAACAGATTTTCTTCAGATTAAATAGTACACAGTATATTTTAAGTGAGAGCCCTTGTAATATATTTGCTCCTAATGCGTACAGGGGACTTAATTAACGTTTGGCATCGCCTTCATTTAAGCTGCTTCTCTGCAGAATCAGCATTTTGAGGGAGGTTTCTGAATATACATGACTTGGTTGATAGTATATTCTTGATACTATAGACGCAAATGTGGGGATCGATCATTATCCCTTGTAAATCCTGGCCAAATATTCAAAATCTCATCGAGGCACATCTGCGTTAGTGTTTTCTCTGTCCTCAAATGAATGTACAGACTTTTAGAGCCAGCTCCTCTTTTTCTGCGGCAGCAAGAATTTGGCAGCCAGATCTGACCTCAAGGCACGCTAACAGGCTAACGATACTCTAATGTGTCCCATTAAGCCCGATTTGCCAGGAGGGGATTCTTTTTGTTGAGCATCATGCTGCTGGTGGATTTCAGATGGGCACTGTATAATGATGCGCGCCTTTCTTCCTGGCTCATAAAAGATACAAGGAGTAGTCCTGCTGAGAGTCATTAGGAGGGCCATTTACACTGTGCTTTTCTTATTCACACCACTTTTTTTGCGGTCTTTGAAGGGAGGCACAAGGCTATGCAGGCATCATGAAACTGAAATGCGACCCACTACTCCAGGCTAAGGTATTCCTCAAAGGCGACTAAGCAGCTGGGTCGGCTCTCACAAATATTTCCCATCAATGTAGATGCTAACACTCTCAAAGATAACCAAATCAATCAATAAATAATTAAAGTACTTACGAAACAAAACAAAAAAGAAAATAATGTGAATGGTGTACCCAGGCTGGTGGGGGAGAAAAATCGCAGTTCTGGCTTGCACTTCCAGAGTAGGAAACACAAATTAGCGTGGTGTGATGCAAGTGAGTGGAGGAAATCACATACCATTTTCTGCCCCCTCTTTCTGCCCTTAGTATTGCCATTCCATCGACAAATTGAATCCAGGGCTGATTTGAATTGCACCATTGTATAACCTCCTATGTATTCATTGCTTTTTTTCCTTCCATACATACTATTAAATCTAATTTTTTTTTAATACAGCAGCCACCACAAAGTGTGAATATGAGACTGATTATAAGCTTCCCTTTGCCTGCTTTCCAATGAAAAGACAAAGTGAGATGAAAATCTACCACACTGTTATTAAGTTAATGGTTGTCACCTCAGACTCTACTTTAGCATAATTTTTCCATGATACTGATGAATTTTGACCGGCATCCTGACGCCTGCTTTGCTTTCACAACTGGGCATGTGGCTCCGCTGAGATAAGGAGCTTTCAGGATGATTTACTGATTTAATATCATGGCCAAAACATATACAAATAGTGACCCAGCGCATTTCTATTAAAGCTATTAATTCTTCATTGAGATTTAAAAAAAAAAAAAAAAAATCCGATCTTATCTGGAAATTTAATATCAGAAATTGAAGTGTTTAAATAATCACAAAGATGCAAAGACCATGCAATAATGTCTTAAAGCTGCTCCTGCTCATTCATTCAGTAAATTTATGTGGTCTCAAGGTAGATATTATCTATAAATAAAATCAAGCCCAAAAGCATCCACAACCTGCAGTTAACACAATTCAAGTGCTCAGGCAGTAGAAAGATAAGTAAGCGTCAGATTGGTCTAAGAAGTCTCAACTGTGAGATTTTCCACTACAACAATAAAAACCCCACCTCTAATAACATTATATCAAACTTTTTAAAAATAAAATATGAAATAAACCAAACACAGTGCATCCACCTGCAGTTCTTTTTGGGTCTCGTCATACGCATGCAAAAATAGTTTAAAACAGCTGTAGCCTGCTTTCATACACTGATTCTCTCTTCTAACTTGTAGTAAACTCTTGGACTGGCTCAGTGTGCAATGACCATCCCCGCCTGCTTTCCCAACACAAGCTCACTATATGTGAGCTGTCTTTGCTGTGCACCATGTGATTTCTCCACCACCATTGTTCGCTGAGTTATTTGTTCAATTCCCTGCTTTGCTTGCTTTTCAGGACTTTTATGGTGCATAATCACCGTCAACTGTGCTCTCCCAACAGCAGGTGTGTTACTTAAGAGGAGACTAATGCTGCTCGTTCTGACCGTATACCTTATACATGAAGCAGGGAAGGCTCGTAGCACAGTTTATCTCCATATTGAGGTGAAGCTGTGCATGCCATTGCGTTAAAGTCTCACATGTCAAAAAAAAAAAAAAAAAAAAAAAAAAGCAACAAATGTTTATAATAGGCGTGATCACCATAAGCAGCTTCTGGTGCGTTTTGATTACTGATTCATTACTTGAAATTCTCAGAAGTGATGTAGCTCCAGGTGGCATCTGCAGATGTTCTGTCTTGTCTGACCAACAAGCTAAAACCTAAAGATATTTAGTATACTATAATTAAACATATAATAAAGCAGCATATCCTCTCGAAATTGTGTAAGAAATTGTTTTCTGCTAAATAGGAAATAAATAACTAATATAAAAATAGAACCCAACTATCGAAATAGTTTACATAACTTTGTCAGTGACCTGTGATGGACTGGCAACCTGTCCAGGGTGTACCCCGCCCTCGCCCAGTGTGGGCTGGGATTGGCTCATGCACCCCTCCGTGAACCAGAAATGGATAAGCTATCGAAGGTAAATGAATGAATGAACTTTGCCAGTCAAAGTCAAATCTCAGACCTGCTCAGAAGATTCTTTTTGATGCTGTTGAAGCAGAACATTGGTAAGCAGTCCTGTGTCGTCCCCAGCAGAAGGGTAACTACTCCATTCCAGTGATACATCTAAAATCTGTCCACTGTTTATTCTGTGCTTGCCCTCTTACATTACACTGTCTGCCATGCTTGACAAGAAAATTATGAAAGAGGCAGGGTGGGCAGCGCTGAGGTATGCCTGCTTGTTTTTCTGTCTGTGTGTGGTGAAGGTGATGGCGATGGTTTTAAATAGGGGATATTTACCACTACAGAACTAATCAAGTTATTGTAATGGAGTAACAGAATAGAAACAGCCTTGAAGACACAAATGTCTTATCTGAGAGTGCATTTGTGTGTGTGTGTGCATATTCATAAGAAGGGCACGTAAGCGGAACGGAGCAGAGAGAGAGAGAGAGAGAGATGGCTAATGGTCATGGCCATATGCTGTGCTGTGTGTGGCGTGCATTTAAAGTCATTTTTGGGCAAGTTTCACTTCACATCAACACACTCTATGATCAGTGCTGATCATGAACTTAGGGAGAAATTTTCAAATCCCATTTTTCAATTAAACACTGCCAAAGAGCATGACAACCATGAGGTGATATGAGAGGGGATGTGATGTGATGCATACCCCCTTTGTTAATTAAGGAGGAAGTTTAATGAAGAGTGGAATCACTCCTCACTCCTCATATTTGAACAAACTTTGCACTGATTACATTCAGAGCTACACTGACATGACTCTGGCAGAAATGCAATTGAAAGTCCAATTGTATGTCAGCTGGAGTCGTGCAGGCTGAAGCTGTGAGTGTAACTTGATCACTAATCAAGTGATGATGTTTACTCTGCTGAATGAAGAACAGAATGACAAAGCACCACGAGGGTTTGAACTGATAGAGGGTACAGTTGTTTGCAAGTAGGACTCGGCTTCAGAGTTTATCACCAGCAGCCACTACGGTTCTTGACCTCCTGATCCTGAAGCAAATTTAGTGCGGAAAGCAAATGAATCCCTGTGCAGTATCTCAAGGCACTGGACGTGTTCACATGCCAAGAGCTATACCTATCGATTCCCACTGTCCTTGTATCTCCATATAATTTATGAAATTATAAATTTTGGTCAGGGAAACACTTAGGACAACGCTGTGTGTGCATCAATACTGACCTTGTCCATTAGAAGGGGCAAGGCCATAACGCACACTAACACCACGGGGCACTGCTTCACTCCTGAGCATTCGCATGACCTCAGGCTCAGAGATGTGGTCAGCCAAGTGGGTCCACAACCAGGAGGTCACTGATTTACCCTGAGGGAGTTCCGATCTCTCCGGTAAAAAAAAATTAATCAAGATCTCTATTTTTTTATTTATTTATTTATTTTTCCAAGTATCATGGTAAACACATCTGAAAACTTAAAAGTACCTTACTGGGACAGCAGGTCAAGGTTGAACCACTGCAAGTGCCAGCAACAAAGACAATATTCCCTCCAACCTAAGGAGGCAATAATTCAACTGATAAGCCATGAAGTGAAATGTCGCTTCGTTTAGTCCAACTGAGAGTTGTACAT
Source organism: Remorina albescens (assembly GCA_034769265.1). Taxonomy (NCBI): domain Eukaryota; kingdom Metazoa; phylum Chordata; class Actinopteri; order Carangiformes; family Echeneidae; genus Remorina; species Remorina albescens. Next base: position 6,748,967 of record CM068486.1, read on the forward strand.
GACAAAGAAACTTTTTTAAATCCTCATTTTCAAGAAGCCAGAGTGGGAAAATGTTCGGCATATTGCCTGTAAATCACAGAAAATGTCCATATATTTGTAGATCAATCAAAAGTCTCATCATCAGAGCTATACACTAAACACAGTTCATTAATGAACCTGGTCGAATCTATAAAATTAATGTAAACATGGTTTCCCCATTTTTTGATGATACTGGTCTAAAAATGTTGTTTAGCATATGTGAACTGCTATCAGCCTCTCCCACGCTGCCCGACTTGTGTGAAATCACCGTGCATAGGCAAATTTGTTTTCTATTATTACATGGCCTTTGACTTTCAGCCACAGTGATCTGAGCAGACAACTCTGTCGGACACTTTACAACAAAGATGATTTTTCTCTGAAAAAAAAAAGAGAATAACACATCTTCCCAGGCACAAGCATACTCACAGGCACCCAGCTACAGCTTGTCAAAGAAATGACATGCCTTACTTTGAACTGGGGTGCATGTAACTGGCTAGAGCAATGACACATTCCCAGGAAGGTCTGCACTTCTGCAAGGTGGAACACATTATTAGCCCTTAAAGGAGGAATACTCTGATGGTGGACAATGGAGTCTTAAAATGTTTTAGCCCATTCCATCATGTCATTTTTTGCCGTACTGAAAATACCATGTGTATCAAAGAAAATATTTTTAAGAATGACGGCTAACAATCACTGTGATTTTAGACATTACAGCTCAATTTGGGCAAAAATGTTGAACATCCAACATGTGAAGAAATTACGTCACATCTGTGATCTGTGATCTTATCAGTTCCTGGTATGATTGCTTCCCGATTCCCTCTGTAGTGGAATTTGAGCCAAAAAAGAAACCAAATAATGTTGAGAGCAAAAACCAAGTTTATTTTGTGTAGTTCCTTTGATTTTAATTATTATGTGACATCAATGCTATGTCTCCACCTTCTGCAACCTAATTCCAAAAATATAAGTTTGGAGGCACAGATTTGGATGATTTCATGACGGTGATGTTGGTCTGATGCAGTCAAGAGTATTTTAATGAACGTGCAATACTTCTTGTCAGTGTTGGTGATTGCTGGCTCATCGGTACATATAAAAGAACTTCGATATAGAAGGAAACATAGAAGGAAACACACAAGCAGCCAGAGAGATGATTTGTTGAGGCAACAGGCGACAACATGAAAACATAAAGCTTTCACCATGTTATCAAGAAGCAGAAGATCTTAGGGCTCAGATATGCCAGCATGTAAAACCAAAATATTTATTAGTTCGTTCACCGAGAATCCAATGATTAATTTCAAAATATCTTACATATTTTGACACCATGTGGTTAGTCCAGGTGGGTTGGCTTGTATTGGTTTGACTTGGCTTGTGTCTTTCTTTGATTACAGGGCAATTTAGGAGTCTGTTTGCTGAATCTGCTAGTGTAGCTTGTTGTGTGTATCTTGTGTATCTTGTCCTCCACCTCCTGCAGCCTCTATACTTTCATTACCCCTACCCGAACCAGGGTCTGTATCCCATCCCTACTTTTATCTCCACATCTTTTATTTCTCCCCCCTACCCGAACCAGGGTCTGTATCCCCAGCCCGCTTTTACTGGTGCAGTTGGTGAGAGGTCGGTGTAGTTGACGGTAGTGCTATTTTAGATAATTGTCTTGGTGTGAGGAGCAGTGATAGCTGGCATTAGGGGAGTGACTCTGGGACGCCAGTGATCACTGTCTAGCCTCCTGGAGGTGTCGTGGGACCAACTAGACGAAACACCGGTGAAAGGAGGTTCCCACCTGATGACCCCAAAGACATGTTAGTTATCACTGCTCATTGGGCTAGTTAGATATCTTTAGGGTACCTAGGGCAGGTCGCAAGGTCGCTGTTAAGGCTAGGGAGTTAGTCACCGAGTCTGGTCGTTTTTGTTGCACAAATTTGTGTTTACTCTGAATACATTGCTGACTTTTAAAGGGATGAAAAGAACAGCGCAAAACGGTAGAAACCATCAAATCAGAAATGCTGTATCACCAAATCATACTCAGCTTATCTCTGAAGACTGACAAGCAACTCCACTAGATCTGCTCACCTCAGCAAACAGCAGCTACTATCCAATCAGGCTCCAGGCTTCCAGCGCCTTTGCTGATTAATCTACAGTTCTTGATGTTTAGAAATCAATTCTTCTTATCCAAACCTAGATTCAATCGCCAAAACAAATCAACGGGGATGCTGTCTCTTGTTGATGCGATATAGAATACAGCTATTCTGTCACACAGTACACGATAAAGTGTTCAAGTCTCTGAAGGTGCAGAGTCATTCTGACTTGCCAATAATCCTAAGAGCGATGCTATTAAAGTGATACTGAGTTTGTGCAGCAAGAGTTTAGAAAAAAGTTTAGGTTGGTAAAAGATTTTCATCAGCATCATCAGGAACTCACGAACATGCTGTATGATGATCTCATACAAAGAAAACTAAAAGTTTTTAGACTGCTCCCTGTTAATCATCAGTGTGACCTGAATCATGTGTGGTAAACAGGAAATATTCACATTTTACAGTCTGCATGTATAAAAATGCAGCACTGTGCCTTACTGTATCATCATTATTATTCTGCTGCACACTCAGACAGGTACAAACAGGGCCACCTAAGGAGAGGTAGTATAAACCAACATGTCACTTTTACCCAGTTACAGCTCTCTTCAGGGAACTGGGGCGAAGCCAATATTTTCTCACTGGCTCCCTCTTCGACAAACTGTGAACACTTCAAATGGTTTCTTGACAAATGTTTAATATTGTGACAAACAGCTAATCTGCAATGCCTCTGCCTTGACTTCATACCCAAATGCTTTGGGCTGATTATGATGGCGATTTCCATTTCAACACATCTCCTCTGGCACTCGAGGAGGCACAAGTCCATCACCCTGTAAAGGTTGACGACTTCTTTTATTCAGAACCTGTGACACCATAATCTTTATCAAAGCCAAAGCAAAGAGAAAAGTTCTGTTTGGTGCTCTAAGTCTTGTAAACACAGAGTAGGTGAAACACAGAGCACTGAAAAAGCCAGTGGAAACGTAAAGAAGTAAGACCCTGGCTATATCTTCATTTTAGTTCCTGCTCTTATTCTCCTTGGCACGATGGAAATAAGAGTAAAAACTAAAGGAAGGAGAATGTACCAACAAATACTAGTGAGTGATTTTATCCAAAGCTTGACTGCAGGAAAAAGCCTATTTGGTGAGTAAAGAGTCTGGACATGAATAAGCCTGTGGCTGCAGTCACCACTTCTTTGGGTAAAAGTAAGATAGAAGCTGGCATGCAGTTAAATGCAATTGCACACATCACAAACAGCCGGCAAGTCATTCTGCAAAACACAGAGGTTGTCTTTTACATTTGAAGTCTTGCTGCGTAGGGTGTGTGTGTGTGTGTGTGTGTGTGCACAAGAGAGACATTGTTTCATGTTCCTTGGTTAAGCAGAGAGCAGTTGCTTGGTTGAGCGACTGAAGGTCAGAGCAGAGCGTCTGCGTCAGGCTTCAAGATGCACGTAATGCAGAGGTGAGCAAGACACAGATGAGTACTCTAAGCAGTTGCATTAAAAGGCAATAAAAAAACGGTACAGCTCATACAACAAAGACCATTATGCAATATTTTCCATCTTAACATGTTGGAGTTTACAAAGCTGATGGTCCCCGGGATGAAAGAAAACAAAAATCCTGGACGTCCTAACTGCCGGAGAAAAGTGGTCAGGTGTGCCATCCCACCTCCAACCCCCTTTGTCCTCAAGCGCAGACTAGGTTGTTTATTTTTTTACTTGCTGCATTTCTTGTAGAAGAATGACAACGTGCGTGAGGAAGAGCACATCATTTGTCAGTGGCACAGTGTTATTGGCCGGATCACTGACAATGATAAGAAGGCTTACCTCGAAAAAAGGCGGGAAACTTGGCACTGTTGGTGCAGCCACTTCTTCCTGAAAGTCAGCAAAACCGACTGGATGGTTGTGTGCGCCTGATCTATAACACCTTTTTCATTTACTTTTATATTCATATTTGTCACACAAGTCTTCTAGCACAGCCTGCAGTTTGTGTGTGTGTGTGAGACAAATAAACCAAATAAATCCACACGCTTTGTGAACTAATGTCAGCCAGACAGTTATGGACACAAGTCTCTACTTGAAGAAATTCAAGTGTCAGTAACAGCTAATGCCAGGGCATTATTATAATTAAAACACTGTATGATTTGATGAGGTCCACACTTTGGACTGTTCACCCACATAAAGCTATATGAATCAATAACCTGAGCCAGAGCCTTCAAAGTTCTCCATTCTGACTGCTTTAACTAAAGCAGGATTAATCGTGGATGCCAACCCCCATGACTATAAATGCCACAATGCTAATTCTTTTCCAATTGCCTACTAAAAAAGAGCGCTAATCCAAACCTTGTTTCAGCTGCTGGTGCTGGCATACAGAGAGACCAAAGAAGCATCTCAGAAATAAATGTTGCCCCGCATTTCTGCAACTGGTGTATTAGTTCGGCTCTTACATTCATGGAATTCACTTAAACAGTAGTTCACATCAGGTCGTGGAATGGACTTAAAACACAGGTTTGGACAGCCCCCTTATGTGATATAACAAGTCTGTTCTGTGGACTGAAGTGAGCTATTGCTTTTATAAAACTGCTACGCAGTATGTCAAAAATAGTTTTAAAAGTAAATAGACACGACTATATGTATATATATATATAAATATGAAAAAGTAGGTCCTCCTGGTTGCCTGTTTGTACTGCACGGTGGTTGCGATGCAACAGATGAGCTAAATTTCATCGCTTTGGTTTTTTGTGTTCATCTACTTGCTCTTTCATTAGCTACACATTCCACAGTTTTGTTTTGTTTTTTTTTGGCTTAGCTTAGCTCTATCGTTGTTAGATAAGTGGTAGCTAGCCCGCTTGTTTTTCTTTCTGTTAGTTGTCAGTCGCTACTTAAGACTCTGTAAAAAATTATGATTTCACATCATAGCTGTCAATTGTACTCATTATATAAAATCTGATTTGAACTACCCGCTGTATGATATAAATTATTATAACACAGTATTCCTTTGATTAACATCTTTCACCACTCGTATTTACTTTCCTTTCATTGTCGGTTATCTCCGAGAGATCGTTTCTAGGTCTCAAAGAAATGGTATATTTTAAGAATAGTTACTGCAAAAGCCGTGCTTTGACAGCCTCCACGAGTTGTCACTTGTTAATAACTTTTATGACACGTCCCTTTTCATGGGGAGACATTTCAAGTGTGAATATTCTTAAAAGCAGCCAGAAAAGTCAAGTGGAACGTGGCGCATTTACTGACACAAAGATGAGATGGAAGCACACCGGACACTATAGCAGAATGAACAATTATGAAGCACGGTGCAATCAAGGGGGTCCCTGGCAGGCTGTGTAGGTTTTTGATGAGCCAGTGTGTCACTCTGGAGCTCCGGGGCTCTGCAGCTAATCAACCACCAAGGAAGGGCTTGAAGGGCATGATCACTCAAGCCCTCCATCACCACGCAGGGAGGAACGCAATCACCAGCCTATTTTCATTTGCTGTTATTCCCACCACCCCCTCCCCGCCGCCTACCCATCCACATTTCAGTATCAAATCAAGGTGCACAGATGACCATGAAAGGCACTGGACAGAGGCAAAGGTTGTTAGTGTGAAACAATCAAATGAAGTTTTAAAAAAAGAGACGAGAAAAAAGAAAAATTTGTTTAAAAATTGTTTTTTCTTGGTTCTGCAAGTGGCTCTAGATTGCAAGATGTTTGATATCTTATAAATCATCATAAATTGATTGAAGACCGAGGGGAACAGGCTGAATGAGGCTCAATTGCTTTCCAACCGGCGGCTCGTGAAGTCCCGGTTATTGGGCAAATTGAAATGTAAGTCTTGTAATGCAGAGTGTTGAGGAGGCAGAAGGGATACAGGTCAAGAAAGGTGAGAAGAGTTTTTATCTCCCCCCCATAAGGGATTAACACAAAGACTGCGTGATAGCAGGGTCACATCCTCCGTCTGGTAGTAAAGGGAGGAACTGTAAGAGAATGAATCCTAAACAAACACTTATCCTTTCTCCTCTATAAAGAGCAAGACTTAAAATAATTCATTTCATCCAGGAGAGGAAGATGGGGAATAGAAGGTGATAAGAGAAGGGGGCAGAGAGGGTTCCTTTTCTACTCCCACGATAGAGGCAGAGGTAGAGGCAAAAATGAATTAATAAATGAACAAATGTTTGACTGGCCAGCAGTGTGATTGTGTGTGGACTTGACACCGATGCACCACAGCACATAATTGGAGGTAATATCTCCTCCTGTCCCCTGTTTTAAGTTTGACAGTGTCTGTAGAGGCTCCCTACACTAATAGGCTCCATCCAGAAAAGCACTCACACACACACTGCAGGCCCAATCTGTTATTTCACACTGTCCTCTGATGCTTAGGCAGAATATTGACAAAGAGCATGAGGTCTGTGATCTGCCTGGGCTCAAGCCAGCCATCATTACAGACTGGAAATACAGCTCAAAAAGCCTGCTAGTTTTTTGGGTTTTTTTTGGTGGCCTTGCAAAGACCCTGATAGATAGGACAGATTCATCTGTCCTCCTTCTGTGGTTAAATATCTGATTTTCTACCCTGCTGAGTAAAAAGGACATACGTGGTCGTGAACTTTTGAGTCTTGTACAGACATTTCCAAATCTTTTTTGCTGCCAAATCAAACCGGCTCTGTGATTATTTTAAATTGAGGCTACGAATAAACAATTAGGTTTATCATTGATTAACATGTTGACTTCTTTTGAGCTGAGACATCACTGACTTATCAGTGTTTGGTCTTTACAGTCAAATAAGAACTGAGAAATGGGCTGTAGGGAATGTTTGTTCTCCTTCCTTTAAAAATGATGGCTGAAATTTATCCATTTTAAATATTTCAAGTCAACTTTTCTGTCTATCAGCTCGCTGATTAATCAGCTAATTATCTCAATGAGAAATTATTTCACGTATAAGGTGCTAAATTAAATGGAGCAATAATATGACAACCACACAACCAAAATGCTATTCAGTTCACGATGATGAACTGTTTGTGTTTTTACTGAATGAAAAGAAACATTCTGTTGACTGACCGATCCTTTAATTGACTAATCATTTCAGCCCAATGTCGGATTGCTTCATTACGAGATTGCTCTTTTCTTTGTGTGGTGTATTATGGCCGGTGTTCCCCCTTCAGTCGAATGGTCCTAACCACGTTTGAAGTAATTACCCCTCTGGCAGACAGGCGATCCATACATGAACAGTGCAGAGGGAGGCTGAGCAGGACATTAAGTGAGCATTAATTCTGTGATGCCAGTGTGATGCCACTTATTTTATATGTGGTCAATGTTCTGATTGTTATAAATATCTGCATGTATCGGTCAAATTAACAAAAGCTACTTTGGTGTAAATTTACTCAAAAGGGTAAATCTTGAGCAAAAAGATAAAATATCATTTTAATTGTTTAAACCAGAAGAGGATAGATTTGTGAAAGATATGAATTAAATGTAGACAGTCTAATGTAATGCATAAATGTAAAATCCTTATGACAGTAATGGTCTATGGCTTTATTTACTTCTCTTCCTTGCAATTTGACATTTCCAATAAACCCTTCAGGCCATTTAGAAGATTGAACATCAAACTTTTTTTATAATAGATAACCCAAGACATGCAATTGCCGCAAACACACACACAGGTGCCTTTTAAAATGGTGGGCACTAGTGGCCTAAGGTTATATATATATGGAATGTTTTTCAGGATATTTTACAAATACCCACAACATACCACAGTTTATTAATACAGATGTTAAATAATCCGCCTGCTGAATGCACTGAAGATGGACATTTTATTTATTTATTTATTTATTTTTAAACCCATGATAACATCCAGTGGTAATGTTTGGTGCAATGTTTTTGACAACAATAGCAGGTGGCAAGGAGGAGCATTGCACCACAATTGATCCTTTTCATCAAACCAGATACTATACAATACTTTCTGATTGCTGACTCTGTTGGCACAGTCAAATTTCACGCTATTATGCCCACTCTTGATGAAAAGCATCATAGCATTTATTCAGAGTTTAGCTTGGTTTCAAAGAATGGACTGTCCTTTTTTTTTTCATCTGGTCAAAGAAACACAACTCTGAGGTTGAGGTGTCAAAAAAAAAAAAATTCCTTCCCCTTCTGCTTGTATAGCAATCTTTCCCTGTATTTCTTAATGTGTGTGTGGGCGATAAAAGCATATAAAAACTCCATCCTTAATTTGTTTTGTCATTGTATGAAATCCCCATTTTAATTCATTGTTTAAGAGATTGGGATTATGACTTGCACTTATTTATATTAAGATGCACTCAATGAACCCAAGATTTAATTGAAGATGTGCAAGAATAATATACGCCAATCTAAAAAACAGATTCCGCATGACAGATCCCTAAAAGAAGGAAAAAAAAAAAAGAACTTGAAGGTGGAAGTGAAGAAGCAGAAAGACTCAAGACTGCAAAACATAATTTAGGAGCAAAACAATCAGAAGCCAATTTGTTTCATTAACTCTGTGATAGGGAACTGATTTGTGAAAAAACTAAGCCATGCTGCTAAGATGATAGGCTAATGACGTACTTAGATCTCCACCAATCAAGTTCTAGTTTGCCAACTACACAAGCTCTGGTTACTATGACAGCCGTCTCCACTTCTCAAACCCAGTCTGAGATAGTGAAATACCTGCAGGACAGTAGCTACCTTTTCTGGCTTGACATTAAAGGCCCTAATTAATACAAGCATCACTAACAGATTTACTGAAATGTACCGCCAGCCTCAAACCACCCACAACATCTCCTCTTCTCCTCTTTCCCTGCCAATCATAATGTCTGTCTTGTTCCATATCTGAAGCCGGTCGCATGCAGACAAGCTGTCTTCGGATGAGTGGCGGGGGAATATTTTGCGGTTAACCACACTGCTCTCCGGGGGCAACTTGGGTAGTAGATCGGCAGCTGGTAAAACATTCACTGAGACAGGACAGAGCATCCCAGATTGTCTGGCCTGCACACAGCGTGAGTGCTGAGTGGAATCTTCTGGGTATTGGCTGTGTTAGCTAAATTGACATTGGCTTTCAACCTCCTGGCTATCCATCAGTGTTGGAATGAGCGCAGGGGGCTAGAGAAGTAAACCCAGAGTCTTATGCACCTCCTCGAAGGGACGAGAAGCAATGGGGCTGTGTGAGGCAGACTTTGGAGAAGAGGGTCTCTGCTCCCTCCCCTCCACCCCCTGATATTTTTGGTGATAACCATTTATTTGTAGTGGTTTTGGCCTGAAGAGGTTTGTCTTATCTGTTCTCTTTCTCTCTGGGGGTGAAAATAGAGGGTGAGTCTTCTCTAGCTTACTCTCTCACAGTTGATTAGTAACTCCTGCTCTCCCCCTACGCTCCAGGGATTCTATGCCAGCTCTCCTTATACATCCCCCTCGTCTTGCACACACTCACATTTCCCCTCTTTCTTTCTCTCCGCTTCCAAAACACACATCTCTCCCCTACAGTCATGCAACAGCAATTTGGGGGAATCACACAGCCAAAACCTGACATTTGCAATGCACCTCTAACAATGAGCGCTTGATTAAAAGGGCAGAATGAAACCGTGTCACCCTCCATTCAATGTCCTAAGCCCACGTTAAATAGGATTTAAAACCTATGCATTGCAGCCGATATCTCTGCTGTCCTGATTGCTTTAACGCAGTGAGAAGAAAAGGTCTTATTGTAATGCATGTGTTTAACTGTATGTGACTGAGGTGTCAGAGGTGACCAAGTTTACACAGAGCGCCTGGGAATAGATAAGGCAGACACTGAGGCAGGGAGGAGAAAGCAAAGGTAATACTGCTCTGGTAAAATGCAATGGTGTTTGAAAGGCACAGGACTAGAGCTCAGTTTTATCAGACTTGGGACAACATACAAAAGGCGGCAGCATTGCAACGTGGCAGGTTTTAAAATTGGGATCAAAAGGCTCAAGCTAATTAACAAGCTAAATAAGAGTCCCCTGGCTTCATCTATATAACTGCACGCCCAACCCCTGTCTGCTGCTGTACTTTATTCGCCCATGGTGCAGGCACGGTTTGCCAACGTGCACTGGAAAAGTGAAGACAAATTGCTCGCCATGCTGAAATGTAGAAAAATAATCACTAAATTACCTCGAACAAGATTATTCTAATTAGCTATGGTATATTGCTAGCGTGCCCCCCCCCCTCCAGAGATCAAGCTCTCAAACTGTTTTGATGTTATTTGACTCTTCCCGCAGAGCCCTGAGGAGGGCTGAGATGGGAGAGCCAAATAGAAAGGACAAGGGCACATAATAAAGACAAATGGCTAGAGCATGAAATTTGATTCATTGCTTTAGTACAGAAAGAATCGTAAGGAAATAGCCAACACTGACATGCCATGAATTTCAAAACAGTCAGATATTCATTCATTCATCTTCTACCGCTTATCTGTTTCTGGGTCACGGGGGGTCCTGGAGCCAATCCCAGTTCACCTTGGGGTGTACCCTGCGAGGGTAGGGTACACCCTGGACAGGTCGCCAGTCCATCACAGGGCCAACATACAGAGACAGACAGAAACAAACAACCACCAACAACTTAGAGTCACCAATTAACCTAAACATGATGTCTTTAGACGGTGGGAGGAAACTGGAGTACCCAGAGGAAACCCAGGCAAGCACGGCGAGAACACGCAAACAGAAAGGCCCCAGGCTTGGGAACCGAACCCATGAGCTTCTTGTTGTGGGGTAACAGCACTAATCACTATGCAGCCGTGCTGCCCAACACTGTCAAATACAAAAAACAAAACAAAACAAAACAAAAAAACCCAAAAAGAGACGGTGGTGGAAAAAAAAAGAAATGAAAAAGAAGGCACATGTCCTGTTATAATGACATTGAGTCCCCGAGGGGCCTCCAGGGGGGCTCCAGGCCGATCATTCAGGCTGTTGTGTCTGATGTTGCTATATTGAGCTGTATGAAGATATTTGGCAGGTTGGCTCATTCAAGATACAAAACAAAACCCTTTTTTGTTTGTTTGTTTGTTCATTTAATTCCACCGGTATCCAGCCATGCAGATATTTTTGGTGTTATCTGCTCAGGATTTCCAGTTTCTTCATTCAATGAATTGATTAAGGATTAGTTTATTTGTATGTTGTTTTGTTTTTGCTATACAAATAAAACCTATTATTACCCATTTTAATTTCCACTCAGACACAATTGAGGTTAAAGGAAAGTTTTCATCAGCAAATGGCATTTAAAAAAAAAAAACTTTAATAATGTGACTTTTGAGAAACAATGTCCTTGTTACTCTTCAGAGCCCACAGAAGTCACAGTTAATAATTCTTAGCAGAATTTATTTCCTCAACAACAAATACTGGTGATGCAAAACATATAATTTGGATTATTTTCAGTGAGTGCCAAAAACAAAATGACATTCACCTCTCCTGTTTCAGCTCCTGTTTCACCCCCAGATAATTACAAATGACAAGCAGTGAATTTCTCTCTCGTGCTTTTGGAATAACAGCGAAATGATCTGACCTCCCTGTCTGAGTGAAAAAGATCAAATTTACAGGTACGATGAACCAAGCACCTTATTTATTTCAATAGGCATCTGAAGCATATGCTTGCAGCAGACCTTTCACTGCAGAGCACCCACTTTGTAGTCCGATATGAAAACACCATCTGGTGTGTGAGCAGCAGCTAGGCTAAGCTAACCGGGGCTAGATGGGGCCCTGCTGTGTCACAGGATTATCTTACTGGTTGGTAGAGCTGCTCTATTAGCCCCTAGTGGCTTGGATTATTGGATGATCATTATTATGTGTGACTGAACAAGGAGCTAAGTACCTGCACTTCCCTGATGCAGTTAAGTCTTGTTAGTGTTAGTGATCAGACACATTACGAGCCCATTTCAGCACATTACGCATTTAATACACCTATTCTGAGACATAAACACACTGTTTATTTAACACATGTTGACTAGGACTCACAAAGTGTATGTCATACAAGTTGGCTTGCATTTCTGACTCAAAACCGGGAAGTGCATCTGGAGCCCGTATTTGTATTTGGAGGCAGAGCGTTCTAATATCTCCAAAGAGGATCACATGCAAGCACAGAAGACGGCACGCTCAGAGACGGGCCCTCTGCTCAACAAAACGAACATCTGCCGTTTCTCATCAGCGAGATTGAATCTAATGACGAGCTGTGAGTGTGCTGACAGAGAGAATGGAGTTGGATTGTGTACAAGAGGCCCACTGAGACCAGACATATGTTTTGGAAAATGTTGTGGATGAAATGTATGGGTTTATGTGGTGTGCGTCCTTGCGTGTGTGAGAGAGATAGGGTTAGTGCGTGCATGTGTGTGTCTGTCCGTGTGTGTGTGTGTGTGTTGGTGATGCCCAAAGAGTGGGAGACTCAGATGACAGGCCTCAGCGATTTCTTTTAGCTGTGCGTTTATCCAGCCATGTTTATAAAAGTGGATGAAGGGGAGCGTGTTAGCGCAGGTAAAACAACTGCCGTACTCCTTCCCCTTCAATCTCTGCTTTCGCTAACAGATAATGGAATTACACATCAAATAAGCCTCTCCCTGTATCCAATTCTTCTGTGACCTCTACCAGCCTTTGTTCATATTCACCACGACAACTTCAAGGGACCCAGCCTCCACCACCAGGCTTTTACCCGCTCCCTCCCGCTGCCGGGGGAGGGATTAAATTTTGATGAAAATGAAATATTAATTTCCACTAAACAACTGATGGCCATCTTAATATGATACAAATGTTGATGCAACATCTCTCCTTGTTTTTCATCAGCAAAAGCTCTTAATGTCCTCCTCGTCTCCCCCGTCTTTGCCAGCCATACAGTCCTCCTGTGGGTAATCCTCAATACAAGCACCCCTTTGGGTTCGACTTTGTAAAAAGCCAGAATTCCAAAGTGCCATTATAGCTTTTTTGCAGTCTCTTGAAATATGTCTGAGTCATTTCAGATGAGACATTTGCACAAACCCCAGTGAGGAGGATCTCCGGGAACATATGAAGCGGAGAGTGCACTCTCTATTGCTTGCTAGAGGAGTTAATCACATGAAAACTTCTCAGTCCCTCCCTCTCTCTTTCTTTTTCTCTCTCACTACTGCTGGTGCAGGGATAAAGACAAGCCTCTGAAGTGGCTATGTTTGGAGACTTCAACCAAAAGTGGTGACCACAAACCCGATTTATCCCACTGAGGCTTCTGAGTGGTCACACTGCATACAGCTTCAAGTGCTCCACATTTGTCTGCTTACATTTAAGTGTTCGGGCTGTTTCACACACAATAATAAGTCCGGAGTCATGGCTGCCCAAAGCGTTTTCATGGACACTAAATGAGAAATGCATGTGGCCCTGTTCTTCTAGAGATGGAGCGAGGAGCTAGGGAAATGAAATCAACACAAAATCATGAGGGAGATTGATTAACTGGCACTGATTAAGTGCTTTAAGTATTAGGTAGATAAAGTAATTGATTATTCAATAAATCCTTAAAAGGCAGTGAATTACCTCGATGAGAGAAAACAGAGACAACAAATGATGAATTAGTTTCATCAATCCACAGATGAAAGAGACAATATACAATAATAAGTCATTACAGTGTGCTTTAATAATGGATATATTATACAAATGTTGACGACGAATATATTTTCAGACGATCAAATTAGGCAGTTCCTGTCTGATGGAGAAAAAAAAAAGTGATGCGTGTGGGGAAATTAATGAACTGCACAGGCAAAAGCCGAACAATGATTATTCCAGTTCCAAAACTAAGCCTGAAAAGCAACTGAAGTTAGTGCCCTAAAGTGTAACCTATTTCCACATTAGCAATCACACAGATTATCTGACAGACACATGCTATCTGCATAGACAGAAAATTCACGTCCACATCCTTGAGCACAGCTATCTTTATTCTAAGAAAAGTATGTTGAAAGGGGACTACAGGCTGGAAAGAAGACAATTAGACACATTTAGATTCTTTCAGTGTATACACACATGCACACACACACACACACACACACACATGTAAATATAAAAAAGAGCAAACAGGGGGAGAGTAAACTGCAAAGAAAAGCTCAGCGTGTTGTGAGAGGACAAATACAAGAGTAGTCTTTTATTCCCTCCAATAGAAGCTGCAGAATGAGACGGAGAGACCATCTGGTATCAACTTAGAGCAATGCACTGTAAAAGCACTGAAATCAGTGGCAACAACTCTACCTTGGATGCCCACCATTACCCAGATGGTGCACAGGCCACCTAACCACACAGACGCATCGAAGACACGGAGCACGCACTCAAAATGTCACCACCCACCTCCAGGATTTTCACTGGTTTGTTTATGTTGGGAACCAGTGCGAGGGAGTGACATTCTCCGCTCACTATAAGGGAGCCCTCTGTTGGTTTTAGCTGGGTGGCTGTGACACAGAGCACACACACACACTAAGTACCAAATTACAAAAAAAGAAAGAGAAAAAAAAGAGGGGGTTGACTACACATTCAAAAAACCGCTCATCCCTGAACAAATGAACAAACTGAACATTAACCACGTTATTTCTGCAATAACAACACCACTCACATAAATACATTTGTATATTCAAAAGCTTATACTCGAACAAAATAGATAAAATTGAAATCTAATGTGAAATATAATTTTATACTGTGTTATTTTCACACAAGCCTCCCGTTTTTCAAGTAGACAAAATAAAATAAAATGGATACACACATGGCTGTTATACATAAACACTTCGCTTCAGAAAGATCATTTCAAAACACCAGCCTTTGGAATTTTGCTTTTCTTTTGCCATCGAGGCAAATTCAGCAACCGTCTCTTCCATGTCCCTCCATTCAACCTGTCAAAATGCAATCTCAAGAACACACACACACACACACAAAAACTGCTCCCACAAGCAATGATAGATTCTATAAAAAGCAAAAGTGCTACTGTAGCACATTTCAAGGTAAATTTGTCTCAGCACTTTGACATTTTTAAAAACAAAGCCTGTCAAGTCTATTTCAGGTCTTCATCTGAGCTGCTGCCACAGTTTAAAAAAAAAAGAAAAAAAGAATGGATAAAAAAAATGTTCCTTTGTACCAAATGATTTCAGTTCAGATCAGTAGAAAGGGAGTTTTAAGGATTTATGCAGTTTCTAAGACATCACCAAAGTCTAAATGCAGCAATGTCAAAGAAGTCATGGCTCCTAAGAGTGTAGCAGTCAATCACAGGGACATGCTGGGCCGGCCTGACAGATGCTCAGCAGTAAACATTATTCCACCGTCTCAGACTTTTTTGTGTTTCAGTTTATGCTTTTTTTTACCCCCCCACCCCCCAACACACACACACACACACCCCATACCCCCCCACTCTTTCCATCATTTATATAGGACTAAGAGAAATGCCTCTCTCAAGGTTATACAGCTTTAGCATGGAGATGCACTTCTCCAACTCCTGTTAGAGTCTGATAGCTTTCATTTGAATAAAAGTAGCTTTTCACTGACCACCCACCCATCTCCACAGGAATAATGAATTACAAAATCAGGAGTGGGATGTTGCTGATCTGTCACACAAGAGATGGGCGCTTATGAGACACAACGAATATGGAATTAGCAATTTTGCATCATCCACTTTCACCTATCTTTATACCACGTAGACAAAAAGCCCCCCCCCCCCCAAGGAAAAAAAAACAAAACACAGACACTCTTTCTCTAACACACACACACACACAGACACACTGTCTCTGCCATTACGATGGTCACACTCCCTGCCTGTACTCAGACTCTTGAAGTGGCATGTTAATGTGGGCCAATGCCATTTTGAGTAATTGTCCTGCATGGCACTCTGCCAAATGTCAAAAACGATTTGCCTCGCAACAAGAAAAAAGCAAAAACTGTATTGATCTTCATTCTGTCACTGTCTCTCCCCCCACAAAATATTTATATATATATATATGTAAACCTTTCATCGCTCCTCCAGCCTTTGAATGACAATTCTCACATTGTTTCCTCAGTGAGTGATTGGACGGAGACAACGAGCCTGGCTGCTTCTTCTCTCTTTTTGTCCCACAGTCTGTGTTCAGGGGGACTTAACTCAGTCTGACTTAAGTCCTATTATTATTATTATTATTATTATTATTATTATTATTATTATTTTCTAGCCTACATTATTTATTATTTCTTACCCAGTGTAAGATGAAATAATAACATCCTCCTAATGAATTTGCGTCCCTCTTTGAAACTTTCAGTTGAGGTGGCTCATCCCCTCACTGACAAACTGCAGCCTTTATTCATTTAGCAGACTGTCCTTAAGAAACTTACTTCCAGAAGGGATGGCAGCCAGCCTGAATTCAGCTGGTGACTCAACGTGCTGGCTGCAGAGAGCGCAGCAGACAAAAGCCGGAGAGCACAGAGGTCACAGTAACCCACAGTAATTCAGCTGCTCAAGGAGGCAATGGTCCGCTACAGCCTAATGTACTGCTCTCCTGTTGCGTTCTGCTTGCTTTGCTTACCCCCCCCCCCCCCACAAACACACACACACACACACTGTGTCAATGTAAAATGAACACACAGGTTATAAGACTGGGGTGGGGGGGGGGGGGTAAATGAAAGGGGCTGCTCATTTACTCCAAAAACTAACGGCCACTGCTGAAGAGCCAAACCAGGACCAAATGTGAAGGTTACCATCCAAACGTGTGTGTGTCCGTGTGCGTGCGTGTGTGTGTCCGTGTGCGTGCGTGTGTGTGCGTGTGTGTGTGTGTGTGTGTGTGTGTGTGTGTGTGTGTGTCGGGTTAGTTAATTGCAAATGGGAAGAACTTACCTATTCGAATAACATGAGGCATCCCATAAGAGTACTGAATCCAAAAGAGACATGCAATCAGCGATGTCCAGTATTCCCAAATCGCACTCCGGGGACACGGCCAAGTATTTCTCATGGCTGTAAAGTCGCTGGATCCACTTTTATTTATTTATTTTTTTTCTTCTTCTCTTTTAAAATTCCAAAGACGGCTCAGGATCGCTCATCAAAACTGAACTCGACGGAGCGCAAATGGATTTTAGGTGTCTGCGACAGATTTGCGCTCATTGTACTTGGTGCAACATTCTCCCAAGGTTTTGTTTTGTTTTGTTGTTTTTTTTTTTTAATCTTCCTTTTACTCACAAATCTGAGAGTCGGCTCTGCCTGGATGAAGCCCCCCCCTCCTCCTCCTCCTCCTCTCAGTCTCTCACAGGCGGATCAGCTGTATACACCTGCGACCGCGGGCTGCTACAATTAGCCTGCAGGAGTCTCTGTATCCCCCCCCCCCATCCACCCACCCCTCCTCCTACTCCTCCTGCCGCCGATGCTATCTGTCTATTGCCCGAGTAGCACGGCAACACCAGCCGAGGCAGACTCCGCGCACCGCCGCGGAGGAGGAGAAACTGCGCCTGCGGAACTTTGGGTCGCCTCTGAGCGGCCGTGCGGACCTGAACACGCACAAAACGCGTTCACACGACGAGCGCCGAGGAATTTTGCAGACATTAAGAAAAAAAAAAAGAAAAAAAAAGAAAAAAAAAGAAATGAAAAATGACTGTTGCAGTTTAATCACTCCAGTCCGTCAATCCGGTGATGAGAACAGTTCATGCAACACACAGAGAGACTTTGTGCAGGTGCAAAGGGCGCTCTGTATCTCCCTCTCCTCCTCTCTCCCTCTCTCTCTCTCTCTCTCTTTCTCTCTCTCTCTCCAGTTGCGCACGGCGATGGCGGGCAGGATGAAGGTCCAAGCCCCTTAAAAAAAAAAGACACTCTGGTACACAGCGTTCATTTAAAAGAAAACTAATAAAAACAATCTTCCAGTGTGAGCTTGCCGGGGAGGCAGTGCGGAGAGCCGTGCAGCTGCGTGCGTCTGACGAGCCTCCTTCCTTCCTCGGTGCCACCAGAGGCACGCGTCGTTACGCACAGTTGTCAACTAAATCCAAGAAGTATTTAATGGAGGTGAGAGGCTTCCGAGTGATGACCCGGCTGTCCACTTCCCCTTTTGTCCTTTATGCACGGGCATAGTGTTGTCTGTACACTTACATCATGTGTTTTATGGGATGGTGCTGCAGATTATCTTTTCAAACTGAAATTGTATTTTATTTTTATTTATTAAAGCAAAGAAGAAAAAAAGCAACTCCTTCGGTGCTGCACTGAATGGGATGGGTTCGTTACATGGGGGGGGGGTGTCAGCTGACGATTGGTCCATTGACAAAGCAGGCTTTCTCGTCGCTTTTAATGTGAGACATGTTCTCTGTGTCAATGACTGCCATAAGACCGCTTAACTGGCTGTTGCTTGCTTTTGGTGTCTGTCTGGCTTTCCATTTTTCATCCCGCACAAAGAGCCGTCAAATGCAAGCTGCAGGTTAACGTTACACAGGCACACAGACGGAGTGCTGCTCATTGCCTCTCTCACCACTGCAATGGAGCGGGCAGAGCTGGAAGCATGGCACTGCCTGCGTGCTTTATGGATCTCAGCGCCTTAATATAGACTTTGCTTGAAACTTAAACTTCTTGCAAGCATCAAAAGGTCGAAATGAAGTTTGGAGAGATGAAAGCTGTAGCCTTCAGGATTAATTGGAACCCTTTAAAAAAAACACATCCTCGGGTTGATTAAACTTGTTTTAAATCCAGAAAGATTTTAATATGAACATGCAGACAGAGAGAGAGCGAGGGAGGGAGGGAGATATATATAATATAAATCCTTTTGATATCACAAATAAAAAAGTTGGCATTTTACATCTTCAATTCTAATACCACACATTAATGATAAGAAGTTATTAAAAATATTCTGAAAAAAGCTGTGCCACATTTTTGGTGCTTAATAGAAATGCTGCTGATGAGATAGTGCTGCGGCTCATTGGTTTTATTTTTCTGTTTGGAATGGGGGAGAGGAGTAAACTGTGCATCAGGGGGCATGCAAGCAAGCACAAGCCAGACTGGCTGCCACTGCATATTCATGTCTCCTGGAGCAGATTTATCGCCTTTTGGCACAATGTAAGGACTATCAATGTGAGTTATGTGGCCCGGCTCTCGCATTATCGAGATTCATTGACTTGCTGCTCTTTCAAATACAAAATGTACACAGCTGTAGCAAACGAGACATTCCGGGTCTGTGGGTGCCCTCTATAGAGAGATGGTAGTCTGTGCTCTCCATCACCTGCACTGATAACTAGGGGGAGTCGGGGCCCTGGTGGAGGAGGCCCACCCTCTGTCACACTCACAGGAAATGGGATTAGGTTGTTAGAGAAGTCGCATAAGATGTAATGTCTCAATGAGTTTTGGAATAGCTGTGGAAGCAACCTGGATTTGAATTGAGTTGTTTTGCCATTGCCGTCCCTCTGTCACTCCCTGTCACTGTAAGGCGGCAAAAAACAGCAAGACAAGACATTATGTTATAATGTCGCCTGCAATTATGAGAAGCACTAGAAATGCACTTTGTCAGTGTTGCCACAAAGGGAATGGAGGAGGAGGGTTATTAGAAGAGACCAGAGCAGTGCTAATGTCTTCTCTGTTGTACACAAGGCTTGAAATCAGTAGTTGGGGAGGTTTTCAGAGCTTTATTCAGGTAGATGTACCAGCACCAAAATTAATTTAATGTAACGAGACTAAAAGTCTTAACTGTGCAGTGAAATTTTCCCAGTGAGGTTTTTTTTTTAGGATTGTATTATTTTGGTAACTGCAGGATTGTGGACATGTGAAACAATTTAGAAGTAGGACTTTCCTCTTGCAGCAGGTTGGGCTAAAAGAGAAAATGGAACCACTGAGAACCAACAGACTTCTGAAATATTTCTCCACATATTCAACACATATTGTAACAAATCACTTCATTTGGACTAAAAAGTTCAATATCTCTTTCTGAAACGTTGAGGAATAGAAGGCAAAGGGGTTAAAGGAGTATTTTACCAAAAGAAGCTATTTGAAACAAAAAGACAAGAAGACAAAATGATTGCGTTTTTAATTGAACCAAAATAAGGCTTGTACACACAATGATGCTACAGCTGATTTCACAAATATTCATCAGTTTGCAGATTAGAATTGCAACAAACTCAGTGCTCAGTCACCATGCCCTGAATAAAACGGGCTGCACAGTTTCCTTCTGTATGTTTGAATAGATTTCCCATTGAAATCCAAAGTGGTAGGATTTTGCAAAGGGCTGAGCAATTTTTATTTTTTATTTTTTGTAGGATATTGGAAGTAGCTGAGCACGGAAAGAAAAATAAGCCAATGTGTAAAGGCGATGTCTTCGGCTCTGCTAAAAAGTGTCACTGAAGGATGCTGGAAATGGCTACAACAGCAGCAATATAACACCTCCGCTGATATGATTCAGTCCACCCTTTGCTTTGAGTAAATTAAAAAGTCGTTTCCGTTTACAGGCATCAATCCACACAGTGTACTCATTTTTTTTTTTTTTTCATCTCTGCAAAATGATCTTTTCTGCCTTTACAACTGGCCAGCGATCAATGCCTCATCTGGCGAGTTGGTCATAACTAATAGCTCCAGAAACATCACATCTCCATTGTAAAGCTTGAGACATTGACAAGAAGTGCACTTAGTTGACTGGATTGAGTGGCACATTTTGTTTATTTATTTATTCTGAAACTTGTGAAAGAGGAGACCAAGGACAATCAATTTCCACACTGCCTTGCTTATACACCTACGATTGGCCTGAGAACATGTGCGAGCCAAGATTGTTCATAATTATTTGGATAAATTGCTGCACTTCGATTGAGCCTCCAAAATGAATCATGTGAAACATTTTCACCATTGATTTTACTTTTCTCTTCAAGAGGAACACAAAGAAGTTTGTCACCAGACTGAACATAATGCTGAAGATCGAAGATCTCCCCTCAACAAAGAGTCAATAGGAACTCATCTCTAGGTATAATGTGGTTATAAATTAGGTGCCTTTTTTCGGGTCTTTGTGATGAGATTCACTTTTTTTTTCTCCCCCTCCCAACATTGAAGCGTTAGCTTTGTTAAAAGAAAAGATGATAGTTTCTTCAGAAGGCCACAGACTCAACTGTTCAAATCTGAGAGAGTTGTATTGATCTCTTAGAAGAAAAGATCATGACAATTCAGAAACAGGTCTGAAGGCATAGAAGCTTGATGTGTGGGAATAAATCTTCCATATATGAATTTTCATTGTGTGTGGAATAAAGTACATTTGAGAATTCAATTATATATTTCTTTCTTTTGTGAAGGTCCCTTATCTTCTATCTATTTCAAAAGAGCTCCCTTCGGCACCTGTCACCTTCAGCCACAGCACAGAATATCCCGAAGAGACAAGCCGCACTGTTATGTCACTGCTGCTTGGACATATTGCTGCCTTGACAGGGTTTGTGGCAGCTCCATTTCATCAGGTCTACAATACCCCTGCAGCTTCCGTGGGCAGGCACAGATAATTAAATGTTGATTTACCCTCATCAACTGCACTGGGACAACGTAGCTGCTTTGCTGACAGACTGAACGCTTGCTTCAACCTCACGTTCTTGTGATTCAAGCCAAGGTGCCACGTGCCGATGAGGTTATGAGGAATTGGCCCAATTCTGGCACTGATTGCAATGTTTACTGGGGCTCTATACCACTCTGGCTCAGAGTTAGAGACTGCTCAAGATGTATGCGCTGCTGCTGACGTATGTGGCGGTGGTGTGTTGCGGAGAGGGGAGACAATCACAACCCTGATCAGTCATCCAGACAGGCTGTGAGATGGGAAATGACTGCTAGCGGGGTTCAGCCACAGGTTATTGATGAGGAAGGCACAGAGTAATAATAGATTTCCAGCCAACCTGATTTATCAATTGAATTATTAGTGTTATCATCCTTATCATCCCAGTCATCTGTCTTCCAATAACTACTGAATGGCAACATCAGTTTGGAGGAATAAAAAAAAAAAAATTGAAAAAAAATTTAGAGCCCACAGTTTCACAACCTTTAAACCAGCACATCTATAGTTGGAGTTTAAATTTAAAAAAAAAAAGATAGCACTGTCTACAAAGGACGATAGTGACTGATCCTTGATGTTCAAGGTGACCTTTGGGGTCAAGGAGGAAAACTCCTTGGAGACTCTATAGAGTGCAATCAAGGAGTGATTAATTTTCTGTGATTATGCTCGACTTTGCGTGCGCCATATGCATCCCCACACCTGACCGACACACAGGCTGCCATCAGAATACCATCAGGACCAGGATGTTTTATTTGTCCTATGCCGAGGTCACAGTATTTCAGTCATGTCATTTATTGGAAGTGTTGGTTTCTTAGACTTAGAGTTCGTGTTTTCTGTTTCATTTTCTCCTGAGCTGTCAGGGTTTCTACCACGACCGTCAGATCAGATTTTTGTCCATATCCTCAAACCCACACAGAGCCCAAAGTTAAACATTCTCTGATTATGTTTTAATAAGATAGCCAATAAGAAAGCCAAATGTTCCTTCATAAAGTCAACTTTTCCACAGCAACTACAGTTCAGTTTGTGTCAACATGTTCAGCAATGTATACATTCACTAATGGGTTCATTATTGGGGTCATGGCCAAAGCTGGTGCTGTGGTGTAGTACACTGGGAGGTGTCTTCAGCTTCATATTTACATGCATGAGAATGAGTGAGAATTTTAAACACACCTCTGACTATAATATAATCCTGTACAGCACCAAGGCCAATAACGAGCGCAGACCCAGGATTTGTTAAACATATATGTGAGAGTGTCAATAAAAACTGCACATAAAAGGCTCCATAAAGGCAGTTTCTATGTAGCAGCTAGGGTGGCATTGAAAATATCGATCAGATCAATAATTTTTATTGATCTTTTCATACATCTTTTTACAGTCTTGAAATCTGGTCACATGCCGTTAATGTGTGCCATTAATGTCACACACACTACTAGCTACTTTTTTTTTCATGTAACAATGAAATAAAATAATCTGATTAAAATTCTACAAGTTCTTAATCTGATGCTTTATTTTAGGATCTTAGCTTTTAACCTGGTTTTATGGTATTACTGCCTTCAATAAAACAGCGTGTAAAGTGACACTGATCTTTCCAGCCAACATGCTCCAGGCTTGTGTTGATGTCTGAGCTTGCTGCAAAGCACCATGTTTGGAAGTTATAGCAATAAGAAGAACTGGAATAAAATGGCTAATTATGAAGGGGGGGTTGTTAGAAATGGGGAAAAAAGGCCATGAGTGAAGCATTTCTAAAGTGTGTTTACTGTCTCTGGAGTGTGTGTCCGCTGCTTCAAAGTGAGTAAGAGTGAGAGGCCAGTGTCATGACATGCTTTGCAAGTACTTCAGCAGCCAATACCCACAAGGCTTTGTTTAGGAGGTTATCTCCACTCTGCTCAGTTCACTCAAGTAGCCTATCTATCAGTGACGGAAAGGGAGCAGTGGTGACAGCCACAGTACGATTAGACACTATGACGGCTAATATAGTGCAGGCAGTTGAGCAGGGCCAGCCTTTGTTGTTGTTTACATAGCATTTGGCCATCATTACACTTGGCAAGTCTGGCTGCCTTCTCCTTTTATAATAATTAAAATGAATATAAAGTAAAGATTGCTCGTGTGGCTCTCAGCCAGAATTTTGAAGTAAGACTCAATTAACCTCAATGACCCTGTCTAACACAAACAATGAGAAATTAATTATATGCAGCATCCAACCCAGACAAGCTTAGTGGCTTCAAAACTACATTATAAATGTTTTGGAATGCATTTCCACCTTGTTTTTGTTTGTGTCAGCCAAATCAATGGCCCATTAAAAAATGGGCAGCAATATAAAATGGGTATCATGAAAGCGCAGGTGTTTACAAGGCCAGAGAGCTCTGAGAATCAGTGGTTTTTCTATATGATGAGCCTCGTGGTGGTAATTCATTGATTAAGCTTTAATGTCAGACAGACATGAGTATTACAAATAATTTAAGAAAAGGATCCAAATTAGATCCATTTGTGTGCGTTGGCGTCTGTGTATGTGTGGCAAGAGAAATGTGGAGGTTTGCCGCAACTTCATTTTCCAACTTCTTTTTGAGTTTTGAGTTTTTGTTGTCAGTCAAAGAGAACACATTCATTTCAGACGGACCACATAGGGTTTCAGTGTTTGTGTGTGTGTGTGTGTTCAAACAAGCCCCCCACCCCTGCCAATGGCACAAACATATACATCTATTCAGACAACCTGCGAAAGAAAGTGTCTGACTAATATGAAACGTGTTTGCATTTGTGCACAATACAGTGATCCACAGACTTTCATGTTATCACATTGGCAGTTATGAGTAATTGCACCCTGCAGCGGTCCCTACCCCTGAACAACTTTTAATTATGTTACAAAGTGCACATGCTCTCCTGCATTAATGTCTCCGCTGGAGTCTCAAACTATTACATTCGCCCTGGTGTTGCGAGAGGACTGGCTTGCCTAAATCATGAAAACATGTTTATTAACCCCAGGAGATAAGCTAACACTGTGGTATTTTGTTGATGCCAGTCAGGGATTATTCTTTGTGTTATGTATGATAAGAAATGTAAAAATAACGTGTAGCAAATCAGTGGAATGCTTGCAGAGGCTGAGAGGCAGCAGGGAGCTGGAGTCTTTTTCTTTTTCTTTTTTTTTTAAAGAAAGAGAATAGAAGCGATAGAGTGCTGACAACAAGCGTGAATGAACTCACTGTAGCATATTCCTCGGGCACCATGGATCATTTATGTTGTGTATGGCCTATGCCTTGAAACATCTCTCCCAGTGGAGATGCACGTGTGTGTGCTGTCCATCATCGGAGGAGCAGATGAGTGTGAAGTGAAGCACATACCAACCATCTGCATGTTGGGCAAGTCCCTCTTGTCACACTTGAGTCAAGGAATGTGTCGAGTTAAAACTGCCTCACAACCAGTTTTTTACCAACAAATAAAGATATACTAGACCTAAAATGTCATTCATTATCTCCACTCCCCCCCCCCCCTTTTTTTTAACTACTGCACATAAGCAGGCAGAAAAGCACACTGTAGAAACAGTCCTGTTTGCATTTATCCTCATTCGAATCCGTTTTAATATTCCACTCATGTCATAACACATGTAGACACAAGAGTCGGTTAAATTAAAAATGGAGAAAGCTCAATTATTTAAATGGTTTGCCAGTTCCATACCAGGGTGGATCATGTAAAGAACTGGTTCAACAATGCAGCATTACACCAACAAATCATGCATTTTCTTCCCTCAGAGATGGTGAATATCTTGAGTGACGTGAGACCAATTTTCCTGAGAGGATTAAAGAGGCCTTAGGGATACATCTGATGAGATAACATAATCACAAAACCATGAAGGTGTAGTAAATTCTGAGGTTTTGAAGTTTGTGTGTGTTTGTCTGTAAAACCCACAAGACACATTATTAGAAATTTAAATGATGATAATTACTAGCCAAGGTCCTGTTTGTGAAGCACCTATTTAATGCTTGATTAATTATGACTGGATGCGTAAAGCACACCAGAAGAATGACCACCGCACTAATCGAGATAATTGGTTTCTGGGTTAAGAGAGAAAAACAAAAAAGCAAAAAACGTAACAAGAGTTCAGGTTGTTTGGAAACGTGTACTTTCAATCAATGTACACTGCACCGTATGGACTCAATCAATGATCTTGTATGGGGATAATCACTACAAGTGAACCTTGCCTGGCTGATATTTGCATATATTGAGCTACAGGAGTCAGTCTCCCCTCACACACTATAAGGTGGATCACTGCATGTGATGTTATCCGCATGGAGCGGAAAACATCAAAAACACTTCAAACTCTTCAAACCATTTTTCACACACCAGTCTGGCTGTAGTTTGACACTGATTCTGTTTGATGGCTGGCTGGAAGACAATTCTAAACCTGTTTAAGAGTTAAAGGAAATCTGTTCAAGCGGATGTGGAAAAATGTCACTGTCTTATATATAATTAGGAAGTAAACTCATAGGTGCACCTACAACGGAATAACATGCAGACATTTTATTATTCGCTCACCTGCATGCATTAATTCATGTTTAATCTACCATAAATCTGCATACCTTTAGCTTTTCCTACTTACGCTCGGGTTCAAGATCCCAATCAGGGGTGGAGAGGTGACTCTAAGGGGTCAAATGATGAGTGAAAGGAGAAAAAAGCAGAAAAGTGTATCTTTACTGTTTTTGCTTCAATCTTTGTTTGATAGCGTAGAGAATGAATTAAATCTCAACAGCAGGGGACAAATAAAATCCCACTCACAATAACATTTTTTGAAGACATATATTGATGTTTTAAACTCTGATAAGAAGAATGACATAAGTTATATCAGTTCCAGTCATTTCAAAAGAGTACATTTTCACTGCAAGTTCTTACTTGTATTTTCTTTGATAAGCAAACGCTCTACACCGAAGAAAGGCTTGGTGGGTGCCATCTGTAGATCTTGAATGGGAAGTACTGATGTATATTGGACATAATATTCTCTGCACAGAAGAAAGAGTTCACGAGAGTTAAATCAGCAGGTTTGAAATGGAAGTTCTGACTTGAGTTTCTTGATATTATTTTTATAGCATACCTAAAGGATTGCGGCTCAAAGTGGTTTTCAGTGAGGAAATTACAGGTATACAGAACGAACATGAAAGCAGCAGTAGGCTGTCATGGA
This sequence comes from Remorina albescens, assembly GCA_034769265.1. Taxonomy (NCBI): domain Eukaryota; kingdom Metazoa; phylum Chordata; class Actinopteri; order Carangiformes; family Echeneidae; genus Remorina; species Remorina albescens. The sequence continues at coordinate 6,775,641 of CM068486.1, forward strand.
CATAAGACAAATCTACGAAATCTAAAGTTTAAAAACTAGAATATAAACTTAAAATCCTCATGACAATAATAATCAACCAATGCAGCTCTGTTGTACAACCCCGAAGCCGATGCCATGTTTGTCAGACACATGATATCGAAGACTGAGGTAATATTGAGAGTCTTAGAGTTGAATCTGATGTCTCTGATTAGTAAGGGCGGTTTTAGTGCTCTGATTTGTTCTCAGGCCTGACTGAATTTCCTCCAGTATATTTGATAAAGAAAATTAGCTGTCTGCATTTGACAGAAAGGAAGAAAGCTATCTTTATCTTCTCTGATTTGGCCTTTGTAATTGTAGCATCTGTATAGAGTTGACCGTAAGATTCAGGCAGTGTTGTTCTCATTCTAATTAAAAAAGGAGCGAATATTAAGGTTCGTTTAGAAAAAGGGTGTTGCTTCCTCTAATTTCCATGTTGCTGTAGAACTGCTCCTTATTCAGTATTGAAGCTTTTTTTTTTTTCATTCTTCTCAACTGTCATAGTAATCTCTAAGATGGTTATAGAAGTCTCTTGGGAATTAATTAACCTATATGCTTTACGGTGACATCCCTCGATTGTCCTCTGGGAAAAGTGTAAGTGAGCACTCTTTCTTTCCTTGCATAGTCAATAAGAGGGAATGACCTGACAAGAACATAAATTTTATTTGTTACATGTGCAATACTCTAATGGCACAGTGCTGCTTAATTTCGTTTATATTTTTGCTCCTGCCAACAACAAGCAGCATCCTTTGAAATGGCAGTGAGAGATTGACTTGCTTATTGCTATTGACAACCGAGAGTGGTATATCAGTCAGTCGTTCGTCTACTGATTCAAATTTGTCACTCTTTCAATTATGCATTTTCTAGTCCATCATTTTCTTTTTTTTAATGACATCTTTTATTTTGTAGGTCTGGCCTGTTGACCAAGGGGAAGTCAGTTTCAAGTGCGCAGCCTTCATTTCGTTAAATAAAGCACCAACCCTGGGCTCCACTCAGGAGCAGCCTTAAAGATCGGGGGCTTCAGCTCAAAGACCAAACATTTAAGTGTTTCACCACTGGGAGTTTGCGATGGTCTAATTAGCCGCTGTGGCTGCTCTATCAGCGATGGCAGGGCCCCTTCCTTCCGCTGCCAAGCAGCTCCACTATGCTGTAACTCCATATTATGGTGTCAAGCACAACTGTGTTTCCTGTTTGCTGCTTGGTTCTCCCATCGGGCGTTCTTCTGAGGGGAAGACACAGCAATTATCCATGTGCTGTAATGTGTAAGGTGAGAGGATTTGTATTTACCAGCCGGTGAATGGTTAATGACAATACAATATGCTGGAATTATGTGGATTAGACACCGGGAATTTGTGTACACTCAATGAAATTTCAACACCTCAGTGAAGTGAGAGACATTTGGTGAGGGATGGGACTTGTGTGCTACAGGAAAGGAGAAATGAGTTTGCAGCAGGTTTTTTTCTTTTCCCATCCCTGTAATTACAGGTACAGTCTGAAAGGTCGTAGTACCTGCTCACTGATGAAACAAAAACTATCTTGCTTGTTTTTCTTTTTCAAATGGTTACAAACAGCAGAAACAATCAGACATAATAAGAACACTTAATGAATGATGCTCCTAAAATGGGTCTGTGCTTATTTGGGAGTAACACCCGACAAGGCAAAAAATGAGGAAAGAAAACAGGAATCTTCGTCAAAACTGAGCGCAGAAACATCATTTGGATCATCATTATCATTTGGATATTCCCAGAAAAAGCTTTTTTGGCTGAACCACAACAACACTATAATCCTGAACATTGCTTACTGACAGAATGATCATATTTCCACGACTGGTAAGCCAAGTGCCACGTCACTGACAGAAACAAGTTATATCGGAGGAGTATTTATCGCTTACAGCATCACCAACTTTGTGTTGTCACTATATAATGGCCATGGAATGTGATAGGACTTTTTTTTTTTTTTTTACTGACTGCTTGGGAACTATAGGGAAGCTCACTTCCAACAAATAAACTACACATTAGACAAGTTAAACAACTTTTATTACATACATCAATATTAATAAAGAAGGTAGGCTCATTGCTGCAGTGGCCCAGGTTCATATCTAGTCGGTGGCAATCTGAGAATTGGCTATGACACTAGTTTACATTTCATATTTGGGGTAATTCACTCTGTTTAGCATGGAAATTTCTTTTTTTTTTTGGTCTCATTTGGCATAAGGGGAAAACTCAGAAACTCCCCCAAAACAGTGAGATTCATCCTCTATGAACCATGAATAATTTACAGAAAATAAAATATCACTAAGCCATTACTAGGCCTAAGCCTAGCCATGACAGATAGGCTGACCAACAGGCTGCCATTGCCTTTGCTCCAAGCTGGTCATAAATATTAAATTCAGAAGCACTGCATCATATAATTTAGGCACATGTTCACTTTGCATTCTAGTTACAACCCTGAGAGGAACATTTAATTGCTACCCTATTATCAGGAACCTTTATAACAGGCTGTGCTGACATGCCTGTGAACCAAGAAAGCATCTACAATTGAGAGTAAACTAATACGGCTGCAGTGGTAGCAATTAACAACGGATTACCTGACAGAGATGCATTACAGAAAATATACTCTCCTATTATTTGCAAATACAGTCCTCTGTGCCTTCCTTTTAGAGGTAATGTATGAGGTCGTGGGGCCATTTTGCACGATGCAATGATTACAAACAATATCCATACAAATATCAGCTGCACTTTTTAGTGGAAAAAACATTAAACATTTTAGCCTTCAAAGCTACTGTAGGTTATTTTACCTTAATTTAAAGAGACTGGTTTATCACAAATGGCATCAGCCAGTCTGCAGAGAGCAATAAAAAAAAGCAGTGAGATCATTTCAGAAAGCACTCGTCATGGGGACTTTAAGCTTAATATACATTGTGCGCTTGCTGAAAATCATCCTTAGCCATGCAGGCCTGTAGCTTTCCCCTGTGATGGGTGCAGGTGGTGGGCACCAAATCATTTAAAATCTGGCAGCTATGATATCAGTAAGGACTAACCACCAAGACGCTTCAGTCAAGTTAACAAAAGGATTACACGACTGCTACACAACTGTACCTTCTACTTTGCTACATTAACAGTACTCTCATTCTCTGCCGTTGGACATTAATTGTATCTTTGTCCATTACCAGGCGTGACTGTCAAGTGCAGGCCATGCTCAGTTGATTGTCTGCGCTATTGATCACATGGTGTTTTCTTTCTGAGCCTAACATATCGTGCACTATCGATTAGCTATATGGTGCTTTTAATCACAAGTGAAGGAAGTGACAGTGCAAGAAGCTACCCATTCAATGGTGGTGGTTCACTTAGTTCACCCTGAGGATCCCTCGTTTTCTTGTCCCTGCAGTGGGTGTTTTGAATTAAAACGATGACTTTCTTGCAAGTCATCATTCTGCTCTAGTAACAGACCCAGCAAGAGTTGGTTAACAACAAAGATTTCCTTTTGCCAGACGCCCAAGCAATATGACAGTTTGACTGAAACATGTTTTCAGATCACTGAGCTTTGTGCGCTGTCATGGGGAAGAGCTTATTGCCAGCAACAGAGAGGCCTAATTTCAGTTTCTTAAATCCATGACCCTTTTCTTTTGGTCACAACCCAAAGCTTGTGTCCATTGATAAAGGTCAATCCGCAGACTAAAGCTATATTGTCTGGTACAGCTTGGTGTTTGCCATCACAGTCATGTGATGATCCAATGTGGAGGCTGTACAACTAGTGTTGGGTGTGATGAAAAAGTAATTGTCTGAAAAAGAAGTTGTTTTTTTTTTTACACTCACAACTTGCATGATTTTTTACAAAGGTTGACTCAGAATAGCACATCAATTGTGACAGCGCTATGGTCCAACTGCGCATGTAATTGAAAGAATCGATTGCAATTTCATAAACACAAATGTGCATAAGGCACAGGACCGGTAAAGTGAACTCCTGTTGGTTGAGTGATCAGAGCTGCATGCCTATCAATCTCCAGATCTCCCCCTCCCCCGGCCTGTTTATTGTTTTCCCATTGAATGCTGAATAGGGAAACATTATGCAGGTCTTCTATCATTTCAAGAAAAGGCTGTTTCTGAGCTCTGCTTTAGGATTAGTTAGCTCACTTTAACAGAAAAAAATATATTTTAAAGCAGGCTGAGAAACATTTCCTTGATCAGGTAAAAGCTAAATAGAGGAAAAAATATCGTACACGTGCTCGAAGTTTCTTTTCGGTTCTGTGATCGATTTCCTTTATAACTGTATGGAAAAAACCCAATCCAAGGAATGAGCAAGGGGGGAAAAGGTGAGAAATCGTTCTCGAAAATCTAAAGTTTGTGCATTAAAAAAACATCAAAATGTTGCTCATGTTCTCTCCTCAGCACCAACAAAATTCCCAGGTTGAATTGATTTTTTTCCATCATCTCCTTGAGGAGTCATATCTGTGTAATTCAACCTTGGAATTGTGCCAATAACAGTCTCAGAAACAAAATTGTGTCAACATGTGAATTTGCATAAGCATACTATTTCAGCCACCACCAATTACAAGTTAAAAGGCTCACAAACTATATAAACAAATATAGTTCACTAACTTTGCTTATAGAGCTGATATTTCAGATGGTGGTCAGTTTTGGTGCACGGTAGATGCTTCATCTGAGTCCGGGTCTGAATGAATCTGTTCAATCTCTCCTCAGCACTTTTTATCCATTTTGGGAAAACCTTGTCAGACTAAATAGTTCAGTATTTTTATATGCTTGAAAACATGCCTGGAAAGAGACTTTAAAGCCAGCATGTGTCACTTCTTCCAAAAAATTGTTTAAAAAAATCATTAAGCTGGATAAACCTTCACACCATTCATGGGTAACGTTGAAGGGGATAACAACCAGCTTTACTGAGTACTCTATAATCAATGCTGCCCCAAGATATCAGTCTAGATCACAACCTTGTAAGGATGCTGTCCATTTTAGCATTAAAACTTGGTATTAACAAAGTTACTTTAAGACTTGGGCTCGTTCTTATGGAAAGTAGAGAAGGCAGAAAGAGAGGGAGATTTTAACATGTCCATAGAATGAGCTTGTTAAATCAGTTGTTGGCTAAAAATGAGAAAGCATTCATTAGTTTTTTTTTTGTGTGCGTGAAATGGAAGACCATCTGTTTGTATATTATGTATCTGTTGTGAAAAAGCAGAAAGCTTGGTGCATATATTATGTCCTTACCTTGCTAGCTCCCTGATCTTACTCATCATTCATCTGTAGCTGGCTCGCTGTGTCTATCAGTGTGTTTTTCTCTCTTTGTTGTTTCATCTTTCCTCGTCTTAAATTACAAGGGAGTAGGTAATGAGAGCATTTCATGCCAGAAGTGTTAGCAATGATGTTAATTAATGTCCATTGTCTTTTAGATGAACTAAATATTAGGCATCAGGCAGAATTATCTCTCTGTATCAAATCACATTAATCAACATTTGGGGCCACCTGCTAATCAGACTAATGTGCTATCTAATCCTGAAAATTGGAAAAAGGGGCTGCATGAATGCAGAATGAACTCCTGAAATCAAATGTGGTGGAGCATTCAGATTTCACAAGTTTATAAAAAGTTGATTTGTGAGAGGATTTTTAGGTAAACAAAATCTTACATTTTCTTTTCATCAAGGCTGTTTTACTTTTGGCTGTATTTGATTTTTTCCCCCCCTTTCTAAAACTATGCAGATCCATCGAAAATCCATTTTGTGTAAAACCACTGTTATCATCCTGTACGTCGTATTACTGGTACAGTTCTCTGGTCTGGCTGTGGATCCGTTTTAACTGTGAACAATGTGATGTCACACTAAGACTTTACAGTGTAGCCATGTTGGAGTCTTATTTAAAGAATCTACAATGTAAATTTGAACTAAATGTTTTGTTGTTATACGCTGAGATTCAAAGAACAAGAGTCTCGTTCTACATGCTGCTTCCATACTCAGCAATCATGCTGGAGGCAAAAATCCATCACTGATGATGGACAGGTTTTTGAACCGTCGGTGTACCTCTCCCTTTTTGTGACCTGTAAAAGTTTAAAACTTCTAACCATTCTTTTCTATCACCATTTTTAAGCACATGGAATGAATAAAGGCTCTACTGTCTTCTGCTGCTATGTAGAAAATCATTCAGGGGTAGCCTGCAAAGTAAATATTACCAAAGGTGGCGAAAAAGTGAGGATTAAAAAAAGAAAAAACATAAATTCCAAGACATGTCATAAAATGATGCATTTAGAAACCCCAGAATTATGATGAATTACACTCTATCTGGAAACAGGATTTAAAAGTTTAGGTAGCTGATGTATCGATCACGAGGAGATGCTGCTGATGGTTTCTCCACGCTGTTTGAATCGCTGCTATCTCTCCCCTCTCAGCTTTCTACCTTTGAAGTTTTGCAAGCAAACACAAGAATTATAAAAACAATACCAGCCTCAGTCTTGCACAGCATGGTGTGACCGAGTCACCAGCAAAATAGCTGCTCTGCTCCAGGTTGCTGTTTACAGAACCCAAATCTCAGCCAGAGAGCACTCTGCGTATATGTGCCAAGTACTTTTGTTTTATTTGAAAGTGGAGTCTTACCTCTCTCTAAAACAACAGTATGTTCAAATATGGGCCATTTTGGACTGTATGTCAGATGAATCTGAGGCAGTGTAGCTAAGGACAGTGTTTGCAGTAGTTACCGGTGATGTGGGAGTAATCATCAATGATTTGTAGAAACAGCAGTCTTATTTTGGACTCATTGATTTTTTTTTTGACTGCCACTGGCAATGTTAGACAAGTGAGGCAGGAATTCCAACCCCCAACTGTTTATGAAAGTAATAGAACTCCTCCAGCAGCCGCAGTACCAGAATCATTGAAAATCTGATCCCAGGGAATACTTTTAGATCTCTTAAAAGGAACTTCAGACCTCAGTCGCCTCCGTTGCCCAACGGCATCGTTTTGTTGCCAGTTCAATTTACATGTCAAGCATCTGGTACACATTCTGACAAGTATAAAAATTGCACGGCTCTGTCAAACTCCAGGCTTTCAGTGGGAAGCTTCAGCAAGAGCTTCTCTAATGTCTCTTCCTGATCCAATCCCTTTCCTTTCTGTTGATCACTGCACACACACAGCGGTGCATTACAATCAGCATCCACTCATCTACCCTGCTGCCGTCTCGTCTTCTAAATCTTATCTCTGGAAAATCTAAGCAAATGCCTCCCTCAAATTCAACCAGAGCACTATAAAAGATTTTTTTAGCCAACATTTTGCTTTGCATTTTTTTACTGATTGCTATTGGCAATTATTGCTTGAGTGGCATTGAAAATTTGTAGACACTCTGTCGGTCTGTCTCAGAATGCTCTGCAACAACTTTAGTGCATCTCTTTACTTTTACTTTTACTTTAAATTTGTTCAGTTATTTGGTTCAGTCAAAGTCTTGTGTTTATATAGTCGTTATTTTGTGTAAATTAAAAATGGTGACTGTAGTTAAATGAGAAATATCAACATGTTGGCATGCTGACAGTAGCATTTAGCTCTCGATTTGCCTCCAGGTTGTTAGTCTTGTTTAAACCACTGTCACTTTATCATTATCACTGCCACTTTATGTTTTTTTTAAATATTTTTTTCTGGTACTTGTACTCCTTGTTTCTATTCTTGCATTTTTTTCTATACCTGTGGTTGCTGCTGTAATGACGAATTTCCCATACGTGGCATAAATAACATACTATCTTATCTTATCATATCACATTTGTCATCTCTGAATTCCTATTCCCGCATCCAAATTTGTTAGCTGACATATAAATGATAATTATTACTGCCAGAGATCTAGTCCTTGTTTATAAAGATAGCAGTACATTAGCCAGGTCGGTAATTTTATGGAGTATGATGTCAGGTTGTCTGACCGGCTGTTATTACTGTGCTTTGATGCAGGTAAAATTCACGTTTGCAAAACGCAGCTGCTCCGTTCCTTCTTCCCAGCCCCGTCTCACTCTCTGGCCTGCAAGGAGGCCATCAACTGTAACACAACAGCCACTGCCATATCAGGATTCATCTTGTGATTACCATAATGCTAATCAGCCAGTAATCATGTTGAGAGCCTGTCAAGCCCTTGACATAGGTTTGTGGGGACACCGTTCTCATCAATCTGACCGCACAGCCAACAGAAGTCTCATTCTGTTACAGGGCTTCATTTGAAATCCCTCCAGCAGGAATATGCTGACTGAGATATCCATCCTCAAGCCATTGTTCCACTTCTAATTTGAATTTGAGCTTTTCACAGAAACTACTGTGAAATGAGGACTTCAAGGTCCAAAATGAAATTTCTAAAAGAATTAGAGTTGATTTGGGCATCAGCTAATGATGATTAGATGGATATTCTTCTACCAATGGAGACCAAGGTAACGCCAAGCACGTTATTTTGTCCCTCCAATGGTCAAATACCCTTGAAGTCTCAAATTATAAAAAATGAAACAGAGTTAAGCAGCCAGTCTTTGTATTTGAAAGGCTGAAACAGGCAAATTATTAAGATTTATTCTATTTAATTGATCACCTTATTCTTGTCATTATAGGTTTTAACTTCAACTAATGTAGATAACTCCACAATTTCTTGAGTATCTGCTTAATCATAAGTTAGTGTGGAGTCCCCCAAAACCCTTCTTCAATGTTTACTCAACCAGGAAAACGATTCTTGTTTTCAGTGGCAGCCTTACAAACTTTGAAAACAAGTCAAAATAAGACTGCTTTCAGTGTTGCTTTGCCAAAAAAGACATGAGGTGTTTTGATGAACAGACTGATAAGTCAGGCATGAGTGACTCGTTTGTCCCAGAAGACTGCAGAGCATTACGGTAACTGCTCATTTTCTAGTGTCATCTCAGTTGTATTTGAATGCATTCTGTTGTTATTCTTCACAAAACATGGTATCTCTTTATTCCAGCGCTTCCACTATTTCATGGAAATAAACAGTTGACCTGCAGCCGACTAAACTACACCAGTGAAATACACTGTGAGTCATTGCCAAGGTGCCTGCAATCCTCATTAGTGGGAGATATGAAGCTAAAATGTAATATCAAATTTTAAGTTCTAAGTAAGCTAGTTTTAAATACTGCGGCTGAATGTGGGTGACACTGTGTGTTTCCCTGAATATTAATGAGGGAAAAAAGCATCCCTAGAGAGTATCTTGCCTGTGTGACTGGTGAGCATGCACTGCCCCTCTACCCTATGTTCAGCTGTGATATTGTTCATTAAAATCCCCTGAGCTGCTATTGAAATTTTAGAAAATGCTGGACATAGCACAAAGGATTTGGCCTATCTTTCCCTCTAATATTACGACATATTTAGTGGAGGCGAAGATGTATTCAGTAGACCTCCCCAGCTTTGGTTAATTAGAGGTTTATATTTTTTTATTCTCCATTGGTTCTCAGAGGCAGAGTTAAAAAAAAAAAAAAAAAAAGCACTCAGAAGTCAAACTGCAAATAAAGCACAAACAGCAAGTCATAAGGGTTTATTCTGTGTCAACCGGAGCCCATGGTGCTGTCTGTTCCTGAGCTCTTTTTAAAATTACTCCTCCTTACCTTCTTGTAAGGCCAATTTTTCCACCATTAAGCTGACAGATTTACTCTTGTGATTTAATTCAATCATTTGAAAAGCCCAATGAGATATATTCCAGCCGTGGAACAAAGGTCTGCATCATTCGTCTGCATTCAGTCAGACCAAAACAATTATACAAATGACCTTTGAACACATTACCTTATTTACTTCATTAGGTTAAGTGCTTCCTCTGAGCTACACCGCCAAATAAGCTCCACTTGCCTCCAACTTGGCTACTACACTGAGGTTTATTTAAATAAAAGGCAGCAAATAAAAAGGTCAAAAGTCATCATATATCAGTTAGTCCACAGCACATCCACCCAAATTGACTTATGTAGATGTGCTAGCGTTGGAATCTTACTTGGATATTTAGTGAGAGCTTTTAGCCACTTTTTTATTGTGCAGCTGTACTGATGGAAGAAGGAAAGGCAGCATTTTTTGGGGGGGGGAGTGGTTAGTAGTGAATATAGACTGTCACTGCTGGGAGAGCAGGAGGGAACGAAATGAGAGAAAACAGGTACATCTCCCCCAGGTCTATAATCCTGAGATTACTGTTTGCTCTGGGACCTGTCTGACTGTACTCCAGGGCGCCTGTGCTTCACTTCTAATCTCCTCTGCCCCAGCTGTCCAAGAATTGATTTGAGGATTCTCCGAATCAATTACTCTTCTGTCCAAGGTCTCATTGCCTGAGAGATACCTTCACATGCACATGCGCACTTGTACGCATAAAAAAATAAATAAATAAATAAATACTTGCAGCAAAAAAATTCACACACATACAAAACCTATTCATCCCTCTCTAGTGAACACTCATTTACAGAGTTTAATTGCGCAACCTCTGGTATGCTGGTCTTGAACCAGACCTTGTCCCTCTTTAGTTTTTTCTCATCCAGTTGGGTTAGCGGCCATTAACTGGTCTCAAATGAGCTTTGATCTTTCAGTTAGTTCATCTCTTTCCATAATATGATTGTCTCTTTCCACCTTCATTTTTCATTGAGGACATCTCCTGCTATTTTCTGGTTGTCTGTTAGTTCAATGCCATGGTAATATGAAATTATTTAACACCTGTAAACATCAACACTGGCTGCAACACTAGATGCTATCATGCACCATCGAGCCTGTTTTACCCAATACTTTTTGCTTATACTGGATGGTGGTTGTAGTTATAAAATGAAGTGGCCAAAAAAAAAAAAAGCAAAAGAAAATATTGTGTTTTCAGGGTATTAGCTATTGTGAAGTTATTTATGTATACAATTCCCTCTTATCGGTAGGGCTTCTAAGCACACACTTTCATTCCTCAACGTATGAATAATGCATATGAACACGGAATAGGGAGGTCTCTGTGTAACAGACAAGAAGCTGGAGCATGATTGTTGACCAAGTGCCTTCAATAGAGCTCATTATTTATTCATCTATTTTTTTTTTTTATTGAAATCCGCAAAAAACTGAAGCAAGGGAGAAGAAATTGATTCCTTTGGTGCAGGAGAACTTTTAAGATGAACTCACCTTCCCCCTGAGCAGTAATTATTATCGTTCTGCACAGCCATGCAGGACAGAGGGGTAGAAATCCTGGGAAGCTGGGGTTCTTTTCATTTGTTAGTCCAGCAGTGTTTGCGGTAGCTTAGAAATGCAGTTTGCAGCTGCAAAATAATTGCAGTTTATTGCCAATTAAACTAATGAGTTCTAAAACAGCCTCAAGTGTGTTGTCAGAGAAAGCTGCATAAAGCTGCACAGAGAGAAAAGCCAGCAATGTAAGAAAATGAGCAGAAAGAACGAGCAATAAGGGTTAAAGAAACTGATGGTTAGTCTCAAATAACCCCCCCCCCCGCCAAAATAAAACATGCACTGTTCTACCCTCCCACCAGTCTGGACTGGAGAACCCCAACCCAGAAAAAGATGTGTAGCTATCTGATAGATGCCATCCCTAGGCTTGGCCTCCAGCTTCTCCCTAGGCTGCACATCGTTAATAATGCAACATGCTCTTCCTCAGACCTGCCTGACAGATGTGCATAGATTGAGCCTGAGATCCCCTGCTGCTTGTCAACAGTCTGCTGTTACTTTTAGGGGCAGGTTCGTACCATGGTTTGTAGACCATGTTTAACTTAGAGGTGACTCAGACAAAACAATAGAGCTAACAAATTTGTCATGTCCCCCTTCTGCAGAGTGGAATCTGACAGTTATGGCTGCCACTTTTGAGGGAGACTGAAATCTCTCAGCAAGCACTGGATGAGCTCCCATGAAAGCTTAGAGGCATTCATGGTCACAAAAGGATGAATTGCAACAACTTTGATGATCCCTGACTTTACATCATCCCATGCCAATGTAAAGTGTGAAGAATTGCCACAAATATTTCATTATTAACGGAAGATAACTTGCTAAGCCTTTGCTGCTCCTTTACTTTAATGTGACTGATTATGTTTTCACCAAATACTTGCAAACCTAATAACATCCCCAACAGCACCAAGCTAGTTTGTGTTTTTGCAAATGTCAGCATAGTCATACCCCAAACTAAGACAGTGATTTTGGAAGGCGTTATAGCTGCGTAACATTCGAATTTTAGCATCATCATTGTGTTTTATAGTCTTAAGATCAAAGCAGCATTCCCCCTCAATACAGCCTCTAGCCATTGGCATCGCTGTGGGCTCTTGTTTTTCTCTTCTGTGAGTCAGACCGGTCAGCCTTGTCCAGTTTTCAACACTCTGGAGTTTGATTTTAAGTCTCCTGGTCCTGTGCCATTTCATAGAGATGCTACAGGATGTGCATGTGGGTCATTTATATATAACACTGGCAATCTGCATTTGTCAGACAACAGTTAGTTTGCACACGCTAGGAGAAATCTGACAGCCAGTTAGCCTCTCCACCTGCGTCAGCCTGAAAGCTATCTAAGGAATAAACATCTTTGTTGCATTATACAGCATTACATTCTATACTGTATTTATGGAGGAGTGTATGACTCTATGGCATCAAACTGAATGAGAGCTGTTAGTGGTTGGAGTGCTATAAAAACTCTAATATATATGAAATATTTTTATACTTAAAGCTTTAATAGTATTTTTTTTTTATAGTCACCTGCAATCTAGAAAAAAAAAGAGTCGGTACATGTAAGTACACAAACAACATCAATACATTGTAAACAAAAGATGAACTCTGCAAACTGTAAGTATGCTCTGACCATCTTTCTCCCTCTCCGTTTGTGAGAAAATGCTACAGCTCAGTGGAATAACTTGGTGCCGGTGGCTCCAATAATTACCAAAATCTATGTGCAGCTGCACTTTTTCAGCACTTTTAAACACCATTCTTATTCAACAGCGATCGTCTTATAGCACAGTAATCCTTCAGCTCTTGTCAAATTGCAGTGTAGTCTTCTACATTATTTATCAATGGCCAGTCAATAAGCAGTTCTCTCTGCAGGGGTCTTAATTTCACTCCTCAACTGCCATGTGATGTATGATTTTTGCACAAGTGTGGCAGTATGTGTGGTTTTGTTGTTTTAAATGTCATTTCTAGTGAATTTAAATGACTATTCTTGCTGCCTTCCAATCCGTACAAGTCCGTCACAGCACTAGAAGCATGCAGGAGTCACCGCTGTGTAGTCTAGCACAGGTGATGATTCCTGCAGAGTCGAGAGTTGTGAAATCAACAGTGTGATGAGTAGAGGCAATGATTCATAATACTAATGAAAAATGAGTGGAACTGTTGACATCAGAATGCAGTTTGCCACTTGGGGACGTAACTCAGTTCACATTAACCCTCTACAGAGAGTTGCAGCGCTCACAGTAACTGTCACAAAGGCAGTTAAAGCTGCTTTGTCGAAGCTTGTGAGATGTCAGTCTGGCTGCTGGGAAGTCGCATGAACTCAGCTTTGCTACTTCAGATAAATGGCTCTGACCTGATATTGGCTGTGTTTAGGTGATGGCTGCAGCATATCAGTGAGAAAGCTTTCCAAACTACCTGAACTTTGCTGAATAGCCTAGAGGCGCTGTGATTTTAATAGGGTTCAAAATAAGAAGCAGTGGGAAGCAAAGCTGTGACCTGACATCTGTCTGCTGTATTTAAATCTAACCACATGGAACGGTTAAATTAACATCTCAAAGCAAAGAGAGAGAGCAAATTCCAAAACACATGTGCCCCCTCTACTGTGTTAACATTTCTGTAACGCTAGAAGAGATGTTATCATTTTTGCTGCCTTACAGATGTGAGAGCCAGGAGGGCACGACAGCATGGTTTCCTGCGCTGGCACCCATGTGTCTGGCATCACTGTCGGGCCACTGTGGCACCGAGGTTATTAAAAACACAGCAACTCCATCTGCCAGAGCACGGTGTGTTTCTGGCCTTTTGTCGCTTTGAAGATGCAGCCTGTCAGGCTTCCACCCTGTGAAGTGATTCAAGATAAAACCAAAATCCGTTATCAGCATTTCTGTCAACTATCGACAATCCCATCTGTCTTCCCCGATAAGACCCGTCTCGCATCATGGCCTCAGATTTTCACAAGCCGTGGACGATTCTGACTGATGCTTGGAAAAAAGGGTAAATGTGATAAAATTAGAGCAGGCCTCATTAAAGATTAAATTTGGTAAATGTTGTAAGTGCCTAGTAGAACTTCTACTCACATATCATTGTGGGAGAAGAAAACATGTGCAGCTACAGTAGGGGCTGTTCATTTTGGTTTTTAGACGCCAAAGATGTTTTTGGATTAAATGGCTGTTGCCTCAGACCTTAAGAACTCTAAATGTTAAAGATATTGTCAGATGCAGAAAAAGAAGGTTGCTGTTCCTACAAACTACTCACTCAGTGTGGTTTACTATGTTTCTGTCATCGTACCGTCGGTTTGTAATAATAACACACAAGATCTAGCCAGGAAATCAATCTGTGGACTCAACACAGACACTAAGTATTGCTGTTTCACATCATCGCATTACACGTTAAAGTATCTGTGTCTGTAAACCAGCATAAACTCTGAATTATTAATATATGGAGGCAAATGAGTTCTGCCATTTCAGACAGCAGATAATCAAATGAGAAAGTTTGGAAATAAGATTTGGATTAATAATGAATGAATTTGTCCCAGATAATACTACTTGCAAACCCATACGCAACCAAAATTAACTATCCTGTGTGGTGAGAAAAAAAATAATAATAATAAAGTTTAATTTCATCATCATCTATGTTACAACTAGTTTAGATTTCTTACAGTGTTCATTCTCATGTTGGCATCAATAATGGAAAAAAAAAAGTTCAATCTCGAAACCTTTTCTGCATCTCAGAGTGGAATATCTAAGTTTATAAAATGTATTACAAAAGTATCACTGAAAAGTTTTGATTTGTGAGTTTATTTTTTGTGTGTATTTTTCTTAGCAAATCTCACTATTTCCGCTGTCCGGTGTCTGCACACCATTGTACGTTTCCATTTCACAAGAAATACACAAAACCATCAAACAGTGGCAGTTTATCACAAGCAGCATCCTGGGCTGAGAGTATAGACAATGACACAGAAAGAAATGCCACGCTGTAACTCTTCAAGGACTCCCTGGGGAATAAATGTCTGTAAATAAAGTAACATCTAGGATTGACAGTGATAAAGGTTTTCACAGTGTTACCTTCATGCAACCAAGGCCCGAGTATTCAGCTGAAAATAAAACAGAATGCTTT
This sequence comes from Remorina albescens, assembly GCA_034769265.1. Classification (NCBI taxonomy): domain Eukaryota; kingdom Metazoa; phylum Chordata; class Actinopteri; order Carangiformes; family Echeneidae; genus Remorina; species Remorina albescens. The sequence continues at coordinate 6,790,891 of CM068486.1, forward strand.
CTATGTCAGCACATGTTCTATAAATATATATACGTTTTTTATTCTATAAAGATTTGGCATTGGAAAAATCTTGTGGTTTTTTTGAAGATGATCACTTCAATCTTAAATTGAGAGAGACTGTGATGTGCAACAATTGTGTCTTTGCCTGTCAACATTTAGCAGGGCCATTGTTAGGCAGATTACTCACAAAAGATTATTGTACATTGAACATTGGAAGTAATCTCCTACTTCACTTGACATAAATTGCAGATCTTCTGTACATGTATAAAAATAGAGGGGGGGGACATTGTTATTTAAAATACACAATTTTTTTAATTAAGTATTGACCATATGCAGCTCTCTTAATGTTAGGCCCAGTAAATGCAAGCTGCAAAGTTAACACATCCTCTAACTCTGAGCAGTGCCTGGTGATTCCAGGTATGTAGGTTCACCAATGGCTAATGCATTTTTTTTTTTTTCCAGTAGGCCTTTAGTGGGAGCTAAAGCAACACATTCATACTTGTGTAGTGGTTTTTACAGAGTGGAGCTTCTTCCCTAATATACCATCTTTGGCAAAGTAGAGAGCACACAGACCAACACCACCCGAGTTTAATGGAGGCTCGACATCAAACAAATGACAGAATTCACATTAATTAGTGACAGCTGAAAGCTGATGTCATTATAACGACTGAAAGCGGCGTTCAGCTCCTGTTGAGCTGCGTAGCTGTGGTTGAGCGTCTCCTGCGCTGCTCTGCTTCCAGTAATTAGCATCGGAGGTAAGTGGATCTGTGCATCTTTCCACATCATTTCTGCACAGTCGTGTGGTTGTGTGTTCATGACTTCTCAGAGGATTTTGAAGCAGCAGCGCAATTAGAAAAATGTATGTTGATGGGACAATGCTAGAAAGCCCGACCAAGAATAAGAATTTTAGTTTTTCCGCTACTGGGAGTTTTATTTACCCAATTTCCACGGCGCCAACAGCTCAAGCCCTCCATTGATCATACTGCTTTGCTATCTTATACGTAGGATAGCAAACAAGCAGCCTCACCAAAATGTGGAGGTAGCAAAGCATCACTGAGATTAGCCCAGTAATGTATTGTAAATACTATGCAGTCATTCATTCAATGATTCACCCAGGTTCATACAATATATTTATTAGACTTTTTAAAAAGTATTTCTCTCAGATTGTCTAGAGTTCAGTGCCTGCAGTAATTGGTGTTTGACTTCACCATACTCTTTTCCACCAACGCATCCCATGAGGTAGGGCATGGCTTCAATCATTCCCTCCTACTCTTCTGGTATTACTGGCCTCCAGTGTTCTTCAGAAACAGAAGAAGTAATGGGCCATTATTTCAATGCACACCAACCATAGCATTCACCACAGACTGCTAAGGCTAAAGAGCAGAGGTGGAAATGATGGTGGAAGGAGGGGGATCCTCAGTAAAAGCCTACATTTCCAAGAATGGCTCCGCTGAACAGCGTTAGCTTCAGTGAGAATCATCTTTCTAGTTCTAAACCTCAGGGGCCCCTCCAATAAATGCACTAAATTGCCAGAGTTAGGATTTCGACAACTGGTCAAATTACCCAGTTAATGTGAGCTTTAGATCTCATGCAAATGTGACTCCAGATTCCTAAAAAATAATCATGCAGTCAAGAGAAAGTCACAGTAAACTCAAAACGGCAGTGATGAGGGGTGGAGAGAGTGAGGGTGCTTGGTAAATGAAAAGGGAGAAAGAGTGAGAGAGGGCATTCAGTAACTGACTAAAAAGTGGGCTTTTATCATTTATTCATTTGAAATGCAAAAGCATGGAGGCAGACACTGAACATACCCAACTAAGCCCTCCTCCCCTTTCCTCTCTCATTTGCATTGAAAGGACTGCAGGCTTTGTGTGAAGGCTGAGGCTCAGGGGGTTCATGGCACTATGTGGGGCCCCCCTTGAGTCAGTTGCTACTCCCACTTATTGGTGAACATGTAAGAGTTCCAGTCAAGCAGCGCTCACTACCCTCCCTCATATATTTGACAGTAACGCATAGACTTGGGTAAATATGTTAGTATAGTGTATGTTTAGGTGTTTTACAAGCTAAGCTTTGCTGCCTGCCTGGTTAAACTGATTAAGTGGCTTTATCTGAGGTTCGAATCTTGCCGCGCAGAGCTGAGGGGACACGACTGCTCATTATTCTGGACATTTGCTGTCACCACAACTTGACCATTTCAAGAAAACAATTAATTCAATCCGTACCCTTGTTTTTTTTTTTTTTTTGCTTATCAAGAATTAATAACAGAAATGTTTTCTGTCAGTACACATAGAAATGAAATTCCGGGATTTTCGATGCAGAAACTAGCAAGTCAGCATAAAACAGAAAAGACAGAAACTGCTGAGCTGTTTATGCATCTACACCGGCCACCGTCGATCCACCTGGTGTTGATCCAGTTTACTGTGCCTGAATTCTGCTCTTCAAGTTTAGTGTCAGATACTTATGAAGATAGTAGACTTCCCTCGTCAATCCCAGAGGGTTCACGCCTGCATCACCGATGTTATTGTAGGAAATATATATCATCATATATTCAGTGTTTTGGCATCAACCTGATACTTAAGAATTGATTCTCATAACATCCCTAAATTATACAACAACATTTAATAGCAGTAACGTCAAGTCGTGGTCGGAAACACATTGTAGGCTGTTGATATGCATTGTTATGTAGGGGTGGGGGGCACTCCACCAGGCTCTGCTTAAATTCTCTATCAAAGTTTTCCTAACAAAATGAAGTCGGTGCCTAAATTTCCGAATACATCTTAAGTCCAACATGTAATAGGCTCTATGCCAGATAGCAATAATAGTGGAACATCAGTGCTGTTCCACAACAGCGTGTGTTACGGGTCACTTCCTCCTGAGCCCCACCCCTCTTTTTTTTATTTTTTTATTTATTTTTTTTTAGAAATGGATGGTAGATAGTGCCTATGGACCAACTTTCCCATCTACAGCACAACTATGTAGCTTAGTCCAGCAATGATGTATCTGGTACATTTGGCACACTGTAAAATCTGGTGCTGGCATACTAGTCAGAATCCAAAAAATGCATGTTACTGTTTTCCACATTATGCAAATTAGTAATAAGTTGTGGTGGCAAAAAGTTGATAAAGAACTTTGAAAAGAAGGTCTTCACACGTCAGCTGTCTTTCTTGAGTTTTAATAAGCATTCATGAATGGACTCACACACATGAACAGTCAGTCAGTGAGTAAGCCCCAAACTGAGCCAGACTCACAATTTTATAGCTCCATTAAAACAGGTGTAAATAGACAAACCATATGTTGTTCCCACATATGGTGTATCAGCCTTGTTTTAACAATAACCCCTCACAAAGACAACATTACCTTGGGATCTCCACCTTGAGGCCTCACCCTTGAGATCTCACCCTTGAGACCCCATTCCCGTGGGACCCCCCCGTTTCTCACAGAAAGGGTTAGGCACAACCACATATCTTCATGTGAACGAGATATGACATCGGTCACAGGTATTGCAAAACCATAACATGGGTAAATACTGAAATTTTCCAACTCAAAGTAAATAAATTTGAGTTGGAATTTGTGTCAAATGTGTCAGTGGTGTCTAATTGGTTTTCAGATTTTTCAGATTTTAATCCTAACAGATACTGATGGATAGTATTTGAATAGAGTGGTAGACAAAACCTGTTGGAACACAAATCATGGAATATTAATTGTTGTGATATTATCAATAAATAACATTATTGGTAAAAGAGACTAGAAATAGTGCTCAAAAAAGAAGAGAGGGAAATTATTTTCTAATAATCCTGAATGAGCATGTGTAGCTACAAAAGGCAGAAGCCACTGTATTGTTATCACCTGTGTCCAGCTCCGGCCCAACTTCCATTTGGCTCCAGACGCCCCGCTAACTATAAAGAACTTTGTGTCCCATAGTGTGCACTGTGTCTCTGCGTGTGCGTGCAAGCACTCACACATGCAGTATTGGCTGCACTTGAGGGAGGGGGCAACATGCTGACCGTTACTTTCCCTTGCTGTCAGGACCAATCAGTGTCTGGCAAGTTAATGGGGAACACAAAACCTATTTAAAAGCTACATTTACCACTTGGCTGATTCCATTACATTGTGTAATTTCCAGGTGTCACATTTCCCCTCCACACGTCTGTCTTAATGCTCTCCCAAGCACCCTCTGATTAGTCAGCCTCGGCTGGCTCCCCCAAATCCACTCTAGCAGAGCGCCCCATCCGTTTACATCCTCCTTGAAGGGAAAAACTCCTTACTGCACACATTTTATTTGGGTGTTCAGCAAGTTACGGGATAATACTGGACACTAGCCTGGCTAAAAGGTTAAATGATGCAGGCCTCTTCTCTTCTGGGTTGATCCATATGTGTTTTACTCTTCTGGTTTTGAAAATGCAGGATCTGTAATTGTTAACTGACACTGATGGGACGGAATAATCTACAGGAACTGATCTTGAATATTTCATTACACTTCTGACTCGCATTTAATTTTAATTTAAAGGACAGAATGGCTCTTTTGTAACAGACATTTAGGACCAAAAAGCCTGGGTGACCTATGAATGTGTCAGAGCCATAGATTGTAAACAGATTTTACATATATCAGTTAAGCTAAAGAAGAAGGTTTTTAAAGCCTTCTTAAAGCTTCTCTTTTACACCTTATCCAGCTAAAAAAAAAAAAAAAAAAAGGTTAAGTTGTGTCTCGATTCTTGCTTTATTATGCTTGGGGGATATTGAAATGCTGTCTTGATCAGCGGGGCAGTGGTTTAAACTTTAATCTGCAATGGCAGTTTCAACCTCGTCATTCTTCAGTTACAACATAATATTCTCACGGGCTTCAATTCATCTCTTTGCTTCTAAGTGTAATTGAATCAAGATTGGTGTCCCACATAAGTCAGTGGTTGCTCGGATAATAAGAAGCCGCTCAGTGAACTAACTACTTAAAAATTGGCATTGGATTCCCAGTTGCACCGCTGGCAATCAGGAAATGACCTCTACTACTTTGTCAAACATGCCGCTGATGTTTAATCAGGGGCCAAACATTGAATTGTGGTCATCCACAGACCCAGGAAATCGATGGTAGTTGAAGATGCAATCAAGAGCTTCATTAGATTTGTGACAGTAAATCCCACCATTCTTCAAGTTTGAGGCACACAAGGGAGCTGCCAGCACCAAATGTTTACCCTACAGAGATACCCCCTTTAAGTGTAAGCAATCTATTTATTTGCTTTTTATTTCATGTTTGTCTGGAAATAATGTTCTCAGAAAGCATGTAATATCTCCATCAGTCTGAGTTTCTGGTCATTGGAGTGCAAGCACTTATTTTTGGTAAAGGGTCACAAGCCTTTTATAGTGTGTTACATATATATGGGGACAATCATTCAGGTAACATCTAACTATTCTTAGGAAGTTGTGGTCAAGGTGATGTTGATGCACACATTTGGTTATCTGTGTGAGAATCTGAGCCCTTAAAATGAGATCATTTGAAATGCAAAGCCTCACCAGCTTAAGGACCCTTTCCACTCCTTTTAATTACAGGCAATACCCTGAAGTTATGAGATCTATCAAGCTGCCAATACTTACAAGTTGGGAAATAAGGACATAATTGATTTCAGGATTGGTTATCATTGCTATTGAACTAACATAGCCCTCAGAGTGACTCGCCAGTCATAACAGATCAACAGAACTTAGAGAAGAAAGGCAGGCAGATAATGAGTTATAGACCAAAGTAAATACGTTGCAAGGAGGATCATAATTCAAATGTATCAAAGTTTTATTGTACTTGTTATGGTTCATGCTCCTACTTAAAGTGATGGGGGAGAGATACCAAACCATCACATCTGCACTATGTGTTCATTTGTTAGTATTTTAAATAATATTCAAAGTATACATAATAGTTTCGCTTCACATAAAACCACGCAGATGAATTATTGTCTTTGACCAATCCTACAGCAATCCAACCATCTTGGGTGTGCCTCCTTATTTTTAGTGCAGCTGATACTCCATTCCACAGCAAATTACAGGTCAACAAGGTTGATATGTGGGTTGGGTCCTCCCACTCAAGTCACTGCTGAATTGCCCACTGTCGGAAGAGTATATTAAGCAAACCCAAAGGGCTCCTAATGATCCACTCCCCATCAATGTGCAGCCTGCCAGGAAGTGTCCCCTGTTTTAATTAATGATTCTGTAGCTAACAATCAATTCACAAGCATGTTAAAAGAATAAAACACAGCCCCCCAAAATGTATCCATTTGGTAGGTGTATGTGGTAATCGTTAGCATAAGTGACAGCTGAGTGTGTTTTTTTTAAAAAAAGATGGAGAAAAAATAACAACAAGGCAGGCTGCCCATCTCTCCTCGGGTCAAATGTAGTGTGCAGGTAGGGCAACATTTGTCATGTGAGCCAAGAGCTATTTTCTGTTCTTCTGCTGACTGACTGGAGGCAATCCTTCAGGAATTTGTCATTTATCAAATCGGGGGCTGATATCCCCTCTAGCAGGACAGGAGCGGATGAAGTGTGACACCTCTGGGTTTGCCTGGAGAGAAAAAAGGCCAATCGGAATGCGTTAGCTCAGAGCCCAACTACAGAATTACTACCACTTTCATTAAACTGGGCTTACAGATGATAACAGATGAAAACTCCACCACACTCTTACTTGCCTTCATTGAAACAGGCAGATCTATTTTTTTTTTTTAATCTTTCTTTACTTCACAAATTAAAATAAGGTCACAAAAACAGATATAGTTAAAGTTGATATTATGATAGGAGTATTCATGCTGGATGTCTTGTTTGTGTTAATTTATGAAAGAAAGAAGATCCCCATTCTAAACATATGTCAGATTTTTAACCGCACAAAATAGATCCTTGAAAGAAAAGTATGGTTTCAAAATAATGGAAAACAATCGTCTATTCTTTCTTGCTGCCTTCACCTGAATTATTTCATAATCAAAATGATGGCAACATTAGCTCTGCTGTATTTCTTTCCGACAAGGCGTTGTAACCTTGTGATATGACCAGTCGATTAGTTTCATAATTTAAATGACACTATCAGCAAAGGTTTTTCCACATCACGGTACGACCGAAAAATCCAATGTAGAGCGTTTGATTGACAAAGAATAAATAAATAAATGAATGAAATCAATATCATTCAAATTGTAACCAGAATAACATCTCATTGTAATCTGCTGAACCTGGCTCTGGGTCTCTGTCAGGCAGTAAGTGAACCAGTGAGAGCACTGTTCAACCACGTACCAGCACTATATTCCCATCATCACACACATTTCCAGCTTAAATGGTTAAAAGCAGGCTACTGTGACACAACAGCACACCAGCATTCAAGAGAGACCCTCACCCCAAGTCTGCAGGTGTCTCACAATCGTGTTGAAAAGCAGTAGAAGGTTGTCCGTTCCCAACCCTGCGGATCTGAGCACAAAGACTCGTCCAAAATGTCATGGCAGAAGTATAGACGTGCAAACAGAACCATGACAAAGCCATCCACCTCTACCAGCTACATGAATGTCATGACAATTTCATAAGTCATTGTGCGCCTTAACAACTACGCATGTTTGTTTTTCGACTCCCATTTCCCGCCACGTCACCTCTACACTGACTAGCACCTAATCCTAATCTATGGCACACAAGCTAAGAAATGTCAATACGTGACACGTGAAATGTCCTGTAAGGTGGCATGCTATTTATACATCATCCCATGATGTTGCATAGAGGCTTTTTTTTTCTGTCCCACTGAAGATAGACATTTCATAACATATTAAATACTTTTAAACTGATGTAGCTAAAATGGTCAACAATTTCCAAAGACGAGTGTTGATGAAAGGCAGCCTTGCTGAAAATGTCCGGATAAAGTAATTTGTTTGCGTTAGCACCGGTGACGGCTGCTGAAACATCCGTTCTGACGCTGCCCAAAAAAAAAAAAAAAAAGACAATGTATCAATGTTGTTTGTTCGTGTCCATTCACACAGCACAAAGTATGAAATGAGGGAGGGAAACTGCAACATATTTCTTAAAGGAAAAGATGGAAAGTGAGAATCACACACAGAATCATTAGTCACATGTATACAGTCATTACTATATCATCACCACTGCACAGAGTTGTTTTACAGTCACACTGTTGCAGCTTGTTGGAAAAAGCTTAAAAAACAGGGCCAAACCAAATAACCCGACGGGACATGAAAAGTACATGCTGTGCACTGGCTGCCTGAATTCCCACTGCCCTTGACACCTGCTATCAATTAATCAGGGATGGAGGCAGCGTGTAGGTTCATGCCGATCCCTCAGCGCCCAGTGGGAGAGCGCGCAGACGAGTCACAGAAGCCATACAGACAAAAAAAAAAACAACCCCAAAAGAAAAACTTCTGAAAATGCTGCATTGCTAAAACTCCAGTTGATCATGAAAAATTAATTGTTTCAAGTTTGAACATGAAATTAGTAGATGTGCTGTTGTGTTACTCTTTTAGTTGCTGCGTAAAATTGGATTCTGACTGTTTGTTTATCATCATATTAACTGGCCAAGCAAATACATGGGAATTTCTGGGCATGGCTCTGCACTGTAGGGTAGTCAAGGCTGGGGAAGCTGTTAGAGGTCTGTGAAATAGAACTGGGGAATGAGAGAGAGAAATGTGTTTGGTGCATAAAAACATCATGTTTGCCTGAAAGCAACTCAGTATTTTCAAAATGGAAAAATACAAATTACCGAGCAGTTTAATTTGCAATTAAAGAGAAAAAGCAAACACACAAAAGATCTGCCCAATTTTGAATGCAGCATTTCAATAATATCTTTTAAACCAAGATGCAGCTAACTGGGATTTTATCATTTTTCCTGCACAAACACACAAAGACACTCAGTCACGTATATAAACACTGAAGACGTACGTGTCTGTCTCATGTGTATAAATACATACCGTGTACCAGCAGGACTAGGAATGAATACCCAGCGGGCTGACATGAATATGCATGACCACTTCTGGATGTGTGTATTTATCATTTTATGCACTTAGCATCTACTTGTTTGTGTTTAAAATAGAAGCTGTGATGTTAATATTTATATTACCTGAATGATCTGCAATTCTTCAGCTCTGATGAAAAAATATGCAGGATGGTCTACTTGTTTGCATTGAAGACATGGACGTGGAAGGTTAGGGTATATGTGAAGCCAAAAAAAAAGTACTAATTGGATGGTAGTATTGCTGATAGTTTAATGGAAAAGTCTCCCAGTATAAGGACTTATAATTACATTCTCTACTTTACCGGTTTAGCAGCAATTGGTGGAAAACTTTAGTGCGCATTCACATTATGGCAAAAGACATCTCTCAAGGCAAACAATAGTAAATATGTGTACTCTATACACTACTGAAAGAAAACGCACTGCGTACTTTTTTACTGCTTCCATGTTTTGTTTTGTTTTTTTAAATAGAGATTGAAAAATGGATATGCAGCTATACGTACAGGTTGTATACAAATGCACTTAACCGGGTCACAGTCGACGTTCAGAAGGCTGGTTTCTTATTTCATGTAAACACTCCTAGTTTCTGTAATCGTGAGTTCGAGATTTTCAGGCCCTTTTTTTATGCAGCTAGATGTCTGTTGTGTGAAAAGGCTGAAAAGCTAAAAGCTAAAAACACACACCACCTTCAACGGTAGCAAAGCGGAAGTGACATCCCTCTTTAAAATAATGTTCCATCCCATTAAAGATATTCCATCCCCTGTAATCCTCCACCCTCCCGTAGCCACAGTAGGCTAACTTTGGCTACATCCGTTACATCTATTATTTATATTATTTTTAATGTACTGTTGGTGAATGCAAATGGCTTGTCAAAAACAGAGGAGAGCAGCAATGTTTTCTGGACATTTCTGCTTTTTATAACTTATTCTGGAGATCTGACTTGATAATGACTTGTAGCTAGTTTCAGACAAGCTTACTTGTCAAACTGCCGTAACCTCAGATTTCAGTGTTCGGAGCTCAGTTAGGATCCTGGATGTTTTGTGCACGGTCAGATATTCGTAGAAAATGTAAAAATCCTTACAACACTTTTTTATTCATAAGCATTAAGAAATTGCACTGGTATGTAAATAATAACTGACATTGTGATTTATTGTCTCAAATGGGTATAAGTAGCTTTTTACAAATCACCTTCATCCACATGTCAGTCAAAAAAGCGTTAGGGTGTGTTTTGTGGACCAACCATCAGTATCTTCTTTAGTGTGGCGAGTCTCCTCGGAGGCAAGTTTGGCTTATTGGTCAGGTTTTATTCAGACATTTATAGGTTTCCCCTTTTTCTTTTTCTTTTTTTTTTTAAGTAAGATCGTAAAATTTTGATGGATTCGTACAGAGGTGTCCACTATTGCAGTTTAAAAGGTGAACTTTTCCTTTTTTAACAATTATTGTTATCCTCTGGTATAAATATTGTTTTTTTTTTTTTATCTTGTCACAGTGTATTGACTTTATGCCACTTTATAATGTTTGGACACCTTTGGAAGTGTCCTTTTTTTTTAAAATCCCTCAAACCCCTTTTTATTATACTTTATAGTTTTTAATATTTTATAGCCACTGACGTCCTAAACTTTTTCCCTCTCTTCTGCGGTGTTATTTTATTTATTTGTTGTTTTCAGAACAATTTAAATTTGCTGAAGAAGGTGATACTTAACGAATTTTTCTTCACAGAGCAAAACCACATCTCTGCCCTTTTTGTAAATGTTTCTACGTTGGAACCCTCTGCTTTTTAAGGTTTTACTTCCCTGGGTGGTGTTGTTGGTTTTCGTTGGTTTGAATGTCACACTAAAATACGGCCACGGCTTAGTTGGCTACAATAATACTGACTTTTCCTTTCTGTTACTCAAGCTGGATGGTTTTCGGTGCGATGTGAGACAAAGAATAAACGGGCAGGCAGAGGACTCTGTGGTTGGTCTAGCTGTTTCGTGGTTCTGCTTGCTGATCTGTGAAAGTCACCACATGCTCCTGATACATAGCAAAGAGTTGCATCAATAGATTGATAGAGATGTAGAAAGAGTTCTGTCATGAAAAAGGGCCTTTTGTATGTTTAATTAGCTGGTAGCATTTAGGTGTAACATCCAGACAGTCACGACAAATCTTTCACACACGAGTGACAAACCCAGCTGCTCTTTCATGTCATCTTCTGACATCTTTTCCTTTTCACAAGGGTGCTTTTGACTTTGAGTGCCTATTGTGTTGATTTCACGGAGACGACACCTGACACCGCAGCATGGTTACAAGACTTTACACAGGGTCCCCGTGCAAAAAGATAAAAGCTCTGTCCCGTGTTATTTGGGCCATGTCGATGTGCAGTCATACATGCAACCTCTAGATTCTTTAAAATCAATAAAAGGGAGAAAACGTTTTCTACAATTAATCCATTAGCCAGGGGTAAGGCACAAAAATAAGCTGCTTTGTTTAGAAGAACATTTATCTCTACGTCCCATGCTGGGTAAGGCGGCCATGGCTGGATGATGTCAGTTTTGCTTCACTGCCTTGGTACATTAAGCAGACTATTTGCTCTATGTGAGAATCAATAATGGGGCATCTGTAGAGGACTATTACAGCCATAATCTTACACGAGGCAGCATCCTCATGATTCACACAAAGAACACCTTGTACAAGGTTAATGTCAAGAGTGGGGGGGGGACCTAACCCTGTAAAATGGCTTTTTGCACAGGAGAAAGTATGATGATCTAAAAGAAAGTATCTCAGCGAAAATGTCTGCAGTTTTCAGACAGCATTGTCTTTGGTTACTAACTTTTCTGACCGTCGCATCAAATTGGACATCAAATTGCAATTGTCCAAATCCTGTGAGACTTCAGATAGAGCTGTCAAAAGGTGTGAAGAGATATGGCTCTGGTTGGTCAATCAGACAAATCACAAGTGAGTTTTAGACATTTGGGAATCGCAGTCACCCCCACCTTTTTTTTTTTTTTTTTGTTACATGGTACCTAACTCACTGAGCCGTGATTGTACAATGGCCCCTACCTCTCATCAAGCACTCTTCAGTTCAGGCAATCATCCGTGGCCTTACCTGTGTTCCCCTGGCAGTTGCTATGACAACAGCCGCCGCTTGATCAGCCTCCTATTCATAGAGTGACACTTGAATGACCACCTCATGGATCAGTGAAGCGCACCGAACTGGATAAAGAAATACAGGAAGGTGTGCTGATGATGATCACAGAAGCGCTCGCTCACTTTAAATGCTCCATAAAGTTTCGGAGAGATTGTTGACCAATTTCAAGAAAAAATCTACCGATCCACATCTAAGACCGTGTACTAAAGACTCAAGATGAAATTGCATTGGTGTCTGTCTAATAGATTTATTGAGAAATGTCAAACCGAATAGGATCAGATTTGGGTTTTGAATGGATTAGGGGATTTCTTTTCTTCTTTTTGTTACATTTTCATGGGCTAGCTGAAGTCTGCTGAAGAAATTTTCCTGAACCCGGACCCCAGTAGCTATTAAATAATATATTATTTTTCTTCATGTAAATTAAAATAGGTACATTTATATAAAGTGTTAGAGGCAGAAGCCATACTCTCCTCTACAGCTGAATTAGTTTAGTGATATTTGAAGCAACCACTGAAAACCAAGGTTACCACTTACAAGAAGCGTCTTAGCCAGGTGAGCTCTGGGTCTTAAGAGAACGTCCAGACAACATCCCAAATATTCATAAAAGACCATACATTTTAATCTTACATGTAAATGTAAGCAAACCTTTGAGTTTTAGCCAACGGTTTGCTGTGAGTATCCCTTTCATGAGAGACTGTGCCACTACAAGCTAATAGGAAGTGTATCATGATGATCCATGACGCCAGCTTCTTGGTCTGCTTGACAAGATGTTAGATCACAGTTCAGGGAGACCCTCACTCCCATCATTCACAGGCAGTCAACAAGTACAGATTGGTAACCATGTCACACACAGTGTCACTATCATTTGTATCTTCATTTTCATCGAGCGTGACACTGGAGATGCACCCTCAGGCAGACAACAAACCGGTCCCATAATAATGCCCATGTTTGATTTTAGAATTTAATTATTTTGGTAGACTAATTCATTCACTTTTATCTTTTTGTACCATCTAATATGTTCAGACAATTTTGTTAAACCATGCAGCTGCGAATAAACGGTGCCCAAATTGAGAAGGAAAGAATTTACATAATGAGTAGCTGGGAATATTAAAGATCCCTTATTCTGGCTGGTAGATTAGGAAAACCGTACAAACACTTCCTCATTCATAGAGCAAAGATTAAAATGTGACTAATGCTGTTACCAAACAAGGATTACACATGCACCTTGCCGCAAGATGCATGCTCAACTGCTGTCAGCGGAGCGGTGCTGTCGTAGAGCTCGGCTGAGTGCTGAGCAGATGAGGAGCAGCAGTGAGGAGCAGATAGCTTCGTGCAAACAAAATTCTCAGAAAATTCTTTTCTATTTAAGACGCGCAACATGAAATAAAATTTGGCGATGATTTGAAATTGGTCCGACTGTCACTCTTTGTGCTATAAACGCATCCAGCTTTGGTATCTTGGTTTTGAATGCTTCAGAGTGATTGCTTGACATGGGCAGCACAGCAGCGGAGTGGTTAGCACTGTTGCCCTACAGCAAGAAGGTCGTGGGTTTGGTTGCCCGGCCTGGGGCCTTTCTGTGTGGTTTGCTTGTTCTCCCTGTGTCTTTGGTTTCCTCCCACCGTCCAAAGACATGCACGTTTGGGTTAATTAGTGACTCTTATGTGCCTGTATGCCTGAGTGTGAGTGTGAGTGGTTGCTGGTCTCTGACCGACTCTGTATGCTGGCCCTGTGATGGCCTAGTGACCTGTCCAGGGTGTACACTGCCCTCACCCAGTGTGAGCTGGGATTGGCTCCAGCACCCCTGCTATCTGAAAACGGTTAAGCAGTAGAAGATGAATGAATCAGTTAATGATACACTTCTTAGGCTTAGTAGAGACACACACGACTCATGGGATACAAGTGAGCGAGTGTTGCATGGGATTTAACAAGCAGAACAACTCATATTTTAGTTGAACTAGCACAGATACTTCAAGATCTCTCTCCTCAGTCCAGTGCAGAAGGCGCAGATGCATGTGTGGTGTAGCTGTAATGTTGCCCCGAGAGTTGAGATACAGTAATGGACTATGACAGGGCCTTTTCTCTATCTGCCTTCAGGGCAGTTAGTCATGTGTGGTTGAAGTCAAGCTCGCCATCTCAGGACCTCTCCAATATGAAGCATATTCTGTCAGCAGCCCCCATCTCCCAAACAACATTCTGTTCATGTCATCTATCAATCTTTACCTTCGCTTATTCACTGAGCCCACAGTGAGGCCCAGAGATGACAGTGACTGCTGGTGCTTCTGGGGCTTTGCGACTCCTCCCTTCGCTTTGCAGCATGTTGGCAGAATGGGCCATCGAGCAGTCGACGGCCAATCACATGTGACAGTTCGAGGGCCGCAGACCTTAGGAGGAGGCTGTTTGAGGTGTAAACAGGCTCTGACAGCAACTCTGGCTAACAATACCCACAGCTAGAGAAAGTGTAGCTATTTATATCAGCCCCCCACTCCAGCACAACAACCAGGTGACAGGGCAGAGATGAAGCACACAGGATACCAAAGGCACTGACATGAAAAAGGAAACAAAACAAACCTCTTTCTGAAGAATATGAACAGTCGACTTTCATTAAAGCAGAACACCTTAATGCTGGTGAGATGTCACTTCAGTTTTTTTTTTGTTGTTTTGGGTTTTGTTTTTTGTTTTGTTTTTTTAGTCAAAGCATAACTGCTACAAGCCTGTCATAAGACAATAACAGAAGGTTAATGAAAGGTGAACGGACAGGCGTATATCCACAATAACTGATAACGCCAAGTAGTCCTTATGGAAGAACGATGTCCCTTTTTGGCTGGGAGCAGTCGGTGGCAATTTTCCCCTTGTGTTATGTCATGGCAGCTCAACAGATTAGCAAAGCCCCAGCCAAAGTGCTGACACCACTTTTTCTGCACACGGGCAAGATTTTTTTTTTTTTTTTTTTTTTTTAACAATGAATTACCCAGATCACCTGAGATACTGCAGGGGATGCGGCCTGTTTCTTCAGCTGCATAATAAAACATGTTCAATGAGAAATTAAAAATGCCATTTATATTTAAAAGCCCCCGACTCAGGGCAACCTTCAGAGTTAGGTCAAATATGCTTTATTCTTATCCTGACTTAACTGGGCCTGATGCACCGATTTTTTTTTTTTTTTTTTCCAGTGAGGCATGCTTGTGTGAGACTTCTAAGATTCAGCAAGATCTTGTAACTGCATAAAACCATCCATTCAATTTGGTGGTAACCACCCTTTAATGAGTAGGTTCAAATTCAAAAGCATAATATGCATTTTTTTCTTTTGGTCTTCTAAAAATCTCATGTACAGTATGCTTTAGAAGGTAAAAGCAGCACGTTCTCTTAAGCCACTTCCACATGCTACTTAAAGGTGCAAATCTTCCACATTTTCAAATCCAATCTTAATATGTCTCCAAGAGTACTATTATACAAGCACAACAAGTTTTGTTAAACGTTCAGTGTCACCAAAAGGAGCAGCAGGAAATCTGGTGAATGACTCATGCGACAAAGTGGGTCAGTGTCAGTCGGGGCTGAAGTTTAAAAATGGAGAAAAAAAAATAACTGTGGGTGTGGAGTTGGAGAGAAAAGAGTGACTCAGACCTCTGTAATCCTATCCTTAAATCTGCTTGAGCCCAATAACTTGAGGCAAATTTAGCCATTACTTGGATAATACACCCTGAAGTCAGACCTAACTTTCACTGGTTTGCAGTAGTTGGTTTTTGAGTAGGTCTCAACATGTTAGAGTATCACATGATATAAAAAGCCAATAACTCGGTTTTTGCTGCCTTGATTTTGATCCCTTTTCTTAAAAAAAATGCCCATGACTCTAATAGTTACTTCTAGTGTTATGAAAAGAAACACAACCATGAAAGACACAAGAACGCTCAAGAAAAACCCCAAAAGCATTGTTTACCTGAATATAGTATTCTGTTAATGATGCTCTCGCATGAGGCCCACTGTCAGGAGTGAAACAAACAATGTGGTGTAGATTTTGTCAGCTGCCGGAGGAAGTGTCAGGAAAACCTCAGATATCTCCAACAAAAGCATTGATTGAATAGAAATGAACTGAAATGACCAGTTTAATTTGAACTATTAAAGTTGCCCTGGACAGGGGGTATTTGTTTATTTATTCATCTTCTACTTATCTGTTTCCAGGTCTTGGGGGGTGCTGAAGCCAATCCCAGCTCACTCTGGGTGAGGGCGGGGTTCACCCTGGACAGGTCTCCAGTCCATCACAGGGCCAACACACAGAGACAGACAGAGACCAACAACCACTCACACTCAGACCTACAGACAATTTAGAGTCACCAGTTAACCCAAACATGATGTCTTTGGACGGTGGGAGGAAACCCATGCAGGCACCAAGCGAAACTCTGCACAGAAAGGCCCCAGGCCATGAACCAAACCCACAACCTACTTGTTGTGGGGCAAAAGCGCTAACCACTATGCCACCGTTCTGCATAGACATGGGGTATTTAAACAAAAATATAGCCACATTGGTATTTGTTTTCAAACCGATTACATGAGTGAAAAATCTGTCGGGTACCAATTCCTAAAAATGTACTCGCGCTTTACGAAACTCACCTTATATATCTCAAAGCCTCTGTCCTGCCAAGAAATTACTTAAGTAACTAACTGACCATGAGACAGGGAAACACAGGCTGCTTGTTAGAGCTATTTATTCCCTCAGCCGGTCACCATGCTCATCTTATCCTCCCAGAGCCCCCACTGTAACCTTGTTTGCCATGGCCACTGCTGATGCGAAAGAGCCTTCGGATTTCTCTCAGACAGGTATCCTGTAAACACACAGTGAGCTCTTGTTTGTCTAACTGTACTATTTATTCGTCTCGCTAACTAAAGATATAAAGCGGGGAAAATTCTCGCTATTTAAAAAGTAAACCCATCCCATAAGTACAAATATCCCATCCTTTTGTACTTATGTGGCATAAAATATGTAAGAGTGTATTGAAACTGATCAAAGGGTTGAAAGTAGTTCTATAAAACCACATTTACATAAATTTAATGACTCTTCAGTGATGCACATTACACTGAGCCAAATCCACAATGATCCAAAATGTGTCCCAAATGAAACGAGGCTAGAGAATGTGTGAATGTCCTCACACATTCTCTAGCCTCAACACAGATAAATCCCATGTTTAAAAAATAATAATAATAATTGAGTTTCTCAGCTTGAATAGTACGGAAAAGCAAGTGAGAAGTCAAGCCTCGAGTCTCACCCACCGTGCCACACCGCAGCGGTCCTATTGTCGTATCTGACTTAACCTCCTCTTTTGTTAACTTTAGCTATCATAGATGCACTGTCCCACAGGCAAGAGTATATATAAACCAACAGAAGAGAATAAGTACACATAATTAAAAGTAACAAAAGCAGTTTTGTTGTTTTCTGGAAATACAAAAACAAAGAACTTGCTAATACTCAAGGGTAATAGGGCAATACGAAATGGGGAATGGATTAAGAAATTAACTTGTTTTCATCTTGTCGCAGTTCATTATTTCAAAGAGAATAAGACATTAAGATGTTGTTTCGATAAACAAAGCCTTATTAAATTCCATAGCAAACAACGTCTAATGGTTCCTGTCTTGTTTGAGATTATTTTGGAATATCTTCACAACATACAAAGAAGCCTTTCATGCAGCAACCCCCCACCCAACAATTGAACAATTATTCAAATGAAACAACAAGCAATACTGTAGCTGTCAGACACAAACTAAGAATCCTGGAAGCAAAAAGATAAGAAGTACAAAGACTGCATTTGAAGTGCATTTTTGTTCTTGTTCTACCATTTTACTAAAACATCAGCTTAAAGCTAGCATTTTAAATCTTAAAACTCTCACCGACGAAAAGCTTGGTGATGCATTATTCATTGCTTTTGTAAATATTTTGAATCCAGAAAGTGGAATTTAGAAGCACTGCTGACCGAGGTAGGCTGAATTCAGGTGGTGTTCCCATAAGGACCAAAATCAGCTTCATTACTGCCTCAAAGTTTTCAGCTACATCAAAGCGGATTGGTGGCCTCTTTCCTTTCCTGCAGGGAAAGGCTCTGGTAATGGCCAGGCAGTAAGTAAACAGTGCAACTGTACTGGTGAGGATTTTCTTTCTCTGATCATCGCTGGCATCGACGCTTACGCTTCACTTTCATGCAGATCTTGCCGGCGCAGGAAAAAGAGAATAAATTAAATCATAATTCCAGGTGGAATCTTGAAGGCATCAACTTTGCATTCCACCGACAACTAGCAGATGAGACAGGTACCGGCCCGGTGACGCCTGAACCCGCCCACTAAATTGATACAAATGAGGCATTTATGTGGCATTGATGCCAAGCGGTTGAATCATTACAAAGATTCTCATTACTAAGCTGGAACACTTTACTGTAATGAAATAAATGTGATTATTTAATGCATAAGAGGAGGGCTGGAGTTTGGTTTCACCTTTTATTTACTACTGAGGTGGTTAATCATTTTTATTGGTTCTTCAAAGGAGCTATGTGATGCTTCAACAAACATGCTTGTTCACTATATGAAGAGATTTATTCCGCCTCTCGTCTCTGTACAGTAAATATAAACGCTGCAGCCAGGAGGTGGTTAGTTTACTTTACCACTAAAAACACAAAACAGAAGCAAACGGCTGCCTTCAAACAGCAAAACTGCCTTCCAGCACCTTTAAAGCTCACTCATTAAATTGTTATATCTAATATGTAAAGGCAATTTTTAAAATACTTTGAACAGATCCGAGATAGCTGCTTTCTCCTGCTCCCGGCTTTTTATGTTTAGCTAAGTGAAGCAACTCGTCATTTGGCTCTACCAAACACAAATGACAGACATGTTTATTGATAATAAACATTAATAAATACATGAACACAGTATTGTGCCAATTATGAAGTGGATTTATTCACCTTCAAGATATTGCGGTGAGAGCTTGTGCCTCCGTCAACATATTTTTTTTACAACAAAGCCTTTATTATTTAGTACACTACCCTGTCAGTCAAGATTAGCTGGAGTCACTGAAAAATGCAAAAAAAAAAATTTCTTGTCTCTGCATCCAGTTCGGTGTGTCCTCTGCTCCGCACAGAAATTCATTATTCATGTCAGGAGTAGCTCAACTTGCAAGACCTCTTAACTGAAAACTTATTAGTAGTACGTACAAGTCCAAGAGCAAGTATTTGCATATCTTCATTATGGCGGAGGGGCTGATCACACAACATGACATTGACACATGTGTTGCACAGAGACAATAAAGATGATGCAGTGGTCCAGATCGTGTCCAGTCATCAAACAAGCTGTGACTCAGTCGTGGAAGAAGTATTCAAACCCTTTACTGAAGGAAAAAGTCATGATATGCAGTACGAATACATTTCGAGTAAAAATCCAGCCTTCTGAAGTAGTTTAATTACTCAATTAAGTATCAGTGCTTTCCTGCAAAATGTTACTACAGTCATCAGTTTATCGTTATTTATAATAATAATGGATCTTTTTTATTGAGTCAATAAAAAGTTATATTGAAGTCCTACACGATAACACCGAAGTCTTTGTAAAGCAGACGCATATGCTATTTTCTGTCGAACTTCATTTTGTTTTCTTCTTCTTCTTCATTTTAGCAGTTGGCAAGCAACAAAAAAGTCCACAACTGTCTCTGGATCAGGACACAAAAAGTCTAATATCTGTGCCTGAAGACACCTTAAGGCAGCACAACATGAACCGATGTACGCGGTCACATTCTTATTTCATTTTATGATATTATGTCATCTTTTCCTGGCTCTCTCATGTTCCCATGACGAATGCAGCCATTAATGGAGATATAAACTGAACTGAAAGTGTGTACTCGGAAGCTGGGTGCTTTGCTTTGCAGCCACCTTTTTAATGTAGCATACGACTGCCTAAAATCTTATTGATTGAATGAAAAAGTGCTGGCTTCCACTCCACTCTGGTATTCCAGTGCAAGCAGCACTTACAAATTGTGATCTATGGAGAGTAAAACTCCTCACATTGGTGAGCTGCCGTTTCATTTATCACAGTCAGCGTAATCACTGTTTATCTGTTTCGCATCATGGCTCCCACCTGCACAGCAGTCACTTTCAGTGGCATTAAGTGAACATGCAGAATCCACTACACCTGGGAATATCACCCCCAACACTGTCCCTCGTTCATCACTGCAAGGTGATGGCATTATTTCGCATATCAAAATGGTGAGACATAAATGAAAAGACTTTGTATTTAACCGGGTTAAAGGTGCAGTAACTGCAAAGTACTGTTAAAGTGCTGCTAAGGATAATACATTAAGGCGAGTTTATGGATTGGGATGATGAGCCAAACAACGTGTGAGTAAAAACCTGAGGGTAGTTAATGATAGAAAGGCGTCCAGAGGAGCTGCGCGGGTCGTGATTAGATCCTACTGCATGGCAGATGTGTAATTCATCTGCTCTTAATGTGCTGCAGCTGCCGTCTAATGAGCAGAGACCTGGCCACCAGCTTCCCCTGGCTGTGCAGTTATCACTCACCTCGGATGTGTGTTGGTGGGGCCAGTTTGGAGAGAGATACAAAAGGTTGCTCTTGAGGTGTCTCTTATCTTCCCTTGTAAAACTAGTCTGTGAGGAAGGAGCATCGTGTCCTCGAGGAATCAACTGTGGTTGTGTAAGATTCTGCCTTTATATCTGTTATGATTTAAAAAAAAAAAAAAAAAAAAAAGACACATCTTTATATTTACTCGATGACACCAAAAACTGTAACTCTGGGGAAAAAAATGTACCACAATATCTCCATAAAAATTGAGCAACAAAACTTTTTCAAAGGCATTTTTCATGGTAGGAAATTGGATTGTATTGTATTGTGAGGTTATTCAGTAACGTTTCCATACCGTTTATGTGTTTGTTGCACAAGTGCTAAAATGTGCCATCAAGTATATGTTTTTGAAGGACTGTTTTTTTTTTTGTTGTTTTTTTCCTGCGGTTGTTATTGAAATTTTTCCTCCAATAGCTTTTACTTCAAGAGCTGAGACAGGAGTTTATAGGACCCCTGAGGTCATAGAGGCTACTTCATCACTGATACCAACATGACATTGATTACTGGATTTTAGAAGGGAATTATTTTGTTGTCTAAAATTAATAGTTGTGTTTTAAGGAAGCGTGGCAAACAACTGAGGGTGCCCATGAAAATATCCAACACTTCACCTCAGGCATCCTCTCTGAGGCACTTGGCATTTATTATTTGCCTTTGTGTGTCTAAATACCATCACAGCTACAACTTTATAAAACAATAACCCTCCTCAACGTTAGATTGTACATCATGAATTT
Source organism: Remorina albescens (assembly GCA_034769265.1). NCBI lineage: Eukaryota > Metazoa > Chordata > Actinopteri > Carangiformes > Echeneidae > Remorina > Remorina albescens. The sequence continues at coordinate 6,812,306 of CM068486.1, forward strand.
TTTTTTTTTCGATGAACAAACAAGGTGTTGAAATTGCCTGGTGTGTCTATACATACACCTCTTTACATATGAAATGTTCTATAGCAGCTTCATTTTTACGCTAAGAGGGCCGGATTCATACTTGAAGAATCGGAGGAATCATGAGTAACAAAGGATCTGTAGTGTACGAATGGGTGAGAGTGCAGGAAATGGCAGAGTAGGCAGCAAGCAACGAGGCAGAGCTGGCAGTTCCTCCACGGCTTTGCCTTCCAAGAAGCTTCTCATCTGACACAGAGCTGGGCATAAGAGCTACTCGCCCAGTCATGAGAAACCCTAATAAGGAAAGACCTTATGAATTATTGATTGTGATGCCCCCCACCACCACCACCACCCCTTTTCTGCAGCCCAGCACCCATTTAAGATACAGATTCCCTTTAAATCCAATAGGCTTTGCTTGGTTTTCAGCTGCGGCTCTCTAAGCACAGCAGAGCTCGAAGAGAAAGGGAGCAATGGATGTTCCAGAAAGAGAACCCCCCCCCCCCCCCCCCACACACACACACACACACACACACACACACACAACACACACACACTGTATCCCCTGATCCTTCAACTCCTCTCCATTGGCCAAAGTCAAATCTTTCCCCAAGCAATGCCCCCATAATGTTTGGCTACCATTCCTGATCTGAGAGCTCGGCCTCTCTTCCTATTCTCTGTAGCCCGCTGACCAAACCCCTGAGCATTGGGTCCCAAGAGCATTTGCTTCAACCTGCAGCATCTCACCTCAATTGAATCATCGAAACATAACAATTAGTCAAACTGCAGGAAAATTATCACAAATATTTTGATGAAAATACATTTAGAAGCCAAAAGAGAAATCCCAACTTCTTAATACCAATATTATACCATATACCATATTTTCACAGACTCCTAGGAGAGAAAACTGAACATGTTTGTGTTTTGGACTGTTGCCTGGACAAAAGAAACTGAAAATATTTGTTAGTAAGAGCCCTAAGTGTGCTCTGTCTATATTGAGCTCATTCAAAAGTATTTTTGGTTTGGTTCCGTTCATTCCCTCACTGCAATGACTCCAAACCTACTTTATTACCCATGACCTATTGAACTGTGCAATATTTTTGCTCAAACGTCTCATTTTCTCTGATTACTGGAAATTTCCAAAATACAAACAAGAAAACTCCCTCTGAGTTTTCCCTTTTTTTTTTTTTTGCTTTGTTTGCTATTTGAACAGAATCTAACATAATAAAAATCCCAAATGAAGGCTGGAATTCAGTATCTCTTTTGGTTTTGGAATTTGGTTTGGGACTCCATGCACACAAATGAGAGGGCAGACAGATCTGGTATTCATGCAGTTGCTCACCTTGAGGCAAGTTCTTCACTTATACATGACTGTGTATAGTATCCATTCCAAAGCTTGCCATGCGAATCCCTCCCTCTCCCTCCCTCCCTCCCTCCTTCATCCAGGCAGGTCATAGGGACTGCCGGATAAGCAGAGATGTATTGAAATATTCAACACCAGTCAGAGACTAGACCAGGGTGTTAATGCTTGGTGTCTTGGTGAGGAGGGTGGAAAAAGAGGAAGAGAGGAAAAAGGAAAGAGGATGATCAACATGACAGCAGGCCAAGCTATTCAGCTTTATGAATCTTGACATTTCCCAATGCAGAATCCTCGTTAGTTTCCTGACAGTCAGAGCCCCCTCCTGGCCAGACAGATTCCCTGTTTGCCATTTTCTCCTCCCCTCGCACTCATTCTTCAGTTTTGCTCCAGCAGACCCCCATAACACTGCCCTGTCATTACAGATCATTACAGCTGATTGTTATCACTGTGCTTTCTCGAGAAGCTGCAGCAATTGAGTTGGGTGAGAGAGCATTATCCAGCCTTACATGATCTCTTTTACCGACTTTTAAGGATAAGGAGAAATTGTAGACTCATCTCAAACCCGCAAGTTTACTTAATAATTGGAGGCTGACAGATCTGTTCTCTGGGTGAGAGGAGGATACCCTTGAACAAAAAGAATATGGCTTTTAAGAAGCTTTAAAACGATGGTGATAAAATTATGGTGCTGATATAAAGGTTTTTCTTCATACCCAGGTTAGACAGGAGGCCCGAACCTTGTAATTCTTCGGCTAATCATCCTGAAGAAAAGGAACTAGATCCAGCAAGAGGAAAGTGCAGAACTGATGTGCTGTGAAAATAAAGAAGCACATAATCAGCCTGCTCTTTTACTCTGGTCGGAACATGTTGTATGGCTTATCAGGTGAATAACGTGCTTATGTCTGACAATCCATCGTTGAAGTCAGATAATATGGTGAGAAGCGGGGACAAGAGGAATGAGGTTAGAACACTAGTACTTTTCGACATCATGAACTCTTCACCAACCTAGAAAAAAAACACCCTTTGACATTTTCCGGGGGGGGGGGGGGTTTGCTTGTACGTGTATGCACATGGGAAGCACGTCAGCGCAGTGGTTAGCGCTGTTGCCCCACAACAGGAAGGACGCAGGTTTGGTTCCCAGCCTGGGGCCTTTCTGTGTGGAGTTTGCATGTCCTCCCCGTGCTTTTGTGGGTTTCCTCCGGGTACTCCGGTATGAATGTCACAATTGAAATGAACAGAAGTTTCCTGTTTTAACAATAAGATTGCAAACAGAGATGATCCATGGACTCACCTAATTCTCCCTTTCATCTCCTTCTCTCCACTGCACATATAGTCATACACAGCGTCCGCTCACTCTGTAACAGGATGGAGTGAGTCTCGAAACGTTTTCCAGCACAGCAGCCAAATATGTTAAACGAAAATAAACACTCTTTGTTTTAACAGCATTTCAATTAAACGCAGCCGCTAAAATATGTAGATTTATTTATACTTTCACTCAAATTACATCATGTGCACATCCTTCACTTGAGCAGCTCATGCCTCGATCCAAAAAGTATGGAACGTTCCATGTTTGTTGCTTTTTTTGAAGTGTCTCAGCCATCGGCGTTGTCAGTGAGCCCAGCAGTGTGCATTAGACATTAAAAGCTGCCTATATCTAAAATAGGCCTCTGAGCATTAGAAGAAGCTGTGCTGCTTTTAACTTGCTCTGGAAAATGGGAGCTTATGCGCCCTCAGTCCTTTGTTTCCTTATGGTTCCAACTTTACACTGCATCAGCTCTAAGGAGTTTGGGACTTCAGAGGACCCTCTTGAAGCCATAACATCAACCATGGAGTGAGTAACACAGAAAATGTTACAAAAGTGTCCTGGAAGTTTGACTGGTTTCGGGATAATAAGTAAAAAGGGTTTATGTTAACTTTGGAAAAAGTCACTTGTGAAACCCACCATTTCACCTTACCTGTCTGTTTGGTTAGACAGTTAATCTGACAGTAAGTTGGGGTGATTTAATTATCAAGCCATGGGAGGAATATGAAAAACAACGCAATAACGCACTTTGTTTTTTGTTATGCTATTTGGAGACAGAGTGAAGGCGAATTTTACGGTCTGCCTCCCTGGACAAAATTTCCTCACCGGGATGATTGATTTATTTAATTGTAAAAATATATTTGGGATCGTTAGAAAGCTGAGTTGGCCAAAAAAACAAATTCTTCCTTCGTGTTGTTGTGTCAATAAAAACGGAGGGTAAAAAATGCATGGATAAAACAAACCTATGCAGGCCACACACATTCTACCTTCATCTTCCCACCTGGAAGATAAAATACGAATGCTGTTGGAAGAAGATGATTCCCAGTTCTTCTTCAGGGTGTGTGCTGAGCCCATAAGTCAAGGTCAAATAAATCAACTGCTGTCTGGGAGAAGGATTTGAATGGGCATAGGGGGAAAGCTCTGCCAAATGTTAAACTGAGGGAAAGACAGTAGATCAGCCTGCAGCCCTACCCTGTTGACTGAAGTGTTTTGCTATTTCTCCAGTTTCTGCAGTACCGCAAAGACTGTCCAAAATAGGTCAAAACACACTGACGATGCAATACGGGTGCAGTGGCTACTACAACAGGTAACATTACTTAAAATATTTGCAGCAGGAGGTTTTTTTGTTTTTTTTTAAATGACAGAGTGATGATGAGTACGCACAGGACGAGACTCCGTGTGAAGGAGCCGTCGATTCACTTTGAGGTTTAGTCAATCCTGCTTACTGTGAGGGCTTCTGTGTGGATGTGAACCCAGCTGTCAGTTAGAGCATCAGCAGTGGTCCTTTCCTGAACAATGGACGGAAAGGTCAGTGGGACCAAACGGAGAGCAATAATGTAAGTGCACTTGGTTGTTCCCATGTGAACTACTGCATCCCCTCAAGGTCCCCTCAAATCTGATTGTCAGGGACATTGCTGACACTGTATCCATGAAGACTGTTGGCTTCGTCATTGTAACCACCCTCGTGAAACTCAAGATAATGTTAAAAGAGAACATTTTGCCTTTCTACTCACCTACTGTAACTCTAATGCCAGTGTTAGTCAATAAGTGCAGAATTTCCATTCACAATCTCTGTAGATGGAAAGCAACGCTATTCATCTATAATTTACAACATACAGGAATGTTGTCTTGCATTGTGTTCCAAGAAAAGATTAATATTACTCTCATGTCAATATGGTATATGAAAGTATGATTTAACTCTGAGCAAGAGTTAGAGTGCTGAACTATTCTTAATATTAAGTATTTATGCACATATCTATATCGAAGCTTAAACCGGACACGGCAGGAAAAATCTCTTAGTGCTGGGATTTCTATCTCACAGAGTTTGCTCTTACCTTTTACTCTAAATGTGCAAGGAGCTTTAAGATATTTCTAATTATGATAAGCAGCTCTGTTTTTCTGAGAACTGCGTAGTTGGCCAGATGGAAAAGAGAATCAGAAAGGGTTAGCAAGGAATGACTTTATTTGTCTTTTACTGTTTACAGATTTGTTGTTTACAAATCTGAACGGTAAATGAAACTTGAATCATATAGGATCAACTCTGCAATTAAATAAAGATGTAAAATGTGCATGAATGAATTGCATGATCATTTTTCAACAGCTACCTTTGCTGCACTGATGTTGGACATGCTGAAAGTCTTTTGCTCAGGTCTGGTTCCACCACCTCATGTGCACAGTGATTAGAGTCACGATTTTACTTTAAAATGGCAAAATGCTTAAACTTTCCAAAAACCAAAAGACTAAAACTGAACTCTGAGGATATTGAGAGTCTCAAATTTGCATGGGTAGCTTAGAAACTTCAATTTGTAACAGAAACCTTTAGAAAAAAGACAACACACATCTGAAGTTTAATTTCAGGCCCGTATAGAGAGGTAATTGAAGCTCCCATTATTCTGTTTTTAAAATGAAGGAAATTAGAAGGCATTGTCTTTAAAAGGTTTCCTTTATAAGCAACTTTCTAAAGAAATTAACTTTAAGCTTGACATAAAATCAACAACTTAGATTTACGTTTTCCGTCCACATAAAAAAGGACTAAACCTCTTTTACAAAGTTCTTGGTAAATTTGACTGTATAATTGTTTGCAAACAGTTTATACATCTGTTTATTCATTGTTTTGTTTTTTTTTAACGCATGCTCCTTCGTGCAAATTTTAGGTTCCCGAAAGGTGAAATTTCCCTCCTTTCTGAATAGGAAGCAGGGGTTGATCTAAATTACCACACCAACTGCTTATTAACACCACTGATGGGCTGATTAGCTGGTCAGGAAGTCACTTTGCACATTGTGTGCATAGCAATCACCTCCATATTTTTATCTGCAGCTTTCCTCATCTTAAACAGATGCTAGGAAAGAGGGAAAGAAGAGAGGAGGGAGGTTTGATCAACTTAATTAAAGCCTATTAGACATTCTGTGTGGTGGTTTGGATCAGGGCTGTATAGAATAGAAATGAATGTACAAACACACCAAAAGTGTTTTCTGAGCAGAATAACCATCGAAGAGAAACAATGATGTTGTTTCAATTCCAAATTACAAAACTGAGGGGGTAGATTGCCTTGTGCATGCATACACCCCGTTGGGGCAATGCAGCATTTCTGCATTAAAATCCTGCTGTTGAGCCCATCAGCTCGTGTATGACTATCATTAGTCTATCAAAAACAGCCTTAAAGCATGCAGCTATACTTAGCTTTAAGGATGTTGAGAGGACTTGAATCCTCATTGACTTTTTTCCTACTAATATCTGCCTAATAGATGAGGTTATACACCTTTTTCCTTTAGGTGTGAATGAAATCCTCTGGCTGAATGTGAAGTATGCTACAGAGTGTAATAGACAGCCGGCCTTGCAAATCCAGGAAAATGACAACTGAAATTACTACGTAAGCCACAGATTTACATCATTCAAAAAAAAAAAAAATCTACAGGATTAGGGAATGAAATAACAAGTCATGTTCATATCCTCAAAGCTAGCATTCAAACAGAGGGCGGAATGACATTAGAGCAGTGCCTCTGAATCGAGAAGGGGTGCTGAAACACCTTCAGACCTGTCATTACTGTTCCTCGTGAAATGAGCATCAAAACAGTGGAAGATCCCCCACGGTGACATTTAGAAAGTTGCCACGCTTTGATATTTCAAACGGTTCGAGGTTTAAACATGCCGTCTTTGAAGACTCCCAGTTTTGAGAGAATGTCAAAAATAATACAGACACTTTGCAGAGGGGGGGATTTGCTTAAATTTTATCAAACACTTTTCTCGATGAAATCTGATGCCACCCAGCTCACAGTACAAGCAAACACAATCTCAAAAACCTTTTCTTTTTCCTGCTTTCCTCTCGTAGCCTGTGTATGCATATGTCAAACTATCATCAAGACACCACCCAGAGATTTTTTAAAGGCTTGTAGGTACAAAGACAAACATTTATGTCAAGGCACTGTGAAGCTGATTATTATGAAAAAATAAGACATATAGACATAGTAATGACTGAAAAAATGATAGATAATTATCAGAGTTTATGTACACATACATATCTGTCTCTAGGTTGCCAGGTATTTTTGAAACCAATTTCACCATATTGTACTTTTACCCAGAGTCATTTTAATTCACAGTTATACTCTGCTGTCACAGTAAACTTTTATTCACTTGGGTGACAATCATTGAGAATATTTATAGATGGATTTTTCTCACAGCAGTGAAAATACAGGAGATAAGCTATATATGCCCCCATGCAGTCTGATGGACTAAAACACAAACAAGTAAAAAGCTCATTATTGCGGTTGATGACACATACTCGAGTCAGCCAAGACTGGCTGTTGCGTCAGGTGAAAAGCAGTGACAGTTTTTGACCACAAGGATGCACCTGCAGGCACAAACACTAGGGCAACACAGTATACAATTCTTCAAGTCTTCTTTAAAAAAAGGGGCAAGAGCGATGAAGGAAAAAAGAACAAGCGCAGATAACACAGATGTAAAAAAAATTATGCATGAATTAATGATGAAAAGGGTGAGAGTTTGTGAAGGGGTCTCTAAATGTGCAATTGTAATAGTTAAAACTGAAATAAACTTCCAGCTGGTTAAGTAAATTAAAACACAGAAAAAATGTGGCTAGAGCTTTTTTTTTTTTTTTTTTTTTACACCTTTTGTATGTATAATATTAAGATATTATCTCTTTATAAGTCTTCTCTAGATTTTAATACAAAGGGAAGTAGCCATCCCTGCTGTCCATGACAAGTGGCCCCCTTACAATTGGTGCTCACCACCCACAGCAGCACAATAATGGTTTGTCATGGCCATGCCCTGAAAAGTGATGATACACCGCTTTGGCCAGCCATGCTTGCTCACCGTTAAATAGGGATATCTCTTTTTTTTCCCTGAACACCTTGCTCCACTGCTCTGTCCATCATAATAAGAGTATCCGATCCTTGCCTGTGAGAGGAGTAATCGGTGTGAAGCAGGGAATAACATATCACTTGGTATGCCTGCAAGCCCCCGCAAAGCCACAGTCCTAATGAAATATTAATCTGCGGCTCCCCGCTAATGATAATGCACTATCAAGCATGAGTTGGTCCAACTGAGGCAGGCGCACTTCCTGTCACACTTGTGTTATGACAGGCTATCCCCATTATTATAGCCCACAAATGAGATCTGAATCTGTGAAATACAAAAATGGTGAAAGGGGTGCCATGCTGCCTTTATTAATTCTTTATAGCCCCCAATTTCCTCAGACAGTTACACTATAGAACTTTCACCGGGTAGCCTGTTATACAGGGTGTGTGCTTATTAAGATGAAGGCTTAAACTGATGGCCTGTGGATTTCTTTCTCCATCTCAACATCTTTCATGATCTCCCTTATTACAATACCATACATGCATACCATACTGTGTGAACATAAGTTTTACAACTTGACATACTTTTCTGAAAGACGCTATTGTCACAGTTGCACGTTTTACCTTCAAGACAAATGCTGCGGTGCCCACTGCATAGACAGCTTCGTCCACACTCCCTCCACCAAACAGTTTGACACAAACAGCAACAGATCAGACCAGAAAACAGCACAAATCTGAAGAATATCTGATTGTCCTGTCTTCAAACCTCTGAAATTAATTGTGACGTGCTGAAGTAACACTGTTTAGCATTCGATACTGTGCACGGGCCTTTATATATTACATACAGCTCTAAACATGGAGGTATCCAACCATACAGCGTGCGCTGAGATAAAAATCTTATATTGACTGACAAGCAAGATCAAAGGGAGCATTTTATCACTTAGCTTCAAAAGGGAATATGCGGCTCTGTCCTACTGAGGCAACGCGAGGCAAGTCCTATTAACTTGAAATTAATTTCGGTTGAACAAGGCGGGAAACATTTTATTGTAAAATAATAAACCACTTTCTCTCAATTCTGTGGAAGATGCTATCGGGAGCCATCGTAATGAAACTGGAGATCTAATCCAAGGAGAAACTCTGTTGTCAACAGTGATATAAAACTCACAGCAGAGGCACCTCGCTGAGACAAATCCTCTTAGCCACTAAAGATGAGACTGTAACACTGTTTCTTTCAGAGCAGATGACAAACAGAGTTTCACATGTCATCTCTTAATAGTCCCAACCTTGCCCGTGTGGGTGAATTAGCGTCGAGAGCCATGGCGGAGCCACATCAAAAGCAGATGGTCGTCCCCTTGTCGGCTTAAAAGCTGAGTGCCGACTTCAACATGGAGTCGGTGCAGTGCTGTTGGTGCCGAGGTCATGAGGTCAAGGACAAGAAGAGGATGGAGCAGGAGAAAAATGAGTTCTTACATTCTCTGACAAGCTGCATCCTGAGTGCAGTTTTCAATTAAAGCTGCTGGAGTGTTTGTGTGTTAACGCGAGAGTGTGCACTGTACACCTTTTTTTTTTTTTTTTTTTTATGTCTGTTTACACTCATGCCACAGTGTATTGTGTGTGTGTGTGTGTGTGTTTGCATTTCCAGTAGGAAAGTCGGCCAGCAGGATCTTGGCTCAGGGATTCCTGCCCATCAGGACTTGATGAAGGGAACAGATGGGGCTCTCTGAGGTGTGCTCTCAGTTCAGAGTCCCCTGCCTCAGCCCTACTACACACACACACACACACACCTCCACCCTCCCCACCCTCTCCACTCCATCCCCTCCCTCTCCACTCCATCCCCTCCATCCACCAAAGCCAGCTGTGTACGGCCTCTTCGATTTCATCAAAGCGACTGGTCGTCCTGTATGGCAGAGCCACAGCCAATGATCCCTTGAGAAGGTGGCTTTTCTTGAAATCCACGGCTTCACGTCCAGTTAACACAATATGCAACAATAAAAACTGAGCTGATCATCTGAGTAATACGGAGTATTGGTCGCTGGCCAGCCACGCCGTCTCTGTTGCTACAGCTGCTGTAATTGTGCTAAATTAAATGAGGGTTGTTAAACTATATGAGTTCAGCCTGACCGTGGAACGGGTGAGTTCCTGTATTGATTCACATTTTTTCACTTACTGCTTTCATCATTATAATACTGTGGTGCAGATAAGTAACAACAGTTTTGAGGTACTTGTACTTTTCTTCAATATATTTATTTTATCCTACTTCATACTACAAATACGTTCATTTTACAGCTTTGGGTATTAAAATAAGGATGTTACACAATTGATAATATAATAATAATTCTAAATGCAACTCTTTGGAGATTAAACCAGTCCCCAGTTTTGTCCTCTGTCAGCATCCAGAGGTTCCAGCTCTTGTTTCACCTTCAGCAGTTGCAGTGTTAATATGCAGCCTCCACACTGATGCTTCAGTGTTAATCATCTAATGGTGTCATCACACAGAGGGACCAAACCTGAACTTGACCTTATTTTACTTATGTATTTTTCTGTATAAATCATATATTATAATGCCAGACTGATAATCGTGATGGAATATTTTTAGAATGAATGTATTGGTACTCTGACTGAGTGAGGTACAATACCCCAGTCCTACTTTTGGAGCCCCCTACTGTAGGGCTTTCTGATCCTTTTACCTTCCCATCGCTCCTTGTCTGCAGGTCGCCAATTGTCACATCTGGAACACCTGTAGCACCCAGGAGTGTGTTTCAAGGTGTGGAAGTTCTGGCTGCCAACTAAAAACAGTGTGACTTAAAACACCTGCGCTCACAGACCACACGCGTCTGAATTTTTTTGGTTTCCACAACTTTAATTTGGCTCAGTTTGGGTCACTGAAATGATTTTTCTTAATTTCTAACCATGGTTTGTCTCCCTTTTGGCGTTGGCACTCGAGCCAGAGTCATAAGCCAGGAAGGGTAATAACACTGCAACAGCAGACAAATGTTTTGTGTAGAAAAAAAGGAATAAAACATACAGAAAGGCAAAGTGATAAAGTCAGCACCAAGCCGGTGGATTCAGTGGAGCATTTAGCAAATAAAGAACAAGACCTTTTCCTCAGGAGTCAATAGAGACCAAAACTGTTAAAAGTAGAATAAATATCATACTTACATGAAGACTCTGCTGGATCCGTTGGTAGGGAGTGTTTTGCTAAAACAAATCAACTTTATTGGATGATCATCACTTAAACTGCCTTTAATAGTGGCAGAGCTTTGAACAACTTAACCATAAATGTATTTAAAATGATTTTTTTGATGCTATTCTATCCCAGACACACTCAGGGCAGTAAGTTGTTTTTATGTAAATGCACAACAACCCTTCATGGAGATGTTATTAGATTTTTATTTAGCTAATGTATGTTCAACTATGTTGAAAAAATTAAATTAGAAATGTAAAAATGTAATAATGATGAGGAGCCCTCGTCACACGATATAAGGTAACTGTGATATCTGTCAGTGAGTAATGTGAGCGATGGAACAAAACCATATGTTTTTATCCAATCTACAGTGTTGTGAGCAGAAAAATTAGGATTCAAGGCACATCCACTAAACACTGATTTATCCTTGTCTCGGCTGTTTCATGAAGATTAACTCTCTTTTCTTTTTAGTTATCTGTTTTTCTCACCTAAAAAATAGACCAGTTTTCATACAGCATTTAGAAAGACGGGCTGTCTATTTATTTGTCCATATTCCTCTACGGGCATATTCAAATCAATACACTGTGAGGTTTTAATTAATCTGCAGACAGCTTCTGTATGTTTTCTTAAAGATAAAGAAAGGCAAAAGCCGAGCCTGCTTTTTAATTTCCTTGCATTGTTTGCGCCTATGATTGCATTTCTGCTAACCCGCACTGTCTATATTCAACAAGCTTACAAATTTGCCACGTTTCACAAGAACTCATTGTGTCTCAGCCAGTATTGTGGTGCTGGTGTGGTTGTTTTATATATATATATATATATATATATATATTTTATTCAGGCAAAAAAATAAATAAATAAATAATAAGACAGGGCTGCTACTCACAAATCCCATACTTACACCTGGGAGATACTCCATGCAGTGCCCCCTTGAGTAGATGCACTTGAGCAGTTCGGGGGGTGAGGACCTTGCTCAAGGGCGCCTAATTAGTATTTGGGGGCAAGAGTTTATTCATCTCTTCTGGCACAAAGAGAAGTTCAATGTGGTGATCTTCTGCTCACCATCTTGCTTCCCTACCCTTGAGGCTGCAGCCACCTTACGTTGTATAGGACGGAGCAGAGAGCAACCCACAGCAGAGCAAATGCGGTCCCGCTCCATCACATGAGATTGTTTTCCATGCTTTCGTCTACCGCCGGTACTCTCTTATGAATTGAAAGGACGAAGTTAGTCTTTTTTTTTTTTTCAAAATCCTAATAACCTGTATAATCTGCCCAGTTGTTTCTCATTTATTATTCCTCCATCGATTTTCACCATCAGTCCTAAACCTCCTGACCTCCACAGCCCTCCCCCCAATGAGTCATTGCTCTCTCCCTGCCTCTCTCTCTTTCTCTCACTCACACATTTACGCACACACACAAACATTTTCTACAGATGAGGTTGCAACTGCCAATCAATTTAGCGCCCCAAGCATATGTAGTAGGGTGCTATTTTATTTTCATAAAAAAAAGGCCCAAATTGTAATTAGCAAAGATAACTTGTGCTGTTTGACAGCTAAAGCGTGACAAAAAAATGTAGGAAAGGAGCAACAAGCATTAAATATGTCTGAGTAAACATTGTACATTATGTGAAAACACCTTCAGCTAAACTGCAACATTTCAGCGAAAACTCTTCGAATCAAATAAATGAGTGGAATTTTTTATTTCACTGAAGTATGATTTGTCATCAAGTCTACTTATAATTTGTTGATGGGATTTTAAGTTGTTAAGGTTTATGGCTGGAGCAATTATTCAGCCAATTTTGACTTTTGGATTCATTGTTTAGTCAATGAAAAGTCAGAAACCCCCGGCTGGAGACGATCGCAGAGTTAATTAGTGTTTTAGCCGTGAAGGCATATGTGTTTTCAGCTCAGGTGTATCATGTGGGCAGCAGCGGGGCTTTTGGAGCCAGTGGCCCGGATCCACTTACTGAACATTCCACCTCTGTGTCTTTTCTAATTTCCTATGACCAGACTCGTTTGTCGTTGTGATCGCTATCTGTGCAAACAATCCCTTAAGGGATTAATAACTCGGGAGATGGAGGTGGTGATAAATGATGCTTTGATGGTCCCTTGTCTGAGACTGTACAAATTAACTCCAGCTCACTTGCCATTATTTCTCCTGCTTCTCGATGCTGCACCAAGACGCTCCATTATCTTACCGGACCCTCCATTGTGTTTGATGTTCATCGTGAAAAATACAGATTTTAAAATGGCACGTATCCTGAAACTAACCGTGTTCGCGGCTGACCTCGCAACAAAAAGCTGCTGGGGTTTGCTGACAGCTGAGAAACTCCTAAAATATCACCAGTGATGTGCTCTATCACTCAACAGTGAAGAATTTTAATGTGACAGCATGAAGTGAGGATTTGGAACAAATTCAATGGTGTTCAGTGCCTTTCAGACTTTGTCAGTAGAATGTGTTGACAATGCATACAATTGTCTGTGTCTCACACAACATGTTGATGGTGTAGAAAATGGAATGATGAAGAAAGTTTTCTTAATGAGATTTTCTTCAGCACGCCTCTTCTGGGTAAGAAAAGGATTACCTTTTGGTTAAAGGTATCCATTTCAGTGGGTCACAGTTTAGGTGATTTCATCTTACTGGCTGTCAGACTGCCTCACAACAGTGATATCAACACCCACACTGAGTTGCAAAATGAAAAGGGGTAACATTACATTGCATCTCTAAGTTTCCTTGGAAAATTTCTTGTTGCCGGGGCCTCAATTGTTCTGCTTTCTCACCTGGCTCACAAACGATTTACAGGGATAACAAAGACTGATTTAACATCAAGATTCTTTATGTCTATTAATTGAAACAATGATCCATTGGTTTCTGACGGAAGTAGAAAAAGGCAGACTTCATATTTCTCGCTGAAAACTAACAGATTTGTTTCATTGATATGAGAAAAGTCGCTGACAGATTTGTTCAACTCCCTATGAGTTGATTAAAAACACTATAGGGTTTATTTATAAGAAATGGAAATATAAAATAGTGGCAGCATGGCGGCATAGTGGTTAGCGCTGTAGCCCCAAAATAAGAAGGTTGTGGGTTCTATTCCCGGCCTGGGGTCTTTCTGTGTGGAGTCTCCATGTTTCGTCCGGGTACTCTGGTTTGCTCCCACCGTCCAAAGACATCATGTTTGGGTTAATTGGTGACTCCAAATTGTCTGTAGGTCTGAGTGTGAGTGGTTGCTGGTCTCTGTGTGTTGGCCCTGTGATGGATTGGCGACTTGTCTTAGGTGTACCCCACCCTCACCCAGTGTGAGCTGGGATTGGCTCCAGCATCTCCCATGACCTGGAAACAGATAAGCGGTTGAAGGTGAATGAATGAATGAATGAAAGGGAATATAAAGATGAGAAAAAAAATTGAAAATCACTCTAGCACTTTTCACTTGCATTGTTAAAATAGAAATGGACTCTGAAGGGACTCAAATGAATGGCTTTAACTTACGTAATGTTTTCTGGGTTGGCTGAAGTGTGAATTTCCCCAAATATAATAATATATATATATAATATATATAATATAATAAAGAGAGTGACAAATGTTTGCCCTTACACAAACATGAGCCCAAATGCAATCCTACTATTCAAATCAATAAGTTGTGCATGCTTGACCTTTACACAACCTTCACCTGACCTCACCAATTATCTGTAACGCCCAACTATAACCTGACCTCAGCCTCACATGTGACCTCCAACAACAACAGAGAGGGAAATGCTTAGAAACTGACCAACTCTTGACAGGTCTGCAATGTTTGTTTTATGGTTGGTAAGATCTGCTGTTGATTATTTCAGTTCCCTCATCTTCACAGTGTTTAGCTTCTTTTGTTAAGATAAATCTAATTCTAAAATCAAATCTACTCTAATTTTAAATTCATGCACCAGTGTTGTTTTCCACTTTGGCAAAAAGTTACTCTTCATCTAGTAGTTTACACAAAATCATATGCTGATTTGTTCACAATTACTTCACTGTCTCTCATTGAAACATGTACTGCTTTAGTAACATAACAGTCTCAGATGACATTATTGTTCAACACCTCTCAGTGTGGCACCAAACTAGTAAAGCTCAGTTTCATATTATAGCTGATTCTTTTTTGTTTGTTTGTTTGTTTTTTATATGTTGAGTCATAAGCAGAGCTCATTCCTGAGAGCGAGCGCATTTGTCAAGTCAACAAAATTGTCGAGCTCCTTAATATTTATCATTCCTTGGTCTTTTTCAGGATTGCTGACGGTAAAATATTTGAAATACAATCTGAGTAGTCAAGTTAGGTTGCATTTTCAGAGATGAGATTTCAATGAGATCTCAAAACAGGTGCAGATTATTTTCTGTGAAGTTCAAATATGGGTTTTTTTTTTTTTTTTGGTTTGTTTGTTTTTTCCCATCAGGCACAGGAGCATGCCTTCAAAGATCAAGAGATATCTGGCTCAATGAAATTCATAAATGCAGCTGAAGAGAAAGAATAAAAGTGTTTGTAACTCAAATTACCAACCCAAAATCATTCAAAATCTTCTATCATATATTTTTTCATGTGAAAAAATTATGAAATCATGTAAAAGAAACTAAAGAGAACAAAACTAGACCATACTCTGTGTGTACAATGACAACAGGTCTATTTGGTGGATTTTTTGTTTTTTGAGTCCTCATTAGAATATGAAACTGTCTTCTGGTCAGATGATTTTTTTTTTCATGCCCAAGTAAAATATATTAAAAGTAATAATGTATAAAATGTATTCTTGACATCAGAAACTAATTGAAATTTCCAGAAAAAGCCACTGAAATGACTTTGGTGGCTTGTTTTCTTGTTTGTTATTTTCAAAGTCAAGAATGTCTGAACCAGGTGAGATGTCATGGAAAAACAAGAAGTTGTAAAGGTTTTCATATTTAAAAAAAAAAAAAAATAGGGATGGAAAAAATAGAAAAATTGTGGCGTAAGAACCAAAGTTTTTGTGAGACTGTGCTATAAAACATGTTTTAAACACTCAGAATGTTTTATGCACTCGTAGCTGCTCTACTCTTTTTGGAAATCATCCATTAATAGACTTTAAATTTGTTGAGCTATGCTCTCTCTCTCTGCCACACAGAGCTGCTCAAATTTTCCAGCTATGGGCTCAGTGAGCGTTTCACTGGGCTGCTACAAGGCGTACTCGTGATTTATCAAAGATCACATAATGATATTTATCCAATAGACGTCAGCAGATTGGGAAGCCTGAGTGTGTGGGAATGAGTCATGATAGGGTTGTAAACTCAGGCAGAGCACTTACTCGCCACACAGTTTAGTGGATTAAGGAGTGCCACAGTCACACTCACTTAGAGGGCTGTGTCAACATGGGAAGCATCTCCCAAGTCGCTGGATAAATCAATGTCTAACCTGCTCTCTGGGAAGCTTTAGAGGTTATGCAAATGAACAAAGCCAGGATGTGACATTTTGAAAGTCCTGGATGGATCACCCCTATTAGCCAAAGCTTTGACGGATCTTAAAAGGTATTTTCCCCTCCCACCATGCCGGTCTATTCTCCCCTCTCACTCCTCTCCCAACATGATATGTGGTCAGCTGGGTCAACAGGGAGTTCATATAAAACAAACACAGCCTCCACTGCAGGGGAGCCCACCTGTGAAATGGAAGCAAAAGAGAAAAGAAGCTGTCTGGATTGCGGAAGCAGGGAGCACCTAACTGATTTGATGTTGCGTTAAGACTGAACGAATGGGGCGAAGAAACCGGCGCTTATACTGAAACCGGGATTGCTCCATTTTTGTCTCGATCACTCTGCTGTGCAAAAGGAGTGATTCATGGAGATGAAGCCTGCAGCACAACAAGCTGTCCGCAAGCTACACAGCCGGCAGTGGATCCTGTTCACAACAGCACTCACAGGCAATAATTGCACATGTGCCAAATAATCACAACGGAAACACACATCATCATAAAATGAGAACAAAATGTCATATTTAATATTCGCTCTCCCCATTAAAGACCTGATATTGTTTGCGCAGAGCCCAGGTGACATTGCTAACCTCTATAGAAATTAGTTGCAGCACTCAACTGATGAGATGACAGTAGCCAAGAAAAAGTGTATTATTGTTGACGAGGGTGGTTGAAAGTCCTCAAAACAATTTATTGAGGGAAGAATGGGTTGATTGAATTCTGACATACACCAGTGCTCATTCAGCTGTAGAATACAAACTCACTAATGCCACCAGCTATTATTATAATTATTATCTTTTTTTTTCTTTTTTTTTTTTTTTTTGCCAGACACAGTTTGACATAAGGCTTCCACCTCCATTCACCATTAAGTCCAGATTTTATTAAATCAAATCTAGAAAGTTGAATGTTAAAGATACTGGATATTTGGTAACACCTCTATATTGACATGTTTAGGAATAATGACAAATACTTAAATACAGCCTTAAAAACAGCCTTTTGACCAAACAATACTTTGATTATGTGTTATGATGTATATGTATATATACCTAATCTTAAGGGTGATTAAGATCCATTGTTGGAAAACATAGATTTTCTAAAGGTTTAAAGTGAACAAGTATCGCTAAATGAATGACAATCAACTAAAAGGTCAGGTTATATGCTGGCAATGTACCAGCTGCACAAATATGTACAATGCAAACATTATTAATATTACAACTACATAATTAGCAGATACCCGCACAGGGCTTATTTATATTCCACGTGTTAGTTTCTAATCATTAGCTCCGATGAAAAGAAACACAGATACTCTTTATATTGATTTACTGAGACGTTCGCTGTTTAATGATTGAATGTTCATTTTAAGAAATGAATAATTTCTCATCGCGTCCTTGATAATGAAGTAGTGCATACGATATTATCTATCATGAATAAATGAACAATGCGATGCAATGTCAGGCAAACACCTCACACTCTGATGCTGACTGTGACCTCCACTGCTGCATTCCTATCTGAACCGTCCACAGACCTCTAAAAGCTTCATGAGTGCTGACAGCAGCAATAATAAATAAAAAGTCATTGTTCACTAGTGAGTGCTTTTACAAATTTCCACTTCATGATTATCCTGTAGCTTCTTATCTTTTAAAGAAAGGCAGGACCGTTGCGAACCTCTGTGAGCAGAAAGTTCAGCGAGAAAAAAACAACGCAGTCATTAATAAATACCCAGGGAAGCGAACAGCCTCTGCACACAGAACAGAAAGACAGAGGAATCACTTGGGATTTCCTGATGCTTGTGACAAAGAAGTGGAGTCATGAATATTTAAAGTGCTGCCACGAGATGAAAAGTCTAAAGGTGTGGCAGGTAACATCAAAGTTAGATGGAAAAAGTTTTTAAAAATCCCACAACATCTGTCCTGTATAGCTCATTCAATTTACCATGTACAGCTTCTTTTTTTATTTAGAAGGTAAATCTCTGCATATTTTAGCCGTTCCAACCTACAAAGCGTGAGCTTTTTACCCGTTATGGACCCATGTGGACCTTTAAATTGGATTTACTATACGGAAATTACAATCAATACTCAATATAAAAAAATTAGGATATAAAAGGTAAATCATTCTAAGATATGAGCAGAGGCGTGACTGCCTGTGCTGTTCCACACCAGGAGTGAACAAGACTGCACAGACCATTAGAGAGGAAATTCTGTGTGAAATAGAACTCAGACATTCTCCTATACAAGGTTGCACAAAGTGATGCATGACTCGGTGAGAACAGATGAACAAAGCCTTCCTCAGTGTAGACTATGCACCATGTGAATTTGGGACAACAGTGTGATGTCGCTGACATTGCCGAGCTGTATCTCACACATCGGCCTATACCTGATATGCGTAGGGAAAAAACTCAGATTTTCTTTGAACTTAAAAAAGAAAAAAAAGAAAGAGATATAGCTATTATTTTTCTGAGAACGGCATTTGACAGATATCCACTGCAGGGAATGAAACATTCTTAACTACGCCACGCTAACTCCACTTGTCTGTGTAAATATGTATTCATGAATTTTATTGAATTGTCGGCATAATAATTTATAGTCTGTACATGACAATTGTGAAGTGTACAGTCAGTGCTAGTTCAACCGGAGTTTAATTTAAAGTTAACGATTCAACACAACAAGCAACCTATGGCAGCTTCTTTGATTTTTCTTGAAGCACAGCCATGATGGCTTGCGTTTAGTAAAATGTGCAAATTTGCTCACTGTAATTGAATTTAGAGCGTTCAACCAGATTATTATTGCCAGATCAAGTGGATCCTCTTCGTGCAGCAAGTCCACTGGAATAAAACTGACTGTGCCACAGTACTCCAGAAATTAAATCCAGGCTCGCATCGTCTGCCATCACCGCCGGCTGATGTGAAACACCAGCTCGGATACTTGTTTACGCTGAGTTAACACAACTCTGCTCCAAAAGCAGCCACGGTGAAAGTTTGAACTCTCCAGGAATTGGTCTTTCCTTGGCTAAATGCCGACTTTAAATAAAGACCGGCAGCAGTTCAGAAGTCCACAACAACACGAGCGCAGACAGCAACATGCAACGAGATACATTCTAGCACCATCGACAGCACCACAATAAGCTGTATCACACTTTTCTAACTTCAGCCAAACACAACCTACTTTATCGGAGCTTTGTATTATTAACCCTGACTTTAATATTAACAGCACTATCTGGGAGGAGGACATTTCAGGTCAGGCGAGTAACACTTCTGCCATCGAGCTGCCTGGCATACTCCAGTCTTTTACTGATGAGTATCTTAATTGATGCAGTTGAGGCTTTTCTTTGATCAAGGGCGTGTGTTCATCAAGGACATAAAAGACTTCCTATTACACTCCAATACCCCGATTTCTGCCTGTCAAAAATTCAAACTCCTGACCCTGTCCTTGCCCAGTACTCAACTGCATATCTATTAGGCTGCTGTTGTGCCTACAAATTGATGACTACAACATCCACTCTTCTTGGTGTTGTAAAATTATGTTTTCCTATATGATAACTGTATTTTCATTTCACACCCACTATTCATAAATAGAAACTCATCCCCCCCACTGCATATTTCACCAAAGGACGACGGAGCCCTATCCAGGCACGTCGCACCAATCTTCATTGGCAGTGTCGAGTGTGACATTTAATCTAATCTTGTCCTCCCTCCACTTCGTCTCACTGCTGGTTTAACAGACTATTATGTTTTTAGTGTTTGTGGTCCAAGTGCGCAAACCCTCCTCTATCTTGTTCAGTGACTTCTCGTCCAAGTGGAATATTTGATTTACCAGAGCTATGGACGTCAGGATATCTCACAAACCTTCAGTTAGTCATGTAATTTGTTGATTTGGTTTTTAACAGATCACAGTTTTCCAAGGACTTTTACCAGACTCTTACTGGTCACAACACAGACTGACAGAGAAGACAGTAAAAAAAAAAAAAAAACATCCATCAGTTAAATATCAGTTGGGTAGGAGCTTCTTGCCCTGATGAATCAGACTATAACCTTTTTTTAGTTTACTCCTGTTTTGGGTAATGTCCATTTCAAACCAGGGAGACAGAATATAAGCTTCAAACACTGTTTGGATCTTCGGCTCCAAAAAGTATGAGATTAGTTCAATGCAGGCACTCCGATGACATTTCAACAACCAGCACAAAAATATAATCTCCTCAAAAAACGTTTCTTTAAAAACGTACAAATTAGGAGCTTCATATATTTGTAAATTAAAAGTACAGTGCAGCTTTCTGACATTGAGCCGTCCACGACAGATCATGTAAATGGCAGTGGACGGTTATCGATGTTTTATAACATGCTCTTAACTGGTTTGAAACAAAACTCCAACTTTTATTTGGATGTCTTGACGAATGACCTTCAGTTAGACATCAGGGTTGAAGATTGGGAGCGGTCATGTCTCTTCCCTCAAACTCAAACCAAAACCACCAGATGCAGACTATTATTATATAAGTGGTTGTTTAGGACGTACATTACACCTGTCAAACTACATCATTTCAACGCTAATATTCCTGACAGCTTTATTAAATCTAAAAATGACACTGGCACCTCATTCTACTATATGTGGAAGTGTCAAAAGTTCCAAATATACTGGAAAGAAGTTGTTGAACTTCTTTCTAACCTGACAGGCGCTGCCGTTCCAAGAAAGCGTGAACTGTGTCTACTCCATATATATCCCGAAGATTGCCACATAACTGCAAGAAAACAGAAACTAATAAACTTTTATCATCTCTAAGCCAAAAGAGGAGCAGTTTTAAAATGGAAGGATTGTAAAACTTTACACCAAAACATTAAACAATGGCTCAAAGAAATGCCCTGTTCTCTGGCACTGGAAAAGAAAACATATATATTAAAAAGCAAAGCTATCTATAAGTAATTTGATTCTGAATTCACGAGTGAAAAAACTGATAAAAAAAAAATAAATCTCTCTCTTCAAACCAGATTATGTGTTGCGGCTGGAACAATTGGGATGATATTTAATGAAAAGGATGACTTTTTATTCTATCCGTGTATAAATACTTGCTGCTCCCACATCTTCAAGAATTCCATACAGCATCATTCCTATGAACTTCATGCAGCATCATGTTCCTGCCTACACCTGTTTGAATATCCCCTCCTCCTGCTCTCTTTCTCTCCCTACTCTACCCAACTTTTACCCCCCTGTGTTAACTTTTATTTCGATAATCAATAAAAAAAAAGAAGCCTGTTAAATCATAATAGTTTACAAGCTACAATATTTCATGTCTTGTGTATGTAGCACAAGAGATTGGTCTCTCTGCATGCCGATGTTTCGTTATTCCTTTTTCTGGTGGCATATATGTCAGTGTTGAAACCACCCCCCCCCAAAAAAAAATCAGAATCATCTCTTTATTCTGATATTCTCATCTCTTGCTTCAGGCGAAGACAACAATATACCAAATGTACACCCACATGCATCATTTCAACAGCATCCCCTTTGGTGACAAGTCCATTCCCACAAGCATTATCCAACATAATATCACACTCCAAAATAGCAAGACTGTTCGAAGAGTAAAATAAAATGTAGCAGCAGAAATTTTAATTGCCCGTCATCAGAGTTAGAAAACCACATTCTCTTTGGCCCATTCATGCCTGCTTGGGAGTTTTTAATACAAAGCCATTTTTCATGAGTGTAATGATTAATATTACACCACAATGAAGGCTAGAATTTAAGAATTATTTATTGATTTCGCTCGGGGGCCTTTGGCTTTGGGTGACATATGAATTGGAGCAACTGGTGCTGCAGTACAATACCTGCGGTAAACAGATGATGAAGTCATGCTTTCAAAATCACATTAGCATGGCTTGGACCAGTTTTACATAACGCATCCCTGGATACTGCCGCTCCCACAGAGACGTGAATAAAGCATAAGGCCTTACGCAGTATCTTCCTGTGCTCTATATATCCCCTCTCAACTTTTTATAAATTTGCAGTATTTATCATTTGGAATTCTACCACAAAAGGCCTCTGTGTATCACTGGGGGAAGGCGAGGGAAATGGCAAAGGGAGTACTGAAATAAATTATTCGCAGACAAATCTTTTATTCCAACACCGAGCACAGAAAACAAGTGTGCCAGCTCCCCCAGTAATTCAAGAGGTACTTTTCTTTTGTTCTTCCCTTTGTTTTCAGTTCAAATGTGGAAATAGAAGTTGCTAAATAAGACCCCTCCCGTTTCCCAACTCCCCCCACGAGCGTCGCCTGTCTTTCCCTCTCACTTTGGCTTGCTTGCGCAATAGATCTGTTTTACCTGTTGTCAGTAACTTATACCTCTGAGTGTGGACCATATTTTAGATTACATTTGTCCACTCTGAGCTGGTGGAAACAGCCCCCCCATCCATTGTTTATTAAGTTTGTCAATTGAAGGAATTACTCATTCTGGGCCAGCTAAATGAGTTGACCTTATAAAGCAATAAGAAGGTTAGTCCTTGTGTAGCACGCTGGGTGTCCCACCTTTCTCCATCCCATGTGACCCTTTCGTTCATAGTTTGGACTGCATCCCTCTTATTAAGACTTCATTAGTGCCACACTATCAATATTTCACCCTCATTCTTTCCAGCTGTTAGGTAATAGTGAGAGAGGAGGAGCTGTTCGGTCGAAGGGATGAGATGGAGGGAATGGGAGAGAGAGTTCTTTCATCATGCATCGCTGAGTGGAAGTGTCGAAGCAAACGTGGTTATAGCATGGGGCATCATATAATGAGTCAACCATCCATTTTAAAGCCCGTTCTCATCTTTAGATCACTTTTAAAATCCCTTCGTGATGACTGTGGAGCTTCCTAAAATGAAAAAGAAAAATCTCTTTTCAAGATGTTAGGAATGTGGGAAGCCCAGTGGGTCAAATTTACCCTCTAGAATGGTTCACACATCCCTGCAGAGGAAACCTAATCGTGTTGCAAACATCAGCTGACCATTTTTTTAGGTGGCGTCTTGCTTTTCTACATTAATAGCGTGCACCACTGCAGGAGTCTTTAGTTAGGACTTGTGGGGGTAAAACACAGTGATAAAGAGCATTAAAACAATGCGGGATGTCATGAATTGAAAAAACGTAGTTTCCACCAACAGTCCAGTGATTCAAACTGAGCCCTTTCATTCAAAATTCCTCCTTATGTATCCTGCAGCTCAGGCTAGAAAGTAGAGTATTACGATAATTGAGTTCCTTTGGGTAAAATAAACCAGTTTGGGATTAACATTTTGTTGTTCTTCAGTAAATCACACTCTCTCTCTCCCAGTTCCATCTGCTGATCATGTCAGATTGTTGCATCAATCTGAAAAAATACTGCAGTTTCTCCAGGAATGTTTCTGGGCCTGCTTCATTGCTGCAACTGGAGTTCAAGTGCTCATTGAATTATTGATGCCCCACAGGTGAGAGGACCACAGTAAATGATGCATAACCCACATGCATCCACTCTGGTTTGTGTTTACAAGGTAATATTCATTACTGGAAATTTTCATTCATGCTAACCGACCACTTTATGAAATAAATAACCTCTGTGGATTATTCAATCGCGATGATTAGAGGCAAACTAATCCTCTGTTTGTGGTGTAAGGAGGTAGAGTTGCATCTTTTCTCAGCTTCCACAAAAAAAAAAAAAAACAACAACAAAAAGAAAACCACTGCTGCAATGATGCAGATGTTTGGTACAACATCGAAATGTGTTGGGTAGTTATGTTTTCTCCACATTGAAGAGTGTGTGCTGTACGTATATCTGCTGTATTTCTTGTGCTGAACAGACTTGTATATACTGCATGCATGGGTGTGTGCGTGTGTGTGTGTGTGTGTGAGAGAGAGAGCGAGAGAGAGAGTAATATCTTGAGATACCTGGCATCGCTGCTGCCTCTGTTTGTTTGGCTCCGGGCTTTCAGACTGTCAGCACGAGGGCTGTGTAGTGAAACAAAACATGCTGTCATCTCCGTAACAAGTCTAGCCGCTGGGACTCAACACACACACACACAAACACATCAGTGAGACAAGATGATATGGCTAAGTCTCTAACTCTCAACATTCTTGCTCCAGCAGTTGACACTCAGGACCGTAGCTACTCTGGGGATATTGAAAAGCTATGAAATGTTCTTAATTTGGTGTGTGTGTGTGTGTGTGTGTGTGTTTTGTTTTTGTTTGTTTTTTTTTTTCAGTTATTTCTTTGCACCACCTTTTGGTATAAGTACATCGCATCCTGCAAATGTGACAAGATGTTAATCATGTTTCTACTTGGTATAGGTTTGGAGATAAGACATCACACAGTTTGATATGTGGAGACAGACATAGGAGGGGTGTAAAAAGGACTTCTCTGTCTCTGAATTGTGTTTCCCTTCCATTGCAATTCTGACCCAACTTTCATCGTGTTTGTCTTTGCCCATCTGTTGTCTAAACGCTGCGCTCCTAGAGGCACATCAGCCCCGGTCTGTAAGCTGTTACAGACGGGAAGTCAAGCGCCTCTTTCAATTACTCTCTTATTGGCTTGGACCTCCCTCAGGACAGGCCAGGCCCAGTGTCAATCCTGCCCGTAATGAGAGGAGATCTCTCCCCGTGGAGGAAGTGTCTCTTTGGGTTTGCGTTATGTGTCCTCCTCCCCTAACTCAACAAATAGGAAGTGCAGGGGGTTGTATGTTTCCGCATTGTGTACTGTATGTGTGTGTCCTGTTCTTTCCTCCATGTTCACTATTCTGCACATTCTAAATCCCTTCACACAAATACTCTTTCCCCAATCTCCATCACTTATCTAAATCAGATCTGTGACCAACTGAGCACCTTTTTTTTCCTTCTTTTTTGAGCCTCATGTGACATTTTGTTCAGCAGAGCATGCTGCCATTTTGTCTGCCTGCGAGCTGTCAACTGTAGCTGTCCAGTGTAATAACACATAACACCAAAAACTTCTTTCGCAAAGAAACTTGGTGTTCCTCTCCAAGGATTGGGAGTGTGTTATATGTGAGGGGGGTGGTGAGAGAGGGGTGAAGAGGGGGTTTGGTTGGGAGGGGGGTTGTTGGGTGTCGATTGTGTTTTTGAACTTCCCAGCCAGACAGCTGTACACCCGCCCAGTGTGAAGGTCAGGCTACAGCCCGACTAGCAGCAGGGGATGTCACACCAGGACAGGCCATGGCAGCCATGCACAAAATTGCCTCAACAGATCACAGACCTCCACCCATCTGCTGTGATGCCAGATTGGGGGGGTTGCAGGCGGTTGAATTCAGTGGTCAATCTAAAAGCCCTCCGTAAGATTCACAGCAGTATTGCATGGGCCGGTTTGGAAATTAGGAATTTGCTCCATCATAAATTTATCAATCAGAGAAACTCCATTGAAATGCTCTGTAATCGGAATTTAGGGTGCACTCAGTGCACACTCTCAATCTAGTCAGAAATATTGTATTTGTTATTTATTCTATTAAGTTATTTAGCAATCTAGCAATATTAGTTTCTATACTTTGATTGTTCCAGCTATAGTCTAGCAGCTTTCCTTTGCATTGTTGGTCATAGTGTATTTTTTTGCCAGATGTGACAGGATGATGACCCGTGTTGTTGCTATGCAGCATTTCTAGGGCAGCATCCTATACAGGAGATGGCTTGTAGGCC
Organism: Remorina albescens; assembly: GCA_034769265.1. NCBI lineage: Eukaryota > Metazoa > Chordata > Actinopteri > Carangiformes > Echeneidae > Remorina > Remorina albescens. Next base: position 6,838,278 of record CM068486.1, read on the forward strand.
AAGTTTACTGTCCGCTGGGTCTAAGGACAATATCATGTTTTGCCAACGTTGACAACATGTAAATATCCACCGGGACGCCACCCATGACAACAGTAGGACAACAGCTGGGACTGTCAACAATAATGAACAAAAATATTGCTTATCTAACAGCAAGAAACTGCTTATGTAAAATCCAGGGATATAAAGAGGTATTTACAGTGGTCACGAAAAGTATTCAATTTTTCACTCTTTGTTAAATTGTGGCCATTTGATAAAATCATTTAAGTTGAATTTTTCCTCATTAATGTACACACAGCACCCCATTTTGACAGAAAAACACAGAAATGTAGACATTTCTGCAAATTTATTAAAGAACAAAAACTGAAATATCACATGGCCATAAGTAGTCAGACCCTTTGCTGTGACACTCGTATATTCAACTCAACTGCTGTCCATTTCTTCTCATCATCCTTGAGATGGTTCTACACCTTCATTGGAGTCCAGCTGTGTTTGATTAAATTGATCGGACTTGATTAGGAATGGCAAACACCTGTCTATAGAAAACCTTCCAGCTCACAGTGCATGTCAGAGCAAATGAGAATCATGAGGTCGAAGGAACTGTCTGAAGAGTTCAGAGACAGAATTGTGGCAAGGCACAGATCTGGCTAAGGTTACAAAAGAATTTCTGCTGCACTTAAGGTTCCTGAGAGCACAGTGGCCTCCATAATCCTTAAATGGAAGACGTTTGGGACGACCAGAACTCTTCCTCGAGCTGACCGTCCAGCCAAACTGAGCAATCGGGGGAGAAAAGCCTGTGGCTGAGCTCCAGAGATGAAGTGGGGTGATGGGATAAAGTTCTAAAATGTCAGCCATCACTGCAGCCCTCCACCAATCAGGGCTTTATGGCAAACGGGGCTGACGGAAGCCTCTCCACAGTGCAAGACACATGAAAACCCGCATAGAGTTTACCAAAAAACACATGAAAGACTCCCAGACAATAAAAAATAAGATTCTCTGGTCTAATGAGACCAAGATTGAACTTTTTGGCCTTAATTCTAAGCGGTATATGTGGAGAAAATCAGGCACTGCTCGTCACCTGCCCAATACAATCCCCACAGTGAAGCATGGTGGTGGCAGCATCATGCTGTGGCAGTGTTTTTCAGCTGCAGGGACAGGACCACTGGTTGAAATGGAAGGAAAGATGAATGCGGCCAAGTACAGAGATATCCTGGATGAAAACCTTTTCCAGAATGCTCAGTACCTCAGACTGGGCCGAAGGTTCACCTTCCAACAAGACAATGACCCTAAGCACACAGCTAAAATAACGAAGGAGTTGCTTTGGAACAACTCTGCGACTGTTCTTGAATGGCCCAGCCAGAGCCCTGACTTAAACCCAAGTGAGCATCTCTGGAGAGACCTGAAAATGGCTGTCCACCAACGTTCACCATCCAACCTGACAGAACTGGAGAGGATCTGCAAGGAGGAATGGCAGGGGATCCCCAAATCCATGTGTGGAAAACTTGTTGCATCATTCCCAAGAAGACTCGTGGCTGTATTAGCTCAAAATGGTGCTTCCACTCAATACTGAGCAAAGCGTCTGAAAACTTGTGGCCATGGCCATGTGATATTTCAGTTTTTCTTCTTTAATAAATTAGCAGAAATGTCTACAATTCTGTGTTTTTCTGTCAAAATGGGGTGCTGTATGTACATTAATGAGGAAAAAAAATCTACTTAAATGATTTTAGCAAATGGCTGCAACATAACAAAGAGTGAAACATTTAAGGGGGTCTGAATACTTTCTGTACCCACTGTACTGTATGTTTTCTGTGGCAGCTTCAATGAAGAAGCTCACCTCAAAAACACAAGTTGTACTGTAGTCACAAGGATTTGCTAAAGAGATAGAATGAAAATATAAATCAGCTTGAGAAAGTCAGGAATGTGTAAACAGTAGCATCATCCAGCACATGCACCACAAAATTGACTTGATTACGCAGAAGACAAGGGGACTGAACTGACAAGTGTGCAGACAAGTTTCTGCGTCAAAGTTTAATTACATCCCCATAGTGTGGAAATTATAAAAGTGCTGACCTCTGGGAGAATTTAATGGCTTGCAGTCACACTGCATAGAATATGTATTATTATTATTATTATTATATACAGCTTTGAGATTGGTTTGAGGGCTGAACTGAAAGTCTGTGAGCAAGCGCCTGTCTGTCGGCAGTTTCTATTTCTGCTTCCGTTCCTTGTGGCTGATGTGTCCCATCTTGGAGGAGTCAATCTTTCTCACAAAGGAGGATCCTGCCTTCCCCGGGGACATCGTTTATTCATGTATCAGATTTATTTTTTGCTGCCATGGCCTCCCAGGATTCACACCGCATTTATTACGGGGGGTGATGAAAATTGAATTCATATGGCGGAGCCCCACATGCACTGTGTGACTTGGGTGCAATGTGAAGGTCTCCTCCTTCCACTGTAGTCGGCTGTGAGCAGAGCTGGAAACTTCCACCCAAAAAAAAAATAAAAAATGAAGAAAGAAATACCTTGAAAGTTTTCAAAGAGAAAAATGCCAGTTTGAAGAATAATAATAATAACGAGGGATAGATTGATTTTGATTTGTTTTGTTTTGGTTTTTGTTTTTTTTTTTCTTTCAGTTTGACTGGGGGAAAAAGTTGGCTGGTGGTAAACGTGAAGGAAAGACCCCCCCTGCTCTATGGGAAAGGCAAAAACACTAACTTGAAGCAATTGATTGCAGAGATACACACTTAGTCTCGTATCTATTTTATTTTAAGCATCACTACTAAGAATTTTAAGCCTCTGTAAAGAAAGAAAAATCCTATTTCTTCACACCACATAATGGACTTCTCTTCTCCAAGCAGGACAATCTTCACTTTTTAACTGTGTCCCCAGTGGCACACTTCAGACTGAGTCTTGGGACATGCAATTGCAGAACTCAGTTCTGAATGAGGTTGATTTTCAAGCGTGTTATTGTTGGACACCATTGTCCAGCAACACAATGCACAAAGGCAGCAGAGGAGCTGTTCATGGATGGACAAAATACGATGTTTTAAGTGGTGAGGCAGCCCCATGAGCGTCAATGAAAGCCAAAACTGAAGTATGACCTCTTAGAAAACATGATAACAGCTTTCTGAAACAGTGCTGTTGATGTTATTATATGCATCAATATATAGTCTATAAGTTGTAGTCGGTTGTTATTTATTTATGTTTTCCTACTTATCATTCTCCACTATCGTCCTCCACTACAGAACAAAAATCTGAAAATGTTGCACAGCAGATTTATGTTTTTTAAAAGTAATTTAACTCACACATATGTCATCACTCTGTGTATAGGTGCACAGGAGCTGTGTGCAGCACAAACAAATACATTTCCAGTGAAGTGAAAAGTGAAAAACAGGGAGTCAGCCTTGAAGTTCTCAACTGTGAAACGGTGAAAACGGTGATTACAGAGACTTGGACAAACAAGGCTGCAGTGCAATTAGTGCAATAACGAGGAAACTTGGCTCTTGAAAGCCCGGACTTCCTGTCAAACTAGAACGTAGAACAAAGTATGATCTGTGGAAGATCAACGCAGGAAGTAAAACATCAAGCTTTCATACGCACAGTCAAAGTAAAACGGGGTCAAATGACCATCAATCCAGTGGTACATAACAAAGACGGTTGTGTTAGCAGCACTTAGCCAGCTTTCGTAGATGGAAGCAACACAGATTTTCACGGCTCCAGTTTAGTCACCATAAAGAGCAAATGTGCAAACAACACATCCTCTCAGCGAGCTAGCTGCTTATGAAGTGTTCATGCGGTCACCGTGTGTTTGTGTGACAGCTAAGCGTCTCACCGCGCTGAGGTTTCACCACGATCTCCAGCTCTCCTTGTTTCCCGTTTTTCCTAACGTTTCTGTCCCTTATGAAGCTACTTCATAAAGCTTGTGGATGAGGAGACATTTTTCACTTAAACTGACACACTTTAATTTCATACCGCTTACATCAAATCTGTATCCAATAATACATGCAACCAATATATACGACAAATTAGCAACAGCAAATGCCTTTCGAATATCATTCCCACCAGATTATGTTTTACTTTTTCTTATTTCTGTCTTAACATATTTGCCAAGTGATAATATGATGACAAACACATTCATCTTTAGTTTTCGTTTTTAGTTTAAGTTTTCCGTGGACACTCAAAAGCAATTCCTTATAACTCCAACATACATTCTCCAATCTGCCCAAAAGGAGGAGGAGTTCAACCTCATCACGCAAACAGCGTCCCATTTCTGAGATATTTACAGGACGTGTTCTCCACATTGCACACTTCCATATGACAGAAAACTGATGGGTGCTCTCTCACGCCACTTCGTGGATGCTTGGGTGGGGGCGAGTCCAGGGGCCTCAGAGCTGCACAGGTGTGCGAGGGCCTGTCCATCGCTGCTTGCAGCTTTAATTCTGATTGTGACTGTGTTCTACAGGTTATATATGCAGCTAAATATGTCTTTATCCATTTGTTTCGTGTTTTTGGATTGGCAAGGACTGGCATGTTAACTCTTCAAATATAAAGCAAATGCAGGCCAACTCAAAGGTACATAAGAAGTGAGCAGCATGGATGGATTAAAATCAACCAACTCGAAATATATAGAGGTTTCATTTTTTACCAGGGAGTCAGGAACCTTCAGTTTGTTTTCTTCATCGAGTCTTCATCTCCTCCTGCTTCATCTTCGCGTTGAGCTCACCCACGCCATTTGTCTCCTTTACCTTGAGTATATTTTTCCTTCATTTGTCTCTCTGCTGCCGTCTGCCGCATCAACGGCAGGACAGGTTGGCATTTTCAAATGACCATTTGTCATTGCAGAAGGTGTCAAATCTCTTTGGTGAGTCCTTTGCCCTCAAATATGAGGCAAAAAGGACGAAGGAAAGGTAGAACGAGGGCTTCTGGAATGAAGAGAGACGAGGAGATGAAGACAGGACACAAATCACGGAGGGACAGAGAGAGGACATGAGAAAGGAATGATGTGTGGTTTAAAAAGAGAAAAAGAATCCTCCCTTCACTTTAAAGGTCTCTGTAAGGGAGCATTTTTCGTGCGTGATACAACACCAAATTATGAAAGGTAATCTCTAGTGTGAGTGTGTGACAGCGATAAGTCGGGCAGGTGGAGAGAAATCCTACATCCTTAAGACCGGGAGGAGAGCCAGCTGATCTTATCAGACATGGCCGATGAGGCCTTTGCTGGTGGTTTTCACTCTCTTTCTCTCTCTCTATCTGTGCCCCATCCTCTCACTCTCTCTTTCCCTCATTCTCTCCTTCCTGTCTTCCAGGCTCACTGGACCTAGCCTGCTGACATGCTTCAGCATGGCCGCTAAGCACATCCCCACTGTCAGGTCTAGAGTTCACACTGCTGACATTGCCAATTCATTAGTGTCCACTGACGCACAAACTCTAAGTTATAATGCCACAAGGCATTACATTTTACTTTTTTTTCCTCTTGCTTATAGATCTTTTTTTTTTTTAGACCCGTTTTCCTCTGAAGTAAGGGGGTGATGAAAAAACTATGTGCTTCATCCTTTCACATCATCAACCTAAATCAATTAGGTGGCGAGTGAATGAGAATGACAGTAAATGCAACCGAGCATCTGAAGCCACAACCAGGGGAAGAAAAAAAAAAAAAACCCACATGGGCTCATTTATGTCCGACTGGCTTCATATGAGCCTTTTCAACACTTTAATTAAATTGGATCTGCCTCCTAATTATTCTAATTGTTAAATTGTAACTTGATTATGTCACATTATGGCTCCGTAAACTTAAAATGCTCATTTGCTTGACAAATACAGCAATGACAGCAGCGCATTTAAAGTGAACATGGGATGGTCTCGGCCGCACCGAGGGGAATGTTCAGAGCGCTGAAGATCCCCCCATTTATTTTCGGTCGCTGCTCAGGGTCGGGTGATTATTTGTCTCCTTTAATCACTCGAAGCCCAGTCAATTAGAGCTCTTTTCATTTTATTTCAATAACTAATATGGGAATTAGGGGCCAGACTTTATAAAGCACATGCTGTAATTATATCCAAAATATATTACCACCCTTTTTTTTTCTCCTTTGTGTTCACTTCTGGCTGGAAAATGACAGAGCCCAGGGGCTGTATTGCTAGAATAGCTCCTCTCTGTACCACATCAGCTCGAGCTTGTTGATGTTCAAATTGAAAATGAGCTCCTGAAGAGGGAATTGTTTTCTGTAGGAAAAAAAAAATATCAATATGTGTGAGTGGGACTCTGTGAAATTAGGAGTGTCACTGCTCATCTACAACAGGAGGAAGACAACCAGGAGTAAGCAAGATAAGCAGCAGGTCGATCGGGAGCTGAGCAGCAATTTTGTGAGAGGCTGGGTGAGTGGATGGGTGTCGGGATGGGTGAGGGCATTGAGGGGGAGGTAATAAGAACCGAATGAACAATAAACTTCCCCCATAATACCTGCTCATCTTGCAATCACCTTTGACCGATGGTGTGACCCAATGCATGAACTCTACTGCCTGCAGCCATCAGCAGCACACATCGCAGAATATGTGTGAGAGTATACATGTATGTGCATGAGGGAGAGCAACACTGGATGAGAAACACTGAAAAACATGGTTGGGGGGGGGTTAGAAACCCTTTGAGACCTCATTAACCAGGGAGCTTTCACCACTTTGTGTCATCCAGCAACATCTGCTGACTGATGCTGAGAAGCCAAAGCAAATGTACGACCACACTGTAATTTGGGCTATTTTAACTTTATTTCAGTCAGAACCATTTTCATCACAACTGTAGTCGGGGCTGCATTTGGCGTAGTGGCTCGGCTCGAAGAAAAACAAAACCCTCGAGGGGAGCAAAGCACACGGAGCTCACTATGTTGTTCGTGCTCATTTGATCCGATTTTCTAAAAGCAGAAACACTATGCGTTTAAAATTCTCGCTGCATCTCAGGATGAAGAGGTTAACTAATAGAAGTAATTAAACAAGTAAAATCAAAGAGTGTTGGATGAAGCTGGTGCAGAGAGCTGCACCTGCTGTCAAACAGCAGCTGTATATGAATGTGTGTGTGTAGGTGGCACTCTGCGAGATCAGATACCGATCAGCTCGCATAAATTACTTCATGCTCCTGCCTGAACTGAGCGTCATCAGCATAGACTCGCAATATATGAACCATGCAACAGTTAGGCTGGAATCAGATATGATTGATAGTTTAGCGTCAATTTTCACTCGGTGATAGCATCACCACAGTGCCAGGTGAATGCACTATTTGTGATAAGGCTTTAAGGCTTGTTAATTAATTAATTACGTTTTCTATATTAACTGCATTTGCATTCTTTAAGTTATTCTGCAGTGAAGAAGAAAAGAGACTATTTTTATGTTCAGAGCTTGGTGTATGGTTCAAAGTTAGAAACTGATGTATGGCATCGTGTTTCCATTTTTGTGTCAACTGGTTTCAGCTGTTGATCTTGTTGATTCTGTCCTCTGTGCTCATATATGCATTATTTTAATCCAGCCAAATTCTCAGTAAAACTGTTCTCTCTTTCTTTTTTTTTGGTTTCTGTTTTGAGACAACACAGTGAAAAAATGACTGAAACGTGGCTCATTAAGACCAAAAAGTGGACCATTTCAAGACTGCCACTGAGCTGTAGCTTAAATCCCAAACGTCATCTCACACATTCTCCGCACCCTGAGTAAAAGACGACAGCTATTATTGAAGAGCTGCCAGTGAATGCGCCTGAACCGTTCAGCTTGCACTGATAAACTGAGTCAAATCAGGAAGTAATTATTTTTCTTGCTCGTCCTCATTTCCTTCTCTAAATGAGGTTGGCTATAGTATGTCTTGGGTTTCATTTTGAAAGCTATCTGACTGCTGCTGGTGATTGTCCTGTTGTTGGTGGTGGTGTTGTTTCTTTTTTCTTGCAATGCCACCTTGTTCAAAGAGCTTGACAATTAAGAATCTGTGAAGCTAAACATAAATCATTATCTATCACCTTAAAATAAAAATAATATCGAATCACTCAATCCGTTTATCCTTCAAATGGTGTACTTACATATCTTTGCATGTTAAAGTGTTCCTATCGTGTGAATTAACCATGTTTGAAAAGAGATCTTTGAAGGATCTTGATTAATTGCGTACAGCTTGGAAAAAGCAGATAATGAAAAGCAGCATCAGCGCTATAAGACATTAAAGCTTGCATCTTTGAACAAACAGTAGTGAATGTGGCTCAGAAAACATGTAGCCTTGACTGTGTGTTTTGCATAACACAAGCCTCGGTGATGATTAAGACCTTCTTAGCATTTAATCATGTGCCATTAGAGGTGGAACGAGAGGGACATCTACAAGCATTTCATTTGCCAGGACTGCAAGGTTGTTACTGTCACCATTATCTGCTCAAAGAGAATCCCCAGAGCGATGAATGTATCACATTCCTGCTTTTTACATCTCCACTCAAATTAAGTAGGGTTAATTTTGAAGTCAAGTAAACATGTCAGTATGTACTCAAGGCTGTGATGGCACTGGAAATATTCATCCGACACATAAAACTGGAAGAAACGAACAGTGTTACATGAGTCATCGCTGACTTCATCTATGCTTCATTTTCATGTTCGGTCTCTGAGGAAATTGTATTTTCATTGTTGCCACAAGCTGTGATTTTTTATTATTATTTTTTTCTCAGCGAGGATGGCTTCATGTTAATTATTCTTTTTGCAGTTTGACTGAACTGTCTGTGCTGGTGCTGACGATGATGATGACTACAAGCAAGTGGTTGCACATTTTTTGCATTCTAATTTCCTTTTTTTTTTTTTTTTTGGTGCGATGACTGCATTTTGTAGTTAGCTGAGGTTTTAAATCACAGTTATAGAATTTCTCAAGGAGAATTTCTGAAAGCAGTTGTTGGGGGGGGGATGCTGGGATGCAAATTCCATCACTGAAGTGACAAATTTAAATAAAATGCCTCCGCAGTGCTTTGAGTCTTGATTTTGTCTGTTCTTCCACAAGCTTCCTCTGAAAGCATAAATCTCACTTGGCGGAGCTTAAGGCCAAGGACAATATTGAATAACCAGCCGCGGCAGAGTGACAGATTGATCTACTATGAACATGATACTGATGTAACCACGCTGTTCGTCTTCTCACTCTGTCAGTGTATTAAGATGCAAGGTGTGTTTGTCATGCCCTGGTAAATAAGCTTTTATTAATTCGATGCTTCGGGGACTCATCTGAATATTTAAAATCTTTGGATGAATATAGTGATTTAGTTGCTTTGAACATCCCCCCTCAGGGTGCTGACAAGAATGTATGAAAGTCAGCTCACTTGATCATCATTAATCTTTGAAATGAGACAAAAGAGCTGTTGGACAATGGAAACAATGAAGAATGCCCATCTATTTAGAACAAAATCGTAATTAATATTTGACAAAAGGATAGAATAAAGAATATTTTTGTGTTTTAACCTTCAGAGACGTAGCCACACTCTAATGAACGAGACGAGGTCATAATATCATCATCACAACATCACGGCTGTTTCAAAAAGTGTTCATGTTACATTATAGTTTCTTATTTTGAAAGAAAAGTTGATAAACTCAATGTTCTCCACACAGATAAACTATCAAAAAGTGAATTTTCCAGAGATGGTAGGTTCAAAGCAATATGAAAACCTCAATCCATCATCAGCACCTTGTATGTGTGAAAACCCTCCTGAACTCAGGTGGATATTGATCACAATACCAGCGCACACTGAAAAAATCTGTGTGAGGTCAAGAAAAAAAAGGATCCCTCCGAGGGACCTACAATTCCCACAATCCCCAGTTAACCTGAACATCAGCACCAAGTGAAGCAGCTTTCAAGGTCAGAGATGCCTCTACCTACATAAATCATGAGAGGAGTCATCACAAGAAAAACTCAAATGCCCATAAGCGTCACTCAGCCTGCCGGTGTGTAAGCATTTTTTTCTCTTCTTCTTCTTCTTCTTCTTTTTTTTTTTTTTTTTTTTTTGCAGCATTACTCTCAAAGGCATCCACCTGATTTTTTCTTTTCATTTTTTACCATTTTTAATGATTCACATATTTAGTCTTCATTTTTGTTCCAGGCTGCTCAGTAGAGGTGAGTCCACAGGCCTTTATGCACAGCTGCTTCTATCTTCTTATCACCTCTCTCCATTTGTTCGGTGTTTAAAACCCCTCTGAGTGAATAGCTCTTGCCTAAAGAACGGTGCCACTACCATCAAAGTCTGGGTGAACCACCCTGAAGAAGAGAAAAATAAGCTAAATAGGCCCAGTCCTTCCATATTTGCTGCAGAAAAATGGCAATGAGAAATATGTTTTGTGATGGCTGATCGTGGCTCCTTTCAAATGGCCATAAGGCTTCTGTTGTTGTGGAGCACATTTGTAATGTCAGTATCATTAGGCAATTATAACTAGTGAAGTCTGGCTTGAAACATGATCTCACCAGTTGCCAAGCATCATTATGAAGGGCAAAATGAGTTGAAGATGTTGATGTTAGAAGCTTATTGTTCATTGTCCACTATTCAATATTAATTAATTAATTCAATATTCAATAACTCTCATGTTAACCTCAGACAATTTGTTCAACAATTTTCTGAGTCATGAAGAGTATTTCAATACGAAAGAAGCAAGAACTGGAAGGTTTGTTCATCTTAAAAGCTATTTTCTAACCACCTGAATACACGCACAAGCATTTTGGCATAATTGTACCAAGACAGGAACAGAGTGAACATAGTTAAATTAACCTGTCCTTTAAATTACAGCTGTTTTCTTTTGTTTTGGGGTTTGTTTGTTTTTTTTCTGTGTGTGTGTGTGTGATTCCCAAATTTATACGAACACAATGACACATCAGAGTTTGTCCGTGCTTAAATGAACTGGGAGTTTAAAAGCAGTATATTATAATTTGATGGTTCATGCGTGGTCTTTCTTCTGTATCCCACGGTAAGTATTCACGCATCTGCATGTTGCACACTAAGTTTCTCACAAAGGCCCATTATCATTTCTTTATCATGAGTCTTTGATGTACCTTTCCACAGAAATGGTTCATTAAATAGTCAATACCTCTTGCAATTCCTGGAAATTTGCTTATTATTGATCCACCTTCCATCTCTCCTGCTGTGAAGCAGATGCGTTCTTCTATTGATCCCGCATCAGACTGTGCAGTGTACCGGCACAGTATTTTTAAATCTCAGGCTATTACATATTGATTTCGAAAAAGTTTTTCATTTTTTACTCAAAAATACATACAACTTTAGTCTGAAAGGCAGTCATTTTCAGCTCAAAAACAATATTGGGGTCACAGGGGCATTAATCGACATGCACATAATGAAAAATGCATTTGTTTCTATTACATTATCTCAGGTACAAGTGTGATTTATTATTACTACCGTGATAATAAGTCCGTTCCTCTGTCATAACCGGCATCATCATTTTTCTGGAGGGTTTTGAAATGTTCCACGTCAACAGCCATCTCCGTGTTAATTCATGCCTGATTTACATGATTTCTATATATGGCTCCAACTTCAAGGTACACCCTTTGCGGTTTTGATACAGAGGTGCTTTGTTGTTAGAAAACGTGAGAGGTGGGGGAAAAAAAAATAAAAACACCAAGAAACAAAAACAAGAGTCTATTCCTGTCGAGCGACAACCCTCTGCTGTTTCGTGGATGTCAGAAGTTGAATTTACAAGACAAAGGCGGTGAGTGCACTGCCGACATTCAGCAACTCTCTCCTGACAGACGGATGAGAAATAAATGGCAACAGCTCAAAGGAAAATGCACTCCTTCTAAGCTGAAGTGAGATGTTTGGCAAGATGTTCACTATTTCCAAATGACAGTTGGGGGTCTGTCACTTTCTTCTTTCTGTAGTATCTATTAGCTGTGTGTTTATTGTGGCTTTGGTCTCTATTTGGTTAGATGTATTTTTTACTCTTGACTACTTAGAGTGCACCAGCATTTGTTTCACACTTAATTTCCATTTTATTGGTAAACAACTCCAGCATTTGCCAAGCTGAAAATAATGAGGTGGCTTTAAATATAAGTTGGTCTCAAGCACATTATATTTAGATTTTGATCGTGAACCTGGTCCACAATAGCAATTCTGGTTTTCTTGTATTAATTCCATCTTACTCCTATTAATTCAGTCTACTTTTGAACTGCAGAGCAAACAAAAAGTAGTTTAAACTTGTGTATTTAAGAAAATTCCCTGCGTATGAATATGTAATGAAGGTTTACAGAACCTCAGCTATGATTTTTGTCTTATGAATATGCATACTTGAAATCTGGGAGACTTCCACGCTGTTTGGGAGTTTTCCAGGCGAAGGGTGTCGAGCATCACACTGCTATGCAACACCAGAGTAACTGACAGAAAGACGCCCTTAATGTATTCAAAAGAAAACAAGCCAGACAAAGCCTGTTATACCGCATGTCCTCCGTGTTTTCCGAGTTACACTGTATCAGCAGGTGGTCACACAGTGTGGTGGAAATTTACAGATATGACAACTGCTACAATATTTAGAGATCGCCACCGTGGTTTTGAGTTTCAGCTATAGGTTGTGGAGCGGTTCCGATTTTTGTCTTTGTGTTTGTGGCTTCGTGCCACGCAGACTCTGACAAGAAAACTGCACTGCACCTCTAAGATAATCTAAATGTTTATATTTGAAAGATATATCTTATGCAAATGCACAAAGTGAATGAGGGCTGTCTTAGCTGTGGAAAGAGTGTGTTACTTAAATAGCAACGCTGGGCTTACATTTCTGTGTTGTTACAGTTGATTCTTACATTTTTTTTCTCATTTAGCTCAGTGCTAAATAGCCCTGCAGACGGCTCCTTTTCTATCCATCTCTGAGATCTCTGACCCAAAATACAGCTGAGGTGACTGGAATTCAGTTTGTGGAACTTCCAACATTGAGAGATCTCAAACGGTATCCCAGGTAGGCCACAGATCTCAACTTGAGCACTTTTCATTGGAACTACCTCTACCAAAAGTGCTCCCCATGAACGTGGTTTTAAGTATGGTTATGGTTTTAATGTTTATGTAGCTATTACAAAGAAAGTCAACATTACACCTGCTAGTTTCTTCTTCTACCACATTTTGGAGGTTTTTGATAACATCAGATTATTTCCATAAAAGTCCATGTTCGTAGTCTCTCTATATATGGAGTTATTTTAGATATTTTAATCTGTTGATTATCAGTGATAAGATCACTAGGATGTAGATGTGGTTTGTTTGCTTTCTGTGATTCTCTTCCTTTTATAAGATTAGCATGTTGTGTATTCTTGCTTTATCTTTATGTCTTTATGTCCTCCACATCATAAAAATAAAACTTTGCTGAACCTTGCTGAATATGCTCTCTCTCTCTCTCTCTCTCTCTCTCTCTCTCTCTCTCTCTCTCTCTCTCTCTCTCTCTCTCTCTCTCTCTCTGCATGTGTGAGTGAAACACTGTGGCTGATACTGTGCACAGGTGATGAATGACCAGCAGTGGATAAAGTACACAGCAATAACCTCCAGGCAATCCAGAGCACACTTGGGTACAGGCCAGGGAATTTATCATTCAATTGTCAGTGGTTTTTATCAAGTGTGTTTTCTCCCGTGTCTTTTGATTTATTTTACAATTTATAAAAGTCACTCTAAGTCAGCATTCGACAAGTGTCATTGCAGCCGATACACAGCGCGGCAGAGGTAAAAATCCAGGAACATATCCAGAGTTAGAGAACAGGCCATTAATCACATCTGCATGTGGCATTTTGGAAAAAATAAATAAAATCAGTAAACTGCCGAAGTTTAAAATCTGTCCACAACAGCATAGCGTGAGTGGTGCTGAGACCAACAGTATGCTACAAACTAAACAGATGACCTCGCTTTCTCTGCTCTCTCTGCTCAGACAAGTGGAGTGCGTGGGTTTGGGCGGCGTGGTGTAGGAGGCACAAACCCTGCTGAGCCCCGTGGGCTATGAACACTCATCGGTACATGGAGTGCACTTCACTATCTCCAACAAAATACAGTATATACACTCCCCCATTCAACAAATGGGCGTACTGCAGTGGAAAAGTTATCTCTGCGGACCGCTTGTTTATTCCTCTCTTGCAGGCTAATTGTTAGTCATTTTCTTTTTAATTGTGGTGGTGGGCTTTGCTTCTCAGTCCACGGTGGCAGGCCTCCCAAGGCTTGTCCTGGCGTTAATGTGATGTTCAGGCTTATGCATTTAGTCTTCCAGCAGCAGTTTGTCCCCCCCAGCCGCCACTGAGCACAGCATGAAGGCAACCCTTGAGGGACATTACCAGGCCTGCCTCTCAGAGGCATAATATGTAAGCTGCCTCTCTCTGGAGGCAGGGAGCCTAGTTCTCTGCCTTGTCTGGCTCTTGCATTCCTCTCTGGGGCTTGGCAGTGCCCATGTGGGGGTGGCAGTGATTGATGGTGCCCACTCCCTTTAACACACTGGGAACCCAGCGGCAGATGGAGATCTATAGATGCACGCTTCGCCACAAAGGTAAACAAATGCAGGTCTCGAGGAAGTTCACTTTGCCACATCATGTCAGAGTGCTGTTTTACAAGTGCGGTAGATCGTGTTACAATCTTTTATCGTCCAATATGGTACGCATCAAGGAAAGGGTAACTAATGGTTCAATGTACTATGTCAATCTTCCAGGCAAAATGACAGGGAGCCTGTTTAAATATTATTCTGTAATGTGAATTTTTACAAGCCATTTTAAATGCATTACGAATTAAATTTAATGCATGACTATTATGCATGCATGAGTATCCTTATTATGCAGTTACTGGGCCATTATCACTTTGTGTTCGTGTCTTGCAGTGTAGTGCCATGTCCAGATAAATTGCATTTGTGCTGCAGGTTACCACTTGTTAATGCTGAACCCCCCCCCCCCCCCCCCATTTTCCTCTACCAGTTTGATTTGACATATTAGTCTTATCGACTTTACAAGAGTGCAGATGTGAATAACTTAACCATTCGTAAGTTATTTGCATGCAAAGGGGAAAAAAATGTGGGAGGAAGTTATTTGTCGGTCTGGTGAAGTGGGAGGAAGTCCCATTTAATTGGATTTTGATGTGCCCTGTTGTCATGGCACCCAGATCCCATTCTGACACATGAACTTACACGCACATGGGGTTCTGTGTGTTACCGTGTATGCACATGTGTGTGTGTGTGTGTGTGTGTGTGCGTGAACGTTTGTACATGTAAGACAGAAAAGGAGCGAGTGAGAGATAAGGGGGAAGAGAAATGGCGACACAAAGACAGGAGAACAAAAGGGGGAAAGAATTATTAGACAGGAAAGGAGCTTGTATGAAGACTGTTGAGTAATAGAGGCACAACCAGCAATATTGATTGAGGGAAAAAAATTGGTGGCCATTTGTCACAGTGGGCTCAGGCTGCAGCTGGTTAAGTGGCCACGGATCCCTTCATCACTGGCAAGTCAAATCACAGCCAAGAGGTTTAGTGCTTGTGTAATGAAGAGACACAAAGTCCATCTGCATCTCAGTCTGCTTTGATGCTTTGATGTGGCATGTGCTCCATCTCTTTTTATTTTCTAAAGGCAACTTTAAAAGAAACTGCAGATTAGCAAGAGACACGCATCCTTTGTCTGTGCAGGGTGGGAAGGGAAAGCACCAAAAAAGCATTATTTTTATTTTCACCTTTATTAACTAGTACAGAAATTATTCTTGTTTAAAGTTTGAGGTGGTACCTGCCCACATACTGCTGAGAGAGTCTCATCTCACTGGAAAGGTCGAAAGTTCACGTGTTTTGCCAGATATTTGTAGCATAGATAGCTCAGGTTAAATTTAAACAGCGCATTTCTTTAACAGTAAAGTGAAATTTGAAGCTTGGGCTCTGCTAAGTATGTACAATACACAAAACAACTCCCACTTATTCCTCAAATTCGTAGCTCATCTTACAAGTTTGCTTTTGTTAGTTTACTAGTGCAATCTTTCCTTTGCATTTGGTGAGAAAGTATAAGAACTTTTTTCAAACCAACTTCATTTGCAATTCTTGCACCAATTTTTTGACAGGATGTTTTTATGTTAGCAGCAAAACTGTGACAGTCTCAACCAGAACACAGAACCTGAGGGAGCTGTAAATGCAAGGTTAGGTGAAAACTATTATTGCCTGGGGGAAAAAAAAAATACCACAAGTATTTGATTATCTTCAGAAACAGTGTGTTGAATTAATTGCTCGTCCCAGTCCACAGAAGCACCGAGTCATTAGTCTATAAATCCGGCCAGGTGCCAAGGATGTTAAGTGCAACATAAGGCAAGATTAACTATCAATCCTCAGAATTACCCGACTGAGTCACAATTAAGTTTAAATGTAAACACCAATATTGACACAGGGAGCTCTTGTAGCTTAACTGTGCACAAGGGAGCTTTAGCCAATCAAGACACACTCACAAACACACAGACAGACACTTCTTTTTGAGGACATCTTACATCATAGAGGACAAGTGCATCCTACTTCGGCAATTATGAGGGGTTAGATTTTAAGAGGTGTTCACAAAACCGCGAGCAGACACTCGTAAAATAATTTACAGGAGTCGTGATTTAGAAATATTGTTATTTGTATGGAAGACGGCAGCATGGAGGATAGTTTTAAGAGGCAAAATGACTCTCGCCGCATACATTAATGGGCTCTGACAGTGTTCTCAGGGATGGCTTACAGTATGCTCTGCATCATTTTCATATCATATCACTTCTTTTGGTTGGCAGGCATCAAGAATAGATAAGGGAGCACCTTGTTGAAGCGTGTGAGCACTTGGATCCCACGACAGTGCCAACAAGAATCTGGAGCATCCAAATTTAGTTGAACGAAATCCAGGGTTAATCACCCAGGATGCATTGCAGACACTCAAACATCTGTTCGAAAAAGAGACTGCACGGCAGCTCGCATGGAAAATTCATTCGCTACTCAAATAAATAGAGGGGAACGGTGACATTACTTTCCAGTCTCTGACAGGAGAAAAAAAAAATCTTTTTGTTTGTTTGTTTTGACCAAGCTAAATATGATGAAGGGGACAGAACTGCTTGCCCTCAGACATCCAGGGTTGTGTTTAAAATATCATAACCTATGATCCCTGCCTGCCCGGCTTCCCATTACTCCTTTCTTCCTTCACAGACATCAACAGGTATACAAACAAAAATCTTTATAGGTCATATCGAACAACACTGGGTTTCAAAGTTAGGCAGCTGAGCACACAGAGGTTCCACCAGGCGATATTAAACTTGGCTGAGCAAATGCTGTCCACATCAAATTAAGGTTTATTGCTGGGGCCAAGCGAGCTTAAGTGGCTCATAAAAATATCAAATATTTGGACTTGAAATCTGTGAATTGTGGACATAAGATATGCTGGGTTGTTGTTTTTTTTGTTGTTGTTGGTTTTTTTGGTTTTTTTTTCTATAAGATAACCCCACGCTTTGGCTTTGCTCAGTCTCTCCGGAGAGCTGAGGGTTTTCAATCCCATGTGAGCCTGGACCTCTATATCATTGTATTCTGCTGCGGGCTACCAGAGGCATCGATATAAACAGCAACCTCAAAGTGCACATTCTCTAAAGAGAAGTTTTCCTGGCTGTTAAATTGGGAGTAAAATCTTTTTGGCTGCGTGCCTCTTAAGCTTCTGTTAATTGTCTGGGAGGAGGCTTACCTTGAAAACACTCTTCAGCTCTCACTTCATATTAAGCCTAAGCCATGCAGAAGACTGAATGGATAATAAAACAGACTTAACTCCAAGAAACTTAAGACGGGATCCTATGGGAAGATCCCCGCCCATTCATCTTAAACGTATCTCAACTCATGCTCCGAGGCTCTGAGGACTGACAGTGGAGAAGAGGCAGAGCGAAAGAAGAATGGGAAAGGGAAAGAGAGAATTTGGAAGGAGAAAAGAGAGGACGTGGGGGCAGCTTACTGGGGAATAGAAGTATACTGTGAATGATTGATGAGCAGGCAGGGCTGTTGGGTGCGTTCTCCAAGAAATAAAAATGGACTAATCCATCCTTTTCACTCCCAGAGGATCATATCACCATAGCCGTAACTGAGCAAGTCGAATTTTTGTGGAACTTTTCAGTCTGTTCACTCACCAGTTTTCAAGAAGCAGACATGGTGGAGGAATTTGTGCCTAATGGCATCCAGCCCTCTGGACTCTTTCCATCACCTGCCTTTTCAGTCTCTCCTATTTCTCATTCCCACCGTCCTCCCAGCTGTCCAGCTGTCTGGCTGTCCAGCTGTCGTTGAGTATACCTGTCCATCTGATGGCTATTTGCCCCGATCAATCAGTTCTGCCCCATGATGTGCACACTCATCTCCTGTGTCATTTCCCCCTTGACCAGCCACTCTCACCAGTGTAATATTACTTCACCTTTTATGCACACTGCACCACTCTTGTTTCCCTCTTGTATCTATTTTTCCCATCAGCCATGCCAGTTGTTCTGTTTTGTTTTAGTTTTTTAGTTTTTTTGGTCGGAGGGAGGAGTTTCTTTTTGGGGGGTTTTTTAGTTTGTTTATATTTTGGTTATTGGGTTTTTGTTTTTTTTTTGCTAAACACAGAGTGACCCCTGTTGGTGGCAAATATACTCACATGCAGCACGAGCACATCATTCTATTCTTCGATGAGGGAAGGTCAGCAATGAAATCGGCCTGCATTGGCTGACAAACCCCCAGTCTTGAAGGACATATTTTCTGCACTCGCTCCTTGCTTGATAACTAACACCAGCTGGCATGTGGAGGATTTCTCACTCTCTTTTACTGCAACTGTACAGCTGACAATGTCATTGAAGATAATTTTATATCTGGTGACTTGTGTCTTCAGCTACCAATGAAGAGCGTATGTGGAACAATGGAGTGTGGGTTTTCTTTTGGTCTCATTTACAAGAGCGACTGTGTGTTCCTAAAGAAATGCAGAAGTATAAAAAGTACAGATTGGTGACTTAATATGAAAACAAACAAAAGTCCTGAATCCAAATTAGCCTTATTTACAAGTTAAAGTATCTACAAACAAATCATACTTCAAATAATATGGTTAATAAAGGTCAATGTGTTTTTCATTACTCACAATGGCCCATCCACAGTTGTATTGTATATATTGTATAAAACATATTATTCATTCATTTATTCATTCATCTTCTGCTGCTTATCTGTTTCCGGGGCACAGGGGGTTCTGGAGCTAATCCCAGCTCACTTTGGGTGAGGGGGGGGGTACACCCTGAACAGGTCACCAGTCCATCACAGGGTCAACACACAGAGACAGACAGAGACCAACAAACACTCACATTCACACTCAGACCTACGGACAATTTAGAGTCACCAGTTAACCCAAACATGATGTCTTTGGACTGTTTCTTTTTTTTAACACAAATTCCTGGTTGGGGAAAAAAACCTCTTCAGCAAATTTCGACACAAAGTCAAAATATTTCACGTTTTTGGGTTAAGGTGGATCAGTGAATTCATGAATAGATAATGATGTACAGGAAGCATGTAACCTCTGTATTACTGAAGTCACATTTTACCTTGCAGCAGAAAAAATGAGTCTTCATGTTTACTATTGAAACAGAGTGACTCATCTCTTCTGAGCTACAGTGGCATCCCGAGAAATAAACGTAATATTTTAGAATTCATCTGTCAGTACTCGTGGAAGTCAAAGAAGAGAGATGTGAATCATCTCAAATTTGCCCAAATGCTAAAATGCAAGTTATGACACAGCTAGGAGAGATTTCCTTTGAAATATGAAGTGCAGTGTGCCGGGCTGTCTCCAGTAAATGAAATGTAACTGGGTTCCAACGCAGAAAAGTGTCCTGAATTTGACTTCAAGTTGAATTTGCTTGGAAGTGAAAGGCGTGAATAAGACATATGCAGATGGGAACCTCAATATGAACTACGGTTTTCCTTTTCTTACTCACCAAAGGCATTGTGACACTGCTTATTCTGTTACGCAGGATTCAGTTGGACAAGCTTATGTTTGAAACGGAAGATGAGTAGATGAGAAGATGAGATAAGTTTTGTGGGCATCACCTGATTTGCTCGATGAAATCGTGTACAATACAGCACTTGTATTGTGCGATGAACGAGTTAAATATCACTAATGTTGCACAAAGGAATCTTAAGTGGCATTTCACACAGTGATAATAACGATAACCTCAGAAGTGAAATGAACGAAATGGCTTTTACAGTAGATGGCAGGCTGCACCTGACTCCCCTGTAGTTCATCGTGCCTTGCTCACGCAGCATTTGGTCACCGGCTGAGACTGGCCCCTCTGATGCTGTCAATTACCTGAGATGATTTATTGCAAATTTCATTTAATGAGACTGACCATGAGACCCCCACCAGCCACAGGAAAGACTGAGTTATAAACATCAACCATGAGATTTTGATTCAGGGAGATCCAAGTGATTAAAAGTTAATTGTTAAAATATGTCATGGTGGCTTGTTTCATTACGGCAAACGAGCCATTTATTTGGGCTCGACTTGAAATGGCGCCGTGGGTAACTAACACCATGAGGCTCGCCTGTGTCGACGCAACGCTGCTTTATTTACTTTTGAAGAAGTCTCTGTGATGACCCCTGGGGAAAATAATAAGGTGGAATCAACATTTCATGCTTGATGTGATGAGCATATCAAGACAATTACGCTGTTAAGAAACGGGAGCAGGTTGCTCGAAGCAGGAGAAAATGCTGATAACTGGTGTTACGCAGGTTTAAATTGTGAATTTAAAAAAGACGGTTGGAAGTATTTAGATGCGACTTTTCCCCAGCCTGCTGCTCATGTAGGATAATTAGGTCCAGCATAGCAGCTGGAAGAGGTAGCTGCTGGAGTGGGAGTGCACAGATTCAGTCAGCCTGCATTGTTCGCTGTATCGTTAGGCACTTGAACTATTCCCCCAGTCTTGTCACGGGGGAATTAACAGTAGCTCTTTAAGAATTGTTGGACAAATATTCATCTTCATTGATTTATGTGCTGGATCATAGTGCTTCATTGGCAATAATGTAATCCATTATTTACACTATACTCAGAAAGAAGAAACAGCCATGAAGCTTTCTCGCCTCCCACAAAGTTCGAACTGGGTCGTGGTAAAGGTCACTCCTCTTTGCATATGTGCTTTTTTCATGCCATACCAGTTATATGGCAGATATTCATGTAAACCTATGACCCTTTTCTATCAAGGAGAATAGAAAAAGAGCATTTCCAATCTTAGCCAACAAGGACACTGAGTTTCATTGAGGTACATAGTTTGAGTTGATATCAGCCCTATGCAGAGCTGCAGCACCAGCATTTGCAGACCTTTCTTTGTAAAGGTAGCAGTGAATGGTACGGCTGCCAGTTATTTGGATTTTTTTACATCTGCATTTAAGAGATTACATAAAATTGTAGTAATTTGTAGAATATAAGGGCTACTACTATCATTTTTTTTCTTCTCTTTTTAATTCTTTTCATCGTTGATTAATCTGTTATTTGCATAAAACTGAGCACAAATCTCAAATTCACAGAATTGAAAAGTAAAAATGTCCTTTTACCCCCCCCAAAAAATACTAACCTGAAGATATTCACTTTGTAATGGCAAACAGGCTACACTTTCCCATCATGCAAAGTGCTTTAGACTACATATTATATTCCCCGTTTCTCTTACACATTCATTTTGTGCTCTTATATCCGTGCAGCACTTTTCTTTCACATACTGGCCAATGATACATCGTCTCAGTGTCCTGCCCCCAGAAATTAGGGCACTGGAGTCAAACCTTCAGCGTTATGGACAACCTGTTCTACCTCCTGAGCTTCAGCCACCCCAATAGTTTAAAACAGCTTGGTGAGAAAACTTATCCAACTTTAACTCACTGAACTGGTTTGATCCAAAAGTGGGGTAGTTAATTTGACAGTATTTTCTACAGTTGTAAGTTAAATGAAATGAACTCTGAGTTAAATATTACACACACTTATTCCCTGTCTCATTATGTTGCTCCTTTTATATTTGACATGCAGAATAACAGACATAGGTTATTTTATATGATAATCATTGTGAGTTTAAGTGATCATAAAAATAAACGATGCTGTTTCTGTAAATGTACATGAATTGGTATTTTACTTTTTCTGCTGTGAAAACTGTTTTAATGCATGAATTTAAATGTACCACCCTAAACAAACTCACACAAACAATGATAATAAAACTTCAACATGTTTCCCAAAACTCTAGGGGAAAAGGCTCATAACTATCAATTCAATCAATTGCTATAGAAGTTTGTAAAGTTACCAAGCATCTATAAAAGAAAAAAAAAAAAAAGAAAAAGCTAGCTAATTGGCTATTAGTATTTTTACAGTGAAATGAGTTTAAGATCATTCCACACCAAAGCTCATTGAGAATATAGAAGAATAACTATAAGATCCAGCCATGTGGTGTGCAAAGTCTGACTGCTGAGCTGGATCCAAAAAGTTTCATGATACACAGTTTGGAAAAAAAACAAACAAACAAACCGGCAGCTGGTTTAGAGTAATCCAACCAGCTGTTCAGTTGTGAAAACTGTGACCAGGTGACTGCACAGTATTTTTCTCTTGTGTCCCACATGTCGAGACGATTCTTCTCAAAAGTCAACCATAAAGGACAATGGCTTCTCTAAAATCAGTTTTTCTCTGGCTCTGAATAAAGAACAGAAGAGTCATTATGGCGCCGTGTTTTCAAACTGTGTGGGTCAAGTGCAGGATCACCTGTCGCCATCTTTTTTTTTTTTTTGCTTACTCTACACCCAACAAGGAAAACTGTGAGTCACAAAGTCACAAGCTCTGCAGATTTCAGCAGAATATAAGATATTATAATAGAAGTTTTTCAGTTTCACATGGGGGAAAATATTACATGAAGCAACACAGAACATATGAGTTTAATGAGGGAACATGTGGCTCAAAAAGAAAATGTGCTGATCTAGTGAAACCCAGAGATAATGAAAGAGTAACAGCAGCTGATATAACTGGCATTTATTGCACTGTACAGCTCAGCACTGGTACTGTGGTCAGTATAAAGAACTCCTTACAACCATTTTGAACCATCAGGAACTCC
This sequence comes from Remorina albescens, assembly GCA_034769265.1. NCBI lineage: Eukaryota > Metazoa > Chordata > Actinopteri > Carangiformes > Echeneidae > Remorina > Remorina albescens. Next base: position 6,861,314 of record CM068486.1, read on the forward strand.
AACAGTGTGTTTAAGGTGGCCCACGTCCCCCAAATAATAACAATACAACAATGTTAGCAATGTACAAGAGATCCTTTGGTGTGTTATTTTCTTTTAAAATGAGTCTAAATGATGTTTCAATCATCAAAGTAGTTGTCCTATAATGTTTGACCTATATTTTATAGACCTGAAATTACTAGTCTATTAATCAACTAGGTTAGCAGCTTTATGCCATCGTCTTAAACAAATCAGCAATTTTCGAGGTGTAACATAGAACAATGAATAAATTGTTGCAACAAGAAATTGCTGCCTCTTGTTTATTTTGAAACATTTGCCAAGCATAAGCATTTGGGATGTTGCAGGGATCCACAATGTGTCCGCAACTTGAAAAAGACAATTGTTGGTGAAATGCGATAATGCCGTTGATGACATGATGAGCCCGGCAGAGCTAAAGTAAAACTGATTCATTCATACAGGGAAAGAGAGCATCCTCAAAACTTAAGCTTCTCCAAAAAGAAAATTACCAACTGAATTCTGCTCCGGAGGAAATTGATATTATTATATCGTGACTATTCATCTAATGTTTAAGCTCATTTGGCTGCACTTTAAAGCTTAATGCTTTACTGTCCAGTTCCCCATTGATATTTAGAAACGATAATAAATGATAACATAAAAATCCACTTTTGTATGTTTTGTTGGCATTAAAACATAAACACCCACTCACGCACACACACATATACACACGACATAATTGCAAAACTAAATTATGGTGCCCATGGGGAAATATGAATTATTTTATGTGTGCTGTACTCATTTCACGCCTGAGAGACTCTCACCTTTAACCAGGAGGTGCATGTCTTCCAATGCAGTTTCAGCCATGTATATTCTAATAAAAGAATAATGGAAGCATTCTACCTTTTTAATTGGACATTGTACAATGACATATCAATCTTGCTGTAGAGATGCCCTTTCCATGTATACTGTAATTGAAACAGTCCCTATTTCCCTCTCAAAGTCCTTCTATACAGATGACTGAGAGTGCTTCTGTCTGGCAAATCTGGATTACCCACATGGACGCCCATTGTTGACTCCGCTTTTCTGAGCAACATATCATCTGTTCAATTTGTTTTTTATGTTTTCTTGCTATTATTTTGATGATCTTGTGATTTACTCCCTCTTTCTCTTCTCCGTCATAAATTCTTCATATGTAGAAACATATTAATGTGCAATTCTCCTTAGAGAACCTTAGGGTTCATGTAGTATTACTATCTGTGATTCATCCTCCTTCATAGTGTTTGTTTGCAGCAATTTTACATTCCAAAAGCTCTGATTTCCATTAACATTTTGCAATTATCCAGGAATTCTATTAAAGTTCTTGGCAATGAAATGACAAGAAATGATCACCCCATTAAGCCCTGCAGCTAAAAACAACATAATGTGCACTGTATGGTATGGTAATAATTTTCTTTTGAGAAAAAAAACAAACAAAAAAACAAACCCCAACTGTGAATTACTACCTGTGTTTAACCACTCAAAATGTCATTCCAGGTATTCATGGTGACAAGTGAACTGCAGCCGAGCAAATAAAAACTGGCCGCCAGCAGACAAATGGCTGCATGTTTGGGTCATGATAAGGAAGAATTACATTTTTACACATCACTGAGGAGCGGAAAACAAAGCCTGAGTTTGAGGTTAAAAGCTTTATAAACAGTTGGAAAATAACCCAGTCAAAGGGGGGAAAAAAACCAAAACATCATTCTCTCTTAGTGGATTAAGCTTTTCCCTCAGTGGATATGTAAGTGATTTAAAGCTCATCAAAATCGCACAATATAGCCCCCAAAGCACACGTAGCAAAAAGCATAACAGTGGTCCACAGGGTGGGTAAGGTACTGTATCAGTCTTTTGGGGGCATTCATAATGGAGCTATTAGAGAGTCAGCTGTCATATCCAAAGAACTTCATTAATCATCCCAAGAGGGATAATTCTTCCTCGTTGAACAGGATGGTTTCCAGATTCAGTATCCGATACGATCAAATTCACTCCTTCAAGCTCTTTTATAGATTCTCTCCCAGCCATCAGCCCATCCATCCATCCAGGAAGTGTGACTCTTACTTCACCTTGCCTTGCACAAGGTCAGCCTGTCCTTCACACACTTTGTGGATCAAACTGGGAATATACATGCAAAATAATGGAGGAATAGCGCCGGAACCATTAAAACCATTATTTTCTCAGGCAACGGGCTGAAAACAGCTGAAAACACGCTGCTTACGTTATAATAAGAATGAAGTGAGATAATAATGATTCGGTTGAAATTACAAAAGATATAAAAGTAAACTTTAAATTATAAAATTCATTAAATTAGATTTCCCAACTCCAATCACAAATAACGATCCAAATCATCTGATTAATCGAGCTATACCACAGTAATCCTCACAATAATATTAATCATTTCAATGTATGTGTTTTTTGATTGTATTTGATTGTACTGAATGTTTTAGTTAAGAAAACAACTGGCATAGGAATGGATGATGGAAATCACATTCAGTTACAGCCCTGTATTCTTTCAGCCATTGAGCAAATACATAAAAGCCAGAAGGGAAGGAGAAAAGCCGATCCAGCTCCGACAGAGAGCACCAGCTAGAGGTACAAAGACCCACTGTACATTATCCCAGCCGGCTGGCAGCTTGGCTCCTGAGAGCCCATTCCCATTGGGTGTGAATCAGAAATGTAACAACTAATGGCAACAGTCGCCCCATGGTAGCGCCACTGACAGCAAACTAATGCCCACACATACAGAATGGCGCACAAGAGCTGTCAACACCCCACCATGACCCTGTGGGCATAAACTGGCAAAGAAAAGGGAAAAGAAAAAAGAAAAAAGAAAAAGGAGAAATTACCCCCAGCTCAAACTGATGGCCGGTATTTCTTTCTCCAAAACCTCTCAAGCATGCTTGAGCTTTTCACAGCTAAGGGTGTATTTTCCTTGTCAGTGTTTGTTGCGCAGTAATCAAAATGTTGAGTCACTGTTAGGAGCAGAGGAGGGACCGTATTTAACAAGTCAGTAAAAGAACTGTATCGTTACTAGATCTTTAAAAGTAATTTGAGGCTGTCACATATGGGTCACATGTGGACGTGCGAGAAAATGGATGAAAAATTAAAGGAAGTCTTGGGCCACCTCAGGCCAACAAAAGAGCTTTAGTTCCCCTTGATCTGGATCCTTCAAGTCTCTGAAGCTCTACTGCAGGGATAAGCATCATTCCTCCAAATGACATAGCCTAGTTTCATGTTTTGATAATGGCCTAAAAAACTATGACACAAAATCCCCCATTAGAGACCAGCTGTTTTTAAATCTGCTGACTACAACAGTCATAACATCAGACTCCATTTTTTTTTTTTTGTTTTTATGAAACCCCTCAGTGACTCCTTGTCTTGAAATAGAATTGGAAGCATCTGCATCCCTTATTTTCCCAATTCAATTATTCATTGTTGCTTTTTCAACATAATTTGTGACCAATCTGTTGGCAGATGTTGATTTTACTGCTTGACTGTGTAAACGTTAGTATTGAAATCTTGAATCAGTCTGTGTTTACCAAATATGTGTGTGTGTGTGTGTGTGTGTTTTTGTATGAATTTTAACTCCAGTTATTCAAGTCTTGCCTTGATTCAAGTGTTGTGTGCCTTTTTGGCCACTAGAGGACAGCAAACAATCAAAAGTTTTGTTACTACTGAGTAAATCATGGCACTTTAACCCACAGTTAGTATTCATTATCCTGATTTCTTTCCAGCTCAGTGCTTTATTTTATAAGAATGAATGACTTATGTAGCTTCTAGGGTTTTCTTTAAAGGGGCACTGCAGTCTGAGCTAGTGTGAGAAAATGAACCCCTGTGAGCAGCACATGAAACCAAATCCACAAGCAAGCCTGCAATTTTCTGTGGCATATAACACCATAGAAGAAGAAATTAGAAGCGATTAGAATCATTTAATGAACAACAGCGTTACAAAGGCCTCCCTCACCAAACCCCGCAGGCTGTCACAAGACAAGCATTGAGCTGAGCGAAGGAGTTGCTGATGAGCAGTATCTCAAGCGTTCAGCAGCACCGCCGAGCCAAATCAAGTTTGTGTTATCAGTAGACAAGGTAAACCACAATACTGAGCACTGTCAACAGAGCACAGCAGCCCTGAGGGGGGAAAAGACATCAAAGTAATCAACCACTCAAAATAAAATATGAGAGTAGCTGTCACACCATGAAACTATGTTACCCTCTGTATTTGGTAGAAAGGAAAATCCTCCGTAGTAAATTCCAAACAATACCGTTATTTATTTGGCCTCAAACCATTATTGAACACAATGATAGACCAGTCTCGTTGAGATGTGATTTTTTTTTTTTTTTTTCATGCTTTGCTTCAATAGACTTTAACCTGCATCACTGACAGAGTGTGGTGTATGTTCAGAAACTGGAATCCCAGACAACAGTTCAGGCAGCCGGGTACTCTTTCTCAAGCCCCACAGAAGCACGCAGGGCAGAATGCGAGACCATTCTGATTTTCTCTTCTGATACAGTTACAGAGTTGTGCCGCAGTGTAGATATTGTGTCACTGAATTACCGTAAAATGAGCAAAGCACTTCAGCAGATACTCCAGGTTCTCTCCCTGAGATCCCAGCAGAAATTGCATTAATCATCACAGTCTCCCTTCCTAAGTGAAGACAGACAGCAACAGCTGTGGGAGGAGAACTTGGCTTTAAACAGTACATAGTGCAGGAAGTTCAACCATCACTCCTTGTTGTGGATTCTGACATCAATAGTAATGAATACCTTGGAGTGTTGCCTGACTGCCTGAGCATGAGTTGCTATCACACATGAGCCTGGGCATTGGAGTCAATTTTTGTGAATTTGTCTTTGTGTGTGCTAACGTCTCAGTGGGTCCTTGCGTGACCAGGTGTACTTGTAATGTACACGTTCCTGTGCACCAGGACATCCTCCTCTGTCGATGTGAATGTCTGCCCATTGTTGTTGGGGCAGATATGAGTAATATGCAGAGTAACCTGTGGGCCTAAATGACCTGCTCTGACAGCAACAATGAATCACAGCATTGTCGGTGCTTTTTGGATGAAGCTGGGGGCTTCATGCTGTGGTTACCCACCTGCAAGGGCGAGAACTGCACCGGGATCCATTGCACATTATACACAATGATCTTCGAATGATCCATGGCCTGCTGGGCCACATTTATTTCAAGTATGCATATGCATTTCTATATACATACCAGATAGGTGGAGAAATTTTAATTTTATTAAATAATACAAATGTAAAAGGACATTGCATTAACAGAAACAATAGCAGTAATCATTTGCCTAGCATTTGCTTATTTGCACGTCCAGGAGATTTGGTGCAACATTGGAGTCATATTTCTGGCCACCGAATTAATGAAGGTCTGATACTTATTCTGTTTTTAGCTCTGAATTGACCTCCGCCAACTCCTGAAGAAAATGTGCCCTGAATATAGTGGAGCTATGTTTACCTGCTCGTCGTTAGCTTTGGCTGGCTGTTGCTTGGTGCCAGCAAGTAGCATCTAGTGGATTATCTTGAGGTTTTCTGATGGAAAGGCCACCTGGTGTGTCAGAAAATGAGACTGATAAAAGAGCAGGCACTGAAAAAAATAGCAAAGCTTCAGGCTGTAGAGCCAAAACCATGATTTAAAAGACGCTGAAATGTTGCACAGATAAAAAGGGAAAATGTAGAATAGGCTGATGCTTTTCTGTGGATTCATCACTACAAACGATGCATAACACCCCTGTTAAGTTCTCGCCATTCGTCAGCATGACAGCACAGTAAGGCTGCTTGTGTTACAGTACAGTAAATAACATTTTAAGGAGGCAAGAAACACAGACTGCTAATTAACAATGAGAAGGTTGGTCAATGAGAGGGTTGACAAACTATCCAAATAACACAAAGCAAATGAGTGTAAATAATATCTATATAAATACAAGTGCTTCTTATTAGCATGTGGCTATCCATAAACTGCAGACTGGAGTCAGTGCATTGTAATTCTGTGCTCACATCCTGCTCAGGGAATTCAGTTGTCACTAATCAAAGTAAATCTAATTAAACGCAGACTCAAAACCTGGGTGCTCTCCATTCCACCTCTCTTTTGTCCAATCTCCTTTCAACGTTAACGCCACCTTGCCAATTTTAACCACTTGCTTCATCTTCACTCACAGAGCAAGGAGGTGTTCGCTGCTGATCTATGTAGGACAAGCAGCGGGGTGTCTGAAGTAATAAATGAACAAGATGAATGTGGGGGATATGTTCATTTGAAAGCTCTCGTCGCTGAGGGTTTGCCATCTGGCTGCACAAAGGGTGGAGCCGTCCTGCCTGATTTACTTTAGATTCAAACCATGGTTAAATTGGAAATCGTGAATCACTGTGACACCATTGGTGCAAGATGGATTACTCCAGTTAAGGGCTGCCTTTTCTTTACTTTGGTTCTTTTTAAAGAAATCATACAAAAATAATTTTTTCTGACAGACGGTCGACCCGGGCAGTCAATGAAAGGCATAGCAGAAGGAGGACGGGACTGAGGCACTACAAAAGCTGGTTTTATCAGCACTGCACTATCCCAACCACATCCAAAGGCTCTCAGCAGCACAATGAGCCTGGCTGAATATTTGATCAACTGTCTCAGCTTTAACAAGCCTTGCCAAACTACACCTGCCTGGAGGAAAAAGATATGCCTTTGAGCAGGGCAATCCCTCCCTCAAGGTGTGGAGGAAATAAACGTTTGATGTTCACAATGCCCAATCTGCACTAATCTCATCTAATCTTGAACACTTAAATTCCGAGTGAGGTTCGAGATTTGCATTCCTGAACAATGGCTTCCTTGATGCCAACAGCCTGCTGCTTTCCATTATAAAATATCCATAAATTACAAAAACAATGCACTCAACCACAGACTGCTGTGGTCTAAATGGAGCATTTGCTGAAACTGCCAAATGTGATATCACTGATATTTATTCATAATGCAGGTGGAAATTCTCCCAAAATACAGTTCAGTCGTGGACAACTTACTTGCATAGATGTGTAAATTAATGTGCTTTTTGCATCTTTTTGTTTTTGACTCTAAGCATGAAAGTGTGTGTTTTTATGAGTGTGTATGCCCTGACTCATAGTTGCTGGCTGCAGCTCATTGCCCTGCAGTAATATCAGGCCTTGCAGACACCTGGGACCTGTGGTGTGGGCCCTCAGAGGAGGCAACTGCCTGGCAACTTGGCCTGATTACTTTCTCCACTCTCTGGAACTCAACTGTGTATATGCCATTAACCAGCACTACGCAGTGTGATCCCAACTCAAGCATGCCATTAGCCCTGTACACAAAGGGTTGTTTTGAAAAACACACACACACACACACACACACTAAACAGAAGTCCACATCTTAACCACTGGCTTAGTAAAACCACAGCCACCTGCAGACAGACATCTTCCAAAAACTCCATTGGGAACACAGACTGAACAAGACAACATGATACAATGGTGACATCTAATGGCCACAATACAGCACAACAAACACGGGCTGTTCCTTGTGAGCAGAAATGCTTCCAGTTACCATTACAGAAATACTACAACAAATAGAGGAAATGGAAAACATGTGCTCATTAAGAATATTGTCTGATTGTTTTTTGAAATCTATGAGGCATTTAATCGTTATTTTTTTCAGTGTCAATGTCAACAACATTATCTTGCTTGAACCAGTCAACTTAAGGTTGCAGTGTAATGTTCTGGTAGATCATTAAGTATTGTGTGTTGTTTACATTTTTTTTTTTCATTTCTTGCTTTGTGATCTTCTTTATTCCTACCCTCATAAAAAAGCCAGTGTGTAAAAAAAAAAAAAAAAATATCATACCTGTTTACTTAACCTCAAACAGGCTTATAAGGAAGTTGGCTAAATACAGGAGTGGTCAAAAAGATTTATCTAATCACTGATTAAGGAAATATATGTGTTATCTTTTATATTGGTGGTACAGGAAGAGATATGTATGTATTTTTGTTTCATTTGTCATTTACAGGAAATGAGGACAAGGAAGGACAATTTTAAATGAAACAGGAGTAGTCTCGCACTAGCTTTAGAAGAAATACTCAGATCCTTGAGTTAGTAAATTACAATGAAAATAGAAATGATTAAAGGTAAAAGCCCAGATATCCAAAGTGTAGACTACTGGGCTAAAAGTATTGTTAGCATAATGTACCTGTGGTATAAAAAGTAAAAGCACACAGGTCCCTTTCAGAAAACTTTCATTACTATACATCATAAAATGATTTTGTGTGTGTGTGTGTGTGTGTGTTTGTCACAATTAAAAAATACCAGCAAAAAAAAAAAAAAAATGGAGAAAAAAATTAAATATACACAAAAATACAGTATTTGATGCAGTTTTGCCTCAAAAACACCAGGGGGCAGATTGTCCTGCATGGCTTTTTTTTTCTATTTATTATATTATTTAAAAATTTTGATTTTTACATCAAGTTTAATATTCAGTTTAAAAAAAAGAAAGCCACATTCCAGTCTCCAGCTTCCATCTTTAAAATGATCTCTAGTTTATGTTTTGTCTCAAACTGATGAAGAATTCACCACAATGTTCTCAGTGGGACATTAAGACTTTTTGTTGTTGTTGTTATTGTTTGTTTGTTTGGTTTTTTGGTTTTTTTTTGCTAGATCCTTAGTAAACAACCAGGAAGAAATTGCTAAAGATAATTTATCATCTGCAGACATCTGTAGACTTTCCAAAACAGAAGTGACTAAGATGACAACTAGTCCTTGCAGGCAACACAGACATGATATCATTTCACTCCTCATATTTAACCCATTGTAACCCTTATCCAACACACCTTTTCTTTTATTAGGAAATGTTGTTCTTGTTGTTGTCGTCAGCATCATGTTTTCTCCACTCTGTGTTTTAATCTTACAGCAAATGAGGAATCTTTAATTTTTGTAATCCAATTCTTTGCCAAAAGATTATTTTTTCTAAAAGATACCCCCCCCCCCCCCCCCCAGGTTCAACAGCAACAACAAACAATAAAAAAATGTAGATATACCAAAGTAAACGAAAGAAAAGTTGTGTACTTCAGTGGGATTGATTGCAAAAGGAAAAGGAACACCTTATCTTATCTCTGATATATGCAGATTTTGTGTGCTTCGACATGCCTCCCTCTGCAGAAGGAAGACTTTTTTTTTTTTTCAAGAGGGAGGTGCTAGTAAGTCGAAACCTTGTTAACATTACTTTACTTCGACGGAAGAGTTATGATGAGTGACTTCAGCTGGCAGCTTCAACACAAGCTGTGGGGGACACACGGGCGCTGAAGGTAAGCTATCCATCGGCCGAAATAAACTGGAACCTCATACCTGCTGAAGCTCACACAGGAAACCTGTAGTCTGCTTATCACCTGATGCTTTCAGGTAGAACTTATATCCAGAGTTGTGTTTTTTGAAGTAATTTAAAGTTTGCGGGGGGAGTTTTCTCTGTATGTTTATCTGCATTTAGGTAATCGCACTTAAAAGCTCGCAGCGTCTCTTCCTGTTTTATTATCTAACAGACGATCTAACTTCACAGCATATCAGCAGCTCAGTCCTTCGTGTGTGTTTGTGTGTGTGTGTGTGTGATCTGTTAAACATCAGAAAAAAATTTAATAGACGGCTTTCTTTGTTTACTTAACAAACTACCAAATGCAAGAATCTGAATGAGTCTGCCACGTAGACTCATGTAACCATGTAACATGTACTTTGTACATCTTATTCCAAAGGCGTAATTTATGGGGGTGGGTTGCAACCCACCCAATCTAAAGTCTAGCAAAAAAAAAAAACCAATCCAGTAAACGGCGACATCGACTCTTGACATGAGAGCAGCCCACTTAACGAGTCCACACGTGTGTCGGGTTACACACACATTACCGGTGTGTGTGTGTGTGTGTGTGTGTGTGTGCCGGAGGTGCGACAGGTGATGCTGTCACATCACTCAGTACACCCCGACACTTTAGAGGCTTCTGCCTCGACACCGTGTTTACTTCGTCCTGGCCCGATAGCAATGTGTGTTTTTTTTTGGTTCAGAAGCACGCGCAAAAAAAAAACAAAAAAAAAAAAAAAACGGAATCTATAAACTGAGGGTCGCTGGTTAATCCCAAATTTTATATAGCCTAATATAAGAATAGTATGCTCTGACAAGGCACACAGTTTGAATACAAAAATTCAAAAAATCAACATCAACATGATATCCTTATCTTGATTCACTCTGTAAGAAGCTGGGACAGGACAAGCCAACTTCAGTAATCTTTAAATATATATATATATATGATTAGTAAAATGAGTGCACAAAATGTGTACGTGTGTGTATCAGATAGTAGGAGAAATCTAAAAAAAAGAAAAAAAAATCCCAACCCCCCCCCCCCCCCCCAAAAGTTACACCCTTGTCTTACTCAACAGTATTCAACATTTGGTGGAAATTGTGCTTTAAGCTTGTGTTGTGCAAAGTTGAAATTTGAGTGGAGATATCAGAGTTTCCAAACATGTCAAATCTGTCAGCCTGAGATCTAGTTAAATGTTGTGATATCTCGGCTGTTTCAGTTTGATGGAATCATGGCAGCCACGAAAAAGAGTTTCAATTTGCAGGCCGGTGTAGAATAAACTTTTTTTTCTTTTTAAAGCCTTGAAATAAAATCCATTTAATGATGAGAAACAATGAGTTACAATGGGTTGATGAAATGTTAACTTGTGCCTGCTCATCATGGATTCCTAATTAAATCTAACTTTTCCCACAGTTAATCTTAAGAAAATCACTCCAAAGAGGATTTAATGCATCGTCTATGCTGCTGAAAAGACACCCAGATGCTCCGGGATGGATCAGGTACTTCCCAGCCAAAGCTCAGCTTCAGGCCTCCTGGGACAAAATGGCGAGGAGGTTAAGCTCAGAGTGGACTTCTTCAGAAAACTGGGTTACTCCACAGTAGAAGTGAAGGCTGCTCTGACCAAACTGGGGCTCAGCACAGACACCAACGCCGTGCTTGGAGAGCTGGTTAGTAGCAGGACCAGCACTGTGCCCAGCGTTTCCAGCTCTGACAGCAACGAGAGGAAACGAGGCCAAAAGGACCCCCTGTTGCCTCCCAGTTGGACTCCTGCACCAAGAATCACCCCAAAGCTGGAGGACCAAAAGAACACAGACACAGAATTGAGGCCTGTTGTTATTGACGGCAGTAATGTGGCCATGAGGTAATCCTGCAAACATATGATTACTTTCCTTCCCCTCCATAAATCAGACTCAAATCATAATTCACTGTTTTTATACCTTCTGGATTATACTATTTTGAACTACAGAGCTGTGCCAATCTGTGTAGAACAACGATTTATTACATCCAGTTTCAGTAACTATTAGTCATAGCCTTGTTGTCAACTCTGACCCTGATACATTTTCTTTGATCTGTATTTCCGTCACATTTTTTTTAGGGGCGTTCACTATCTTGCCTGTGCACGTATGCAAATTACAGACGAATGCCTCAAAATCTCTGCCTCACAATCAGACATGGGAGTGCTATGCATGGCATTCATATTGAGGAACAGGTGGAGGGAAGGTTTTTTTTGGGGGGGGGGGTTTAAGCCAAATTATTTGTATTCACGTTTTTGTTTTTTTTCCCCTTCTGTCTTTTCCAGTCATGGAAACAAGGAAGTGTTTTCTTGCCGTGGCATCCAGCTGGCAGTCAACTTTTTCCTGGACAGAGGTCACAATACCATCACTGTGTTTGTTCCCACATGGCGCAAAGAGCAGGCCAGACCTGATGCCCCCATAACAGGTGATTATGCAGAAATGTACAGACCTGCAGGCATGATTAAGCTATTCTAGCTATACAAACATTTCTCAGCCAAAGCAGACAATAATGTCATTCACTAAAGTTTTTATAGTTGACAGGAAATGAAATTCTGGCTCTGTGTGAATAATGAGCAACCATATTGTGCAGTCTGATCTGCCACAGTTACACTTTGCAGTCTTTGCTACACTGAAATAAATGAACAGATTGACATTCTGATGAATACACATTCACTTTCAGTTTCAGTAGTCGGTTTGATGAGACAGTACATGACACTGTCATATCTGTCTCTTACAGCGGAGCCTATCACTTCAGTTTAGTAATTAATAATATCAAATACAAAAGCCAAAGTATTTAATTTTTTTCAAAAGAATGTTCCCCCTTTTCTTGATAGACTGACTTTTTTCTTTTTTTCTTTTTTAAACAACGCCATCCTAGTCATGTTGTGATCAATCCCTCTGATGTCCAACTAAAACACTTAGACTTCTTCCTTTAACACCTCCCTTCTACCAGGAAATGTGGAACTGCCCCATTACTGGAATGTCTTCCAACACAAACATTTTTGCTATTCATATTCCCGTATTTGTGATTCATTCCTACAGTAATTGTGAGATAATGTTTCATGGGAAGAATTCAAGCCAAAGGTGTATGGCAACACAGTTAAGGTTATGAAATTGACATCAAGTTGGATTTCATATCAGCCCACAACAGCCGATTGAAAATGATTTCATGGGGAAATCTCTGGCTCAGACGTCACGTTTCCGGTAGCTGAGTCATCAACGTTTTTGGGTGTATAGAACAAGCCAGTTTGACATAATTTACACACTATACCTCTTAAGCATACACACTGCCTTTAATTGATCTCCAGTCATGCCTGCCCAACCTCTGATAACTGCAAAAACAACAGTTATGAAAAAAGGTGGATCATCTTGGTGAAACAGATGCATTATCGCCTTTTGGTTCTGAGAATTTAGCAATTCACTTAACTCTGCTGTCCGGGTGGAGCAATCCGAGGTCTCTATTTCTGTTCTATCTGTGAACAAGGAAGTAAAAATCGGCCTGCAGTCATTCCTGGGAAAGCCCCACCAGGAAGTACAGCTGTGCTTATAAACTTCCACACCTATTGTAGTGTGAAATTTAGGCCACAGTTAAGGACCTTTAGTCCTCTAAAGAAAGGGAGAAGTGAAGACAAACACCCTGGAAAAAAAAAAGCACAGGCATTTAGTTCTAGAAGTGCCTTTGAGTGTGAGTGCAGTGTCTGTGAAAACAACGTTCAATCACGTACATGACCTGATGATTCATGTAACCTGGCCTCTTCAGTGGTTGTTTTCACTTCTCTTTGAATTTGTGTTATAAGTTCTGACTATGTGTCTTATGTTTCCACTAACTCATCATGCAGGCGGAATAATACGGTCATGTGTGCAGACATGTAGTGGTTGTTATGATGTTGGTGTAGGTGATGTAATACCTTCTTTGGTGGCTTTTGTTTTCTGTGATTGATCACCGGAACTTTGTCAGATATTATTGCATTTTTTTTCCCCCAACTTTGAGGTTTTTGTTGCTTGAATATGCGTTTGAGGATGATTACAAACATAATGTCATGTTACATAACAAAGCTGTGAACTCTAGTTACAACTTTGGCTACAACATAACCAAAATTTAATATGTTGTAAAAAAAAAAAAAAAAAGGTAGCACAAGGGCGTCTTCCTCGCTGTCTCACTGCAGTCTGACTCAAACATGACTGTTTGCATTTTCAGATCAAAACATACTAATGGAGCTCGAAAAATGCAAGATAGTGGTCTTCACTCCATCACGTCGAGTTGGGGGTAAGCGAGTGGTTTGCTACGATGACCGATTTATCGTCAAGTTGGCATACGAGTCAGGAGGCATAATCGTGTCCAATGACACTTACCGCGACCTCCAAGGTGAAAGACCCGAGTGGAAGAAATGCATCGAGGAGAGGCTGCTTATGTACTCCTTTGTGAACGACAAGTAAGTCCATCCACAAATAATATTTAATGTGGCTCCTCAGGGCACATTACAACTTGAGGTCAACATAATTAGGACACACCCAAATGATTTGCCAGAGGTAAATGGAGAAATCCATGATGAGTAATTTCTTGTCCTGCAGGTTCATGCCCCCTGACGATCCTCTGGGTCGCCATGGCCCCAGTCTAGACAACTTCCTTAGGAAAAATCCTCTTCCTACAGAGCAAAAGAAGCAGCTCTGTCCTTATGGTGAGATACTCCCAGCAAATTAATCAGATAGAGAAACTTTTATGAAGACTTTTTTAGACCAAAAAAAAAAAAGTGCTTCCCCAATGAAATAATTCATAGCTTCTGTGTCTTTGACTCCATTTTTGTTTTTCGCAGACAAAAAGTGCACTTACGGGATCAAATGTAAGTTTTACCATCCAGAACGAGCCAACCAGTCCTACCTATCTTTGGCTGATGAACTGAGGGAAAAAGCCCAGATTTCTAGTGTAAAAGAAGAGCAAACACCCAAACAGGCTCATTCGGATGTGACTGTTCATAATCCCAGTTCTCAACCTCAAGACTCTAACACAGCGTTCGATAGAGACTGGAAGAGTTATTCACATTCCAGTCACATTAGTGAAAATAAAGTGTTGAGCTGCAAGAATGTCAGAAACAGTTCAAATCATATGCCCTACTCTGGAGCAGAAGCCCAGGAAGATTGGCCTGGGCTGAACTTTGTGCCCAGTCATTACTATGCCAGCATCTCTCATGAGTACCAAGACTCTGGTCTCGGTTCTTTTGAGAGCCAGTACTCTGATCATTCGTCTTGCCTCAGCAACTCCCACAGGCTCATATCCCGGCAGCAAGGTGCCCTCGTTGGAGCCAGACACACCTCCTGTAGATGTTGTTCCCACGCAGTGTCAACAACAGCTCCCCAACAACGTCATGGGAACCTGGACCGGATGGGTCAACCCAATTATCCTCCTCAAATGTTCCCACCAAACATTCCACATCACCACAGCCTCCCCAACCATGTTCAATACAGCGGAGCCCCAAGTTATCAGCAGCATTACTGGTCTGAACCGTTTCAGGGGCTGCCCCAGGCCAGAATGTCGTGTAGTTTCCCTTCTTCGGTCCAGTCGTCACCCTCTCACAACTCTTCCTGTTCTTACAAAAGCCACGGGTACCAGTCATGGGGCCAACAGCAGCCGCTGTTTGCTGCATCAGACCAACAAAGGTTGGAACTCCGCAAGAAACTGCACGCCATCTTTAACCCACAAGATGTGGACACGGTCATGGAAATGTTCCCACATTTGATGGATGCAGAGAAACTGGCTGGAGAGATCCTTAACATGAAGACTCAGGGAGGAATATTCTAATGACCGTTGTTTTCCCCCCTCGTCAACACTGAAAGGATTTTTATGTTGGCCTCAGTTATATATTAAATGTATGTCATAGCAACCTGAAGAAAGTCTTGAGGAGTTTCTTCAGTGTAAAAAGTAATTGCAAAGCTGTTTTGTTATGTGTAATGTGCTTTTACGAGAGTGAAAATTTCCCTTCTGTTCATGAACAGTTTAGATAGCCTGTTCTTGTTGCCAAATGTGACTTTGTCATCCGAGTTGTGGATGAAAAGTGCCTCTAGAGTGAACATAGTGATGGCTGAGTTTCTAGAGTTCTGTCTGTTGATGCACATTGTATCAAATGTGTCATTCCACATTATGTCTCTGAGCAAAGTATTCTGACCCTTGAATAGTCATTTCTAATCTAATGAGGAAATGGAGAAAAAGACTTTGGCAGTAGTGACAAAAGTTTCTTGGCTTGCCATTACTTGTTTCCTGTAAATCAGTATCGGTTTCATGAAACATTCTCAGAAAGTGTTGTTTTAACACTACATGCAGAGTGGTGCTACTTTGTGATTGAAATGTTGTAAATAAGACAATTTAATTATGGATTCTCAGGAACATGCAGGTTTGTGTTCTCTTGTGTACTGGTGTGTAAGAAATAATAGATTCCAATGGAAATAAAAGATGTATGTAGAATATCGCGTTTGCCGCTTTTTCAATGACTCAGGTTAGTGCCAAGCCAGCTTTTTATCATCTTAGCTCACACTTCCATACGTATGTCCCCACATTTCATCAGAAACAGAAATCAAGTACTGGCACTCACTTATGCTTGCGTCATAACATATTTCCTAAAACCTCTACCAAATTTCGCAAAGCACATTTCCAGTCTGTTTTAAAGCAATGTGGTTTTTCCACATGGTTAACATGGAATCATGAAATCTAAAGTTTTACTCATTGAGCAGGTAGGCATGGTCAGCTGTTCTTCTCTACAACTGAGATCAACTGTTGCCCAGAAAGCTTTTCGAGATACCGGTTAATTTGCTTTTACCTTCAGTCCAGTTCATCCCAAACCAGTCCCATGTAGTTTATGTTTGGAAATTGTCCTGATCTTCAATTTTATGACCTAAAACCAACCAAGGTGTTACTTTCCTTCTTGCTTTTTCTCATCATCACGACTTTACTGTAACTTTCTTGGTTTAATTTTACTTCCACTTCTATAGAAAAGCTATAAATGAAAAAGTTGGCTATGAAATTTATTTGTCAATCTTTCACATAAAATTTATATCACGATGTTCACCACTTACCTTTGTATCATATAAGTTTATTAATTGGACTGGAATTACATAAATTTGAATACAACTGGAAAAGGGTTGCCGTTCTTTAACGCGTATCCACTTGTGTTTGCTTTGCATTGAAATGTCAACTAAAACCAGTTTTCTGTAAAAGGCCCGGGATATCACTCTAAAAGAAAAAGTTATTTGTACTGTGCAGCTGAGGTTGCAAGCTTGGACAAATCTGAAACTTTGTTCTTGTGGCAGAGGGGAAAGGTTAACCTGTGTGTGTGTGTGTGTGTGTGTGTGTGTGTGTGTGTAAGCGGTTTTCTGTTACTTATTCATTTTATTTCTTTTTTTTCTTTTTTTGAGTCACTTTTGGCCATTTGTAAGTCTTTATTTATAGAACAGTGTGGCAAGGAGATAGGACAGGAAGTTCATGTGTTTGCACCCATGCTCCATTTCTTTGACCCTGATGGGTTCATGTTAAGTGTGTTAAATGTCAATAAGATACTGCCCAGTATATTCATTATGTGTTGTCTAAGTCTATATTCTGAAACCACGTCCTAGTTTTGGCTTTTGCTTACCTGTTTTGAATAATTCAAAAATGTGACATATGCGCACATATCACACATATCCGGCAGGGGTCACACCAGCATTTTCAAATTGAGGCAAACATTACCTGCAGGAGTGGTGAATTACAGTCGAGTGAACATAAACAATTATCATACAGTTGCTGTAAGGAAAAGAAAAACAGACACAATTCAGTTGAACAGTTCAATTTTTACTGTAACTGATCAACTGTACTCCCCTGAGGTGGTCAGGAAACATGAGACTCTGGTGTCTGGTCACAGTAATTTGTCCATGACACTGTCCATGATATTGTGAAATTGCTTCACAGTATTCAGGAGTGAGAGCGTTAGTGTTGCTGCTCTGTGTTTGACATGCTCAGAGTCATACTCATACCTGGAGTGAAAATTCCTTTAGGCTAATACTTGAATGTCACTTAGAGAAGAAATGTTTTTGTTCACAGTACTGAGCCTGTTTTTAAAACCTAAGTGCTTCAAGTTTTCTTTTCCAGCCAACCCTGAACTTCTGCTTGTAATTGTGTAATTCTGTAAAACTACAGCAGTTCACATTTTGCAGTTCTCACTGGGCTCAAGGTTCATGCTTTTGCTTTATAGAATATTTGTTGAAACGTTTATTGTGAATATCAATTAAATTGATGTCTTTTCACACACAATGCATAAACATACTTTTTATGTTTGATACAAAACTGTACCTCATTAGAATAAGGTATCAGATCCATGACTGTGACAACTGGTCTTCATTCAGATGGTCTTCTTTTACGTGGGCCCCTTAGATTTTTATCATTCCCAGGCCATCAGGAGTTTGTGGAAAGGTACAAAAACACCAAATCCAGGCTTGCTGCAAAAAAAGAAAGAAATTCACATTATTATAAAAAGAAAAAAAAAAACTGCAACTGAACAGAAAGCGTTTACATCTTCGACCTCACCTAGCTATTCTAATATTCGTGTGTGCTTATACTCTCTCTCTTATATGTCCGATGCTGCTTTTAATGTGCCAATTTACCAACTTTGGGACTAATAAAGGATTATCTTATCTCATCTCTTATCTTATTTGCACTTGTCCACATATGTACAACATATGTATGCAGTGTAGAGGTTAGTGTAGGGTAGTTATTTATTTGCATATGGGTTTGCAAAGAAAAGAACAGATCTAAGCACAGTTTCCAACCACCGAAAAGTCCTTGCTGTAGGCAAATTACTTCAGCTCTCATACATCTTCAGACGTCGTGCTATAATTTGATCTTCTTCAGCTGACCTCAGCCTTATTTGCATATTAAGCTCTTACACTCAATGATTTAGTCAAGTAGGTCCAGAGGCAATATCTGACTGGTAAATACCTAAGATCTGTGATTTTGTGTGTGTGATCAAAGAAACACTGTCCTGTCAAGCCTTAAGGAGCATAGTGATCCCTTTTCAAGAAGAAGAAAAAAAAAGGCATGAAGTTTTCACAGGAAATCTGTATTATATGGCATCCCACCAGAACTGTAATTGTCAGTTTTCTCAACAAACTGAGTAGCTAAATTTTTTGCTTATGGCAGCGCATTACAGGAATGCCATCAGTTACCATACAAAGTAGATGCGTCCCTTGTGGCTGCCGTCATGCAATCCGTGATCAGGTGTCTGCAGCTCCACCCCAAGGTGGAGATCTGCCTCCCCCTGCAGGTGGCCCAGGTAACGAACTGTTCCCGTGCTGATGCGTCCAGAGGGCAGCATGATCCTGACCCGGTGTCCAAGCTGGAGGTCCATGGGAGAGTGGGGGACAAAAACCCGGTGAGGGCCCTGGGATATCCTCCAGGATCTCACACTGAGGGATCAGTAGGTTGTCGTACAACAAAGATTGAAATGATAAGAACAACTCTAAATTTCCTTAACTTACAGCTTTAGACATCTGTGATATCACACCATACATGGCAATTGATTCTTTTTTTTTTTTCTATGAAATTTGCAGAGCAGTGTGAAGGTGCTGGTGGATAAATTTAGTTTCCATTGGGACAAACTCCCCCGATTTTCTGTCTTTGTGCTAAGTTACACAATAACCCAGCAGTTGTAGATTCATATAGATGTGCTGTACCTAGTGGCTGAAGACGCAGAAGAGGCAGATCTTGAACTCGCTGATGATGAAGAGAACTGGCAGCCCGAAAAACTGCTTGAACAGGTGTCACCCCTTGATGACACATCAGACCCTCTGTGTTGTCTTGAGGGACCACCTGTTTTATTAGAGAACAGCATTCGTAGCGATTATAAAATTTAAAGACTTGCTTTCATGAGAAAATCTGAATTTTTCTGTCGTTTACTTGAGTGTTCTTCAGAGAAATCTCCATTATCCACTCCTGAGTCTCCACGGCCACCACAGCTGATCACTTTCACAAACCCTCTGGCCTCAGGCACCAGCTGATGAGAGGGAGACAAGTCATCCTTAATGATCCCATAAACACAAGCTCAAACACGCCCATGCACATATTCACAAGCACACCTGTTGACGAAGCTCTTCCTGTTTCCTCTGCAGCTCGGCAAACCTCCTTTCCCATGATGCTCTTTCACATACAATCCTTGTCTTGAGTGACAGGATTTCTCTCTCTGTCTTGGTCAGTCTTTTATGAAGGGCGGCCGTCCGGTCAGGGCTACCTGGTATGGCTAGAATCCCTTTACTTTCAAACCCTGACAAATGAACCCAAATAAGGAAATTATAACTCTACTTGCACGTGATGAGGACATGTATATTAGATTTGCAGTAGGATATAGATAGACTTTGTGTTCGTACACCAGATTAAACATCAGAGCCTGATAGTCACATATCGTCTTAGTAATAGTTCATTTCATTTTTATTTCTGAAAATGCACCAGTAGGGTAAACAGAGTGAAACAGCCTTTTCAACGTAAAGTAAAGTTAATTGGTTTTGTTTTTTTTGTTTTTTTGTATTTGAATTCCTTACCCACAAGTTGTTTCAGCTGTCGGCTTGTCTCCTCTTTAATGCATTGTTCCCTTGGCAAGAATTTGATCGCGTTGTACGGGCAAATCTGCAAGGTGTTTGTATTGTATTGTATATTCACGATAAATATCAAACCTTATCAATGACCTATCTGGATTGCAACACAAATGACACACTTCTGAGAAAACAGGCTCACCCAAAGGAACCTGCAGGTGCAAAGTATCCCCTGAACTGTCCATGTAAACACAGTCCACAGGATATAAGCCATCATGTTGACACATATTCACCCCACATTGTGATATTCTGACTGAAGAACAAATGATAGGACATGATTAAAATTAGTGGATTTGAATGCATTTGTGACCTTGGTTTTGCTAAACTGAAATCTAATGAGTCCAGAGGATCAGGTGGAAACTGCTACAGAAACTAGGCTTAGCCATCTAAGGATAGATGCTGCTATGTTGTGATCTCATCCATAAACAAATCATGGATGCAGGCTACTACTGGAGAGTGCACGGACTGACACTGACCTTTCATCAGAACTTAATCTGTAGATCCGGAGGAACAATCCGACATGAGGTCATAAGAAAATTATGATTCACATTTCTGTTCATTGGACCTCTGTCCTAGTCCAAAGGGAAGGCTAAAGTGGTGCACAGAGCGCACTGACCTGTTGCTGCTCACCAAGTGTGTGTGTGTGAACATTGCTGCTGACGACAACTGGGTGAGTAAATCTTTTCTAATCTTCTTACCAATGCAGCTACACAACCCAGTTGCATCCAGGCTGCTTAATTTGGTCTACTGAGCTCTAACTATAAACAATATGAGAACACATGCAGTACAAGTGGTAAACCTGCTGAAAGAGGAAGGATTTGGTGTCAGCATCCATCTTTTCAATTGTAAGACCTGAATGAGTGTTGAACAATGCTTTTTTTAAAAAATCAATTTGTTTTGAAATAGAAACATAGTTATGAGTTTCAGACACAAAGCATTATCACAAGCCAAACGCGATCAAACCAAATAAAAAAAGTAAAAAAAATGAAGACATATTTATCTAAATGTCAAGGAGGATGACGTCATATCTACAATCATATGACAGGAGTGAAATACATAAAATCAGGTGGGTACATTTCAAGATGTTTGTAGTTAATGTTCACATCAAATATCAGAAGTTGGGGGGAAAAAAATTGGATCAGTGACTTCAGCAGTGTGATGGCGGTTTCAGACTGGCATAGTTGAGTATATCTGAAACCACTAATCTCCTGAGAAGACAGTCTTCAGAGTCTCTGCTCAGAAAGGTGCAAGAAAAAAAAAGAAAAGAAAAAGTAAAATAGAACTTTGGTCAGCAAGACGGTGACTTGAGTAACCTTTAGTGACCTCCCCTCACACCAGATGTGACTCCAATGGAAAACCTGTGGGATGTGATGGAACAGGGGATTCACAGCTGGCTGTATGAGGTCCAGGGGAAGTTCCCCATTATGCAATCCATCAATATTTTAAATTAAGCAGAGGAAAAGGAGGCTGAGTAAAGTTATTGCATACAAAGCATTCAGATATTAAGAAAAAATGAAAAAAAAAAGTAAACAAATAAATCTGAGTTTGTATGTTTGGAAGTCTAATCTTTGAAATTTGAAAGTTCTTCAGGTTCTTCACCTTCCTGCCATGTACAGACCTGCATCACATTTACATTTAGTGCCCATGTAAATAGATGCTGATGGGAACTCCTGTCCTGGTATCAGTATTTTATCAGGGAATGCAAATCTGGCATTCATTCGTATGACTCCTGAATTATGAGGTTCAGCATATCATCAATTTCATCAAATTTCATCATGTTGCACTGCACAATGACACTGTCTCACAGTTGGGATGTCTTACTGAGCAGAGTTTTACTGCCATGTACACAAGGTTGTGTGAGCCAAACAGACTTCCTACACTTTGGAAATGAGGAAATAGGTGTGCTTCACTTCTCTCTGAAAGGTGCTTGTCAGAAAATGCATTCAGGAGCTGTTTGTTCAGCCAAAACCACTCGAAGGGACACAAGCATGAAAAGTAGCAGCATGTTTACCCATTTTTTTTCTACTGATTTTACAGTACTAGAGTGTTTGGTTTCATAGTGAAGCTGGGCATTCAAGTGATATTTGATCCTGCATAATATGGTGATTTGCTGTGTGTGAAAAGATGTAGAGAGATTTAATGTCAACATTGGGAGTTCTTGTTTGGTTGCGTGTGTGATCTGCTTTGTTCATACAGAGTAAACACACACCCAGCAGTAATGACAAATAACAATGGTCTTAGTTCTTTAGTTTCCTTACTGTCTCTCATTTGACTGAAGGGTTGCAGTTATCAGCTTTGCCATGATGTAAAGTCTATTATTGAAAATGAAAATGAACACATCTGAATATGCCTGGTGGTAAAATCATCCAGGAAAACTGATGCCTTGTTTACTGTGTACTTTCTACCACACAAAGTTGATCATGGTTAGTAAACAATCATGTAAATGCCTTTGTTAAAAAATGAATAAATAAATAAAATATTCAAGTGATGAAAGTCAGGATGGTCAGCATAGTTATGCATCTTGTTGCCTCATCACAGTTGAAAGACTGGTTTTATTTTGAGTGATTTGTAAAACAAACAAATTACTGCATATCTGGTCGTGTAAAGGATTACCATACCTTTACATAATATATTTAACCTACACAGCTGTTTTTGATGGGGAGCCCATGAGAGTATGGATCATATAAATTTGTATTTGTGATGACATCACGCTTCCAGTTCTCTTCATGTCCCCTGAACATGTATGTTAGTATTTCCCCTGCTGGTCCTGCATGTGTGTCCCTATTTTGGCCCATAAACGCCTCACAACAATAGTTCACTATTATCAAGGCTTTTTGGAAGTTTTAAAACACCCATGAATTAAAAACTCATAATGGAATGAACAGAAACTTTGATATATTTTGTACCCCAGGGGTGCAATAGCATGAATAGCCACCTAAAAAAAAAAAAGCTAACTCTCTAAAAGTGCTAGTTAAGGGTTGACTTGGGGGTGTGTGCAGTAGCTGCAGTGTAGCTCTTATGATACCTTTAGGGTTATTAATGATAGTAATACAATTCAAAGCCACATTTGGTGTTACCCCCTCATATAGAATTTTTAAGTCCCCCCCCCCCCCAAATCACCTGTGTCTGTTTAGCAGTGTAAAACCACTTTGAAATCCCCCAAAGACATATTGTATGTGTTTTGTGCCGCTACATTGAGAAAAAGAAGAAACTTCTGTTCCCTGGATTGAGGAAGGGCCTTTTGTGTTGTGGACCAAGAATTCTATGTTCTTTAGGCCACAAAGAGGTAATTGTAGTCTGTGGGGGCTTTATGGCTGGCAGTGAACAGAGGTCTGATTTCACATTGTGTTAAACAGAAACCAGGAGGTTTCTTATACATTACCCCCATAGGTCACTGAAAATTCACCTGTGTTCTCATAGGTTGAGTCTTAATCCACTGAGTTATTTTAGTAAATCTCTAATTGATGGGTGCACAGTTTTGGTTAATCTTCATCAAAGCAACCCAACACTGCAACACAATGGAATTTAATCCTCTTTAATGTCAAACCGACACACAATGAAATGGTAAAAAGTTATTTAAGTAACCGTTAATCTTTCACAGTTTTGCTTCATATTATTTTCACGTCATTTTCAGCACCTAATTTGTAGCTGTAGGGTCATTAGTTTTCCCCGGGGATTAATTAAGTATTTCTGATTCTGGTTCTGATTTTGATGACCAAATATAATGGCATTTTTTCATTTCTTTCACACGATACACAACTTCTCTCAGAAAATTATTGCAATTACAAAATGCTTGCTTGGTGTGCATGTGTTTATTTCTTTTGTTTGCATAAAAGCAACACCAAAAAGCAGAGAAAAAAAAAAGAATCCTGACCTTATTCCACACTCAAAAGCTGGACTGGAGATAAGGCACCTTTTTAAAATTTTAAGATGGCTCTCTATCAGAGGTCATGGGTCTTCCAGCAGGACAGCGACCCAGAGAACATATTACAAAAAGCACTGAGAAATGGTTAAAGACTTAGCACAAGAGAGTCCTGAAACAGCCAGCATTAAATCCAGACCTGAATCTTACATCTGTTGAGACTCTTCAAAACAGCATATGGAAGAAGACACCTTTCAAATTTGATAGATATGAATCATTTCATTAATGAAGAATGGTCCAAAATTCAAGACGATATGTGTGACAAACTAATTACAGTGAGCAATTAATTTCAGTTATCCATCTTAAAGGATTTGCTTCCAAATATTTATTTGAGGGAGCCAATAATTTTGTCCAGTCCATTTGTGGAATCAAATTTGTTTTTTTTTTTTTTCTCTGCCTTCTTGAGTTACTTCAGTGCAAACAAACAAACAAACAAACAAAAAAACTAAACATGTACCAAATCATTTGGAATTACGATGATTTTCTGGGAGTGCATTATCTGACAGAGCTGTAAAGATGCCAATGTTTTGGGTTAACTTTGTCTTGTAGATTCTGGGGAATCTCAAGATCCACCCAGCAACAGGAGGTTTAGTCTCCTCCTTTCACACTAGTATAGCTGTGCAGGTGAAAGTTTCCACTTGTTATGTTGCCACCAAAGAGCTGTCAGCAAGAAGCGAAGGGGGAGGGTACAGAGAGCCACAGAGAAAGGGAACACCATAGACAGAGAGCGAGAGAGCTCATTCACTTCAACCACAGCTGACATAAAACGCCAGAGTACACCACAGGTGAGTGAACTTTCATAGAAACTGCACTGATTTGTGATGAATTTTATGAGCAGAATCTAAATTCAACCAAACAGGGCTTTGATGTGAGATAGTGATGCAATATTATAATTGTAACTGATGAGAATACATCCAAGTTTAGACTTTTTTGTGAGAAATGTTGCTCTCCATCTGCATTTTTAACCAATTAGAAAGTAAACAGGTCAATCAAAAAAAATTACTCATATAAATTTGAATGGATCTGGCCAATTTAAAATTTGTTTTCAAATATCATTTACCTTATGGATTTCTAAAGCCTATTTTGACTCAGATAGCCTGTAATTCTCTTTTTGTGAAGTGTCTTATGGCCAAAACATTTACCCATTTTGTGTTGATTCACAGGTTTAAAACATTTTCAGATTTTCTGTTTTCAACATAAAATTATACAGACAACATTCATTTATGTTAAAGTTAAAAAAAAAAAAAAAAAAAAGTCTCTTATGAAGATATAACTTTTCCTGAAATGTTTAAATATTTACAGCAGGTGATATTTCAGGCCTTTGGTTGTTTTGTTTTGTTTTTTGGGGGGGGCGGGATTAGAGTCTATCTTGCATGCATCAAACTGAAATTCCTTGAGAAATGTAAAGTTTCCTTTTTTCTAATTAAACTCAACATTTTGACAAGGACGCCAAAATGGCTTGTGTTGTCACTCAGTTTCCAGGGTGTAGAGCCCCTAGGAAGCCCAGCTGAGATCCAAGGGAGAGAGGAAAAAACAAGCTGCGCTGCTTGGCAGTTATCCCAAGGGGAATGATCAAGGAACAAACACATTTTAATTGTGTTCACTGATAAACCACTGCAAACACAGATACTGATATAATGGTGATATAATTGAATGCACCCCCCACATAACTAATCTTAGCAGCTCTGTTCTCACACAGGGGTGACATTATAAGAAATTGCTCATCATGCTGAAGCTTAACGAAGATAATATTTCTTCGTAGATGCCTCTGGTAGCACAGGCTACGTGTAAAACTGTGGGAGGATAAAAGTTGAAGTCCACCTTTAAATCTCACAATTATCAGTTTTTTTGTAATGTGAGTCAGCCAAACAATTATGAGATCAGTTTCACCAGGACAATCACAAGATTGTAAAGAGGAGACCACAGGATGACCTAGCTCCCACAGATCAAAAGAGCTGCCCAGCTGGGCTATAAGGTACAAACACAGCTAAAATTCAGAGACCTACGAGCATGCATAAACAATTTGAATTGTACCCACATTAGCACTCATTATAAAGATCTTTTGAAATTTGTTATTGCTTGGTTTGTTTTGCTGGTACAAATTTGTTATTTGGGTATGTTTTACCTTTCCATTTAACAGAGATGATTTAATTACAGGCTGGAAAAAAGAACTTTCCGCCCAAGTGATCATGGCCTTCATCACTCTTCTAAAAGACAAAGGTATGAGCGTGTTTGCTCATTTAAAACCGCTGTCAGTCATCACAGATAAATTACATCCCATGAATGTGAGTGTACAAAATGCCATAATGATGTTGTTCAGCTATGTGTCCTAAAATGCTTCACAGGCATCCTGCACCTCCTCCTAATAGGACAACTTCTAGCACCATTATTAGTGTCTAGCCAAACCACAACTGCACCATCCACAACTGTGACCTCTGGAGCTTCAGTAACCACCACCACACTTGCATCACCAACAACTGTCAGCCAAACTCAGACCATGTCCACCACCAGCCAGTCCACTATGTTGACCACTGCAACCAGCCAGCCTTCAACATCCTCAGCCACCAACCCGTCCCCTTCGACAACCACCAGCAGCACAGCAACTACTACCCAGCCCACCCCATCTGCCACCACTGGAGGTACAGGAACTACCACCCAATCATCCTCCTCTACCACCTCTGGAGGCTCAGCATCCATGACCATCTATCCCACTTCAACCACAATCACCTCCGGAGGTGCAGCAATCACCACTACCACCCAGCCCACCTCCACCACCACCTCTGGAGGCTCAATGTCCACGCCCACCCAGCCCACCTCCACCACCAATTCTGGAGGCTCAATGTCCACTACCACCCAGCCCACCTCCACCTCTGGAGGCTCAATGTCCACTACCACCCAGCCCACCTCCACCTCTGGAGGCTCAATGTCCACTACCACGCAGCCCAGCCCCACCACCACCTCTGGAGGCTCAATGTCCACTACCTCCCAGCCCAGCCCCACCACCACCTCTGGAGGCTCAATGTCCACGACCACCCAGCCCACCTCCACCTCTGGAGGCTCAATGTCCACGACCACCCAGCCCACCTCCACCACCACCTCTGGAGGCTCAATGTCCATGACCACCCAGCCCACCTCCACCTCTGGAGGCTCAATGTCCACTGCCACCCAGCCCACCCCCACCACCACCTCTGGAGGCTCAATGTCCACTACCACCCAGCCCACCTCCACCACCACCTCTGGAGGCTCAATGTCCACTACCACCCAGCCCACCTCCACCACCACCTCTGGAGGCTCAATGTCCACTACCACCCAGCCCACCCCCACCACCACCTCTGGAGGCTCAATGTCCACTACCACCCAGCCAGCCTCCACCTCTGGAGGCTCAATGTCCACTACCACCCAGCCCACCCCCACCTCCACCTCTGGAGGCTCAATGTCCACTACCACCCAGCCCACCTCCACCACCACTTCTGGAGGCTCAATGTCCACTACCACCCAGCCCACCTCCACCTCCACCTCTGGAGGCTCAATTTCCACTACCACCCAGCCCACCTCCACCACCAATTCTGGAGGCTCAATGTCCACTACCACCAAGCCCACTTCCACCACCACTTCTGGAGGCTCAATGTCCACTAACACCCAGCCCACCTCCACCTCCACCTCTGGAGGCTCAATGTCCACTAACACCCAGCCCACCTCCACCTCCACCTCTGGAGGCTCAATGTCCACTACCACCCAGCCCACCTCCACCACCAATTGTGGAGAATCAATGTCCATTACCACCAAGCCCACCCCCACTACCACTTCTGGAGGCTCAATGTCCACTACCACCCAGCCCACCTCCACCGCCACCTCTGCAGGCTCAATGTCCATGACCACCTATCCCACCTCAACCACACTCACATCCGGAGGTGCAGCAATGACCACTACCACCCAGACATCCTCCACCACCACCTCTGGAGGCTCAGCATCCACTACCACCCAGTCATCCTCCGCTACCACCTCTGGAGGTGTTGCAAGCAAAATCAATCCCCCACAACCCCTAGCACAACAACCACTGCCATTTCTGTATCACCAACTTCCATGATCTCTTCTAATTCATTCAGCTCTACTAATTCAACCACCTCTGGTTCCTCTACAGTTGGTTCATCAGGCACAACCCAGGCCAGCACTTCAATGATGACCTCGGGAGGGACCCAAACATCTTCCCCTGTGTCCTCGGGAGGTGTTTCCTTAACTTCAATGATGGCCACCTACCAGTCATCAAATTCCACTGGTAAGGTGTTTCAGTAAACCTTCCAGACTTTTTTTCCCACGTAAATAGTCGTTCTCTGATGTTTCTTTATCCTTAAATGTGACATCCATCTTTTTGCCACAGGTGACATGTCTAGTATAAATAGTACATCAAATCCTGGCTCAAAGGATATGGCAAGTGCAACAATTAAAGAGAGGAAAATAGCTGTATTTGCATGTTTCCCTTTTGTCTTTCATCTTCAATGTGTACCTATCATCCCTCTCACAGGTATACTGCCCCTCCTTTGTCTGCAACTACTCGGATTGCTACACAATGTACGACACTCAGAATGCCACTTCATGTGCCTCTGGTTATTGTCAGGTAAAGCGCCAAATGACAGTTTGCATCCCACTAACAAAACCATGATGCATTGCCCTTAGCAAGTTATAACAAAATGACTTTTACAGTCATGAACACACAGCAGAGTGCAGAGCAAATTACCTGTGTTGGTAATCTATAGAGTAGAAGTAAAAAACTGCTTAAAGTGTAGGCTAATAATCCTCTTTCACATGCCTTTCACTTCTACTGTCATTATTTTAGATATTAATGGGTCATGGTATTTACAGAAATACATGGAGAGGAAAGCAGATAGAAAACATTGGTACTAATGTCTCATTCTGAATTATATCAGCTGTTTAGGGAGATGGACATGAGCTACACTGCTAGCTGCAATGCCTCTTGCGGTGATATCTGTAACAACCCGGTTCAGTACAGTTGCGTCGTGAAATGCTGCAATTCCACTGGCTGCCTTAATTCCAGTTTTAAATCCATGATGATGACAACAACCCCAGGTAAACTGATCCATCTTTGAAATATTTTTCTCTTCATAATTCTTGAATCTTGGTTTGCTATCCTGCTACTGTCCTTACTAGTGATTATGCTTTATCTAATATCTTATCTTGGTCATGACTGCATGCTTACAGGCATGCTCCTTTAGCCTTACGTTTGTACTTTCTTTATTATTTTAACACTTTTCTTTTCAATACTTAAGTAATGCCAACCCCAACAAGAAGAACCACAACAGTCCCTACAACGGCTGCCACCACTTCGGCAAACAACGTAAGGACAAAAGGCTACACATGAGTGTGTTGGGTTAATGACTAAAAAAACTAGTAGAATAAAAACATGTATTAAAAAAAACTGTGCAATTATTGTTATTTAATGTTTGTTTGCCAAAAGGTGGAAGCCAGAACTCGTGTGTGACTAGCACCATTCATTTTAATGTTGCTTTTCCCAGGGAAACAAATGTCATCGTGGTATGTGTAACGGTACATCTTGCTACACGAACTTTAAAGAAGTCCAAACATGCTCTCCCTCAGAGCCGCACTGTGAGGTAAGAACTGTACAAATTAAGGACAATACTGTCAATATAATATACCTCAGGCAAAATGAAATACTGACAAAGAAAG
Organism: Remorina albescens; assembly: GCA_034769265.1. NCBI lineage: Eukaryota > Metazoa > Chordata > Actinopteri > Carangiformes > Echeneidae > Remorina > Remorina albescens. The sequence goes on from CM068486.1 coordinate 6,890,924, forward strand.
ATTTATCAAAACGTTTAACCCACTTGCATCTAGGTTCAATTTGGAAGCAAATATGCAGACTTAAACTCTTGAACCTCATTTGCATGTTTTACAAGCTCATCCATAATTTATATTTATGAAATATTGTTTTACTATTAATGCATAGAAATGCTACATAAGATTTAAAACTTGACTAAAAACTATAAAACTGTCAAATAATACACATTGTGCGATTTTCATGAAACTTTGTATATATATCACTATTGAATTAAATTAATTGATTGGATTTATTTTTGTTAAAAAAAATTATAGTGTACAGACATTAACAAGATTCAATGAGAAAACCTAACGCTTTATGTGATGATGAACACAAGCTGTCAGTGTATTCACAGATAGAGAGACTATCTGTGTATACATTTAAATAATTTTGGCTTTCTTGCATATTGTATTTCTCCCTTTCTCAATCTCTTATGCTTTTGCAGCTTAAAAAGAAGACTGTAGGTTCCCAAATGCAGTGGACAGCAGGATGCACCACCAACTGTTCAGGCCAGACCTCATGCAGGGAAAACACACAACCTCCATGTCACCTAGAGTGCTGCAACGCCACCACATCCTCCTGCCTATGGTTGAACGGTACGCTGAATGTCCCGTCTTTTGCCACAAGAGGTCCTTATGTTCACACAGAATTGATCACTTGCTTACTTTGCCTGCTTGCCATCACTTCAATGCTGTGATTGGTCAGTGTTACCTGACTCAGCCACTGTTTGGGTCATTAGGTAACCAGAGTTATATGTAACTTCCACTCCCACCAGAGATAAAACTTAGCTGTGCAGAGTTTACCACTACTTCATTTACACCCATGTATCTCAGTGATAATCATCTGTGATTGTACTGTATATACTGTATGTATGGAGCTATGTAAATCCTAAAATCCTAAATGTTGATATTATTTCTTGTTTAATTACAGCTCCCCAATTACATTTTATCTCTGTTTCAAGACCAGTGAAAAGTGGCTTTGAACAGTATTTCTAAATGAAAAAAGAATACATTAACTTCAGAAATTATGAAAATCAAGGATGCATGTTTCTTGTCTGCACAACTAACAGATAATATATAAAGACGGTAAAATAAGCAGTGAAAATGTCACAATTTTCTTCAGTAAATATATGTCTAAAGGTGCTATTGACATGAAATTGTCACCAGATGCCAGTTACAACCTGTGCAAACCACACACAAAGATATCAAACATTAGATGTCCCTAAATTAAGTAATGTGTAATAATGTGATATGGCACAGGACAGAATTAGGAAGTAACACATGAAGAAGGGGAGGTGCGAGAAGGTACGGAAAGCCAGGACACCATCTGAAAACTATCAGTAATTCGAAAGCATTCCTGCCCCTTGTCAGTGCAAATTAATATCATCTGGTTCAGTCCCAATGGATGGCCTATTAAAAGGTGTCTCATAACCAAGGTGCCATACGAGAAACATCTCATGATTGGTAAGAACAAAAAGCTCTTGCAAGACTGTTGCAGCCTTATAGTTGTGAAACACACTTACAGCGTTGGTTAGAGAAGGATTTCTAAATGTTCCTGTGAGCACTGTTGGGGCTGTATTACAGAAGTGAAAAGAACAAAATTTCACCACAAACTGGCTCCCAGCAAGATTGGCTAAGAGCCAAGGACCAATTGTGGAAAGCTTCAGTAAGACCTGGAATCAGCAGGTAGAATTGTTTCAAAGAAAACAGTAACTAATGCACTCAACCGCCGAAGAAAAAACATGTTGAAGCTCATTTAAAGTTTGCTGCACAACATTTAGACAAGCCTGTGAAATACTGGGAGCATACAGGCTGGTCAGATGAGACCAAAAATCCCAGAACAACAGTGTGGAGGTGGGAACATCATGATGTGGGGCTGTTTTTCAGCATAATGCACTGGGAAACTTCTTCCAATTGAAGAAAGGATGAATGGAAATATATACGTAGACATTCTTGATAAAAAAATCTGCCACCATCTACAAGGGAGATGAAGATGAAATGAGGGAGGACAAGGATCCCAAAATACAGCCAGGGAAATGCTGAGTTGGTTTCAGAGAAAGAAAATTAAACTTCTAGAGTGGCTCAGTCAATCACCTGACTTGAATCCAATAGAAACTCTATGAAAAGAACAAAAGATCAGAGTTCAGTCATTCCATTTTGTTACACATAATTTAATTTCTGAACTTATTTGTTTTGGGGTTTCTTCGTATGGATTACTTTGGTTGTTAATAACGTCCGGTGAAAATTTAATGTCAATAGAGTACCTTTAGAACTATTTACTGATTAAAAATGGTGATTATTCAATACTTATTTCACCCACTGTACCAAACTGTCTTTGAAGTTTTAAAAAATTATATAAAATTTGCTTAAATCCTTGTCATTTGTTTTAGCCATGACCTTACCCATGACAGCCAAAAAACATCACAATCTCTGTATGTGCCTTCTCACTTTTAACAGATTGTAGAAAGATTTTCATTTTTGATGGGTAAGTGAGCCTGAACACAAAAAATGTTAAAGCTTTCTTACCAAAGTCTCTTTTGTAGATTTTAAGCCATGTGAGAGTGACACAGCTTTGACTCTATATGCACTTTATGAAATCAAAATGTTTCACATTCACATTTCACAACACTTGTGAAGTGAAGGTTTGCTGAAGAATCTTTTTTGATATAATATATGTGGCTACTTTTTATCTAATGTTAAGGCATAAATTGGATGTTTGGTTTGAAAAATACATATATATTGTATAATGGTGTCATGTACATGTCAGATGTGTCAATTTATTCTAGTTTTGTGTGGTGTGAAATATGATGATGGTGACCGAAGAAATAAATCAAATAAATTACATGCATATAAAAACTCATAATTTGATGAGGTCTGATCAGGTCCAAAGTGCCCATGTTTACACAGTGTACTAAGTGTTGTCTATTTTGGCCCTCATTTCTTCTGTTTTAATTACATGACTGCACCTTTTTTTTTTTCAGAATAAAACTAAGGTACTAAGTAGTGATGTATCATTCGTGAACGATTCGCTCCTCTCTGTGGAGGGTTATTGTCTAGTTTCTTAACCAATTAACCTAGACATGTTCGGCTGCCCACAGCGACAGCACTAACCACAGGTAGATGGTCTGGTCTAGTCTCTAGTCTCTGGGGGGGTCCAGTCTCTGGTCTAGTCTGGTCTAGTATCTAGTCTTGGGGGGGGGGGCAGTCTCTGGTCTACTATCTAGTCTCTATCCCAGGCTCTGGGGGGGTCCCATCTCTCGTCTAGTCTGATCTGGTCCGGTCTAGTATCTAGTCTCAGGTGGGGTCCAGTCTCTCCTACCTTGCCCAGTCCATCACTCGTCACCAATTGACCGCTTAACCTAAACATCGGGAATCGAACCCACAACCTTCTTATTGTGGGGTGACTGCGCTAACCACTATGCCACCGTGCTGCTCAAGTCACCATGTACATTTACATCATGTCACCAATTAACCTAAACATGGTCAGCTGCCCACACCGGGAATCGAACCTGCGACCTTCTCATTGTACCCTCTGTAGCCGTTGCGGTGCATTTCCCCCCTTTCCTCACACACAGACAAGTACACCCAAGTTTACACACAGAGCAATAAGGAACTATGAAAAAAATCTAGTAGAGTTAGAGTAGGCTGAAGAAGAGAGTACATCTTTGAATGCAGCACTGTATAACAGAGTGAGCTGATTTTAACATTGCTGCTAAATGTAAATAAGTAGCCTATGTGATTCTTCCATCACCAGCAGACATCTGATCTTTATTTAAGAAACTGCAAAAATGTTATATTGTTTCTGTGTATTTCTTCTTTTTATTTTTAAACTTACTGACTGATTTATCATTTTTTATACTCCCTGTTTCCACCACAGCCTATAATCAAGAAATCAGAGTATTACACACCTGTAAACTACTGAACAACCAAACTAACCCATGAGTGTAACACAGCCCTATCGCTGGAGGTCTGGATAAACATATCACTGATGGGTATCCCCTCTGACAAAACACCGCTTTAAGCCTATTGACCCGATCGCTCGTCAAAACTCGTAGTAAGCTTTGACATAACTTTGTCAACAGGGGGGATTCGGGTCCACTGTGGAAATTAATCCCCCTTTCAGATGGTCGACTTGAGGCCTAAATCCAAACCAAACGGAGTCGATGACAGCCCCAGATGTGACGTCACGCCGGGGGCACGGAGCGCCTCCGCTTCAGTGCGTGGCAGACCGGGCCGGGCCGAGCTGGGCTGGTCTGACCTGATCTGATCTGGGCTGGGATAGCAGCGGAAGACCTGGAGAAGAAAACATATGGATCGAAGGAGACGAAAATGTCGGATTACACTCGGCTCCCGGAGCGCCTCTCACCCCGCTGCGCACTTGGCCGTCACTTGAGGGCGAAATAGAGAAGACCACTCCAAATCTACCCTGAGATTTTCCAGCTGAAAAAATCGTGGTGTTGGTGGTGTTGGTGTTGAAGGAGGAGGGGGGCGATAAGAAACTGTCAGGCAAGAATCTGCCTCCACTATGGATCAGTCCGTGGCAATCCAAGAAACTTTGGAGGGAGAAGAAAACTGCATCCAAGTATCCTTGTAGACCCTCGTGCGCTTATTTCTCGGTCTAAAACGGAAGACTTCGCCTGTTTTACTCCAATAAATTGAACCATCGCGGCGATCAGTGCCCGCAGAGGGGTCTGCGGGGTGAAAGCCTCGACGGATCGACAGTTTTTATGGATTAAAAAGGACTGGCCTTGCTTCGGCCTGTGAATTGAATAATTAAGACGTAGCGAGTTCCCAGCAATAGAAGCAGAGCAGGTTTAGTTTGTCTGACATGTCTGATGTGGTCCAACGTTGGTAGTAAGAACTTTCTTCCACAAGATGGCAACTTAGTTTCACCAGATGATGCTCTGTAGTGACAGGGAGTGGTGCAGGAATGAGCCTAAAGTTAAAATTTATATATGTATTGTTAAGAAAACTATTTTAAAGCAGCAGAATTGGGCCTATAGGTGTTATGTAATATTTATGCATTAACATGTAAGTAGCATTTTAATGTTGCTTCTGGGGGAGGTGGAAGTTCAATCATTTTATTTTCAAATGTGTAGTTTAACAATGTAACAGTACATTTAATAGCTGACATATGTGATGATTAGGGGTGAAAGTGAAAATTTCAAAAAAGACAATTTCCCCTGTGAAATATAATGAAATCAGTTTTAAAGGGAAATGTATGCAGACCTGCAGTTTGCCAGGAGTCATATGACACCACCTAAAATGTTGCTTATGGTGGCCAAAGTAATAGTTGAACTGAGAGCTAGATAAAGTGGTCAGCAAACAAATATAGTCCGACTATACCCTTAACTCATCTGTAAACATGCTGTCCAATGCGATGTCCTCTTTGACGATGTTACAGAGAGCAGACTGCTGGGATTGGTGGAGTCGACAATGGAACATGCGTGAGTTTAAACACAATGTTCACCATTTAACGGTGTACTCATTTTCAAAGTCTTGATATAATTTTGTGAGGAGGGAGGTTGACCAAAATATGTCACAAATGACCAGTTTATATTAAAAAGGTCTCAGTCCAATACTAACATAATTTAACTTTAATTATTAAAATGCCTGTTTTTTAGAATCTTTATCTATACCCATCGAAGAATGGCGATTACTGCTGATGATGTGTCACTTGAAGACATCGTACCCATCTCCCTCGACTTTGCTGTTGTGGAGGGTTAGTAAAGTTCTCATATGTTTTATATAATCAGAAGTAGACTGGCAGTAAATGGCAAGGTGGCTACCAAAAATATCATTGCACCTTAAATACCATTAATAACGACATGACATTAACTTCTATGAAGTGCCCTGACCTACTTTTCATGCTGCACTATTTGCAGTTTCCTCACCAGAAGAACTTGCAGTTGTGGGTGAGTTGCCCTTATTTCTGTTAAAGCTCAAATATAACACCACAGAAGAAATAAATGAGGAAAGAAAGAAATAATATAATTTCTTTTCGTCTTTGATTCAAGGTGCTGACACCAGAGTGAGAGTAAGCTACCAGGAAGAAGTATTAGACCTCAAACTTCCTTTTGGGTCACGCTCACGGCTCTTTCTCGCCGAGGTCAACAGGGCCTGGAGTGGTAGGTCAACCCTGAGCAACATTAGTGACACTTATGTAACACGCAGCAGTCAGTGGTTTTATATAGGTTTCTTGCAGCCTTTGAAAAACCCTACAGAAATTTTAGGCTGAAAAGAAAAAAGCTTTAGGCCCCAGTTTTCATACAGGACAATGGCACAAACATGGGCTTTCATCTCTTTTTGCTGTAAACCAAAGACTAGTGATCAATTTTTGTGTTTAGTAGTTCATATATTTACATTTTTTGGCCATAACAGGAGTGATCTAGGTGAGAAGTGTGTAGGTGGTGCTCTACCTATCTGCTCAGTGGAAACCAGCCCAGCCAGTCCTCAGGTGCCTTGAAGTTGTCTCAAACAAACAAAACTAATGATTTACGCTCACATTTTGACATTAGATTACTGAAAAGTGAATTAAAACAAAACTCAAGAAAGAAAAACTCCAACTTTGCTTTTGTGATATTCTGGTTGGTCCTTTGTGTGACTGTCATCAATGTAGATGACACATAGGTGATAGAGGAAATGGGAGTGGTACAGACAAAGAGACAGAAGAGGTGGAGTTTGAATTGTGTACTGTGTTTAGTTTTTTTCTTAAACAGCCACCTTAACCAATATGGGAAGATGAGAAAGGGTTCAAATTAACTTCCTCTTCATTACCTCTCTTGAACCACTTTTTACTGTCTGCATCGAGTTCATCTGAATGGAAGAGGCCACCTGTTGGGCTGACAATCAGTCTGTTTTGTTAGAGATGTGTCACTTTTGTCACTGGATGACTATTTTTCACAGTGGAAGCCCCACATGAGCATGGACAGGGACTTGCATGTTGATTGCGTTATATTTTTTTCGGTGCACATAAGGTGACCCACAGAGGCTTTAAACCTCTTGAGAGATACCGGTGATGGAAAAATTACATGACCTGGCACCAGTTGATGTTAAAAGGAAGAGTGTGATAAATGGTAAAGGTAAGTATGCAACTGTGAAATTCCCTAAGGCAGTGCAGGATCTCTGCATTCACATTTAGTTTGGAAGTAGTCTTACAAATTGTGTTTACAGGACAAGATCCATATGTATCCATATTCTTTTTTACACCATGAATCTTACCATTGTTGTTGCTTACTGTCTCCGCGTTTGCTTGAAAACAAATTTGCAAAAAATCCAAAAATCAAGCCAAGCTCTTGTTGTATCCTTTAAAATAATCTCACTTGCTCTCTTTGTCTAACTTCTTTTCTTCTTCTTTTTTTTTTTTTTTTTTTTTTTAAAGATGTTTGCAAGTCTCCGGCACAGGTACCCAAGTTTGAGTGGATCAACAAGTACCACAAAACCCCAGAAGGCCAAGGAAGTTTCAAACAGGCCCTCACACCCCTCAGCACAACACTCGCAAAACTCAATCAGCAGCGGAAAACAGGTTGGTCATCTAATTTTTATTTGGAAATGGTAACAGCAGGCACGTGCATGTAGCAAACTCCATTTATTTGGAACAGGTCTTTCAGCATTCATCTAGTAGATGACAAGTCACAGGAGTGAAAAGCATTCTCTTTTTATCTCCCTAGTGCTTTTTCTTCTTTTTTTTCCCCTTTTCTTTACCAGAGATAAGTTAACACAGATAAAGGTCTACATCAGAGTTGCAACACAACACTTGCTTTTGCAAATGCCACTTCCTGTGAATGCAATTGCCCCAGCCGCCCTATTAGCTGTGAACAAACTTTCAGCATTTCTTCTCTGACACACCTCTGACAAATTTCTTAATTATGGATTCATTCCATTTAAGTGTCTCATTACACCATTACAGAAAACCATCATGCACAAAATCACGGGAGTATGTTGGCCTGACTTTCCTGAGAACATTGCCATTATTAAGATTATTAGTAACGCTTGTAGTTTTCCTGCTGACTTAGAAATGACAGCAGTGACTTGTGATGCAGGCACGTAGAGCATACAGAATAAAATGTTTTTTAAAATGTCAACCCTGATGTGATGCCTAGCTCACTGTTTGAATTTGGGTCCCAGGCCTGAATAATGAGTTAATTTAATTTGAAAGTTAAGGCATCTACTTATAAATTATATAAACAGTTAACACTGAATAGGATCTTATCTTTGTGTGCATGTCTTTCTCTCTCTCTCTCTCTTTATATATACATATGTAGAAGAAAGGTTGTAAAATGCAAACTCAACATAATAGTTTTAGGGGCCATTGCTGGTCATATGTCAGATATTTTCAGGACCAGTGTCCTCTAATGTTTTATTTTTTTTATTTTTTTTAAGTGCTGAAGCGCATTAGGTAAAGTTACTAATGCAACAGTAAGGGGATGTTGTGCAGAGTGTCCTGCCTGGTGCTCGGCAGTCTGCAGGTTGTTGTGGTGCAGCAGGGGAAGGTAAACTCCTCCTACTACAGTTAGCATGGGCGGTTCTCATACAGACTAGTCGGTGCTCCTCTGCACAGAATGCGTGGAAGCGGTGAAAGGAGATGTCTGAGGGGATGAAGGTCTCTGGTATGAAAACTATTCCTTGCATTTGTTGGATGTTGTAGGGTCTAAGAAAGGAAAGAAAAAAAAAACAGAAAAGAAAAGAAAACCCCCTCGCATCAATCTGTGGCATTCAGTCCGCTCCGTCTTGACTAGCTAGCTAGTTAGCCTCCTAGCTAATGCTAGCGGATAGCGGTGGTTCTTATTTCAAAGAGGCTAATTTTAGCCGGACAGCCAGGTTTCGTTTGCCGAAGGATGAGAAGTATTAAGGGGGGATATGTCCAATATTATTAGATCTTTCCACATTATTATGGATTACACGGGGGGTGTTATACAGTAGAAATGCAGAAAACGTCAGCCTGGACAGTAAAAATCTCCATGACTCACCTGTTGTGGTTGCAGTAAAGTGTCAGTGATGAGATCACATCAAATGTCCAGACACTGTTTTTGTTTCACCACCCATATTTTATTTTATTTTTTAATGTTTTGGCAATATTGGCTGCTTAACTTGAAATAGGTTGTCTGTTAACTTTCCCTCTGCTTGCCTCTCTTGGGAGAAAAATGTACTGACTGTCCAGTTTTGCTTTCAGTCACCCGTGAGAGAAGTATTTAGTTTTTCCTTCAATGCCAGTTAGATGCAAGAAAAACTCTTTTAATTTTACAATCATATAGCTACAGCTGAGAGTTCAGAGAAATCACACATTTGGTTCATCTGCAGTTAAATGCTCTTGGTTTTAGATCATGGAGGGGAAGTAGTGTAACTGAACTTTGGGCAGCTATGGTTCAAAGAAATACTGTGTTAATACGTAAGAGTCTGAGACTGTAAATGCTTGATATTTATGCACTTATGATCGCCCACAAATAAGGAAGTCTAGGTGCAAATTGCAGTTTGTCACACTTCATGCAACGCCCTCCGAAAGTGCTGAAAGTTTGGTCAAGCTATTTAGATTGCTCAGAATAGTAAAGCATGTGCAGAAATGTAAGATGTGCCATGTAGTTACAGACCTACTAGTATTTACTAGAGTCTAGTGTTGAATGGCAAATGATCCATTTTAAAAAGTTTAGTAGGCAGCTTTAATTTAGAAACAGAGCAAAGCCTGAAAGCTATATGCAGAACTTTTCAACAAGTGTAACTTACTGCTTTGTCATGAATGGCAGTAACCAATCATTATTTTCATAATTGACGAATCAGTTCTAGAAAAGTCCACAGTCATGCAGAAAAACAACTGGTTTCACATTTCAGTAGCTTTTTCAAAGCTTAGAACAAACACTGCAAAGGGTTAAATTGGAAAGAATCCATCACTTATGTGTTATGGGTTATCATTTTGCTATCATTTAGGCTTAAGGCAATTAATACTCATGAGTTTTTTGTTTGTTTGTGTTTTTTTTTGTTTGTTTGTTTTTTTTTTTGCACACAAACTCAGAAAAACCCTTGAGACATTGTTCTTTGTGTGCACAAGGTAATTGTAGCATCTCAGAAGTAGAGCCTTTTAAAGTTATCTCACAGTTAGCTGGAAGTTTTCTGAGTCACACTACAGGGCATCTTCTTTTCCTTTTCCTGTCAACACAAACATCAGTGTCACTAATTTTGAAGAAAAACATCAAACTAGTGCTTATCGTTTGATTTGTCTAGCCTAATCTTTCTTGGTTTTTATTTCATTCATACATCAAGCATGTCAGATACATTAACCTTTTCTCAGAATGTGGGCTGGAAGTTACTTTGCAGAGGTTTTCTTTTTAAAGAGCGTCAAGAACATTTCCTGTATCAAAAAAAACTGTGATTACATTTTTAGTCTTTGAAGTAATTGTGTTTTGGCGCAGCTTTGAGAATGGCGTTGTTGTCCAAGCTTTGTCAGTGGAGAGGAGACTTATCCAGGTTCTAATTTGGAGATTTATAAACTTTGTTTCAGTCCTTTATTTCTCTATACTGCTCTTGATATCCCCGTCCATTAAGATTCTTGTTTTCAATGCTGCACATATACAGATCAGAAAACAGATGCATTTCAGATAACCTATATGCACTCACCTTAAAAGACTAGAAAAAAACAAAACATATCTTTTGGTTACTAAAGCAGTGCTGACAGTCAGGTGCAGCTTAATTTTCTCAAAAAAACGTGGCTTTCGCTTTCAGAGGAGCCAGCTGTGTTCCCTGCCAAGCTGCAGAAGACAGGGGCCATGCTGTCTCATACTTCACACTCATGCTAAAGACAGCTACTTAAGATGCAGCAACTGTAACCAACTGCAAAAGACAACTTCAGTAAATTGACCACAACAGTTCAGCCATGACTTGGCTCTTCTGTGATTGAACTGTCTGTTACTGTGCATTTTTGTTTTTTATTCTTTGGTTATAATTAGCTGTCATTCTCAATATTAGATATTAGAAGGCTAAAATATTGGCTTCCTGTTGGCAGGTTACTTTCTCACTGGAGAAAGTTTTGCAAGCCTGCAAGTGCTCAGGGCAAATTTTAAGACAAGTTATATTGGAAACACTCCCAGTAGCTGGCAATACAGTTATACATGGTTTAAAGTGGCAACCTGCAAACATTTGTTCATTTCTCCTTTTTTTCCAGGAATTGATGAGAACTATGCTGCAAGCACTATGTGCTTTACTATTGTTGGCAAATAGACCAAACAGGACTTTTTTTTTTAATAATCCTCCTTTTCTCACCTGCTCTTTCCAAGCAGATAAATCATCAGACAAAAAGGGAAGTTTAGAGAAGGAGAAAGGTTCCAACAGTGGCACACAGAAGATCAAAGTGCTTTCAAACCCAGAGAGGTAAGGCCTCTTTATCAGAACTCTTAAATCAAAAACATTTTACTAGGGGTGCAACCATTCATGGATTCATCAATGTATTGATTTATATTCCTACAATCAACAGACACTCAGCAATTTATCCTTCACAAGGGACTTATATCAACCTAAAATTAATTTGCAAGGTGAATAATTGTATTGATACAAACTCTTTGCAGATTGTCTTTAAGCATGACAAACTTTAAATGGATATGTTGTTAGCACTTTTAATAGTAAAAAATGTTAAACATTACCCTTATTCACTCCCTCTGTGTGTTGCATCATGACAAATGGGGATTGCACAAGCAGCACCTAAAAACAAGGACAAAAACAGAGCAGAGCGAGTGATTTTCAAGCGAAAGCCACTAAATATTGCTACAACAGGAAGCAAAGAGGATTCCCGTACAGTTAGTTAGTTAAATTAAAGTGCGCCTGAGGAATATCACTGTAACGTGGAGAAAAGACAATAAGAAGCAGGTTACAAGCTGCTTCTTAAATGAGCCCACAACACACTGAGGTTATTTCATTTCTTCTTTATTGTCTTTATTGTTCTTCACTAATCTTCTAAACTTCTTCACACATATCATTTAATAAATTAAGTTGCATAACCTAATGATTAATTTATCCTCGATTCCCTTTCAACAAAAACTTTTAGGAATCCTCACCTGGTACTGTCCAGTATCCAGGTATTTATTTCAAAATCACACTGGCTGAATTTTTGGCAAAAGATCGATTTGAAGTCATTTAATCATATCGTTCTAGATGCACAAGATAATTCTTCAATCACACTGATATGCAATGCTGGCCAACATGCCATCCTGTGTCCTGTCATCACTACCATCATTTTGATGTTATCCAGGATAAAGCATGTTTAACTTGTGCTGCTGCACCAATAGTAGGCATATGAGTAGTAAAGTTTAAAATAATAAAAATCTGAGTTATTGCCACATCAGTACTTCCTGCCACTAGTTTTATAACAGGAAATCACCTATGTGCCCGAGGTTGATGATGAGTAATTAATTTATACAAAGTTGTTAATGTCTAAAATGCCAATTTGTGCAGTTCAGTTGTTCAGCCACTGCTGACACTCTTGGAATGAATGCCTGCAGTATATTCTAAGGTGGAGTTTAGTTCCAGTATATTCCTGGAAGATTACAGGGCATTGGCATATTACATTTCACCCTCTCCCCTCCGTCTCATTCCATATCGACAACATGGAAAGAGAGCTTCACTGCATAGCCTGGGTTCTTGATTAACTGTATACTAGATATTATGCTGCTAGTCTCTCTGCTATGCCATAATTGTATTTCTGGCTTTTAGGAGAGGAGATACCAAATGCACTAAGGTCAGAGTGGTTCCTGGGATAGAACTGGCAGCAGTATGTTTGCAGGGGAACATAAAACAAAACTCTAAAGAACTCAAGCCAAACATGCAGTTTAGAATCACCTTGATACTTGTCTACCCCTGAAATCACACCAGTGCGATAAAATAATCGTCGTTCTATCTTGGTCTTCCCCTCCACACCTAACTGTTATTTTCTCTCTCTGGTTATGCAGTCAGGGCATCTCCAGCCGTGAGGACAGGAATGACCTGGTGCGATCATCCAGCCACACCCCGTCTAACAAAGCCCAGATACTGGCCATGCCACAGTTCAACCTGCGTGACAACCTTATCAAGTGTGAGCTGCTGAAGAAAGAGGATGATTACACTTATCTGGAAAACTTCAGGTATGTTACTCTTAGCTTCTCATTCTGTTGTTGTCGGTTTGAAATAGTATATATATGTACCATTGATCTACATTGTGACATCAATCACAAAATTTTTTTACTTTCTTAACACCAGTTTTTAATCTCCTCTGATACCTTGGGAGACACTGTAGGTGATTTCATAGTTTTTAATCGTATATGTTATATATATGTATATTATATTTATATTATTCTATTACATTATTACCACAACCAAATTCTTCACAAGCCTTCTATTATTACATTATAACAATATCTGATTGCTACATTGAAAAATGTACAATACAATGAACTTGTTTAAGTCTGTGAAAGGAGATATTATGAATTAATATTATAAAGCTGCAAATTCAGGAGGCAAGCTTATACTGTTTAAAATTTTAATCTTACACAGTTACTGACCTAGACTACACCAAGATTTGTTGTAGTGAAACAGTGTGAGCACACAGTGTAATGCAGACTGCAGTTTGAATCCTAGAAGTGTTATGTAAAAAGAATGACTCAACATCTGTGGGTTTGAATTTCTCTGTACTTAGCTTTTTGCTAAAATAAACGCCACTGTCTCAGAGGCTGTCTAGAAATGCACCAACCTACTTGGTTAATATACTGTAGCCCAGACTTTTATTCAGGTTGTTGATTGAGGGTAATATTGCCCCAGTGGATGCTTTGAAAGGGTTTTTTGCCATCAAACCAATGGCAAACAAGCATTTGCTGTTTAGTTATTAGCCACACTGCCTCCTGTTGGTAGCCCCATTACACTCAGGGAGCTCTGACATAAGAGTCTAAGCTCACTCCTCCCATTGCCATTGGGAGCTGTACTAACCACACGCAGCTAAGGTTAATTGGGAACTCTAAATTGTCTGTGAGGCACGACACAGACTTTTTGTGTTAGTCATGTGGCTGATTGCAGCCTCCTTGAGGTGTTTTCATGCTCTTTCCAAGAGTGCTATGAAGGCTCATGTGCTGGTATAACTCATAGGTTGTAAAGGTATGAAAAAGCTTGTGTAGAATTTGTGTAATCAAAAACCTAATTAATAATCTGAATAAACATTTGCAAATGTACCAGTTGTTGGATGTGTTGATTGATCTATACTTTTAAATTGTCGCCTTTATCAGAAACAGCAGATACATAGAAAAGGTCAAATAGTGCAAGAGCATATGAAATGTCGCTTTTCATTTCATATTCCACTTGAGACTAAAAAGGGACTTAGTGGCCATTAAAAAAAGCTTAGGAAAGCAGCAGTCAAGCATTTATTTATTTATTTATTTGTATAAAGACTGCTTCAGCGTCTTTGAAGAGAGGGCCATGAAAGCAAAGAGTGTTGTACAGTGTGATGGCTGTCAATGCAAAGCAAAGAGCTCTGTGCTGTTCCTGTGCATGAGTTCAGCAGCAACTGCCCGAAGGTTGTTGGGGGGGTTCTGGTCCTGAACAATAAATCTCAGTGGGGATGTATATCAGAAGGGCTGGGCCCTCTCAACAACTTTAACAATTGAAGTTCCTTCTAGCAAGACACTTCAATCCCAATGGGGCTCGTCATTGGTCTGTACATAAAACTCTATTATTATTTTCTGTTGTCTCTCTGCCCTCTGTGCAGCGCCTGAGTGTAACTGTATGGGTGTTATTGCAAGGAAAGACTAATGAAAAAAGAGTGGTTGGCCTCTTTCATCTTGCATTAAATAAAATTTGCAGTGCTGCTGAAAAACAAGAAGGTATCAGATTAATCTCAAACTCCAAAATATTTACTGGAAATCACAGAAAACAGAAAGATTTTGCAAGTCAGCAAGTAAAACTCAACTCAACTGTACTCTGTATTCTTTTACTCATCTCTCCATGTTGTGTCTCAGCTTTTTCCTTGGCACATACAATGTGAATGGACAGACACCAAAGGAAAGCCTCGGTCCTTGGCTGCACTGCACTGATGACCCTCCTGACGTATACTGTGTGGGGTAGGTCGAATTTACCCTGTTGGAGAATGGCTGTGAAATTCTCCACTTAATCCCATTACAAAGAGAGACATATACGACACAAACCTCTGACAGATGTATGCAGCCCTTGATCCTGTTTTAAATGTGAGAGCGTGCTCAACCACAGACTCAGCACTGTGTCCCCACTTCATTTCACTTTACTACTTTGGTGTTACAGAGTGGAAAATGGGAATCAAACAAAAAGTTTTTACCAGAGGTTTATCCTTCCCTATAGTTTCCAGGAGCTTGACCTCAGCAAAGAAGCTTTCTTCTTTAATGACACCCCTAAAGAGCTGGAGTGGACGAAGGCTGTGTCTAAGGGCTTGCATCCTGGTGCCAAGTATGCCTTTGTAAGGAAACTTTTTTTCCCCCTCTATTTACTTGTTTTCTTACATCTGTGTGTTTTATTGCCCAGTGCTATATTCTGTCTTTACATGTTAGCCAGTAGATTCACTGACACTAAAATATTATTACTAAATTGACTGGACATGAAATCTTTGACTGTTGGTGTCAGAAACTTTGTGTACATTCTGTCTATAGCCATAATACTTGTCTATTGAACACTATCATCACATTGCATGGATTATGATATTTTAGTAAGCTTGATGAGCTTAGTCAGGCCTCAGACCAAGCTAGTTTTTGGTCTTGGTTTTCTTTTCCCTTTAGTCATCCTCTTCTACTTTTCTTTTTTCCCCAAGTGCTGACTTAAAATTATTTGCTTCCTTTTTTGTGGCTCAGCTGCTTTCTATATGTCATCTCAGGGCTTACAGGATGTATCATTGCAAGTGTAGTAACGTCTCATTTCCTCATCTACTGTCTGTGCTGTGACTAAAGCGCACTTGGCTGCTCTGTAACTGACAGTATAATGCTCAGCAACCTAAAGAATAAATGTTGGCAGGGAGGCTTGTTGAGCTTTTTTGCTTCTTCTCATGCACTTCTGCTTCGTTTTCTCAGATGTTCTGTTTTTCTTGAGTTAACATAGTGAGTGTGACTAAACATCTTCAATTATACATAAACTTCAGCTGCACATGTTGTTATTCTTCTAAGCGGTTGTAGTTGAAAAACAATTGTGATGCTGATATAAGCAGCAAAAACTCCAATAAAGCACCTTTGACCTGGAGCATTTGGTTACGGTGGTTATCAAAGTGCTGCTGACTGATATGGGCCTCTGGGGATATTTAAGCTCAGGGTCATTATATTTTAATGCAGGCACGATCAGTTGGACCAAAATAGTCATGTGATACATGCAGTTAGAATACAATGAAATCTGTGTTATGTGAAATGCAGAAAATTGGCATGTTAAATTGCTGTGTCTGTTTTTGTGTAGCTTCCCCTTTTACCATATAGAGTGATGTTTGTTTGGTTTTTTTTGGTCTTTGCTGCAGGTGAAGTTGGTGCGTCTGGTGGGCATCATGCTGATCTTCTATGTAAAGAAGGAGCATGCAGAGTTCATCTCTGATGTAGAGATTGAGACTGTGGGCACTGGCATCATGGGAAGGATGGTATGGATTGATTTCTCAGGACTTATCCTTTAACACATGGGTTTTATCATGTAGATTTAATTGCACCATGTAAAGATATTGCATAATAATAAGACATCATAACAACTTGGCTCCTACAATGACTGTTGTTTCATCGACAACTGCAGACAAATAGAAATGAGCAAGGCAATAATGTGCATGAGGTTAATACTATGTGCTGAAAATTCAGGTGGACTCAAGCAAAATAATTTAACAAGCTTTGCAGCAAACATGAAAATGTGTCCACAAGCTGAACCAGTATTGTATGTCTAACCCTATCTTCCCCATTTTGACAGTTTGCTCCACAGCTTATACATGCATATAAAGTGCTACCACCAGCATTTCCAGTCTTATTCCACACTGCTGCAGAACAGGTTGTGTCATATACAGCTATACTTACCAAGCAGCCCCTAGAGTGCAGAGCAGATGGCTGGCTGGTCACCAATGAGGACTTCTTGCTTTCCTTTAATGAAGGACTGGTTTATGCATGAATAACCAAGTGATAAATCTAAAGAATCAGGTCGCCTTTGCATAATATCAAATTACTGTCAAGCCATGGAACATGTGAAACTGCTCATGATAATCCAAATCAGCTTTTTTCCATTGAAGCTTTCTGTTTGTGCTTGTTGTATGACTTACATTAGTCTGATGTATTTTTTTTTCTCTATTAATCTGTTATTTCTTTTCAGGGAAACAAGGGTGCTGTGGCAATCCGCTTTCGCTTCCACAACTCTGATATCTGCGTAGTCAACTCCCACCTAGCTGCCCACATCGAAGAATATGAGAGACGTAATCAAGACTACAAGGATATTTGCAGCCGTCTGCAGTTTCGACAGCCTGATCCCACCCAACCTCCGCTCACTATCATGAAGCACAAGTATGAGCCATTAATTTAAGCACTTGTTATTAACTACTGATATAGGTATTCTACTATAGCTATACTACAACGACACGCTTAGTTATCTTGACAAAAAAAATAGACAAAGCTTTCTTCAAGCCCAAACATTTAACGTTTATTATGTCATGCTTGTAGTAACACAGTAATGCAAATTCTCATTGATTATCCATGTTTGTTTTTTTATGCTTCATTCACTAGTGTGGTTTTATGGATTGGAGATCTCAACTACAGAATCAGTGACCTTGACGTTGACTATGTGAAGGAGCTAATTAGTAAGAAGGACTTTGAAACACTGTACAGTTATGATCAGGTAGTATCAAATTGGTTCTATCTATTTAAATAATCTTTATTCATCGTTCATGTTTAAAAGTGGTGGTACTAACCTGCCACATATGGTCTTCAGCTCAAGAGGCAGATCGACGAGGAGGCTGTGTTTGTTGGCTTTGTAGAGGGTGAGATTGATTTCCAGCCCACCTACAAATACGACACGGGCTCTGACAAGTGGGATACAAGGTAATCTCATAAAATCCTGACTTTGAATAGCAGAAAGGAGCATGTTCACTTGGGAAATTATTATTCTTCTTGTCACTGATTAAATTGTGCTCATCATTGAACAAATACAATAATAGAAAGAGGTGTGAAGTACTCGAATAATGAAACTACCAATTTTTTTTTACATAATGCATAGCAATTGTTACATATTTCCTTCTGTCTGCTTCCTAATTTAATTCATTGTGACATTATCACTGAAATGTGGAGTTTAGGTAAAGAAACTATTATGATGTAATGCAGAGACAACATGTTCAAGTATTTTTGTATTCTGCTCTGTAGAACGGTTTCAGCAGCTTGCTTTAAAAGTTTTATCTGGTAACTTGATAGGAGCTTTTTAGATTGAATGTGAAAAATATTAAGCTTGACAAGTGTGAGTGTATGTGTATATGTATATATTTATATCATGGGTGTAGTGTGGTATTTTTTGCTGTCGTAACTCCTACTTGGAGAATTTCCCTACAAGGAATCACATAACTTTTATGTACAAATACAGTGGAATTGAGATGCAATTTTGCCTTTATTGTTTCAATAGTGGCAGCATGGCAGCCTAGTGGTTAGCGCTGTTGCCCCACAACCGGGTTCGGTTCTCCCCGGCTTTCCGTGCTTGCGTGGGTTTCCTCCAGATACTCCGGTTTCCTCTCATTGTCCAAAGAGGTTCTCTAGGTTGATTGGTGACTCTTAAATTGTCCGTAGGTCTGAGTGTGAGTGTGAGTGGTTTTCGTCTCTGTCTCTGTATGTTGGCCCTGCGATGGACTGGCGACCTGTCCAGGGTGTACCCCGCCCTCGCCAAATATGAGCTGGGATTGGCTCCAGAACCCTCCGTGACCCAGAAACGGTAGAAGATAAATGAATGTTTGTATAGTAAAATAAATAACAAATGTGCTTGTTATCACTTCTGCATTAAGTGAAAAATGCCGCGTTCCGGCCTGGTGCGACCGTATCCTGTGGAGAGGGAAAAACATCAAGCAAGAACATTACCAGAGTCACATGGCTGTGAAGACTAGCGACCACAAACCAGTCAGTTCCCTGCTCACCATTGGGGTAAATAAATCAGCATTTTTATCTGCTTTTCATTTGATTTCTTTTATATACTGTATATACTATACTTGCATGTAGGTTGGAAAATCACAAGTAGGTGAGACCATATGAAAAGTCAGTGAAAAATACATAAAGTTTTAAATTTATTTAATTTATTTATCAGAGCTTTTTTTTTCTCAAAGCATTATCAATTTATTATATTTGTGTATTTTATTGATTCTCTTCCTCTGACTTCCTATAACATGTTCCTGTAGATCAAGAGACTAAATCCTGAGGCCTATAAGAAGACCTTTGAAGAGATTGTACGCAATATTGACAAAATGGAGAATGAGTGTATTCCGTCTGTATCCCTGTCTGAGCGTGAGGTAAAATTTCTTGTCCCACCCATTATAGTATAATGGGTACTGTAATATCTTTTTCATGCACTTTGCACATTTAATTTCCTTCTCATTATATTGCTTAGAATTCAGTAAGTAAACCACTAATGAGGCTGTATATTGATCTCGGACATAGGGCCTGATGCAGATATATAAAAGACCCTGTTATTGATGTGTTTTTATATTTTATTTTATTATTATTTTTTCATCTAGCCTCATGTATCCCTCTCTCCTCTTCCAGTTCCACTTTAAGGACGTGAAGTTCATGCAGCACCATGCAGAGACACTGACCCTCTTCAATGATGGTCAGGTCCCATGTCAGTTTGAGTTTATCCAGAAGCCAAATGAGCTTACATACTGCAAACCCTGGCTCACAGCCAATCCCCCCAAAGGTTTTATTGCTCAGGGTGAGTTGCACAGTCACAGTGCCATCAATGGGCCACAGATTTCATCTTAAAAAGCATCAAAGTTGCTATGTCCCTTGATTTTTATGATACTCTTATTCAGTTTTGTTTTACAGAATCAGATATTGCAGATTATAGATGTCTTATTGAATTACAGTCAAGTAGCACTACTTAAGCAAATTTACCAAACATGGTATAACATAGTAACTGAGTGGAGCTGCAAGCGTCAGTCCGTGAACTATAGCAGTTGAGTCACCCCTTACCTTATATGTGTCTTCTAACATCCAGGTGCTTCTGTGGAGATTGAGCTCGAAGTTTTTGTGAACCGCTCAACAGCGCCTGAACTTAACTCTGGCAAGCAACGGCTGGAAGACATCCTGGTGCTTCACTTGGAGCGTGGCAAGGACTACTTCATCTCTGTGACAGGGAACTACTTGCCTAGCTGCTATGGAACCTCTATCCATTCATTGTGTCAGCTGAGGGAGCCCATCCAGGACATGCCACAAGAGACACTTTATAAACTGGTTAGTGCTCCTAAATGAAAAGCGGGCACAGACTGCTTAAAATCCCTTCTCTATATTTAGGGTTGTCTTACAAGCTACACCATATTTCTTTTAGAGCTTTTCATATTTGCAATTAAATATGATCTTGTCAATTTTGACTTGACCTGTTCTCTTGGTCTGTGTGTTAGGCGGAGATGTCTGGAGATGAGAATGCAGCAAACACTGAAAAGCCTCTAGACATTCCTAAAGAACTCTGGATGATGGTGGATCATTTGTTCCGTTATGCAGTCAAACAGGTATGAAAATTTAATGGTTATGTTTGTTTTTTTGCATTTAAAAAGATCAAAGGACACTATACTTCTATTTATTTTTGACAGTTTGCTAGTTGAAACATTTGTCTTAGTAAAATAAATCATTATCATTTTTTTCCTACTTAAGTATCAGGACAGACTCGAGACTACAAAGACACTGTAATGACTACATAGCTGTGCCTGCCAGTGGAAGAGCTTTATAGATCCTCAACATTGATTTGGTGAAGGGAATTAATCTTCATTTATTCCGGCATTTTTCAAGTAGTTTAAATTTAAATGAAATTTGACCTGCAACTCCACGTAACCTCAAACCATAAAAATATTTTATTCAACCCAAGTGAATCTGTTTGTAATTTAGCTGCTTGAATTAGTTTGAATCAGTCTCTTCTAGAATGCAGAGATTCGATTTTTGTCTTCTGCTTGCAGGAAGACATATTTCAGCAACCTGGACTCTGGAGTGAATTTGCAGAAATAAGGGATTGCCTTGACACTGGAATGTCAGATTCTCTTTGTATCCTTTGACACAATTCCTATTAAGACCTTTTGTGGTAAAAACATTTTTATTATTATTATTAATATTTATTTGAACATACTTGATTAATATATTTTACTTGTATGATAACATAACACTGAAAAGTTAATACATATTTTTATTGTTTTGATAATTTGCCCCTGTGTACTGGGTTTGAAATTTTTAGTGGATGAAAATTGTTGGAATCAATCAACTATTTGTCTAACATTTCCATTGGATAAAGGCACCACTGTTTGCTTAACTGTTCAATATAACAAGTCCCTCTGACACTTAACTTGCCCTTTTGACTTATACCTGTAATATCATACCATATTTGACTCTTCTTATGTACCCACACTATTTAAAAACATACCAAGTCTCCTCCAGAACTTTGTCCTTAAGTATGTATTGACCTGCAGCGGGCAGTAACCACTCAGTAGCTGAGGCCTTGCTCCTCTTTCTTGATGCACTCCCAGAGCCTGTGGTACCCTATTCCTTTTACCAGCAGTGCCTAGAAAGCTGCACCAGTGCCAGTCAGTGTGAGAAAGTGAGTGAGGCAGCCAGCCTGCAGTTACTCATCTTTAATCAATTACAAGATGCATTAAGTTAAAAAAGCCAGTCTCTGGCTTTTTCGATGTAACATTATCTTATTTTGTCTGCAGGTTATTTCCATGCTACCTCAGGCCCATCAAAATGTGTTCAACTATTTAGCTGCCTTTCTTCGTGAGCTGTTAAAGAATTCCGCTAGCAATCGTTTAGATGTCAACATCTTGGGTAAGGAAAGAAAGCTGATTGCTCATAAGTTTCTTTTGTGTATTTGTTATTATTGGTTCTTGTTTTGTGCTTTAGTCAGCATGTTGAGTAAGTAGGAGAGAACAATCCTTTGGTGTTGAATGCAGACTGGTTCTTTTAGAGCCAATGCTTCACCAACCTTCCCCGTGTAAATAAAGCTTGAATACAGCCTCAATTATAGAAACAAAAGACATTGAAAAACATAAAACATCTTTGTTCATTACATTGAATAGCTCACCTTGTTTTACCTTGAAACATACAAAAACTTTAATTGATAATAAAGGCATTGTAAAATAAAGTAAAGCAACTTTTATACTATACAATATGAATAGTACATTTTCTTTCTTTGTAGCAACCATTTTTGCCTCCTTGCTACTGAGATCGCCTACAAAGCAGGATCTTGCAGAAAAGAGGAAGAGTCAGGAGTTCTTTCAGCACTTCCTTATCCAAGGCTCCTCCTAGAGGGAGGACTTCTCCCTCTTTTTCCTCATGCTGAAGCTGAACACTAAAAAAAAACTGTACTGTCCAGTATTTGAACTGCAATGATTTCTTACATTCTCAAGTGGCTCTTTGTATTGACAGAGTGTAATTACTTAAAGTGTCAGTTCTTAACTGATATGTGATCTGTTGATTGAAAGAAATAATGTATTTCGCTTAGCATCTTTAGAGACCTAATAATTTGTTAAGTATATTTTATTTAAAAATGTATTTTAATGTTTATGATCGCAGCAATATATTGTTTTTATATATAAAACTGATGGAAACAAGCTGTGTGTCATTCGTGTTTTTCCCCCTCCAATTAATGTTCATGAAGCCAATCGCAATAAGCACACACCGAAAAACTCTTTGCTTACGTGGATTCACACTTGATACATCTGTGTTAAAGGTTTAGAAAGAATAATATGTTCATGTTTCACTTTAGTTTTATTTATGACATTTATTTTCCCATAATACATCACGAATGGCTGCGGCTCTGTGACGTTGTAGAGTATCCAAGGGAGGGGAGAGGAAGAAATTGCCAAACATCTAAAGCACAGAGATAAGGCTGGAATTTCAATCCAGGTAAATACATTTTAATGTCGTTTCCTCTTAACGTGCGTATTTACCTCTTGATAACAATGGGCCTGTTGTATTCGGCCCAGAGATGAACAAGATGGGTGTTATCAGCTGTCGACAGTATACGTTAGCTAACGTTGTTAGCCTGCTAGCCTCATAGCTTAGCTAACAGAGGAGCTAAATTGTTGCTAGTTGAATTAGCCAGTTACCAAACGTCCATTTAACTAACCTGAGGTTCCGACTAAACACAAAAAGGTGGACTGTTGTGATGACATTCTTAAGCCGGATGTTATGTTAATACATGCAAATAAAATGGGCCTTTTATTTGAAATACACGGAGTACGAATGCTTTGGTATCTGTGTATTAGCTAGCTAGCGATGTGACCCAGCTGGACGATGTGAAACACCGCCCGGTCAGTAACCAAACAGCGGATCGTTAATCAGCTCTTTAACAATAATGTTTCCTTACATTATGTTACAGTCCCAACACTGCCAGTCAAACTGCTTAAACTTGACGATTAAGGTGTTTTTATCAGGCAGCTCTTGTTTACTAACCGTGCAGCATTGTAAACGTTAACCAGCCATGTTTAGTGTAGACAACTTTACTGACATTGTCGTATGAATGTGACATGTGCTTCAGTAATTCAAGTTGTTTTGTGAAAGCCAGCTAGATTAGTTTTAGTTGACTGGAAATTATCACATAAGACATTTTTTTTAATTATGGTATCCGCTGTTGTCTCGTCACTTCTGTCATTGTGTTTAGAAACTTCTAGATCTTCTGGATCGGTGTGCTAGTTTCCTTTTAACAGGGCCAGTGTCCCTTTTAAGAGGCAGTGTCTCCATTTTAATTACTGATAACCTTGAACCGTATTTTGACTGACGAATAAAGGTCTAATTCAGAAGACTGATGATTTACATAGGCATTTAGTGCTGTCAAAACCTCTTTGTCAACATGTCATCTTTTTTGGTCAATTGGTCAGATGCCAAATGAGCTTTCTTGAGGCATTATAAATGTTAAATTGGGATAAACTCCATATATATGTGTGTATTTATCAATGTATATAGGTATTCTACCTCCATCAATAAAAAATCCTGAATCAATTGATACAAAAAAAATCGAACATAGCTTTATACGTCACTGAAATTTAATTCTCAGCGCACTGAAACTGGGGGGCTGGGGGGTTGGGGTTTTGTTGGATCGGGTTCAAATTGTTTTGTGAGGACTCAAATCCTAGCTACAGATGCACTTCAAGCTCTGAATTTAACTTTGCACTGAAAAGCATTCCACCATTTGAAACTCAAATTATTTTGCATGGTGAAGGTCAAAGTTTAAAGGGAAGAGTTTAAATGGTCCTCATTTGGGGCAGGTTTGTTTACTGCTCACATAATCAAACAGCGTTTCCGAGACATGCAGTCTGTTGTAAGACTGTGCTCTTAGATTGAGACTGAATCAGTTTTCATCTGGCACAGTCCTCTGTGAAATTAAACCATTAGTATCTTGCAGTGTATTCTAATTGCATTTTAGTTGTAATTTTCCTGTGTATGATTTTAATTACGTTTAAGATTAATCTTACTTTCTATTTTACGTTGCTCTGTTTAAATCATTCCCCTTGCTAAGCAAAAGTAACAACAAAAAAATGGTTTTATTCCTATATTTTTCAGACTGTAAAGTTAACAGTGAGAGTGTGCGGTCCTTCTTTCTAAGGAAGGAGAGGCACCAGGGACCATGAGTGAGAATGGCCCTCATACAGAGGCGCCCATGTACTTTGAGGTGGAGGTGGATCACCTGGAGCGAGATGACGAAGAAGAAGAAGACAAGATCCACTTTGACAAAGATGATGACCTGATTGCTGAGCCGTCATCTTCCTCTGGTCGAGTGTATGACCGAACCACAGTGCTAATTGAGCGGGACCCCATCCGGCTGGATGAGGAGGGTGAAGAAGAGGGTCACTGTGGAGGAGATGAAGATGGAGTCACCTTCTTAACAGAAGGGGAAGGTGATGGAGATGAGGAGGACAGCTCTTTGGCCTTTATGGCTGACCCTGATGCTATGTCACAAGGTTATGTGCACCACACCATTTCTGCAGACCAGATACAGTTCACAATAAATCCAGGTTCCACGCCTATGCCACGCAACATAGAGGGGGCCACACTGACCCTGCACTCTGAGTGCCCAGAAACCAAACAGAGAGAGGTAAGCCCTGATAAGTCCTTTTCATCCAAATTCAAATAACAATACAGCTTTAAAATGCTAATGAAATTTGAATGTGCTGATGAAAGGATACCTTATTCTTTGAATGCTCAGTATGGACACAGCTGCACACTGTTGAAAAATGGGTTCCTTGAATATTGAACAGCATTGCATATTGCATAAATTCATTTTGGCACACCAGTTACCGCCACACAAATGAGCAGCATTTCAATAGAATGTATTCAACTATCACTGCAGAAGTACTGCCTGGTTGTTGGAAGTACTTGGTTTAACAAATATGTGAGCATGGCATAGAAATAAAATATAACATAAACCTTTATGTTAAGATTTTTGCACACATCAGGCACATGAGCACCAAGTGTATTTATGTGTTTGTCCTACTAATTTTTGGCATTTCTTTTCTGGGTGTAATGGAAAGGACACTTCCAGATACATTAATGTGCTTGATGGTCTTTTAAATTGAACACCCACAGTGGCTTTAAACTGTTTGCTCATTTAGCTTACCTAGATATTTTCGTCAAGTAGGTGTTGTTTCCGTTCTTGATTCCATAAAATTTGCACAAGTCAAACCTTTGCCTAATCACAAAATTCTCGGTCTCTTATCCATCGGACAATAAAACCATTTGGCAGCAAGTGTGCACTGGTAACAAAGCTGGTCCTTTCCAAATATAAGGCAGTGCGCTGAAGGGTGCAAGGCTGCAAGGTGCCATTAACTGATACACTAACAGACACACATGCTGAAGAGTTTGTAAGTAGTCTGTAAGTAATAACATCCTGCAGAAGTAGTTAATACTTTTAGCAAGACTGCATCAAGAGCAAAACAGTGCAACACTTTTCTTTGAGCTCTGAGTCATAAGAAAATGACAGATAACATTTGGTGATGTGTATGATGTATCACATCCCCTTTTTAGTGACAGTGATTTGTTACAGTGAGGTGGTGGGTAGTCTGTGTGAAGTATTGGTAGTGTTGGTCTTTTTAATCCATCAGTGTAGCATCACTGAACAAATACAATATTTAATGTAATTGTGAATGTGTGTTTTAGCGAGACACCAAGCCCCCTTTTTGTTTAATGTTAAACAATGGATTTTCTTGATCACCACCATTGTGCTTGCATTGTTTGTTGGTAATGTTCAGTTTGAATGTATTGTTAAATTTGTCGTTGTTATGATATTATGACATAATTTGTTACGGCATCTGTCTCAGGCACAGAGTGCATATACACTACCAGTCAAAAGTTTGGACATACTTTCCTATTCATTTGAGAGAGGAAATATAAAATATAAATCTAAACAAAACTGCATACACACACACACACACACACCAGAAAACGGAAGATACTTCTGACAAAGCTCTTTTTATTTTTATTTGCCACATGAAATGTTGATTAATTGTTGAGTGTCATATATTCATTTATGTAGTTGTGCTGCTAAATATGAGAATTATCATGCTGTCTGCATTGAATAATGAGTAGGTGTGTGTGTGTGTGTGTATATATATACACACACACACACACACACACACACACATACATATACGTAAAGCATATGTAGACAACATCAAGAATGGCTCTTTCCCATGAACCAACAAATGGGAAGATCCACATAAGAAAAATTAACAGTAATGACTCTCTAACAAATTAATTTATACTGTGGTATACAGTGCTCTCACGCAGTGATCAAACTGGTGGTGGAGAAGAGTCAGGAAGGTGTGGGGGATGAGAACAGTATTGAGCTACAAGCTTTAGCATGCTACCCGCAGTGGCTTTGCATGGATGTTTGCTTAACAAATGATCTCTCCCACATCCTCAAAATCAAAGTGAATGGCTTTGGACTACCCATCACTCAGATTAGCGTTTATGAGTAAGGCTGAAAAAAAGTTTAATTGGCTTTATGTCATTTTCACTGTAAATGCAGATGTTACTTATTTCACTTATTACTTATTTTTACTTATTTCATCTGAACATGTTTTGTGAAATGAAGCATTGAGTCTGCTAGGATGCAGGAACAATGTGGGGTTTTCAGTACTGCATTAGTTCCCTGCTGACGAAGGTATCAGTCTGTGCAACAATGGGAACGTTGCTGTTTTTGTTTTTTTGGGGGGGGGGGGGTTTGTGGTAAGGCTATTGTGCTGTGGAAATCATTTTCATTGTGATTAATATTATTGTGACTCTGACATCACACCTCCATGAGGATCAGGGCAGTAGTTGCCAGAAATAATGTTGCTAGCTGAGGAAGGAACACCTACTATCGATGTGACTAGCCACAAGCTTTCTTTTTTTGTGCTTTCTGTTCTGTACACGGTAGCAATTTTTAAAAAACAGAATGGGCTGCTTTTATCCACATTCCCCTGGGGCTTTTGTGATAAAAGAGCAGAGGGACTGCCACACTGCAATGGAGATCTCTGCTGCAAACCAAATTGGACAGGAAAAATTGCATGAAGGATGTTAGGCATCATCCATGTCCTTTGCGCTCACTTGTTTCATGTGCTGACAGGTGGCTGAGTCACAGAGTTGAAGTTGCTGCGAAGGGTCACACTGACTTAGACTTGTCACTTCATTCGATGGCATTGCTGGTTATTGCTGAGGAGAATTAATACTTTTTCCCTGCTTTTTCAAATATACAAGTTGAAAACTACTACTTTATGTTATGAGCTTCAGTATGATTTCATGTTGAATTTACTGGATTTAATCTACAATGTTGAGGTAATGAACTCTTCTCCCTCTCCTTCCTCTATCAGGTGAAGCGCTACCAATGCATGTTTGAGGGCTGCACAAGGACGTACAGTACAGCAGGAAATCTGCGAACACATCAGAAGACTCACAGGGGCGAGTACACATTTGTGTGCAATCAGCAGGGCTGTGGAAAGGCCTTTCTTACTTCTTACAGTCTCAAGATCCATGTTCGTGTTCACACCAAGGAGAAGCCGTTTGAGTGTGATGTGCAAGGCTGTGAAAAAGCTTTCAACACACTCTACAGGTGAGCTTCCATGCAGCTTGCTTGTGCTGTTATTTATAAGTCTGTACTGTTACTGGGTGTTATCAGTTAATTCAAGTCATACTCATTGCTCATTGTGAAATAATACTACAGGTAGAGAAATGGCAGATTGTGTTATGAGAGACAGTAAGTTCTATCATAAACTAGGTGCCCCAAAAATACAGAAATATCTATTAATAGTTTTATTATAGAATAGTTTCTTAAAAGGGCCAGGCTAACCCTAAGCCTAATCAGGCGCATACTTGTGTCATGTAAATCTCAAATTTATCTTTATGAATATGAATAAATTTGGTGTTGATCTGATTTGTACACTAAAATCAGATCAGTTAAAAAAGCAACAGTTGGCAAAACATTAAAAACAGTTCATAAGAGGAACAGGACAAAGAACAGTTTTCATCTTGGGGTTCCTCCTGCTTTGACATTTTCCTTTCTTAAACGTTAGAGGCTCCCTGATTACCCAAAAGAAATCCTCTAGTTTTGTATATAAAAATTGATGTGACGCCAGGGCTTGGCAAAAAAAACTCACTTTGTCTATGAGGAAATAGCCCCTTTTCTCACCTGATATACTAGTTTAGTAAATAATTACTAATGAGTTTATAGTCTCCATAAAATCCATAAAACATGTTCATCTTCTCATTTATGATCCATATTAAAGGGTAAATAAAACAGGGTATGAATTAGGCATGACTGCCATGTGATTCACGATCAGATAGAGTACTGAGCAGATCTTAGCCACCCCTCACTCCTCCTCCACCTTCCCCTCAAAATATTTTTTCTGTAAAAAAAAAAACACTATTTAGTGAGGTTCAACTTTCTAACTCAAGGCTTCAAAATAGCAGTTCTGACATAAGAAAATAACCATCTGCAGATTAAGTAAATTCTTTGACTAGTGTTGGACATGTTATTTGTTCATAGCATTATTTAGATTTTGCTTTGATCTCAACCAGTTCATGTCAGACCCCTCTGGTTTATATTGGTTCAGTTGACAACATGACTGGGGCTTCGTGATGTGGTGTGCCACTGGCATCAACTGCTTGTCAGAGGCTGTTACTCTGGGCAGGAAACCTGTGCCACACACTGGTGGATTGGCTTTTTAATAATAATACATCACCCATGCCTCTTCCATCCAGATTCTCATATTCTCTAATTTGCGACTGAGAGCATGTGCGTACTTGACTGACTTCTTGTCCCTCTCCGATTAGATTCTGTTGCCATCTCAATTTAGACCCAACTGTCTTTTTTATAAGCTTTTTAGATATTCTTAAATTAAATGCAGCAGTAATACAGCACATGCTGTTTAAAGCAGCTGTTCATAGTTTCTTTCCCTCTCCCATTGTGGTTTAATGAAACAAATTTGATTGTCTCTGCAGACTAAAAGCACATCAGAGACTTCACACAGGAAAGACATTCAACTGTGAATCGGAGGGATGCACAAAGTACTTTACCACACTCAGCGACCTGAGGAAGCACATTCGCACACACACTGGGGAGAAGCCATTCCGGTGAGGATCCCCACTATCACTGGATTAACCCACTCCAAGTGGAAACTGTGAATGATGCTGAAGAGCAGCTTTTTTAAATGTGGTTTAAAGTTTGCGTGTCAAAAAGAATGCAGTTGTCTTTTCATATTGAAACATTTTTCTCACAGTTCCTTTCACTGTGGGAGATGCACTTAGCACCTCAGACAGATGCACAGAGTAGTGTTAAGATGCATGGTTAAGCATATTACTTTCCTATCTGCTCGATGTATGTTCACTTTTCTCTAGTGATATGACAAGGCAAGGTTGCTCACTCCTATAGCGAG
Source organism: Remorina albescens (assembly GCA_034769265.1). Taxonomy (NCBI): domain Eukaryota; kingdom Metazoa; phylum Chordata; class Actinopteri; order Carangiformes; family Echeneidae; genus Remorina; species Remorina albescens. The sequence continues at coordinate 6,920,991 of CM068486.1, forward strand.
GAAATTACTTTACAGTAAAGTACAGTAAATGAACAAATCCCCTGCCTGCATCTTGTCAGAGGTAGTTTTGTCATGGTTTTGTTTCTGTCTTTGTCTTCAGGTGTGACCACGATGGATGTGGCAAAGCTTTTGCTGCAAGTCATCACCTAAAAACACATGTACGGACTCACACAGGTACATAGCAGTAGTTTGAACTATGTAAGCTTGATTTATCTTGGTAAACAGAGACATGTTTGTTTTCTAGATATGTTTGACTTGCGTTTATATGATTACAAGTACCTCCCACGCAGATAATTTGAGTGGCCAAATTGAATTTTCCAGCAATCAAAAACATTTTGTGTGATTTTGTATTCATTAATCTTCCTGTACAATGTCTGTAGGAACATAGTTAAAAGAGCAGCAATTAAATAGCGTTGATGTGCACTTTTTGGTTGGGCAAATTGCTTCCCCAACTGAGTTCTTTGCTTAAATGCTGTTGTGCTTGTTCAGGGAAACAGTCTTGTTATTCATTCCTGTTCAAGAGATTGCAAGTATGTGATAAAACTATAGGTAGTATTTCATATGGGGGATTCTTAAACAATACATGAGAGAAAGTAATGCAGCGTCTACCTATCGAGCTCCCAAACTTAGTCCTATTCAAATGAAGAAAAAAATTACCTTGGCTTTACTATCTGTCCAATAAAACCTTCTTTCAAATGAAAGCAAAAGTAAAACATCAAGTTGTTTTCTTGTTTGCAGTTACATGCATGCTATAAATTTACAGAATAAAACAATAAAATCAAAGTGCAGTTAATGGGAATTGTCTGACTGAAAGAGAGTTATTGTTGCGTATTCTTTCAATTACCTCCAAAGGTACAAATAAAGCAGCAACTTTTATCTAAGCTGAATTTTTTCTGATTAACTCTTCCACATTTCTCCCTCGCTGTGCCTGTAGGGGAGAAGCCATTCAACTGTCCCAGTGACGGCTGTGAGAAGACTTTTAGCAGTCAGTACAGTCTGAAAAGTCACATCAGGGGCCATGACAAAGGGCAAGCCTTCAGTGTCACCCTCACCCACCCGCTCTCTGAAGTAAGTCAAAGTGCAGCATCTTTTTGGCATTCTCCCGTTTTCCTAACTAAAAAACAATTTTGTTTTTTTTCTCTGCGACATAATATTGAGAGCAGGTTAGCAAAAAATGCTGCACACCTGCATGATTTGAACACTTACTTTATGTGCGAGAAGTTTAGATTCAATTATTTCAATGATTTTATTTGAGTGATGATGACTTTACACATTTTTGTGCTAAACTGTTCATTTTCAGTAAAACCTAGTTTAACACCTAGTAGGTGTTCTACTGATCACCTGCTTGGTCCCATAATGGTGGCAAGTTTAATTAACAAATTCATCCCTTAATTACAGGATGCAAATCACTCGTTGTGCCTCAGTGACTTGAGCCTCATCTCTACAGACTCAGAACTACGAGAAAACATCCATAATGTATGTCTGTCCTTTGCCACAACTTTTTCCAGACATTGACTGAAATATGTAGTCAAAGATTTTCTGACATCCAAGCTCAGTTGTTATATCGTATCCACTGCGATAATAATTGGCATATATAATAACTTAACTTACTCTCTTGATTAATTGTTTTTAAATTGAATGTTTTTACAGGCTCAAAATCTAGACCTCAACAATGTAACCCCAGTTAAAATCTTTGAGCTCATGTTCCAGAGTCCTGAAAATAGTGTCAGCCAGGATGATGCCCCTCAAAATGGTAAGAACATTTCAAACCCTGCCAATTTAAGTCATATCAAAGGTTCTTCTTCTGAAGGAATGTTTACTTCCTTTCTCAGAGAGCCTTGCTGAACCATTTGGTCTAGAGACCCCTACCCAACAAGGAGTGACTGATGCCTCATCTCTCATCTCTTTTTCTGTCAATCCTACCTCCTCATCTTCCTGTTCCCACACAACTGCAGTTATGGAGGCTTCCTCCCAGCTCAGTCAGAGCTCTGCCTCTCAGACCTCGACCTCTGCTTCTGTCGCTGCTACTGTCAGCTCCACCCAGCCCCCCTCTTTCATGCAACTCCCTGGGCCTCAGCAGATCTCCAGTGTACCTGCTCAGGCTGCTCTCCAAGCACCAAACCATCCCCCCTCCCAGCAGTATGTGGCACTGCCACCTACATTCCTGCAGCCTGATGGTGCGACCCAGACAACTCCTCTACAGGCACCCATCTCTACTCCTCTTCCATTGGCTCCAGCACTGACTAGCACTGAAACAGGCACTGCTGCTGTGTCTGTTGTTGCAGCCAGCACTACAGATGCTCTGACAGCTGTGGCGCAACCTGTGCCTTTGGCCAACAACCCTGTCCCAAACTCTGGCCCTGGTTTGGCTCCCACCCCTGCTACTATCACCATCGCACCCACCCAGAACCTGCTGCAGCCTGGTTTGGTCATGGCCGACCAGAACCTTCAATGGATCCTCAGCAGTGCTGCCAGCAGCCAGCAGAACCCAGAGCAGGCTGTGAGTAATGTTCCCACTGGTGTTGCTACAATACTAAAACTTTTAACTCGATACCGATAACCCCAAAAAATATTTGATACAATTTTAAATACCGCAGACATACAAAATGGCAAAAATTGAAAAGACTCTTGGGATACTGTAGTGTTTCCCAATCCTGCTTGAAATGTGGTGTTCACTTTGTTCACAGGCACACCAAGGAGCTCCAAAAGTTGAAAAGGTTTTCTTCACTACAGCCATACCAGTAGGAGGAAATGCTGGTAAGTCATTTTGTAGTGTAAAATTATGTTTCTTCGTTTTATAAACGTTGTCCGAAAGGCTGTGATAAAATCAAAAAGGTGTTTTATTCAGAGTACTTTGATACAATAGGAGTCAACTGATACTAGAGCAGTCACCAGACAGCTCCACTGTCACAATGCTGTTATTAAACACTGATCAGCCACAACAGTATGACCATTGACAGATGAAGTGAATAACATTATCTGGTTACAATGGTACCTGTCAGAACAGGCTACATTAGGCAGCAAGTGAAGATTTTGTCCTTAAAGTTGATGCATTGGAAGCAAGACATTTTTTTTAAATATAGGATGTGAATAACTTTGACAAGGGGCATGTGACCATCACAGTAAGATGACGCAACAATGGAACAAGGTGGTCTGGTCTGATGAATCCTGCTCATTTATACATCATTTGCATGGCTGGGTGATTGCATGTTACTTTCCTGGGGAGGACATGGCACCGGGAAGAAGGCAAGCTAGTGGATGCAGTGTGATACCTTGGGTCCTGCCTTTGTCCTTACTTTGACATGTACCAACTACCTACACATTGTTGCAAAGCATGTGTACACCTTCATGATAAAGGTATTCCCTAATAGTAGTGGCATCTTTCAAGGGATAATGTGTCCTGCAACATAAAAAAGGTACTGGGTTGGTTTGAGCTACACAGTAATTTACAGGACATAAACAATCTGCTGTTAAGGTCTTGGTTCCAGATACCGAAGCACGTAAACATACAGTAAGTGGAGTCTAGGCCTTGATGTTTAGACCTGTTGGGGTGGCAAAAGTGGCACCTACACAATATTAGGCAGGTAGTCCTAATGTTATGGCTGGTTAGTGTACAAACACAATTCAAATTTGCTGACACACATGACTGATAACATTCAAAAGGAACTATGGAAAGAGAACTGCAAACAGAACAGTCACTACTGTTTGACTGGTTCAGTCATGCATGTCCCCCTACAGTGTCAGTCATGATTTAAATAGGGTTTTATAATGAGAGAAGTGGGGAAAACCCTCACATTTTAGAAGTTGAAATCAAACACAAATGCCAAAATTGTTGCTCTTTATTTGTTTCTGATTGTCAAATCCGTGTCCATGAATCAGCTCATTTGGAGTTGTCCCTATTATCACACTCCTACACATACACTCATACTCACAGCAGCCCTTCTCCTCAGTCACATACTCCAATGAGATGTTTTAATTTTTGTCTACTTGCCCTTTTTTTTCTCCTGTGAATTTATATTTTTTGTGTGTTTCAGGTAACTCAGTCCAACAGATTGGCCTAAGCCTGCCAGTCATCATTATCAAACAGGAGGAATCCTGCCAGTGCCAGTGTGCCTGCAGGGACTCTGCTAAAGACAAAGGTTCAAAGAGTGCCTCCTCCATCGGTCCTGCCCTGACACAGCAGCAACCACCAGAACCTGCACCTCCCCCATTGTCACAGCTCCCAGAGCCTCCCCATCATCCAGGCACCTCATCATCTTCATGCTGTCTCCCTGAGTCTTCCTCCAAAGTTGGTGAGGTGAGCCTGGGGGTCCCCTCTTCTTCCTCCTCAGCTCAGACTTTCTCCACAATAGTGAGCAGCACTGCCTCTACCAACCCTCCTTCATCTGACGGATTAGCCAATATGGACGTTTCAGACTTCCTCTCCCTGCAGAGCCCTGAGACAGCTGCCAACATTGAGGCTTTGCTGCTGGTTGCGGATGACTTCAACATGGCCACTGACGGCAATCCTTAGATGAGATGCCTTCTTAGTCTGGCACCATGTTTGTGTGTTGCACCCACTCATCCACCTACATCTCAAGTCACTCTCCTCTGTGACGCCTCGTCTTTCTCCCTATATAATGTGTGCTTTGAACCCCTGTATCTGCGGTGCATTCTGTTCTGTATGGCATTGTGAAACATATATATATACAATCTATGAATACTTTCTCTGTTGACACTCATTGCAGTAGTTGAATTTGTAGAAACAGGATTAGTTTGCTTATCGAGATTTAGCAGCATTAATGCTAATTTCCACAGGGAAAGGCTGTAGGTCCTTTGTTTAATACATAATCAAACTGTACATAACCTTTTATACCCACTTCGATCTGAATGAAATACGCAAGTGTCCGAGCACTGATAACTTAACAGTTCCATTTTCCTGGCTTGAAGGTCACACACCTGAGCAGGAAATCATTCTGTATATCCTTGTACTGTACTACAGGTCCTAATAATAAATACTAAAAGCTGATATGCAGCTGATCAGAATGCACTGTATATTAGAGCAATTTGCTATAATTTTATCAATTATTACTCCCAGCAGAAATTTGAAGGGTCTGATATATAGCCTCTCACATGGCTGTCACATAAAATGAAGTGACTTCCTCAGTATTTTTGTTTGGAAGAGTAGTGTAGTCCAGAAATGTGATGATTGTTTTTTTACTTATTTTGACAGTTATTTACTAATTGAGAGAAGAACCTGTGATCAGATTTGCCTGTCTGTTAAAGTGAAATTAAGTCAATACATCAATAAGTTGCCTGTAACTTAAACTAATTTAAAATTGTACATTTTAATTTATTTAATGCTTGATTCTTTCAATATACTGATACTATTATCTTCAAGATAGCAGAAAATCTATTAATTTATTCCAATCACTTGTATTTTTAAGTTGCATTTTTTTGTTACTGAATTCCTTTCCTTTTAAGAACGTAATGGATCTTGCTAAAAGCAAGTTGGAGAAACGAGGCACCTATAGTAGACTGCACAGTGAAATATCTTCTAGGATCCGCTTGTTTGCAAAAAATTGTCCACAATGAAACAGTAATAAACTGCTGTCAACATCCCATGTTTTATAGGGTTGTGGCCCTCTCAGGGATGCATCAAGTCATAACTGATCCTGGTTCCCTTAAATTGTTACTCAGACATGCATTTTCCTTATCAGATGCCCCTACACTTGCAGTAGCCCTACGTTTTGCTGCACTCTCCCCTTTTTATTGCACATTAACTTGTGAACTGAGTAATCTGACTGCTTGTTAGCCTAGGTGCAGCACCACTACGGGCTTTTTGTACACAACTGCTGTAAAGTAGCATTTAAAAAATGGCGTCCTGGCGACAGTGTATATACAATACATTTTAGTGTAAAGATCTTTGGAAAACTTGTAGATTATTCTAGAATTTGTATTTTTGTATAAACTTTTGAATTACTAACTCAGAGTTTGGAGCTAATGTGTACCCTATATCACTGAAAATTCACCCCCCTCCCCTCATATTCATACAGAATAGTTTGAGTTTTTTGCTGTGTTTAGATGAGTGGTTCTCCAAGCAGCTGGGCTTCTGTACAGTCCCTGTAATAAAATAATATATGGAATGCATAGCCCCGTGCTTAGAGCATAATTAAACAGTGTTGTTTCATATGGGACATAGTGCAAATTAAGATAGAGAGAAGGCATTATGCCCAGTATACTAGAGTGTAGAGCTATTTGGCCTTACATCATTAACTGTTATGAGCCTTCCTTGCCTTGACAGTCTCTCCTACAGACTTCCCATTGACATGCCGACATACTTGTCTTCATTGAGTCTCTAGCAATCACTTCCAGCTGAGGATCACAGTGAGGCCAAAAAAAAAAATAATCACAGAAAAACTTGATCTGTTATATTTGCAAAGTCATTTTATTATATAGAAAAATCAACTACAGATGATTTGATTCTACATTTTATAGGATGTAGGATTAAAACTGTCTTTATTTTTTTTTTTTTTTGTAGGAGTAGAACTTTCTCACAATTCATGGGTGCCAAGATGGCAGTTAGATATATTGTTAGAGACTGCAGTCACTTTCTGTAATCAAAACCATTCCTCATATGCAGTATTTTGTATTTGGACTTTCTAAATCTTAAGTTTTCTCCTTTTGGATTGCAAAATTCACTTACCATTTCCCTGTTAAGGCACTCGGTGAAATTACTGCCAGGAGTCAAAAGTCATGCCGTCACTATACATTCTTATACATGCATACTGTCAATGAACACAACTATGCAATTTTAAGTGGCATTCGAAGGTTTAAATACTGACTCCCAGACAAATGTTATTTATTCCTCCCCTCATAACATGATAGTCTGCTACAACTTTACATGCAGAAGTCTATTGGCAAGAGCTGCCTTTCCAGTGGGTTCATGTTAAGCATGCTTCTTGAACTCCAGTATATTGTATTTAATATTTCACATTTGGAGTGGTGTGAATCTGGTCTTTGTAATGTGTCCAAGTACTGTTCTCATGAATGTTGTACCACAGCTATCCCTTCTACATGCTGTTTTGCCTCTGAGGTATTTGGTTTAAAACCAACTGGATTTGTTTGAAGGAGTAGTTTGTGATGAATGATTCTGTTTTAAGAATTAATTTTGGTCAAATATAAGCAGCTTTCCCTTTTTACAGTTTATTGGTACATGTTTCGTTTGGCCTCACCACATGTAGTCATCTCAGCCTTTTATGTGTTTAAAAATTGACATGTGGATTATTTGTTGGCTCATCGTCACCAATGAGAGTTGAACTAAAGCTGAATTTGACCCAAAGTGGTTAATGTCAGCACATCACTGATGGCGGCATTTGTTTTGGGAGCAGAATGTGTGTTCGCATCTGTATTGCCAGAGTCGGGGGTTTTTTTTTTGGTATTTGAGATCCAGAATTTTTTTGCCATCGCCAACATTTTTCCAAACGGCCAATATTTAAACGAGAGCAAGAAGAAACTATATGCTTCCAAAGTAACGTCTTGACACCCAAAGAGTGAGGAATTGTTAAGGATTTGTATTTTTTAAAAGAATGTATAATGTGAAAAAGTTTGCTTATGCTTGTTTCGTATAAAGTAATATGATAAGTTCCTGAATTGAGAGCAATATAATACTAATAAAACCTTATCCTTGTCATTGATTTCTTCCCCCGTTCCACAAAAGGTGACAGTTTATTAAGATTAAATGTATTTAATACCATAATAGGTTTGTTTGATTGATCGATAGATTGTTTTTAAAGCATCCATTCTTCATTTGGTCATTTCTGCAATGGCAGGGACACATCCTGGAGAGATTTCCTCTGGGACATAAAAGTTCAGTTAAAAACAAATCTATAATTAGTCATACAAGTCAAAATATAAAAGAAAACACTTACCACCAGGACATCACTGAGATCCTTTAAATCGTTGATAATTCTGTTGCACATGGTCATCTTCTCAGAAAGGGTCAGCAGTCTGTCATTAACGTCCTCCAGCTGCTTTGGAGGACAAAACGTATTGATTTCCAATTAGTGAGGACAGAGACATGAATAAATGAATAAAGACGCTTCAGATTAAGACAGACCTGTTGGACCGATGAACCGCCGTCATCACTCCGCTGAGTTGCTCCATCATCCTCTGTACAGTCCTCAGCTGTTTGAGGAAAACATTTAGGAAAAAAAAAAAAAAAAAAAAAACCCCAACACCGAAAATGTAGCAAATAAAGTGAAACACTGTTTCCTTACCTGCACCAGAGGCCATGGCGACAGACAGAGCCCACCTGTAAACTCGGCTTCTCCTGCTGCCTTATTTAAAGGCCGGAGCTCACAGCTGACGGCCATTTTTTCTAATTAGTTTTTAATGATAATGGCGGGCGCGTGCGCGAGAAGGAACAAACACTATTTATCTACTATATCTATTTGGACATAATTAAATCTAATTAATGGGATTATATATATATTTGTTTTTCATATTTAGCAAACACAGCAAAGCACATAGGTAATCTATGTAGCCTAAAATCAAACTATATTATTTAGTACTATGAACTGTACAACAAAGCAAAACAGCATATTTGCTTATAGGCTCTGCCTGTTAATGAGAAATTAAATCCCAAATCATAAATACAGCCAATGTCGAAATATCGCATTGCAATAATAGCAAAAAATAATTAACCAACAAAATTAGCAGTTCAAAAAATATGACGCCATTTCTTCATCTTCATTTGCGGTGTTGTGAATTAGATGGATATTATGTTTGTTATTATATTATCTTTAGTAAGTGTTACTTTGTCAAAATGTCCTTCTGATGTTTGTAACCTTTTCTCTCTTTTTTTTTTTTTTTTGCTTGTGGCCCTTTAAAAAAATTGTCGTCATCTTTAGGGGGCTCAACCCGGAAGATTTTCCCGTGACGTCATCCGGCGACAACATGCTCCTCTGCTGTGAATCGTGGTGCCCGCTCGTGTTTAGTTTTTAGGTTTCTTTCTTGTTTGTTTGTTTTATGAGGTCGGTCTGTAGCGTCGCCGTTGAATTACTGAAACCCGGAGCAGCTTCAGCTCTTGGAGTCGGAGCAGACATGTGTAAGGAGCTGAAGACGAAAGTGTTGAGTTTACTGCCGCCGACAGCTCAGCAGGAGGACCGCACAGGTGAGATGAGGCCAGAACAGGTGGAGGTCTCCGACAGGGCTCAGTAATGAAGCTGCTGTTGTGTAGCTCAACGCCGCGGTGTTGTGTTGTTGCATCAGCTTCCGCATTTCCCACTTTGTTGTTAGAGGTGAAGTTCATGTGTCCCCCGTCCCCCTCCCTCTCCCTCCTCCTCCTGCAGTGAGATGGATTTACAGTAACCCCCCCCGTGTTGTGTTATCACTGTCATGTGTGACTATTTGAGTGTTGTGTTGATGTCCAGTTGACCCTCCCTGTGTTTGAACTGCAGATGGTGCTGAAATCCTGGGTTGCACGGTGAAGGCCCTGAAGGAGGGCCATGTTGTTGCCGTGCCCACAGACACCATCTACGGCCTGGCGTGTCTGGCCCAGAACTCTGAAGCCATCAGGAAGACCTACGGCATCAAAGGACGAAATGGACACAAACCCCTGGCCATCTGTGTCGGAGAAATCCAGGATATCTACACGTAAGTTTCTGCTGTTTGTCCATCAGAATGAGAGGAAGGAAGTGATCAAGGATGGTTTTGTTGGGGTTTGAATGCAGACTTGATCTCAGTCCCTTTAGTATTTGTATCATAGTTTCTGTCACAGAGGAGTTGCACATTTTACATTTAATGCAGCAAGCTGAAGCTGAAGTGTATTCACGAATGGAATTGTTGGATAGCAACATTTTATATCCTCGTCTAACTTAACCCCACTTCTGTGAGGGCCGGTCAAAATTCACATGAAAAATATCACTTAAATCAGAGGAAACTAGGCAGAATGATGGACGGTGGTGGATACATGAGGAAAAAAAAAAAAAAAAAACACCTCATAATTTTGGACTGAAGTTGGGATAGAGTTAAGAATTGTTTTAATAATTATCTTCATTATCATACAATTGTTTTCAGTTCATTTCCTTGGCGCTGAGAGAAAATTGTGAAAATGTCCATCACAATTTCTCAGTTATTGTTTCGATGTTGTTTCAGTGAGATACACACTGTAGTTTACTATCTAATAACAAAAGATGACTGGAAATCTGGAGCAGGACAATGTTTGGTATTTGTGCTGGAAAAATAAAATGATCATAACAGTTTGAGTTAACTAACACAGACTAATAGTAATAACTTTACATCAGGGGCTTTAAAAACACAGCTCAACTTGAAAATGGCCTCTTTATGTTTTGTTTTTGTTGCGTGGCCAGGTACTGCAAGGTGAAGGTGAAGAAAGAGCTGTTATGTGACCTGCTGCCTGGTCCTGTTACTCTGGTGTTCGAAAGGTCTGAAGCGCTGAACACAAATCTCAACCCCTTTACCTCAGTAAGTCTGCTCCTTTATAATGTGATATTACTGAAAATAAAACACCAATTGAGTACAAGTGATGTCTTCCTAACATGTCAATCCTCTGTTGTTTCCATGCCAGCTTGTTGGCGTTCGTATCCCAGACCATGCTTTTATGAGGCGCCTTTGCCAGATGTGTGGGGAGCCACTAGCACTTACCAGCGCCAACATCAGCTCACACACCAGCACTGTGGAAGTGCAGGTAGGGTGAAAAAGTGCAGGAAAGAAACATTATTATAGTTGTTATGTTTCTGTTTGTTTTATTGATTCTTTCTCAATAAATGATGCTGTCTGATGAGGGGGTGTTTTTTCTGAAGGAGTTCCAAGACCTGTGGCCCCACTTGGCCGTGGTAGTGGACGGCGGACCAATAGGGCACCAGAGCCGTGCCGGATCCACAGTGGTCGACTTATCAGTACTTGGCAAATACAGCATCATCAGGCCCGGCTGGTAAGTTGAGGTTTCTCCCTGCAGTCAAGGTTCTTGGGGTGCCAGTGGCATAGTGGGTAGAGCGCCCCATGAACAGGAGGCTGTAAGGTCCTCATGATGGGCGCCAGTTCATTCCCAATTGTAGTCATTTGCTGCATGTAACCCCCGCTCACCATTTGTCCTTCACTCTTCAAGCTGTCCTATCAGATAAAGCCAGAAAAGGCCAAAAGTTAAATCAGCCTTAACTTGGCAGAGCTAAATATATTTTATTACATTATGTATATGGGATGTTGCACTTTGCGGAGGATTATGTCGCACTTCACCAGAATAAGTTCTCCATTTCCAGAAGCACCTTATTTCTGATTTTATTGGCTGTTTATGTAAATTCAGCTGGCGAAGTTGAACATGCCAAAGCACTGACTGTAATTCTCTGAAGCCACTTTGTCCTCATCATTGAACACTAAAAGTGTATCTGTTTTTCCAGGTTTAAAATGTCTGGTAATGCTGCAGAAAATACTGCACCAAAAGTATCCAAAACTTTCTATATTTCCCCCAGTAGGGAGACACTGGTCCACCACTGGTAACTGGTGACAGAGCAGATACTTGCAGGCCTGATGAGACTGAATGTGACTTGTGTCTGTTAACACAACTCTAGAAGGAAATATTGAAACACAGGCTAATTTCTGAGAAAGCCCCACCTGCTTTGTGTGCATTTGTGATGCTCAATGGTGAAATGCTATATGGAGTAAAATTCAGTGTATTGTTTTAATCCTACTTTGTGACCCAACTTGACCCCCCCACCCCTCCCACTCTTAACCTGAAGGAGACTCGGTGTATGAAATGAGAAATGACTGTAATTCTCTTCTCAGTGCCTTCTCTTCCACGGTTGATGTGCTTGAGCGCAAATATGGACTGTCAGAGGACTCGGGAAAATGACCTCTGAACTCTCCACACTCCACAACATGCTGAGACGCACAACTGCTTTGTAGTTTCATCAGAAAAGAGGAATCCTTTTGGTGGTCATGCAGAAGAATTTAGTGTTTCTCAGGAAAGACTAAAAATCAGGAACAAGTCGAGTCTTAAACGGCTGATATCTCTCTGGGTGCTGCTTAAGGTGAACGAGTTATTTCTTCTTTGAGGAACATATTTTCTGCCTTACTTTGGGTATACTGTCCTGGGAGTATGTGTGCTTTCAAACTAAGTGTTTTGCATTTATACAAAAGCAAGCAAAGTCAGCTATAATATGGTATTTTTTGGATGAATACAAGACTTCACTCCTTTTATATCCAATGCTTTGTGGTTTAACCAGGATACAGTGGTCTATAATATTTTGACAAAAGCTGGGTATCATTCATGTGTGGGTGGGTGTTCAGAGTGAATTGCACTGACGATTCATCACAGAGCTATTTTTTTATTAAATGATCAGTGGTGTCAGGCTTAAATTACAGTTGGTCACCACCTCCAGTTACAATAACTTGTGTTAGTTCGCAGGTGGACCAAGTGGAAAACACAAATCAGCTGACGCAAACTTGTTTTAATGGATGTAAAACCTTGGCACAGATAAAATAAAAGTTGTTTTTTTTTTCTCTGCTCTGAATCATTATAAGGTTTTTGTAGATGAACTCAAGCTTGGTCTTTATTTTTGCATGTTTTACTCATTTGTGGATCTTCATGGTATGTTACATTTGTCAGTGTTTTTAAAAAGAAGTATTCTGCAAAACACGAAGCTGAAAGTACTTTAATAAACAGGATTCCATCAGCTGGTATGTTTTTATCCAAACACTGAGCCCCACATTACAACTTACAAGTTCTGATTTATTGAGTTTTACTCAAGAGGATGGAGATGATGTGTGCCCAAAACAAAAATGGCTTTTTTCCTTCAAGGTAATTCGAGTAAGTCAGTGAATATAATGTTAGAATAATAATTTCAGGTGGATTTAATGCAAATTTAAGGCCAAGTTTAGTGTACCTGCCCTTTAATGGCCCATCTGACTTGTTTTATTGATCATATGGACTAACCTAGTCTGACACTGTGCACACTCAGCATATAAATACCCAAAGGGAATTTTATTTGACTCAGCAGCTAATATTTCTCTTCTTCACGGGTCCAGCCTTTTTGACAGAATTACAACAACCACAAATAATTATCTAGAAATGTTTCCATTTGAAATCAAACCCTTAAAGCAGTCATTCCACACATCAGTAATAAATGTATTTTCTTTTGTGTTGACAGAAAAACAGATTGAAGTAGATTTTTCAGTTAACTATCAGTCTGCAGAAAGTACAAGACAAGTCAAGGATATAATGGATTGATAAGTGCAACTTGCCTTTCTTACATTTTGGTTTTTGTATTGATTAAGCAAGATGTATAATATGTAAAGGGTGTAAAGTTACCATTAAAACAGAACCAAGTAAGCTGTTCCCTGTCTGTTTCTAGACTTAGCAAATGTATTCCTGTCCATATCCTTTCATCCATGTCTGTACATTTTCCAAAATGCCCACTCTTTCTTTAGACTTGTTATTGCTTCAGGATGGAGTTGAAGACATGAGAATGTTGCATGACAGCTGAAATTAAAGCACTCCTCCAGTGCATGCTCAACACCCACTCAATGCTTTTAAAACACCAAGTCATCACCATGTTAATGACATCTGCGCCTGAGCAAGGACAAGAGCAACATCCGTGTCTCATTCTCTTTCCTGAAAAACCATAAAAATGTTACTGTTGCTATTGTAATCACTTCTATTCAGCTTCAGAGAGGGAAAGGAGGACTTCACATGGTGACATAGTTATTAATATCTCAGGCAGTGGTCCTGATCATGGGAGTTAAATGTGAAATAGATCACCATCGGTGATGCGCAACAGGCCTACAGAGACTTAAAAGTCTTGGTGGTCCATAAAAGTAGGAGCTAATTCCCCTGACCCCCAACCTGTGTGAGCACAAATTTGCACACACAGTCGCACGAACATCGAGTTCATTTGGAAGGTAAACAAACGTCTTTGTGCCTCCTATATCTATACCGATCAGCCTCTACGTTCACTCCCCTCTCCAATGTTCCCTTTCATGTTCACTAAAGCTTCTTTATTTCAAGTTTGTCTGATAGAAACTCACATGAGCCACTGCTCCTTCTCCTTGTTAAACTCCTCGGCCCAGCGGCGGGTCAGCTCCAAGTAGTGATTGGGTCCATGCGGCTGATAGTCCAAGTATACACGGGTGACTGTTTTCTTTGGCATGGCCCTCTCTATCTGTGTCCCCTCGTGCCATTCATTAAAAGATGTGATGGTGACGATCTCCGGCCTGATGTTGAGAGCAGCCTGCAGGGCCGTCTCATAGTAACGGCCGTTAACTCTGTTGCGCGTGTTGTGGTTGTTCCACGGCCGGATGTTGGTGTCTATGTAACCAGGTCCCACGCTAGGGATGAAGAGGAGATTGTTGCCATCACAGAAGGCCTTGATGGCCTTCCAGTTCTGGTGAGAGGAGCCAAAGGAGAAGCCGTTGGAGGCAAAGTAAGTGTACATGCCGTCGAAGCCACCTGCGAGGATATCGTGCTTGTGGCGTTCCTCCACAATCAAGGCGATGAAGATGGAGTCATAAGCTGAGCTGCGCACGCTGTGGGAGCCGCTGGGAGTCAGAAACTCAGACCAGGACTCTGGGGGAGTTAGGTAGGAGTCGTAGATGTAAAACAGAGGAAGACTCTTCCCTGTGCTGGTGGTGAACTTGTAGAAGGCTCCATGGTCACTGTACCTTCAAAGATAATAATACGGTCAAATAATAAATGGCAAATTTTCCTGAGACAAGTCAAATCATGTCTTCACAAGATTCTAAAGAAAACTCATCATTTTGGGACCTTAATACAGAAATTAGTTCCTTAATCTGTTGTTACAAAAAAAAGCCAAGGACAACAATGTGGAGAGGATTTATCCTCAGGGGAGCAGCAAAATTTGGAGATTTGTTATTTTGCATTCAAATTTTTTGGGGGGAACTGAATATGTTTGAGGGAGTTGGAGTTTTGAGTTTGCATTTACTTGACTACTTCTACCTATGCTACTTCTTTTCACAGCAAACCCAGTGCTACTGTTGGTGGGGGGGGGGGGGGGGGGGGGGTTTAAAAACTCATTCATAAATCATGAAACTGGCCTTATATAATCAGAAATGCTCGCTTAGTATTTCAGTTTTGTAACTACAGTTTTTTTTCCAATGATACATGAAATCTTAATGGCCTTGTTCAGTTGACTTGGCGATGGAGAGGTGCAGCCAGGCGAGCGCCTACCTGTCAATGATATACTTGATGTTGTCATGCACGGTCTGGTCGTTGCGTCCTCTGTATGGTTGGATGTGAAAAGCAACCTGGGAGAAACGTGAAGAAAGACACGTGCATTGTTGGGTTCAATTCATCGATATCAAAGTCAGCACTTAGTAATTACTGACTACGCATCAATAGTTTTTCAGAGGAGAGTTTTCAGGGTCCCATGGCCCTGAGCAGTAGAAAATGAGAGAGAAAGAGTTTTCAGGGTTGTCATTCGTTGTCTGTTTAATTTTCCTGACAAAATTCTGTCACACAGAAAAAGATGTTTTTCACGCTGAGTGGTGTCTCTCAGGCGACTTCTGTGACACTCAGATAATGGCTCTGTATCAAACAAGGACTTGCAATTGACAAAGAAAAGCAGCAGAGGAACAAGGGACCTGAAGTGACAAGTACACAAAAAGCTGAATATTGTAAAAGGCACGGCCAGAGAATTCAGGGACTTGAAATAATACATAATGAAAATAAAACACTTTTCCTCCCAGTGGACAACCAAGAGGAACAGTGTGGAGGAAAATGGCTTTTTAAGATGATGATGGAGACCAACAGCTGTTCAGTGAATGCAAGATGTCATCGGCTGAACTGACAAAAGGTTGACTTTCATTCTTTAACTCATTTAACTTATTCCTGGTATAAATCCAGCATAACGCTTAGCACAGTATTTTAGCCACCATCAACTGGTATAGAATTACAACAGGTAATGGTAAAAATGCTTCAGAGTTTTTCTGCTGTAACACAGATCCTAGGTCTACCAATGGGGGAAGTGATGTTGTGAATAGACGAGCCTTGCAGATTGTTAAATAAAGGCAGACATCTCCTGATACATTTTTAGCTGGAGGCAAGAAAACAGAATCTCTTAAGCCACTAATGAAGATGCTGATCAGTTTTATATGCATCTAAACATACATTTTGATGTTATCAGAAGCATTTCACTTCCAAAATATGACTTTTAATAAAAGATAGAAGGAAAAAAAACAGCCTTGGCTGTCTAAAATGAGTGTTTATGAAGCTATAACTCCCTGGACTTCCTGTCCAGTAAAGTTAGATCAAACATGAACCTATTTTAAAAAGCTGTGGGGTATTAGATGATATCAAGCCACATAATAATCATCGACAGATGCAGTGAGGGGAGCCGTCATGCTGTTCTGTTCACTGCAGCACAGAGCAGGCTACCAGAACAGCTCATTTTCACACTGGACCATTACTCTGTGGTAATTTAGAAGTAGATGAGGCAGGAGTCGATGCATTTTAATACCTCATAAACATTGACAGCGTGAGCCTGGAACCATCCCTGCATGATTTATGCTGAGCAGATTGGAATTTAGTGCCATGTCATGCAGAAAGCAATAAAGGATGGGTGTTAGCCATCACAAAAGATTAAGATCCACCCTTAATAACAATTAGATTAGGTTTTTTTTCTCTAGGATTGGCAGTTTAAATCTGTGCTCAAAGTGGTCAATTGGAGATCAACAAAAACTGAACAGAGCTACTCTGTGCATTTGGAAACATGAAAGTGTGGCTGATGCCATCACCGGGCACCCATGGGCCTAATTCCCCTGCGTACATGTAACTACGTGGCCTATTTACTAGATACTACTTTTGCAGGCCTCAGGGTACAGATTGTTCAGAAGCAAACTGAGTCATGCGACCCATGATGCACCCAGCTTCCGATCCCCACCCGCCTCCACTCTGTCCCCACCCTCCCCTGGGCAGAAGGACTAATTCAGCTCCTCTTCAAGCTGAGGTCGAGCAGCAGCACTGCTGTGAAGGCTCCATGTGATCTGCTCTGCAACCCAACATTCATACACGATGCATGAGCAGTGTGTGGGCACTGCTGAAAAGCTGCTCAACTTATATAATAAGAAAAAGTACATTGCTTTCTTTTGTAGTGTTACACAAGGAAGGATCAGTGCATGTTTTTTGTGGTGTGTTGTGGGAGAGCCAGGATTTGTTTTAGCTCTGCTCTTGTTTCCATTCATCTGTATTTGCACTAGTGAAAATGGAGTTAGGCAGAGTATGTCAATAGATGTGCACGCAACTGCTTTACAAGCCAGACAAAATGGGCCATCGTCCACAGGACTGGACTAACCACACGTATCATAAACAGTTAGCTTGGAGGTCGTAGTAGCTCGCAGAGCAGTTGGAGGAGGATCTTGACTTTATAACACAAGTGAGTGAGACGTTGGTGGGGGTAACAAGTCATCTGTATCTCCATACCGGGCTGTTTTTGAGAATCTTTCAACCTAAAATATGATTTTAAACACTTAAAAGTGAATTAATTCTATTGCTGACTTGGCACTGTAATCTAATTTTATATTAAAGACACAAAGCTGATCAATCCATCAAACTTTCATTGATGAAAAAAGAAAGTGTTACTTGCATCTATAAGTCATATAATGAGGTCACTACACACTCATCTGCCAAATTTATGCCCAGAGGCCCCTAACGGCTTAATCTGATCATGGAAAGGTTAGTGTCATCTTCATTTCTCACGAGGATACATCAAACAACTGTACAGGCTAATTCACATGCTGCCTTTGGGTGCTTTGTTAACCACTTAGTCAGGAAGAGCGCTTGATTCATTGTCGTCCTCAAAGTGGAGACAAATGTGCATGTGACAGGAAAAGGGTGAAGCTATCAGACGGCAAACATGGAAGGGTATCCTGTCCCTTTTTCACAGAACAAACACTTCTCCTGAGGATTCATTCCCCCTGGCGTTTACCTTCTTTATCTGATGTCTGTATCTTTTGTGCATCTATGCAATAATATTTTTGTGATGTTAAACACCACACAGTCCACATAGCTGATGTTTGGAAGTAAAATTGATGGCTTCATCTCCCAAGAATCTCTCAGATTAACTGGTAGCCACTTTGCTACAACAAACAGACATGTGTGTTTCCTGAATCCGGATCTGAAACATTTCTGGCTGTTGGCACTGCTCCTGTTGGACCATCTGTCTCCGTCCCTCTCACTTGGGCTTCCCTCTCTCCTTTTGGCCCGACTTTGAATCAACAAGCGCAAAGATATTATTTAATGTAATTGCTATTTTAAAAAAATAGATAAATAATAATCTGCAGAAGCACTTCCAAATGATCAGAACCGAAGTTCTTTACCTCGTCAGCATTTTTCTGAAATTATGCAAGAAGAAGCACTTCAAAGATAAATGTCCTTCTTTGCAGAGTGTGGGAGGAGTTCATCAAAAACAAGGAGATCTGGAAGAGGATGCTTAGAAAGCCTGCACTCACCATGTTGTTGTGGATGCAACTTTATTCTAAAGCTTTCCCTCCTCTGGTCCCCGAGTCATTTCATGAGACACGAAGACAAACAGTTTCCTCTTATTTCAATGATGTACTAAAAATGGTCGCTTGATTTGCAGAAAGCATGTCACAGTGTGTTTTTACACACTCGCTGGGTCACTGATGACATTAAAGCACAGCATTAAATTCAATACATTAGCTTCTCTCCAGACAGCATTACGTGTAAAGCCTCATAAACTCAGAGTCGCATATCTAATCCTGTCGTTCTTGTCATGCCCTCACACAGAAACATCATATTTCTGCCTGCAGCCAAACGGGAGGATAAACAAACATGATAGCAAATCTGACAGACTGGCCTAACTGACCGACTGCCTCTCATCAGACTTGTTTACAGGGAGGATGAGGTCAATACGCGTCACATTGCTGCTGGAAAATAAATTATTTTTATCTTCATCATCACATCAGGATGCAAACTCTGGAATAACAATGAACAGTGTTACAATAACGGTCCTTTCTTACTTTATTTACAATTAACCTTGGTGATAACTCAAGCAAGACGTTAACACAACTTGTCTGTATGTGGTCATTTTAGCTCTACTCATATCTCACTGTGCTTGGACAAATATTATTACATTTGTGACCTGCTGACATCAGCACAGATATATGCAGCTCAGTCAGGAAAAGTACTGATCCTTTCCTTGATTCGACAAATTTATTTTGATGTCTTAAAAAGCCATGCTTCCTCTAAGCTAAATGGACTCAAAAAACAAACAGAAAGGAAATTCACAGTCTCAGGGCTACAACTAAATTATTTTCATTAATAACCTTTGCACTGACCTTGAAACCCTAAAACATGTTGTTTTGTTCCATCAACACTGCAAATACCAAATTTATCAAGTTTATACCAACATGCAAACCAATAACAGTAAATTATCTTTTTTGGCTTGAAAGAACAATTTGTTAAAACTATTGATTGTGAAAAAACTAATCAATTAATTAGTCAGATTTTTGCTTCCGAAATTATCCAATAGTTTTAACAAAACGCTACACTGATGCTAATCTTTTGTACTCGTGTCTGGCCCTGCAGCACGTCATCCGTCTTAAATATGTAGTGTGTTGTACAAATGCTGTGGTTGCATTATTAATGGCAGCTGCTTTGACATAAGAAAACTCTTACAAGCCCACCTCTGATATGACATTCTAAAAACCAGTCGTACAGAAAAAGTGGCCTCTGAGTAGCTTTTCATCAGCACATAAGCACATGAACACATGAAGTGTATCTCTTGAGCTCTCAATTTAGTTTCATTATACAGCAGAAGTCAAACAAAATAAACTCTCTGACTACTGTTCAAAAGAGCTATGCCATCAAAGATAGTGTCATAATCGTATTCTCTCTCCCTAGTTGAGCACTTTACATGAATTGTATCATATTCCAGCCAAGGGTTCCCATTAAAGTTTAATAAGCCTTCAATACGGTGACAGGAGATAGATGGGCAAACACGGTCAGCAGTTATTTTCTCCATCGCACCATTTTCCAACCTAATTGGCAAATGGTCATGTGCTTTTGCTGCTCCCCCACTCCTCCGCCCTGCTGATGTGCTCCCTAGCTCATTAAGTCCTCACTGAACAAGGGATCCAACAGCAGAGGCAGCTCTTTGACCTGTTTTTCACTCTGAGTCTGGGGACGTCACTGCAGCAGCAAAAATCCAGAGTTAAATCCCAGAGTAGCAGAGACCACTTTACAGGAAACACAGCAAAACAAGTCAAGCTTCAGCAGCTCTCAATCTTACTCTCCAGTGGTGAGAGGGAACCACAGCTTCCATGTATAACCCATCACAGCACAGTGGCTGGTTTGCGATTACTGTCCTAGGCAGTGTTAAGCTCGTTGCTCTCCTCTGTGAAGCATTACTAATCCTTTCCTAGCTGTTGTGTCACCGTGCTCCAAATAAGATGATTGGATGTAAAGACAGTGAACAGACAGTAATATTTACCCATCAAACCTCAACCAACTTCTCCATGAAATGACATTTTATTCCTGCAAGCTCCAAGTTATGGACACTTAGGCCACTTCAATACTATAAAGCTCAATGTCTGTGTTTGGGCTAGTTTGTAGTGTGTGAAAGACACAGTCAAAGCTGGTTTAAGTGATATTCCCCCACTTTTGTACAGAAGCTTGGAAATAATAGTTATTGTTTTTGAAGTGTTCACAGCCATTACTTGGGACTCAATCTGAAACAAAACTATCAGGTTTTTGTATTTTTTCTCCAAAGCATCACATTAAATGGACTGAAACTTCAACTTCAAGGAATAACTATGAAAAGCAGCCGTTGCAACGTATCGGACGACTTTGAGCTTTCAAACGGCATAATATTTGACAATAAGCTCTGCTGAGGCAAAAGTATCATTTGGCTGGAGAAATATATTTTAAAAGGTTAATGGAGTTTGTCAAAGTTTTGTACTTTTGGTCATGTTTAATTTCTCTTTGCATAGATACTTTAGGTGTGAACGCAACCAATCTAATGTGGCACAAATGATATTATGCCTTTTATCTATAGGTTTTCTATCCCATATATACAGTACTTTGTAAATGGAGCCTGGCATTTTTATATTTTTAACCGTTAAAAGTCAGTTCAAACTATTACTGAATGCTGGAAGGGATCCAACAATGTAGACACTGTTACAGGTTAAAAAAAAAAAAAAGTTATGCATCATAAATATTTCATCACCACTCAAGAGTTTGGACACACGCTCCAATTCAAGTGATTGAATCCACACATGCTGGACATGTTGGACACTATTCTGAAATTTATGACCATGTTAAAGCATTTTAAACATCATTGCACTTTCTATTCCGATCTCTGTCTACTTTTAGATTAAAAACATTCTCTGGCAAATGATCAGTATCTCTGTTCATTTGTTTCTGCTTGAATCGGATACCTCTGCCAGCATTCAGGGTGACGGTGTATGATTATATGTCTTTAGCTTACTTACTGTCTTAAGTTTTTAATAATAATGTTCGTCATCCAATTTCAGAGCTTTTAGCAGTACATTGATTTTGTATTGTTTTAGTCATTGTCTGATTCTATATCGTTTTGTCTAGTGCCTATCTGGCCAAGTGTTCTTTACAAAATTAAAGTTAAAAAAAAGAAAAGAAAAAAAAGGGCTAATTGAACAATGGGCGGGGGGTTTAACTGTCCACTTTACGCCAATGTCAACACTGTTGCCGGAAAATTGCTCTATCCACAGTTGTTGAGATAAAAAAAAAAAAAAACAACAACAACAAATTGACAAATAAAAAAAAAAAACTGCTTTTCCTGGGAATAGTTGGTGTGTGCAGTGAGCTGAACATCGTGCCTCGGAATAGATTTGATAGATCGCTCTCTTTTGGAGCCATGAGCTCTTTCCTGGCTTTGGATCTTACACCCATAAACATATGCAATGTACCAATGCCTTTTTTACCTTCAGGTTGTGTCTATACGCAGCATCCAGAACACCTGGTACCAAATCCTCAGCAGGTTCCCCGTTGTCGTCAGCGAGGCCGGGAGGATACCAGGACAGGACCAGAACCCCTGGAAACACACAGGAAAAAAAAGAAGTCTGATAATCCATTCAAGACCTCAGACTCTGACTGATATCCCAGAAAACTTCGTTATCTGCTGTGAATCTGTGTCCAAAATGCACATGAACCTCTAAAAATGTGAACTTATGCATGGTGAAAGGATGTATGGATTTAATGTTTGTTGTAAGAAATGCTGACAGGGAATGAAGGCTCATGATAGAAACTTTTTTTTTTCCATAAATATACAATGACGTTTTGAAAAGGTCTTTCAGATAGTTTTAGACCTATTTGAAGCCATTCAAATAAGTTCCACTTTCATTAAAAAGCACTAAGTACAACTCGACCTTTGTGATTTATTGGAGTAATAACTGTACTTATCTAACAGGACTCAGACAGATGGTGGGAAGTTTTATGGAAAGATGCCGGTTGGATAGTGATACAATGGGTCCTTGTGCACAGATCCGCCAAAAAGACAAAAGACAAATGACTGTAAACAACTATAGATCACATTGTTCTGCATCTTTTTGTTGACACTGAGCCTCTTCATTGTCGTTTTTTTTTTTTTTTTTTTTTGCTTCTCTTTGAAGCAAAAATATCATACATCTCGTCATTTCTGTCCTTTTGTATCTGACTTCAGTTAATTCATCCAGGGCTGTCTGGAGGAGAGTTGATTGTTTCTATCTGAATGCCTATCTGCCCATCATCCATATCCTCCACATGATTGATGAATAAGCATCTGTCATTTGGCGACCATTTATTATGTCATGTTTTAGTGGCGATCTCCCTGCATAGGTCGAGTTTGTGACAGCCCATAAATTCAGGAAGAAGAATGCTTGTTTGTGCTCTGATGCAGCCTCAGAGATGGCGTCATATTGGCCACTTTGGTACCTGGCACCATAGAGGACCTGGCACACGGGCTGTGCTAATTCATTAAATTCATGTCTGCTTGCTATGGAGCCGGCAGAATTATTAGATCACAATAATAAACTATGAGACTATGGCCACTGCTCGTCATTTTATTTGCAGACCTCTGAAGAGCTGGGGAATCATTAATTGTGCCGAAATAAGTATTTAGACTTGGGCTGACATTGTTATCTAATTAAATTGAGTGTTTTAACTAAGCGTTGTATGTCTGTCCTCCTGCGATCCATCTGTCGGTGCTGTGAGGGTATCAGGCGGCTGACTGGTCTGGTCATCATTCTGGATGGTGTACAATAACCTACTGAGCCGCAGGACAGAAACATCAGGACCTATCATGTGTTGGCTGCTGATGGCTGGATATACGAGGCTGTTACTTGACACCAAACTACAGGACTCTGCTGCCTTCCAGTGAGGCCACACAAGTTTTTGAAAAAAAAAAACAACAACAAAAAAAAAAAAAAACATACTGTAGCTATTAATATTTCACAAGACATAAAAACTGATCTAAGTCTGTAATGGAGATGACAGGCTTTTGGGCTGATTGATTATTTAATACATTACAATAAGTCTTTTTCTTGTAACAAAGATTATGATACAACTTATCTTCATCACACATAATTTAAAATAAGATTAATTTATTCTCCATGCAGATTTTAAAAACATACTTTTTCATTTAATCATCGGTTTTGTGAAAATGTCTTGTTCTCCTGTATCTTTTGAAGTTGGAGACAAGGTCTTGATCTGAAAAGTACTGAAACATTCCCATTCACTGGCCTATCATACACCAAACGTGGAACCAAACTGTGTACTATACAGTAATATTCCTGGTGATTTCAGCATTGATCCCAAAACAGACAAATCACGTTAGTGATGCTTTTTTTGTTGAGTTTTGTTTAAGATTTGTACGAACTCTAAACATTAAGTTTAAAATAAATTCGTTCTGATACTCATCTTTATTACCCAACTCAGGGAAACATGCAGTGTGGGGAAGAAATATGCTTAATTGAGTTTAAGTTTCCTGTCTCAGTTCAGAAATGGATGTCATTTTGAACCAGACTCGTGGCTTTTCTCTGAGGGTGCAGCTGCTGATGTTGGGGAGCTGTCCGGTGGATTTGTGGTGCTGAAACTGTGTACGGGGGGGCACTCTCAGCTCTTCTATCTCCAAGAAAAATTTGGGGTGTCCTATGGATCTGTGAACTGTACCTGCCGCAGAGGCTCCGATCTGCTCCATGTGGGACTCCAACACGTCTGGGTCCCTGGAGCTGTACGGGTTGAGCTCGGGGTAGAAACTGGAGCCGATGTCCTCGGGCGGCATGTGTCTCCCTCTCGGGTAGCTGGACGCGATTTTGGGGTCCCAATGCGGCACCAGGATGTGGTCCCAGTGAATGTACTTGCCGTCCATAAGCGGGGTGCCGTACCAGATGTAGTAGAAAATATGAACGTCGTAAAATATGGTCCCCTCGGGACCGGAGTTGGACAGAACTATTTTTGTGTTGCCGCCGTCCGCTTGATCCGGGGACGCGGTGGCATCGCGGGGGCTCCGGTTCACCTTCCCCCCAATCATCGGCAGGAGCTCCAAGCCCGGAGCCAGATCTGAGAAACCGTCACTGGGCTTTAGGGTCCTCAGTCCCATCATGGTCCCAAAGATGAACAAGGTAAAGAGAAAGAGAGCGATGCACGCTTTCCTCCGCAGCCGGGCCATGTTGGGCTGGACTGACATAAGACACAAACGAGGAGCGTAAATAAAGCGATGTGCGTCCTGTTTCTGATTCTGTTTGATCCAGAGTTTACCTCACAACCTGCGAGAGACTCTTCCCGGTGACCACATGGCTCCAGCCCAGCCGCAGGAAACTACTTGGAGCAGTTAGCTGTGAAGATTTCTAACTTTATTCTGCAGCTTCATGTTTTTGCATCCTGCAGAGCTGTGAGGTCTGTCCGCGCTGAGCCAGTAGTCTGAGTTTATTCCGGGTGATGTTGACGCGTAAAGCTCATCTCCACACTGTTTCACCAAGCCGGCTGATCCAGTCCCGCCCAGGAACTGATCCACAACACCCCTGACAGCGGGCAGATGACCGGCGGCCTGATGCAGAGTGATGCTCCCCGGGATTATCAGAGGGATTTCCAACCTCTGTGGTTGGCTGGTTGCTCCTTTACAGAGTATTTTGGATATCAACGAAGCAGGATTGCTCTGATCTGTGTTTTCTCTGAGACAGAGAAAATGTTTTAGATAAAGAGAAAAACAAAATGTTGCTTCATGATCAGGAAAAATCAAAGCTCAGGATCTCAGGTAATGGATGCACAATCTTCCCATTACATCATGGCGACATCAATATGATTCATCACAGAGCTGCTGGAGACAGAATAAAGTATCTGAATATTTTCTAAAGTCAGAAGCCCAACGATTGACGCCAGTTCAGAGATATACTGACATCTAGGGGCCGTTTGGAAGAACACACCGCAACTTCACCGTGCTGCTTTCGAGTCCTGCTGGAAATGATCCCAAACCCAGATGTCTGATTCAACGCACGACTGGATTGGCGGACAGAGTTGCCAGAGCAATGGAGTGAAAGAGGAGAGAGGAGAGGAGCAGAAGTGAAAAATAAAAATAAAATGAAAATAAAAATCTGTCACTGTAAAGACACAAAATCAGAGTTCATTCACGGTAACTCCTCTCTTTGTTTCATCAGTTTTATTCGTTGAGTTAATTTCAGTCGGATTTCAGGTTTCATGGAAATTCAAGGAAATTATTTTTTTAAAACGCCAGACTGTCATTGGTTGTAAATTTACTCAGGAATATTATCAAAGGCTATGCAAATAATTTGGGAGATAATTTTTTTTAAAGCACAGAAAACCCGTCCTCCAAACAGAAAATCTAACTTGCCTTCAGAAAATGCTTCAGAATAAAATAGACAAAATTTCCAAACGAAATCCCCCCCAAAATGAATTATTATTATTATTGTTGTTGTTTTTTTTAGTAGTAGCAGTAGCAGTAGCAGTTGTAGTGTTGGCATTAAGCTATTATTAGGTCGAAATAATCGATAAACCAAACAAGGAAAATCCAGTGAAATGGATGAATTTGATTGGATTTGGATGCTTATGTTGGTTCAAACAGTGTATTCTGCTTTGTACAATAAGAAACCTCATATATTCAACACTTTCCTTTGTTATAGCAGACCTGTCATTTTTACTGTTTTAGGTTATAATATACTCCCTCTCCAGTCAAGAAGCGTTTTTCGACGCACATCCGTTGTATTTAAATTCCCTGTTTCCCATTTTGAAGGTCGCCTATCAGGCAAACATGCTGCTGCTCTTCTCATTGATAAAATTGGAGATATTTAATCCCGGAAACTTTGGGGCCACAAATAGCACGCAAATAGTTTGAAGGCCCACAAGGGGTCGTCGCGGTAGTTGATATGAAATCAGCGGGTCACCTTTGAAACGTGTGCACAGATGGAGAGCTGCAGCTTCACTCAAAATAAAGATTTTTAATAAATGATATCATTCCTTAATATTATTTCCAAATTAGCCCTCCAAATGCTAAAATATCCAAAATAATTCAATTAGTGAATTTTAAATCATGTCCTCTCACGCATGAAGGTCGACCATTCAGGTGATCTTCTCACCTCAGAAAGTCACAAACATAAACAATTTTACATATTTAATCATGGAAGTATTTTATATTTAAATGTGAGCTAATTTAAGAAACGAATTAGTCGTGCATGGAACTTTTTATACAACCATGTTTGTAAAACAATTATTCTTATTAATTTTTGATGAATTGGGTTGTAAATTAATCTATGCCATGTGGTCATTTAGATTTATTAAACTAACTATTTAACTCTGGACTCGGTTTAAAGATCTCTTTCATCCGTCTGTGATTCATCCATCATCCCACAAGGACACGAGTCAACATTTTAACATGATGTGATCAATCACTATTGATCCGTGGATTCGTTAGACTGCCAACTTGTTTGTGTACGTGTGTGTTTTAACCGTTTTAATGATACTTCAGTTCAACTCCGCCCTTTCATTTTCTCCCCCAGCTCCAACTCTATTTCTTAGCTGGTTTTGACTCAGTTTAGCCGTTGTTCCTTCGTGAATGCAAATAAAGAAAAAAAAAAAAAAAAAAAAAAAAAAGGTGAAACCCTCCCCCTCCCTGTTTCGTCTTCTTCTCCATTATAAAACTGTATTTGTCATATTAGTATAGCAGCCAATATCAAAAGGAAATTAATGCATAAAACTAGAAATAAAAAAAAGCAGCAGTAAAAGCTAAATTTCGTGTTTTTAAATCTTACTTCTCTGGGTGCGTGTATTGCAAGCACAACACTTAAAAATGTATCACAGTGGAGCCAAAAACTTAATTAAGCAAATCAATTTAAATTTGAGCAATATAAAATATTTATCTTACTTCATTCACAAATGTGCCCTATTCCTAAAAATGATCGGAAATGTATTTGCCCTAAATGACAGTGGCCGACATATAAACTCTCCTCTGGACTTAGATGTGATGAGTAGAAGAGAAATGGGCCGTTAGGTTGAATTATTTTAAGGCTATTTCGTTAGTTGTGATTGGTCACTTCCCACTTCTGGACCCTTTCATCGCACAATATGCAATCTAATCCTCGGGGACTATAATTGTGAATCACGTGGACGTGACCGAGAGTGGTGGGGGGTTTGTTGGATTGGAAATGGTCACTTGGATTGACCAGCAGGGCTGACCACTGCAGAGAGGAGGGAAAACGCGTTTTCAGTAAACAAAGACGCACTCGGCAGCGGTGGGCACTGGGACTAAACTGGCCCTTACAACATGGCAGAAAGTATGTTAGGAGCTTTTTTTTGGCGGGGGGTAATTTTTGGGGTGGGGGGGCCGTTATCTGTGTGAATGATTGAAATGCTCTCTGAAGAGGCTGGGTTTTCTTGCATTGTGTTTGAGATTTTTTAGGGGGGTTCTCCTGCAGAAATTCTGCCTGGTGGCCCCCTCCCACCCCTCATTGTTTAGGGGGAATATGTTGCCAGCCCTCTTTTGTTTACCCCCCACCCTTCTCCTCTCTCTCTCTCTCTCTCTCTCTCTCTCTCCCGCTTTCCCTCTCACTGCGCACCTTCTGCTTTTCACAGCATTTTGCATGAAAGTGGCAATCTGTGAGGATTACCCAGTTTGCGGGTTAAAAAGGAAACTGTAGCTTGGGTGCTAATTTTGACTCAAGGCAGGACTTAAGACATGGGCTCTGTTTCTAACCAGGAATTCCCAGGTGGAGTAAAAAGAACAAACAAAACAAAGCTGTTTTTTCTTTTCTTTTCAGTTAATGAAGTTGTTTTCTGATGGACTGTCTATTTGATTATAATGGTCTTGTTCACGCACGTGATCTGCATCTGCATCAGTCCTGTTGCGTGATCTTTCTTTTTAAATCAACGCATTTTCCATCTCTCCAAATGTTGGACATCACACAGCCTCCAAGATCACAGATTTTATATAACAAGGCTGCAGATTCCTTCACTTTTTTAAATTAACTTTTGATCATTTAAACCCAAAGCCAGAGGCTTTTTACTCGCCTGTTCATTTGATCGATCCGTATTGATCAGTGATGCGCCACCTTGAGAGGCTGACAAGGAAACTTTTAACTCACTGAAGTTTTGAAGTTTATAGAGAGGACACAATCTGTTTATATATATAGGAAACAGTTCGAGTTGGATTTACGTAACTTTGCGTCCACTTTTCATTGCAGGAATGTGTAAAACAGAGGAGGACGAAGGACCGAGCACCGAGGAGGACTCAGGGTCCTTCCGCGGGGTCGGGGTGTGTAAATGGTTCAACGTCCGCATGGGCTTCGGGTTCCTGTCCATGACCAACCGGGAGGGAGTGCCACTGGACGAACCGGTTGATGTATTTGTCCATCAGGTAGGACCTCCATCTACTGGAACTGGTGTTCCCTCTAATCTGGATTACATCTTCAATATTTTGCACGGGAAATGAAATTTAACCCCCCCAGTAACAGCAGGGGGGAATCACGCCTCTTTCCACTGTTGTTGAATGGTTTTTCTTCTACAACCTGATTGGCCACAAGCTGCAATGACTCACTAGTAGTAGTAAATTTGATTAAATTACTCAGAAATTTAAAGGGGCTTGTGATCCAGCCCTGGTTTCGATATGTACCATTAAAGATTAGATCGGTTGGTCAGTCGAACTGGTTTGTACTGGTGGTTTTAATTCAGTGGTGGGTGTTTCTCCTTCACGGGTGGGACATGTAGCTCTAAAGGTCTCCCTCATGGTCTCTCTGAAGGACACTGATACCATGTGATGGAGAAACCAAAGTGTGGTTTAGGCTCCGCAGGATTTTACAAGATTGGGTCAATGCTTAACGGATAAATTTGTGGTATAGATTTTACTGCCAGCTGCATTAAAACTACTCCTCGTTTTAATGTTCACTTCAGACCATGAGTGGATCTCATGTTTTTGTCATTCCTCGGTGCATTTCAGTGGTGGCTTTATACCATCTCAGTGATTAAGCACTTCTTTATGAGGTCTAAATAAACACATTTGGCACAATACAAAAATAGTTTCAGATATATTTGTGTAATACTATATTTTAGGTGAGGGCTGTGAACATTTTCAAGGTTTTTAGATAGTTGTAGTTGTACAGTCTGTGATGTTCTGATTCAATGTTAATTTCTTCTCTTGAGGTTTTATAGTTTCTTTGTCAGAGTGAATGAAAAAAGGCAATCTCCACATTATCATCCAGGTTTAAACAAGACCCTCACCCACCTTGTAAAAGTGGTGGTAAAGAGGGAGGTATGGACAGAGGGGCGGGGGTGTGCATCCTTCTTACTTCTCATGCGAGTGAGCGCCGCCACTGCTTGTCTGATAAGATAAAGGCTTAGCATGTGAATGAGAGGAGTCCCCACGAGCGGCTCATTCACCACAAGGTTCCTGTCATAAAGTGATTAGAGAGTGTTTGCTGTCTGCTCAGTCCCTTCTGTGTGTGTGTGTGTGTGTGTGTCTTTTTATATATCAGCTTTAAAGAGCAAAGGTGGGCTACAGTTTTAACTTTAGTTAAACTTCCATGTCCACACATCACTTTGTCACTCTCCAAGGACTCCAGTTTTGGAAATATTTCTCTTAGGGCATTTTCAGTTTGTTTGATTTTTAAGATTTAATGATCTATACATTCTTACATTCAATGAAAGTGAAGTGAATGAAATGAAATGAAGGTTTATTCATTTAGTACCCTGCATTTTCTTTCACTCAAGCAAGTCTCACTAGTTTGTTTCCCCCCTGTGTGTCTTTTTGCTCATGATGATACATATAGAGATATAATGGCACTGAGGAACAGTTATAACTGAAATAATGTATGTGTGTGTCTGTGTTTGTATACAGGAAGTTGGGTTTTCATTAGTCATTTAGTAAAATGTGAGCTCAGCCTCGGATAGAAACTTACAGTTTGGTGTTCCAGCAAGGGGGGATGATTTAAAAGGTTTTATTGAGAAATGATTGATGTCACAACACATTTGATGCTAGATGCCATCATATGATGGCATGAAGTCCAATCCATTGTGCAGAACCTTGTGTTCTAAGAAAACAGATTGATCACTGCCCAGGAATAGTCCTAACACTGCTTTACCTAAGCACTACCCTCACTGTGGTTGTTCCGGGGTCATCTACAACACAACCAATGACCAACTTCCCTCTCTGTCATTAGAAAAGTCGGAAACACGCGTCATTGATAGATACGCAGGGGTTATGGCAACGTAAAACGTCTTAGCTTTAAAATTAGTGGTCGCATGTCAAGGAAAATTAACTCCCAGGGTCCACGGGCCTTTGTGCAGGTGGACAATAGAGCCATGCATCTGAATGAAGCACCCCTCGGCCGTGACCGAGCCCCTCTTTGTCTCGGCAGCAGTGCTGCTATTGTCCCTCACTGCTCTGATGTCTTTCTCTATTTCACTGGGCTTCCAGACACATTCCAGATAAAGTTTACAGTAGACCCCCCATGGTAATGGACCAACATCAGGTTGTAAGTGTTTGCCCCACTCTGATCCTGTACCTATATGGGTGTTTTATGTGCTAATAACCTGATGTGCGCATGTGGCTGGTGAGGGTCCGTTGGTGGGGGTGGGGGGGGGGGGGGGGGTCACACATGGGAGAGGAAGTGGGTTAACGGTCATCAGGATGGAGAGGCCTGATGGGATTGGGGCTCTGTCGATGTCTATGTTGCCCCTCAAATGTCATGGCTGACCAACTGTGTATACTCACTGCTCAGGTCTTTGTAGTAGATGCTCTACTCTGAGTGAACATTTAAGGATTAGAGAAAATGGGGGTTTACTTTTGTTTTTTCGTTTTGTTTAAGGCATTACTGGTTTGCAACTCATTAAAATCACAGTCTGCAGTGGTTCAAGCACAAATCTTCAGCGTCCTAACTGTTTGATTAACCCGAAGTTCCATCTTGGAGATTTACTTCCTGTATCTTTTTTAAATTGCAACATGTACTTAACACTTCTCCTGAGGGATTTGACATAAAATAGCATTTAATACCTTGTGGTCTTGCCAAGTCTAGGGTGTAGTCTGCTATTCATAATTGATAGATAGATGGGGCTTTACATAACAATTTAAGAAAGAAGTGGGATTTATATCTATCAAAACAAACCTGCTACATCACAGCTCTTCCTTCCTTCATCAACACCCTGTCGTGACTGAATGTGGTGGAAATGTAATCTCTCACCTGAGGAATTTTCGCGAGGAGTTTCCCATGTTGTGTTAACCAGTCTCAAAGTTTTAATCCCCAAAAACACAACAAACCTTACTCAGTCACACCTTCCTTTTCTTTATGTCTCTTTGGAAACGTGGAAGGTTTTTTTAGCTGACATTATTATCAAGAGGGACCTTTCAAAGGTCACTTCAGGTGGACATATAATGAATATGCAGCTAAGCACGTGGCTAGGTCATTTATTCACATTATGTTTGAACCACTAATTCCACAGTCACTCCGTTGTTGGTTAGATGACTCTCTGCAATGTTGCTGTTAATCGAACCTTTCATACAAAAAAAAATACACCGCATGTTCAAACAACCAAATCTAAGAGCGATATCAATCATTAGTGCTTTCCCTCAAGTTTTTATCTTCCATGTCTTTCTGCCAAAGAACTATCCAAGGAATGTCACCCTGACCCCCAACCCCCCAGAGAAGCCATGCTGCCTTCTACCCCACCCCCAGCCCCAGTATTAACCCCTGCATCCTGCAGTTTAGGGTTAGTGGTCAGTGTGTAAGTCGTGCTATTTGATGTGAGTGGGAAGAGAGATGGGGGTGGGGACGGCAGTGTGGAATGCTGTTCCTCCAAAGGGATGGAGGTGGGGGGTGGGTTGAAGGTTATCCTCATCAGGTTTACCACCCAAACACAGTGGAGAGACAAAGCAGCATTAAGTCCATGGTGCCTTTTAATGCACAGCGAAAAGTGCACAGACTGTTCAGTAGGGTGAGAACAGCAAGCTTTGTAGCTCTTGGGTAATTATCAGGTGAGATTTAATGATCACTTTATAAACCCAAACACCTGAGAACACCTAGACACTGTTGTGTTTGCTTGTTGTAACTGTTGTCGCGGTTGTAATATCGGCTCATAAATACTCATCAAGTTGTATTTTGTGCATACAAACACTTTAACATTGTGTCCATAGATAGAACTTGAACAGCTCTGCATCATATCACGGCAGCTTTCTGTGGCACTCTTCGCTTGCCTAGAGCAGCCATTTTTGATTTCAAGACCAGGTTGTGTTAGTTTCTTGTCACATTTTAAGTCAGAAATCTGACTTCAATCATTTGAATTTAGACTCCCAGTTGAAATGTAGGACATCAAATTCCTTCATGGCTTTGTAGTTTGTGATTTGACTCCCTCTGTTATACTTATCACAAAGTAACACAGGGCTTTACACACCAAATAATATAAATTCTTCAAAACTCCAAACAATAATTTTAATGCTGAAATCTATTCCTGTTCCCTTTCAGAGCAAGTTGCACATGGAGGGTTTCCGGAGCCTAAAGGAGGGTGAGGCAGTTGAGTTTACCTTCAAGAAGTCATCAAAGGGTCTGGAGTCTCAACGAGTTACTGGACCAGGGGGCATCCACTGTCTGGGCAGTGAGAGGAGACCCAAAGGCAAGAAGGTCCAGAAACGACGTTCAAAGGGAGATAGGTAAGCAAAGATGACCTGGAAGAGAACGTAAAAGACATTTATATTTTTACTCCTTTACAATATTCAAGTGTGAGATAAACTAAAAAACGAGTAAAGTAGAAAATACCATTTGTCTTCAGGAGAGGGTGGTAAAATTATGCATTTCATTATTTTGTCTATCTGCTACAGTTTATAAAAAACAATGAATACCAGAAGACATTTTACAAAAACTCAAGCTGCAGAGTAATAAAATACGGAACCCTAGGCTGCAAGAATTAATGAAGCACAACAGATCCAATGTAACATCCTAAAACTTACAGAGAGGAGCTTCCCAGCTTTCCCTTCGTAGAATACATATACATATGCAAGCATAAGTGCTACATCTTTGTGCTAATCGATTTTTTAAATAATTCAATTGTTTTTCCAATATTTTATTTTAAGGAGTAAGCACACAGAAAAAAACAATATCTCTGTAACTGAAAAAAACCTTTTAAAAAGCTAACAGTCGTTGTTTGGTTCGCTCTGGAACAAATATACAATGGTGTTTTAGTCTCTCCCCATTTCCCTTCCTTTTCCTCAACCCCCCACATCCAACCCTAGCAAGGGTCACACCAGCAGGCTTGATGTGTGACCTGGATCAATAACTGTTTAAATCTGCTGGCCCCAAGTGAATTCACACCCAATGACTCTCCTTCTCCTCCTAAACCTTTTTCTACCAATCTGATTTGTCACTCCAAATCCAAACTCATAATTCAAAAATCAAAATAAATACGCAAACATCAATCTAGTTTTGAGTTTGATGACAATTCCGGCACTGTCATCTTTCTGCCCAACAGGAGGCATGCTTCACAAAGACTAAGAAATGCATTTTATGACTCCAGGTCCTGTGAAAGTGATAAAAAAGGACAAATCTGCAGCATCATTAAATCACAATATTTCCTCTGAAGAGTTTCACACAAAGGCAAATAAGTCCCTCCAAGGGGAAGAAGAAAAAGGGGTCTAAATATTTGGGTCCTTCTTTGAACATTAGCATAGCACAGGGTTAGAGGTGTATCAACTTCACCCTCCTGTCAGTTGTGATTAGAGCTACAGAGTAGTCAGTGTGAGAACAGAGACCATTACTGCCTCAAAGAGTCCTGGGAGGCCTGCTGTGGTTCAATAACTCTCTAGACCACACTGATCCGTTGATAAGATATTGTTACCCTCTAGCGTATTTCATCATGCAACATGGGATGGTAATTCATAGGCATCTGTATGATTGACTGATCATATTTATAACCAATAGTTGGATATCTTCAGGAAAGAAGTAGACAATATCAATTTTGATGGCACTGAAGCCAGTGGCTGTTTTTCACTTCATGTATCATGGACCACCTTTGTGAATGAGCATGTGTGTATATATTTATTACTGAGGGAGGGGAAAAAGCTCCTGTCCATTTAATTGATAACAGATGCAAGAGCCTGGGCAAGGGGGTGAAAGGTCACTGCTGTCATGGCAACGGCATATGAGTAAATGCAAGAGGGCTGGGGGCTGGGATGGGACAGGGGGTTCGAGGGCTGTGGAGAGGGCGGAAGAGGTCAAGGTTCAGAGGTCATTACTGCAGCTTTTTTAGACAAAGGGGCCACTTCCCCTTTCCTCCTGATGGACACTGATGTAGGGAGCTCCTCTGATGTAATGGTATAGGCCTCGACACCACCCCTACGGCCGCCACGAGAAAGCTGCTCTGACCCCTTAGGAGCCACCCCTGTCAAAATCAAATCTGCCGCAACACTGGTGGCAGGGGGGTGCGCAGTGGCACACAGTGACCACCCCACGCCCACCACCCATCTGTCTTCCGCCCCTGCACGCGTGGCCATTCTATAGATTATGTTCAAACAGAAGTGGCGGATGGCACCCCTGATGGCTCCCTCTGACCCCTCAAGGCTTCATTTCTAAAGTTCAATGCTGATGAAACGGCTGCCTTACACAATAGACTCCAACGGGAAGCTTTTGGCATTGACAATCTGACAAATAGGACAAGCTGTTCCAAATATCTGGCTTAATGCATGCCACAGAAACTATAACAAGTCCACTAATAAATAGGAGCCTGGACTCTCCTTCTTATTCTTGGATTTTTAATGCTTGGCTAAAAGGCTGCTACGAAAGACATTTAATAACTTTGAGTTGTAATTTTTGACCATTTAATATAAAAATCATGGCATGTTTGGAGGTGTTGAACCTAGTGTGCTATGCAAATAACACCATGGTGTGACCTGGAATGCCCTTGTGAGATTTATGCAAAGTTGGTTAAGGTCAGTGAAATGTTGCCATCTAGTGACAAATAAGTGAAAGATAAAATCTCCTTTCCACCACAAGTTTTAGTTTTGGCTATTTCTTCATGTGGATTCAGTCAGTCATTCACTGTGCACAGCAAAGTAAGAAGACAGAAACCTGTTTTCACATCCATCATCAATTCACCCAGTTCTTTTCTAACAATTCAGTGATATTCTTTCGGTTCAGTTTTAACTACTTTAGAGGTTTTGTTTGCTGATTACCCAACTTAGAAAGCTTTCTGAAGTGAAAAACCCCCAGAAATCTAAACATCAAACAACAGAGAGATAAAGTTAGTTACTATTTGGTCAATGTGTGTGGAAAAAAAAAAAAGTAATTGTTGGGCTCACATTTGAAAGATGATCAAAAACATGACTACAAATTAATCAATTTCATTAAGTTAATGCTACTGTGTAAAATCTAGGTCTGTAAAATGCAAAAAAATTGCCTAGAGGAACACTAATAACTGGAATAAACATGAAAGTTTATAAATATTGCAATAAGGTGATAAAAACTTATTTCCACCACGGTTTAAAAAATAAAATTATCAAAG
Source organism: Remorina albescens (assembly GCA_034769265.1). NCBI lineage: Eukaryota > Metazoa > Chordata > Actinopteri > Carangiformes > Echeneidae > Remorina > Remorina albescens. The sequence goes on from CM068486.1 coordinate 6,956,965, forward strand.
GTTTAATCATACATTGTATGTGACTGAGTGCTATCTGCTCTTGTAGGTGCTACAACTGCGGAGGCCTGGACCACCACGCCAAAGAGTGCAAGTTACCACCTCAGCCCAAAAAGTGCCATTTCTGCCAGAGCATCGACCACATGGTTGCCAACTGCCCAATCAAAGCACAACAGTCCTCACCCAGTTCTCAAGGAAAACCATCCTCCTTGAAAGGAGAAGAGGAGGAGTACAGCCAGCCTGCACTGCCTCCCGAAACCTCCGATTAAACACTGAAGCGGACAACACTGATGCCGGGGAAGCACAGAGGCCAATCAAACTGCTTAGATGGATGGCTGGGACAAAGGAACCCCTTCCACCCGTCGAGCCTGCTTTTGGAACTACCTCAGGTTTTAAAGTTTGCCCATGAAGAATGTTACTGAAGTTTTGTTTCTTTTTTTGTTTTGTTTTGTTTGTTTGTTGTCATTTGGTGTAACACTCAGGAATACTGCTGTATTATTGCACTCGGGACGCTTTGAAATGTTTGAATCACTGCTGTTTTTTGAGGGTTTTGACATTGTAGTGAGTACTGTTACATAACAGATTATCCTGATAGATTTTTGTAGATTCATCTTTTATTTTTTTTAAATGTGATACTGTGCCTCTCCTATGGGCATTACACCTCTTGTTTCAGCATAATACTCAGTTAGTGTGTTTAATATGGAGCTACGCTTTTTGCTGCCTTACCATTTAGTCTTTTTCCTGACTGTTACACCTCACTATCGAACGGGGCAGAGACGTGACAGTTAGTACCTCTGTAATGAACATTAGATTGCATATCACATGGGGAACAGGATGGTTGATGAAAACACATGGAAAGGGTTTTAGTGTATAGCAATAGGCAATGTTTTGGCATCTGCCAATATTGCAATTGACCATCCAGTTTTCCTGGGGCCAAATGAATGTCAGACCAGAAGTGGTTTCCAGCTTTTGGTCTCTGAATTTTTGGGATGTCATTATTTTCATCCAGCGTTTTGCTGGCTGTCTTAAGGTGCACGATCTACCTCACTGGTACATGCTTGGTCTGCTACTAAAACTGTCACCCTAACTGCTGATGGTAAACCAAATATTCTCACAACACAGCTTTGGAGACTTGAATTGGGATTAAATCAAATCCTTTTTGCACTACAGTATTTACGCGGTAATAGCCATTAGTTACACTATACATCCTCAAGAGTTATTTAACTCGGAAAGTTTTCTGTTTTTGTTGACATGCAGTGGTTGAAGTGGTTGTGTTGCTGAAGTGACGTACAGGCGTTCTCTTCAGCTAACTTTCTTACAGTTACTGTGTAAAGTTGGAATGAATGTTGGCTTATTATCTAAACTATCAGATGCAACCCTTCCACTTCTTACATCAGATATGTGGGAGATGAGGGACTTGTTTTTCTGAGGCTTTTTAACAATCCAGGCCCTTTTGATGGCGTATGGTGGCTGCTCGAATCTCAGGAACTTAAATGTTGTGAAGGGTGGTCTGTCGTTAACGGTACTATAGCGCCATGCTACATCTAACTGCTTATTGTGCAAAATAACGTCTTGTCACCACTATTGGGTAGGGAAAAGAAGATTATTAAACTTTAAAATCTTAATCAGAGTGGGCATAACACAACTTTTTAGTCTGGTGTGAAATTACTCTTTAACTGTTATGGGAGCCAGAAGGATTTCTTTCCATCTACACTATATTCAGATTTTATGGTTGCTGCGTGAAAGACTGCTGCTTTTTTTTTTATAACCTAAACGTGGATTTGATAGAATTCCAATCAATGTGATACTAAACCCAATACAAGTACAACCTTTTGTACAAATACTATTTTTGACCTGGACTGAGTTACTGAGGCGTCCACCTAGTTTTTCTCTTGATACTTGAATAAAACAAGGCAGAATCAGACATGATGTTGCCAGTGGGAGGGCTGATGTTTTTGTTTATATTCAGCGTGATCCATTTCTAGGTAGTTATTTAAGACATTACCTCCCTATAATAGTTCGGGAACACCAAGCCTGCATGGAGGAGCATGTAGAACTAGCTAGCTAATCAGCATTTTACTCCCATTTTACAGGAGAAGCTGACGAGACTTTTACACCCAATTAATATATATGTAAAATTATTCTAAAGCCTTTTTTTTTTTTTTTTAGAAAAAAAAAAAAAAAAATCATACTACGTATTTATTTTCATCCATGCGTGCTGCAGCTTCTCCTGCTCCTGTCGAAGCCTCTCAGCAATTAATGTTTGATTAAACATCAGAAAACTGCCAAATGTCATTCAAAACTAAATGTGACTTGAGAATTTATTTTGGTAACACATTTATAACATCAAGGTACTCGTATTACTTTGTGTTCTTGATAAATCATTGTCCTTAATAATCCAATGCAGGGATATTGCAACACAGGAGTAATAATATAGAGTACATAATTTACAAGTACATAGTATTAAGAGGACTGACTTAAAATGTGTTTTGTTTTGTTTTTTCCTTGCCTTGCCTTGCCTGTTTTGGTTTTTCTGCTATTTTTGTGCACGATGTGTCTTTCAGAAGAGGGGTACATTGTTATTCCTATCTATGCCAAAACCAATGCAATGTTACTCTGCACTAATCATGTGTAAGATGCATTCATTTTTTAAATATTCTGTTTAATATCTTTTAAATATGCGTTACATATTTTATATTATATGTTTTTAGATTTTCATATACCACACACAGTTGGCTGCTGGTTTGAAGAAAAAAAGAATACCTACACTCTTAATATCATCTCAGGAAATGCCACTGAACACTCAGGGAATACTTCAGGTTGATTAAAAAGAGTCAAAGAATGTTTACTCAAGACAAAATCTGGATTAATTGCTCACCCGCATGATGTAAAACATAGGAGAAAGGAGCAAAGGTAAAACGGGCTTAGTATTGTTGGCTTTTGAATGTCTTGGTACAACAGTTTTCCAGTTTTTTTTGACTCAACTTTCCATGCACCCGATGTGATGATGTTCTTTATATTTTTCCTCTTTGACATAACATGCCATGATATATGATATGAAGAAAATGTTCCGCTATTATTGTATTTTTTCCTCTATAATCGTTGTAGATGGGGACGTAGTAGAATATTGTTAAAGGGACTGGGGCTGGTAGTATATAATCTCGGGTTGTCTCATCTCAAAATATCACTGATACTTGGTGTTTCAGACTATCAATGCTTATGACAAAAAGAATGTGTCACTGATTAAATAACACTCAAATCTTGCTTTTAGGTTGTACATTTTCGAAGTTGTGTAAGGAAATACGTTTTGGATTATTCCACTCAGGATATAAAAGGACAGAAAGATTGTTAATGTAAGTGCTCTGACTCAGTGGACTGGTTTTTATGGTAAATTTACCACTTTCAATTTCGATTCCACTATATCCTCTAACACTTGGACACTTTCCATTCTCTGGATTGAAAGGGGGCACGCACTGATGACTTCTATTCATCAGTTTCTGTGATTACAATATTTACTTTCTGAATCTGCTGAATACTTCATCTGTCAAAGCCTGATTGGTGATTCTGACACCCACTATTTAGATAAAGGTTGAAAGAAACTGTTGTATTGTAATGCTTGCAATATTCTGCTGTGCTTAGCAATGTTTTCCAAGAATCATTTGGAAACTTAAGTCCATGTCAGAAGTTGTGATTGTAACAAACCTGTCTGACCCCTCAGCGGTGTGTTATCGTGATTTGATTGTCAGGTGTTAAATGGGTTAGATTTAGCTTGAAATCGAAGGACCTGTGAGATTATATGCTCAGGGTAACGTTTGAAGTACACACAAGCATTCTGCATCACAGTTCGCTTTAGGTGTACTTACATGGTACATTTCATTTGTGACCATCAGCCATTTAATTTGTGATTTTGTATCTTATCGGGTAAATGGCTAAAGCTACTTCCAAAAAAATAAATTCAATTATTACTAATGAATGTATCAGTGTTTACTGCCACAAACATACTATTATCTCAATCTAAGGCAAATTTAATGGCTAGTTTGTCAATGATGAGCAGCATGTAGGCTTTTCAAGGTATTACTGTGATTATGTTTCTATATGTAAAGATCTGCTCCATTTCCTAATAAATATGTCAATAGCCAATGTGTGTTTTTTTTATTTGTGCAATTAAAATCCCATCAGTGCATTTGTATGACATTACTGAATACAATTTGTTAAGCAATCATGGATCAGTTATTCAGATCCTTAAGTGCAAATAACACAAACAAAACAACCACAACAATAAGCTAAATGTGTGAAAAGGTTTCCTGGAGTTAAAGCACAAAATTTTTAAATGTAAAATGTACTTTAGTTTCAAAAGTAAAAATGCACATTACACAAAAAAATAAAATAAATCTAAAAAAAATGAATATAATGGTAAAATCATTTTTGCTGAAATGGGTAGTCCAAGTTATTTAACTGAACATGGTTCCTCTTAAATTTAATAATTGGTTTCAAATCTATTATTACAACAATACAGTAGGTCTAAATATAAAGCAGCACCAGCAACTGGTCAAAAACAGTTTAAGACTATGCTTTATAGTGCAGAGAGGTTTATTAATAAGCCAAAATTTAAATGTTTAATAGTAATGTGTTTCAAATGTAAAACATGAATCAACAAGATAATTACAGCTGCCAAACTGATTTAGTTCGAACGCGTGTAGATTTGGATTCAGGTGCAGCCTCACAGTACTGCTTTCTAAAACTGTAGGGAAGTGGAAGTATAGGTATAAATGTACACACATTTTCCCTCCAACACCTTTGGCACGGCATTGCATGCCACAATTAAAACTATCATACGCAGAGACTGTAATTTAGTCAATATAGATCTACGCACACAATGTGGACGCGCAAAAGCATGAATTTTACATAAATTGAGCACACAAAAAAAGCTAGTCATTCCTTGTGTGTGAACGTAAGCAGATTTTATACAATGCTACTTTTTTGTTGGTTGCTTGTTTTGAGGGGTGTGAAATCCTGGCCAAAAATAAAGAAATAATAGTTGACAGTGTGGAGTTAGATGAACTGAAATACCATCAAATACACTCTGTTACACTCTCTTTTTTTTTTTTACCCAGACTGCTTTGGCAGTAACACCCCGGGACAGGAACATGGCGCTGTAGTCTCTGTTTGGGCCGGAAGGGGGCGCATGTTTGTTTTCAATCATACAACTTCCAATATGGCCGCGCCGTGAGGGTACCGCTAGCTAAACCTACAGCTCAGACGACCAGAATTACTTGGTTGTTTTTTTTTTAATTCTTAAGTCAATACTGAGTGTGCGATGTGGCTGCCGTTTTATAAAATCTGCTTGAGGAGCAAGACAACCTGCAGAACAAGATTTACGGCTGCTCTTTTACAACTCTCAAGGCACAAAGCTAATGCTAACGCTTCGCACTTCAGCCATTCAGCTCAAACATGCAGAGCCCTTCTGTACAGAAGACACGGAGATCCAGCACAAGTAGTCCAGTAAGATTACATGTTTAAATAAACACCTGACACGTTGTTTTGTGATAGTCAAAGTTCATTTGTGACCCCTTTTTCACGGAAAATAGGACAGGAAGCGACTGTACGCTGCTATTTAAAGAGCGTTAAGTGATCAACCAGACGTGCATTTTCCATAAAAAACAGATAGTCTTCATCCTTTAAGAGTTTTCTCGCCAACAATTTTAAAAATATAGTTTGCAAACATTTCTCTTCGAGCATATATCTCACCTTTGTGTCACAAGTCCCAGTGAGGTTTGGTGCAGCGTCTTCTTCGTGTTATTTTGTCGTGCAGAGTCGGAGGGAGGCTCTTTAGCGCCGCCGGAGGACGGAGGGCGGCAAAACACCAGCTGGAAACTAAATGGATTTGTGCTTTTTCAAAAGTGATCTGAAACTATGTTTTCAGGTTTGACAAGAGAAAAGGTTTTCTCAATTCGATCCTTACAAAAAAATCTTCAAAGGTTTTAACAAGCAATTCATTTTGAGTATATGTCTGTTTGATATTGAACATTTTCCGGTATCTTGTTTAGTCTACAATGGCACAGAATAAACAAACGTTTAGCCAGTATATGCTTTAGTACAGAACCAAAAATGATATAGCGACTTAACGATTTATGTTTTTTTGGTTGTCAGGTTGGAGGATGTAGATATGCCCTCAACAGGTCCAAAGGATGTCCTGGTTAAAATACTGGCGGCCCCGATCAATCCATCTGACATCAACATGATTCAAGGTAATCAGTTGGTAATTTCCACCCTAAATGGCAGCATTCATGCCAGAGCCAAATTTAAAAACTGTTATATATCTTATATATAAGATTAAGAAAATAACAAAGAAACAGAACATAGTATAATTTTTTCTAAGCTGTGAAGAGCCTTTGTTTATCTAACAGTGTTTTTGCAGGTACTTATGCCATCCTGCCTGACCTCCCAGCTGTTGGGGGCAACGAAGGGGTGGCCCAGGTTGTTGAGGTGGGCAGCCGGGTGAAATCCCTCAAAACAGGAGACTGGGTCATCCCAAAAGATGCTGGTCTAGGTAAATTACAGCATGAATTAATGATTGAGACCAAAGGACCACCATTCAGTCTCCCGAAACGAATTTTGTGACTTTGTGTGAGCAGGGACCTGGAGGACAAAGGCAGTGCTAGCTGAGGACGACATCATTTCACTACCAAATGACATTCCCTTGTTGTCTGCTGCCACACTTGGGGTAAACCCCTGCACTGCTTTCAGGATGCTCTCTGACTTCGAAGATCTTAAGCCAGGTAATTGAATCCACACACAAGGAGATAACTTGGATGGATTATTTGACTTTCACATGATGAATGGACATGTGAGAAGTCCTTTTCCTTTTATTTTAATAATGCTCCGCTCCACTTGCACCCTTTCAGCTCCATACACATTCATTAGTCCACAAGAAAGGTGGTAGACACATGATGAGAAGATGTCTACTTAAAGTTACAGAATAGAAACATTAAAAACATGCAGATAAGAGACATTTTCTGTGTATCTGCTGTATTTTCAGGTGACACGGTGATCCAGAATGCAGCCAACAGTGGAGTGGGGCAGGCAGTCATACAGATTGCTGCTGCTCGAAGCATAAACACTATCAACGTCGTCCGAGACAGGTTCACTCAGTCATACTGCACTAAATCTGACAGGGTGTAGTTTAATTGTATTTTTGTGCAAATAAATGGCTAAACTTACACATACCTTTTTCAGGACAGTTTCAGTCTTATTCATTGGTTCAGGTTATCCATTTACCCCTTAAGGCTATATGGCTCTGACTTGGTTGGGTAACAGAGAGATTTTTTAATGTATTAAACTTCCTCATTATGCCTTTGCATTCAAAGACCAGAGTTCACACAGCTCAGCGATAGGTTGAAGGCCATCGGAGCGACTCATGTGATCAAAGAAGAAATGCTGAGGCGGCCGGAGATTAAGCAACTCTTCAAGGTGTGTAGCTGTGAAGACAGCTTTAAACTTAATTTACATTACCTGACTTTGCCCGTTAGGGCATAAACACAGTCCTAATAGTTTTTGGTTGTGTGGTTTTTTTTTGTGTGTGTGTGTGTGTTTGTTTGTTTTGTTTTTCCTAAAGAACTGTCAAAAACCAAAACTTGCATTAAATGGAGTCGGAGGCAAGAGTGCAACAGAACTGCTCCGTCATCTACAGTGAGGAGACTGAATGGTCTTTTTCAGCAAGAGTTAATATCATCACAATGTAGAGGACAGTTGATCGTAAAACACTTTTTTTGTTTTGATTTTTTTCTAGGGTTGGAGGGTCTATGGTGACTTATGGAGGGATGTCCAAACAGCCAGTTACTGTCCCTGTGGTAAGATGAAACCAGCTAAGTCCTCCCAGCATTTAACAGTATATCTCACAGAAACATTACAATGAGTTTAGTCCGTACACTTGAAGTTACTAAACAAACCTCAAACTAAATTTGTTTTTCTCTCTAGAGTGCTCTTATTTTCAAAGATGTGAAAGTTCGTGGATTTTGGGTCACACAGTGGAAGAGAGATCACTCAAATAGTGAGTTACCTCTTACACAGATCAAGATAACCAAATGAATCTTTTTAAATGAATTTCATGTGAATTTCCACTAACTCTCTTCCTTAGATGAAAGCAAGTTTAGAGCCATGCTGGATGAACTGTGTTCCCTCATTAAGCAGGGAAAGTTGACAGCTCCTGTCTGCGCTGAAGTGGGACTACAAGACTACAGCAAAGCTGTTGATGCAGCTATGCAGCCTTTCACTTCAGCCAAACAGATCCTAATCATGTAACCTGACCTGTCTTATCCACGAATCGCAACACTGTCAAACTGCCACATTATCGTTGATGTGTCAATCAATTGTACTGCTCAAGCACATATGGTGCACAATAAATGTGTCTTCAGAGAAAGCTCAAAGTCCAGTTCCTGTCATGTTTTGCAGTTTTCCCAAGTTTACCGGCACTAATCAAAAACTCATAGAGCCCAGATAAGGCAGCGTTATCTCTTATGTTTAGTAACACATTGCGTTACATCTAAATTATACAAAGATTATGAATTGAATAAGAGATGAAGAATTGTGGGGATTCTGTTATAGCTGATTCTTTCTGTTAAAACAACATTCATACAAGTAAGATTGATATCTGGGTTTATTAAATAGATAGAGCAATTTAACAGGGATGCTGAACGTATGGGTGCATAGTGTGTACTTCAGCCTCCTGAGCTGCCTTATTAGTTTTTAAATTGAAGGGAAATGAAGCAAATAACCCATACTAATAAACCAAGGTAAAGATGTCACTGCTCGATTACATCTAGTGAGTTGAATTACAGATGTCGTATCATTTAAAACATAAAGACACAGATATGGTGAGACTACTTGTTCAGTCCATTCATTTAAACAAATATTTACATGGCCACAAAGTACAAAAGACCCAATTTTAAACTTTAAGAAAAATTAATAAGCTGCACTAATGCATTTAAAACATCATCTGTGATGGAGGATCAATACCGACTAGCCAACACCAGACTTAGAGCCACGGAGAGGACTGGCAGCCACCCACCATGAATGGCAGCTGCACCTCCTTCTTTCAGGCAGTATTCATACATTTTAAAGTCTACTTCTCTGGCTGCGCACACGTGATCAGTACGGCAGTTACTGTCACACTCTTTCAGGTCATAGTTCACTGAGTTGAACTCATAGTACTTCTGTAGGTAGTAGTGGCTGTTAGCAATGCGCTCCAGGACGTGGTGCATGGAAGCTGGGGATGCATCTGCCACCCTGAAGCTCTCTGTGAGGCGGTATTCTTTCTCCCAACGCCCGCCGGCTACATTGGCACGAGTTAGGTTCAGATAATAGGTCACCACATCCTGTGTGAGTGTGATCAAAAAAGTGGTTTGAAAGTGGAAACCAGTTTGTATCAAACACAAACACAAATGATATTGTTATACAGTATTGTATTGTTGTACAGTTTACATTGCACCTTGGAAGGACAGACTGGTACTGACTTTGACCAGAAGTGTTTGGGTGTCATATTCAAAGACACGAATCCCAGGGTTGTTCGCTCCATCCACAACTCCAGGAAGTGTTGTTTTCCATGGTGTGACTCCTGGGCTGAGGAACATCGTACTGATAGGAGAGTCTGTCGAAAGAGATATGTATCCCAACTGATTTTCCTCATGTTAAAAATTCATGTATGGCACAAACTCATGTAAGATCTTTATGTGATAGTCCTTAGTTGTGTGTCCTTGTCAAATCAGTCAAAACAAGAAGAGTTTGTATTAGTAGTAATAACATGGTTATTTTACTTTACCCTCTGAGTTGTAGAACATGCGGAAAGTATCTGTATGGTGATGGCCAAAGAACTGCCCAAATATGACAGAGTGATGCTTCTGTATTAAATCCAAGTATTTCTGGTTGAATTTTGAACTATACCATGACTTAAGTCTCTTTTTCTCAAAGAAACCAGGTGGAACATGGCCAATGATGTACACCTGGTGGAGAAACCAAAGAAAAGTTAGCCAATTATATATTTTCATTTTCTGAGCACAGATTAAAGGGGGTGGGATGAATTAGAAAGACAAAGGGAATCTATTTCAAAACATCTTTTTCATTATCACTCTTAAACATAAAGTTTAAAGTAAGGGGGGTATTATTGCTGTCTTGGACTTATTCCGACATGACAGCAAATTGTCCATTAAGTCCATTAAACAGAATATGTCTATATGTGAGCGCCGCAGCTTTTAAATCCAATTTAACTCCTGTTGTGAGGTGAAAACAGACAAGATGCTTTGCCTTCTCTTTATTGGTGGCAGCATCTGTGAGAACTTGATCGGCCCAGCTGAACTGGCCTGCTGGGTCTTCCAAGTCCACGGTTAGCTTGTTCTGGTCATAGTAGAGGTTAGTGTTGAGGACCAGCATCCTATAACCTGTTCGACTCAGCAGCTTTTCTGTGTAATATCCACCTGTGCAGGAGAAACGTTGCAGTAAATTCATGACAGGTACTTTCAAAAGTCTAATTTGTGTATTTATGGATTCTTAAGAGAAGAATTGATTCACCTTTTCTAAATGTTCTTTGGGACTCTGGCTCCAACCAGTCCTGCCACAACATTGCTGTTTGGTTATAGATGTAGTTTGGGCCTGCGGGGAGCTGGCTCTTTGGGTGGTAATCATGGTTCCCCAGGGCGGAGTACACTTTAGCATCTGAGGAAGACAGTGAAGAACTTCAATCATTTAAATCACCTCATAACTTCAATACAGTTCATGTTACACTCTGATCTATTCAACTCTTAGTGGTCATCATTTCTCTTGACTTCAAACTTACCAGGAAAGACTTGTTGTATGATGTGAGTGAGGTTACCGACAATGCTCAGCACTGCATTTTCTCCCAGATCCTCATTGGGTATATGTGGTGTGTCATCTCTGAGAGGCAAAACAAAGATGATTCAATAATCAACTTCTCCCCCAAATTGTCCACGAATGAAATGCTCCAACAGAGGCAGTGCTGTAATGATTTTGGTACACAGTAGTTTTCTGGTGGTGTGTAACTCGTAAAACACATGAACACCATGATTATAAAGCTGGACTTGGGACTTAGAACAAGACATCCAGATTCATAGAAGTGCTCCGATCTCTATAGAACAGACTTATACCCCGTCCACACGATGAAGTCTGGGTCTGGCAAAATCTCTTTCATGGCATACACGGAGGAGTTGATCAGATTCCATGGCGAGTCACAAGCATAGTCTCCAAATTTGCCCGCATTGGCTGCGGGTCTTTTACCGCTTGATTCACACACCAGTTGAGGGTTATCGGTCAGCTTGTATGTGTGGTCCCAATGCAGATCCGTGATGTGCCAAAAATTCCCTGGATTATTTTAAAAAAGCGTTATTACGCAGCGCAAGACCAGGAGAGTCTAAAAATAAATAAACACGAATGTTTATTTATTTGGACATGTGGCCTACCTGACAACGCCTGGACCTCTCTGAGGAGCAGACAGGACAGCAGCAGCTTCACAGACATGTTGAACTCTTTGAAAAAAGAAAGCTTCAGACAAAAGTCTAATCTAGGTTTCAGAGGTAAATTCATAACTGACACGGCTAGATAAGATAGGGCTTTTCATGACGCATCTGTGGTCTCAGAGACGTTCATTACTGTAGTTATTTATTTGGGTCGCTAATTGTACAGATAAAGTTTTAAATATTAAACGAACATTTGATCTTTGACAACCCCATAAGGGTTCATAAATAAATGTACATTTTATAAAAAAAGAAAAGGAGAAGCTGCCACTGTTTTTGATTTTTTTATTATTATTATTATTATTTGTTGTTGTTGTTGTTTGTAACATACAGGAGCAGAACACGTGTAATGTGTAAATCTTACCATAGGCTACAAATGTTTATATTACCATAAAAAGGGATCTGAGGCTTTAATCCGAGTATCTGGAGAGTCATTGATATGAACTATATATATATGGAGGCTCAAGATAAAATCAGTACGCCTACTTTTACAGTTGCTTTTAATAGAACTTATTTTACTCTTGTTGTGGACCTTAATAGTCTCACAGCGCAGAGGACATCTATCTATCTATCTATCTGTCTGTCTGTCTGTCTGCTTCAGCAGTGTATGCAATCATCAGTGCTGCTCGTACATCCTGGACATCAGGTTGTAATTTGGGAATAAACGTTAGAGATAATTGCTACCAAATAAGCAATAAAAAACACTCCCGTAAAATCCTGAATTTTTACTGCTTGATTATATCAAGTCTCTTATATTTTACTTATCATGACTTAATACTGAGGAAAACGTTCACACCGAGTAGTTATCGCAGTTAATATTTCCCGCAGCACTTGAAGGTATCAGAGCCGCTCTGCTTGTTGGCTTACCTGTTATTTTAAACCCGGAGCTTTACCTGTCAGGCACCCATCTTTAAATCTTTGCATGCTAACCTTATAAATTATATCATACAATATTTGTGGTGGATAAAATACACACCTTAAAGCTGGACTCCCCATTCTTTCCATCAAAAGTGACATATACGACACATCCAGACAGGGAGCACTACCTGACAAGCAAAAAAAGGGCGGTAAACGATCAGGTTACCGACACTTTCGCGGGACTTCGGGTGTGCGCAAGCGCAGTGCGTTGTGTTTGGCGCGGGATTTGCACCCAGGAAGCGGTTCAGAAAGCTGCGTGTCGCCGTTGTTGTTGCTCCTCCGTGTCACCAAAGTCCGAATTGTTTTTGGTTTTTATCGTCTTTTAGAAAGCGCCATGTGGAACCAGGGTGAGTTTGATTTCGGCACCGGCGTGTCCATGAAGTAGTCCGGCTGCCATTAGCTGGAGTATCAAACTTTCTCCTCTTTGTTGTTGTAGTTGTTGTGTGTGATGTTAATCACCTGTGCGTTGTTTGGTTTAAATTACAAATAAGGTTCATTAATAACCAATTTAATTCAGCTGTCACTTCCTTTTTTTTTCTTCCAGGCGGATACAGTGAGTCCAACATGATGGGAGGTTACACTCAGTCTCCTGGAGGGTTTGCTTCACCTGCTCTGTCTCAGGGAGGAGAGAAGAAAGGGGTCTGTACTGTCTGCTGCGACCTCCTCATCAGCTGGAAACTTCAATATATAACACATATAAACCCATAGATGTTTGCAGTTTATCAATCAGAACTACATCAACCCCTTCACCGAAGTCTCACTTGTATTTCATGTTTGAATAGCTTTTTATACATCAGCCTGTCCCAAAATGTGTCTTATTATACCCCTCTTCTTCACCCTTTTGTATAAATTTTTCCTTGCGGTGACTTAAACACCAAATGACAGTGTTGGTCTTGAAAAGCACCAAGTACAGTTACCACAGAAAAATAACTTTTAAAACCATTACATTTAATTCACAAAAGTCTTGAATACTTCAGTGATCATATTGTGATAGTAATCCCAATGTTTGACTATCAGGAATCCCTTCAAGGTTTTCTAAGTATTTTCAAACCGGTAAATCAATATCTCAGTTAATTCCAGCCAATTTGAGTCATCTCCTTGCATTTGGACAAGAAGACAAGCGACTCCTGGGTATAGACAGCTAAAGTCCCTTACACGTCCTGCAGCACGATTGTTTTGTATCCTTGGTGTCATTTTGCAATTTTGGTGGCCTATTTGGTCCCTCTGTGGTTGTGCTGGGTCTCCCTGTTCATGGACCTGTACCCAAATGATTATCCAGGATCTAAGTCACATTTATGTTGTCAAGCCACAAGGAGGTGCTGTACAAAAAGTTATTGGTGTCCATTAATTAAATTCAGTGTTTTTGCACAGGCTGATTCCGAAGGCAAAAATGATTTGGGGTTTAAAATTCAATGAACCTTCTTTATTTTAGAGGTTTAGTGGAGGCAAGTCATTTTTAGGGTAATATGCAGAAATTGGAGACAACATGAGGGTTAAATGATTAGTTGTCTTATAAGGAATTATTCCCAAACACAGCTGTAAAGTACTAAGAAAAATGTCATTTGTATCTCTTGTGGTTAGTTGTCTTCATTATACTGCTAGATTGAATTTTGTGAACTCTGTGTGTGTTTTCCAGAGAACCCGTGCGACACAAATAATCCCCTGCACAGTGTCTCAGCTGATGTCTGCTTCACAGGCAGACGAAGCCTTCAAAGTGGGCGATGTGGAAGTTGCCCAGGTAAGCTGAAAGAAAGTGCACTTGCACTGGGCGCCTAATCTAATGATGATTATTGTGATCGGCAGTTGATCTGTTTATCTTATCAAACTTATTTGTCTTCTAAAGAGGAACCTGACAGAAACTCAGTCATTAGAAACGAAAATATTCCTATTGCAACTTCTTTGAGCCCTAGATGGTGTCTTCTAATGAGAAATTTTATTATTATAGATTTCTTAAGTTTTTATTTTCTTACAGAAAGCTGGAAGTGGGACATTTTTGGCATTTTATTAAAGAAATTATTTTGTTGATTAATCCATCACAGTATCTTCAGAGCTATACCTGAAATAATGAGTTGAGTGAGAGCAAACTAGGTTTCACATTTTATAGTTTTAGTCAGTCATTTAAGTTGTAGATTCTCTGATGTGTAAATGTACAACTGCCCCATTTGATTTTTATTTATCAAGAGAATAACTAGCAGGCTAACCAATAATGAAAATGAACATTTGTTGCTTCTCCATTTGTCAAATTAGTTCTCTGTGGTTCAGTTAAGTGATTCATTAACTTATCATATCTGCATTAAAGGACTGTGTGCATATGCAGTCTATGATATAAATCACAAGTTGAGTTCTACCTAATGGTGTATACCAAATATGGCGTGTGTGTCTGTCCAACCAACCACTAATTTACTTCCTGTTGTGAAAACAGAACAAATATATATAAACATTTGCACACGCAAAGATGAAGACTGACACTAAAGGGACTAATAAGCTGTGTAGAGACAAGAAATAATAACTGTGCTTGATTCCACAATCCAAAACTTGCCATTTAGTTTGTCATTTAACCTTTCCGATGTGCTTTGTTTGTTCTGTCATAGGTTACCATTGTGGGTATCATCAGGAGCACAGACAAGTCCATGACCAACATCCAGTACAAGATTGATGACATGACGGCTGCTCCTATGGATGTGAAGCAGTGGGTTGACACAGAGGTTAGTTTATTTTAGCCCGAGTGCACAATTTTAAAATACTCTGTACTTCTCCTCAGTCACATGAGAGATGCATATGAATTATTTGTGCATAAGCTGAGTAAAGTTAAGCAAAATTTGCACATATCGCATGTGGCTGATTATTCTAACTATAATCATTACTCACCATTTCCTGCAACTAATTTGTAGCACTTGCCAGCAGCACTCACAACTGATGTGTACACATTCAAAAATATCAAATAAGCACACAAAACAATTATACTCACTCAGATTAACATCAATTACACATAAGATCAAGACGCAGACCAAATCTAACGTGTGAACCGAGATGATGAAAGACTTTTAGAGTAATAGCTAACTCCATTTGTTCTCTTTGAAAGCCTGAGGCTTTATCAGGTTTATGTTTGATATTTAACAGAACTCGAACACGTGAGCAGTCTGTCATTTTGTTTATTTATGTTTTTGGTTTTTTCAAGGAGCCTGGTATGGACAGCACTGTACTTCCCCCAGGCACATATGTCAAAGTTTCTGGCAATCTGCGCTCCTTTCAGGTGTGTTTACTGTCCTAAAACCCCTCTACAGCATCTAGAAACAAACTGGACCTTAGCTATGTGACCCACTGTGATGTAATGTGAAAATATGAAATTTAAGTGTTCATGTTAGAAGTCATTCATTTCATTGTATTCTAAACATTTTTCATTTTGAAAGTGTTATCAACATTATATATCCTGTGAGCAACAAGGGAACAGGCCGAAGAAAATCATTTCCAGTAGTAGAATTTTTCTCAAAAACTGCCCCACCCCCTCCTATAGTTCTCTGAATTAAGCTTTGTCGTCTTTGTCTACTTGTCTTAGAACCACAGGTCTGTGGTAGCTTTCAGTGTCAGACCCCTGGAGGACATGAATGAGATCACATCACATATGCTGGAGGTTGTCCAAGCCCATATGGTGCTCAGCAAACCGCAGGGCACGGTGAGAAGTCTGAGAAGTCTTGTGTCATTCAAGTTTATGGTCAGAAACCTACAGAATATAGATGGATCTGCAAGTTAATTGAATTTTTTAGCACAGTGGCAGAGTCATTCATTGACATTGAAACCACAGTTCAGGATTGGTTGGAGTCAGTATTTACCTTCTCTGACAGATGAAGGCAGACTCTTTCCTATTGGAGCCACTACCCTTGGGATGTTAAACTTTTATTAATTGTAACTCCCATTATAATGGCATCAAGTGAAACAGGTTGAAAAGCGTTTTGTTTTTTTCAATTCTTATTCATTGAATCAATTTCAGCTTGCTTCTGTCTGTCTACAACATTGGGTTTTATACACACATTCAATGATACTAATACTAAACACATCAAAATGCAACTTAAAAGATCTGTTCCTGTTCTTACACTATCTGGTTTCAACATGTGATGCTGCTGTTTGCGTAGGTTTAGCTGTAACTGTTCTTTTATTTAAAATTAGGAATGTCCTCTGTGGCATTACTGAGAAATGCAATTTCCACAATTTTAGTTCTGTTTTTTTGTAGCTGGCAGTTGGTGGAGGAATGAGCAGCAACGTCATGATGACATCACGCCCGGGCATGGGCAGCACAGGGGGCATGGTGATGAGCTATGCAGGTGCTCATGATATGGCTAACAATGGGCTAAGCGGAAACCAGAATCAGGTGAGCCTGAATGACTGTTTCAGAATACAAAAAAATATTTTTACAGAGGTTGGGCCCTGTCTCTGTGGAGACAGTGGCAACATGAAGAAGAACACTAGACAGAAATAAAAAAAAAAATGTGAAAGCTTTAAGCCAAAAGCTTTTTTTTTTCTCGTATGCACACAGGTTTAACTCCACACGGGCTGTTTTCTCACACTTCCTGTCCCTCTTACTTCAAACAATCAGAGTAATTGCACACACTTGTGGTTTCACAAGGAGAAGTGAGTGAGATTGGTTTGATGTATGTTATAATATGAAATTGCATCTCTCAAGGTGTTGAGTTTGATAAGAAGCTGTCCAGACCCGCAAGGTATCAGCATTCAGGACCTGAAGCAGAGACTCAGCGGAATGAGTCTCGCTGTTATCAAGTAAGACAAGTCTAGATAATAGTGGTTCATGCATTCTTTGTTGTGTTTTTTTTTGTCACTTGTATGTCCGTGGACACATTTTACAATAATGCTATGTGATCAGTCCAACAGTTTGCTCCTCAGTAAAGAAAGCTCACGTCAAAAGTCTCCCTAATTAAGTTTTTGTCCCTCTTTGTGTTCTAACAGGCAAGCAGTGGAATTTCTAAGCAATGAAGGCCACATCTTTTCCACCATAGACGAAGACCACTTCAAATCAACAGACAATGATGATTAGACACTTCACTTGCCCAGCACCAGTGGGGCTACTGATTTGAATTTAACCTGTTAAATGATAGTAGTATAGGTTTTATAGCTCAAAGTTATCAACCAAATCACATCCTTTCTGAATGACTCAGTTTTCCCAAACTGGGTACAATTCTGTTAGTTCTCTTCTGATGAGTTAAAAACCATATTTAATACTCTTTTGCAAGTCCCAAAAGTGTTGCTGACAGTAGCCCTGCAGTCAGCAGGTGATAGAATATTTCTGTAACACCTCCCTTGTAAAACATTTTGTAATTTTAAATATTGGAAACATAAGTACTGGGTTTATTTTTGTGTATGTAACTTACTTTTGAAAACATTAAAAGATGTATACAAAATACAGTTATGTCATTCATCAGCAACTCTTTGGTTTTGTGTTGCACACATTCATTTTTTAAATTTCAAATTTTTCTGTTCAACATCTACAACAACCGCTCTCTTCAATCCACACAAAACCCCAAGATGAACAAGTTATTTTTGCATGTTTATTCAGATTTAAAAACAACAATATGTTATTTACATAGATATTCCCATTTTAGTCATGCCACAACAATTTAGCTTCTTGTGCTTCAGATGTTTCCTTGTTGCAATCCATGAGCGAACTAAGACATAAAGACCAACATCGGTCTAAAAGTGTAAAAAGTACAAAATCCACCTGCAGTTACAGCTACAATAAGTTTTAAGGTGGTACCCAAAATGGAGTTTTATGTCATCCCACTTTTTCCAAGTTGGATGATTATAATCAGTAAAGTTAGAAAATTACACTTATTTTTTTTTGGTTGCCTTACCACAGTGTATGAATACATTTTTTCATCATTCCTCTGAATAAAATAAATGGAGGAAAAAAAACATTATCTAATACAACATGCAGCACTCTGTACTCAGATCTTTAGTTTGATGTGGTGAGAAGGAGATTCTGTTACTGCTCGCAACAAAATGAGGGCCAGGTGAGTAGCAGCAGAGTTGTGCTGCACTTGTGGTTAACTATTGTCTCCCTGCAAGGACTGGTTTCAGATAATGAGATACAGAAATGCTTATACAATCAAAAGCTTGCGTATTAATACATATGCAGAGTTTATAAATATGCAGCTTTTGAAATATAAGTTATTCGACATCAGCTAGTTTGCGTTTAAAAAATTTTCTGTATTAACATATTAAACTGTAAGGAGTCCCTTAAGTAATTAATTCACCTACATCATTGTGCCACAATGAACTATGTGTTTAGTATTGCACAGTAAATACATTTTTATACAAAACCACAAATTCACAAAAGCTTACCACATGGTCAAATCAACACTAAACTGTTTGACCAAACCTTATAAAGGTACCATAACATATTCAACAATTACTAGTTAGCAAAAAATAAAAAGTGAAAGAGTGTGTCTGATTGACTGTATGTGGCAAAGTAGTTAAACCCCAAAAAGGATGACATGAGAGGTGTCTGCTCCAATCACATGTTGGTTGAATGGCTGATACAAACAACACAGTAATCTGCATCATACTTTTTCACAAGTTTAAAGTTTCTGTGTGTGCCTTGAATATTGCAACCAATCTTGCATGTCCTCGCAGATGTAGTAAGGAGTTGCTGAATAAGGTAATAAACTGAAATACCCAACCACAGAGATGAATAATAAATTGTTATCAATAGGAAATCAAGTAATATAAAGACACACATAGCACAATATTTGGGAATTCATGGTCTTCGTGGAGTCAAGGAGTCTTTGATATGCTGACATAAAATATCACAGCAGAGCTTGAAAAATACAGTTTGATGTTTTCCACTAGTCTCTTTTTAAATTCAGTCCCCATAGTTCGTGCAACAGAATGCAGTTTTTAGTAGTGCATGGCATTTTCATGTGCTACCGTCATTGCAATTAAATTATCATTCATCTCTTCATAGTCGTGGTCACTGTCCACATCTGCCGGAACATCGCTGATAGACACTGAAGGGAAAAGTAGCATACACGTTATCAGTTAGTGTTATTCTGTGTGTACAATATTCTATATAGTTTTCTTTTTTCTGTGAACCTATCCAATAAAACGTCATGAACTAAGAGTGAATTAAAACATGGCCCATGAACATTGGCACTGTAGTTCATTCTAACTTGGTCCCACATTTGCTGCCTTGGCACCATAAATACTTACAAGAGCACTAAATTAGTATAAATCCACGGCTGAATATAGTCCAAAATAGTGACACTTTTCTGCCCTGCTTGACTGACATTTTGCAAAAACTACAGAGCTTCTCAATTTTGTAATGTTGCCAGCTTTTTTTAAACATTAAATTAAACATTTATAACCAGTAACTGAATATGGTCATTGTTAGCTGGGCATATAGGCTTAAGGTAGAGCATTAGAAACAGTACAAGATATGGAAGATGGAAAGTAAATTTGGTTTCAATTTTGGATGACATCAAGAGAAACAAATATTTCCATGTTCTGTGTGAAACAGTGTAAAGAAAGAGCTTTACCTTTTTGTACAGATCCATCTATTTTCACTTCAGTATTTGGCAAAGCCTTGGCTGTTGTCAATTCAGTCACTGGGTGCTTTCTGGGTGTAAATGGTGGAGGCTGATCATCGATGATATCCTGGACAAAAAGAGGAAATAGTCAAAGATACTAGTCAAATTTTTTTTTTAATGCTTCAGTTGTTCCTTTTGTCACACTAGTCTGCTTCAGTGTGTAATTATAACTAACATATGTGAAAAAATTCACCGAGCGTAAAGAGATTCTAAGAAGTTTCTTGGTGATGCACTACTTGAACGAAAGTCATACTTACCGGAGGTGGCGGAGCTGGGGGCCTTTTTTTGCTATTTAAAGTCATCTTGGCCAACTCCTTGGTTGGCACAATATTTGCTTGATGTTTGGATTTGTGTGCCTTGGATGCTTTTGATGCTTTCTTTGTGGCTTTTGATGATTTTTTTGGGAGGTCTGAAAAGACTGACAGATTTCGCTTTGGTGGTCGAGGGGGAGGAGCCTCATCTGAGTTCCCTTGTTTGTGAAATTCATAAAAGAACGTATCCGTCACCTCGGTAACCATCTCCACATGGCACTTAGGGGGTTGATCACTTGGCCATGGCAGAGGGTCCTTGGTGAAAGAGACAGACATAGAGAGCCACCGGGCTGGGATCTCAAAGCACTCATCTGGCCTGTGTGGAAAGCTCGCCTGGATGGTGGGCTCTAACAGAGTCCCCTCTATTCTGACACATGCAACCCCAACTAGTGGATCAGTCTTGAGTTTGGTAACATGGCTCACAACTTTAACATCCAACGGCAAACTAAACTCCTTACCCAAGTCGGTGAGTTTGTACTTCTTGTTATCAGTGAGTACCTCTACAAAGTGACCCTGCATGTACAGAGGCAAAAGAATCTCCTCCTTCTTATTCTCCTTCTTGAACTCGTCTTCATCATCATCATCATCATCCTCCTCTTGAAGACATTGACACAGGAGAGCTTCTACGGACTGCTTCTGTTCATTGTTGCTTCCCCAAGGCAACTCCATCCTTTCCAAGCGAACAATCTCCAGCTGTTCCCCCACACTCAGAGCAGGCAGGCCCTCCTCCTCACATTCCTCAGAGTTCTTTGTTACACTGAACTTCAGACCTGGCGCCTTGAGTGATGCAACATGCAGCTCGTACACTGAATTAAACTCTCTTGGGCGCCTACGAAACCGTCCACCATATTGCTGAGCTACCAGAAAGTAGTGCTGTAGCTTCCGACTCTTCAAGCTTGACAACAAAACCATTGCTGAGGTTCCTTTCTTGTGAAAAACCAGGTGCTCATTCTCATGAAGTCCTGCCAGCCAGCTGCATTTAAACATGGAACAGCTCTCCGGACCTTCCAGTATCTCCACTACTGCGGGGAAGGAGTCATCAGGCTGGGAAAGGACCTCTGGCAGACTGAGCGGTGTCACAAAACTGATATCCTTACTCACTTCAGTCACATCAACTACATCCACTTCTAACGTGGATGGGAACTTCACCACGTTCTTCCTTACTGTGCAAATAAAAAATAAATAAATTGAGAGACGGATTGGTTAAATGCTGTGAAAGCCCTAAAAATAGGGGCTATCTATAAGTTTTCTCTACCACAAAACACAGTTTCTTGCTGGGAGTAGGTGACAGTGAATGCTAATATGCAAAATGCTTCAGCCATCAGTGGACATTCAATGAGAGATTACATGAAATGCCCTGGGCAGAATTACTTCTGTAAAACAGACTGGAGTCACTCTCAAAAAGTGAGGAGAGAGTCTATCTGGCTCATTAGCATGTACGGTTGGCAGAATAAAACAGGCCACAGATGGGGAAGTAAAATAAGTAATAAATTGTGAAGGAATGAATTCGTGTTGCCAAACTCATTTTAACATTTCATCCATTCTGTACGTTAACAGATGCCGATTCTAACATTGGCTTTGTAGAAATAACACCACTTGCAAATAGCCCCTTAAAAGAAACTGAAACTAGAGCACTGGTAAAGGTGAAAATATTGTATTAATTTACTAACCTAAAAATCCAACCAACTCAAAATCATCATCTGTAGGTACAGAAATGTTCTAAACCATGAGTGTTAGATTATAGCATAGATATGTAAGTGAATTGTTATTTTGCTTGTGCATAGATTGGTCCTCAAATTAATCCCCTGTTAGCCACTACATATAATATTAAATTTAATCAATAACATTGCCTCATATTTAATAAAATCATTATAGATTTTTTTGTGAGATTTTCTCGGCATATTAACTGCTAATGGTCATACATTTTCCTCTAATTTACACACTCAAAAAGTTATTATAATTTAATCAAATGAAGAAACAATGTGTATCCATATATGAAAATTGAACTTTGTATGCAAAATTCACATGATATGAAAAAAATTGAAAAAAAATGAAATTTTACTTACAGTGCATGATGGCTTGGACTTGGTATACTGGACTCAGAGTAAATAGCTGTGCACCTCTGGTGGTCTTCATAAAGCGAAACCTTCGACTACGCAGGCAGGCCAAGGACATGATCTCCTGCAGGGTGAAGCACTCCTCATTCTCACACTCATAAAATTCACCTCGGTAAGAAAAAGGAATTGCCACTTCAGCCAAGGCCTCCCTTTGTCCTTGTATGCGGCAGCGGACTTGACCCCGCTCACCCTCATTCCCCTCAACGAAGAGCACAGTGAAGGCTGTCCCGGCCCCCAATGTTAAATTTTCAAAAGTCATTTTGGAGCTGCAGGTGAAACTGAATGGAAGGAAGGATTCCAGGCCTACAGGCCTCAGGCTCATCATCTCCTCTATGCTATTGTAAGGCATCTGCTCTGGAACAACCTTGAACAATTCTGGAAAAAAAAAGAGGATGTTAGTGGTCAGCTATGAAATAATTATCTGTTCTCACGACAAACCTTGTTCAAAGAGAAAACCAACCTTTGTGGTTAATAGGAAGCTCAAATGTGTTATTGCTGATAACATCTTCAAGAGTAACTGCAACGAGCTCAATCTTAATGATCTTTATTAGATCCCCAGTGGAAAAACAAACTTCATTGCCAGAAATTTCATACACAGACCCTGAAAGAGACAGCAAGAAATAGAGAAAAGAAGGAACAAGGAATAAATTCACAACTCAGCAATGAGCAAATACAACCCAATCTGAAATATTTCAATTAATCAAAAACAATACAAACTTTCAACCAAAACAAGCATTTACTATTTGATTTAGCTACAATTACATTTGCTTTGAAGAAAAGAGTTAATCGTGTATACCAAACACGTAAATGTGTATGCGATAGATACAGATTGAAATCAAGACATGATTCAATGGTGCGAGCTAATCTCCTAAAGTAGTTCCAAATCCATTTCAATTTCTTCTCATCTTCAAATAGTTTTAGTTGGAAATCAATGAAACAACAAGAGGCTTACCTTGGAAATAGACACCAGAGCACACCTGTATAATTTTTGGCAGACAAGCATTGTCCAAGGATGCAATGAATTGTTGAAGCGGCACAGCAGTCGCACCTGCCATCACTGTTTTCTCAGTGTGCTGCAGTCAGAAATTAAAGCAAATGGCAAATGACAAGCACAGGATAAAAGCACAGAGCTTTTACACTCAAAAACCACAAACTGAATGAGGAAGTCAGAGGAACTGTGCACAATGCTTGCATTCTCAGATGAAGTAATGATGCTGATAAGGAATAAAAAGTTTGCACATTATCTATGCAATTATGAATAACACTTGACATGCAAAAAAGGAAATGGAAATGTATGAGCATATGTGTATATGTTAATTGCATATTTTCAAAAATGGCATTCTCAAGGGATCACACCATACTTTCACATATAGACAATATAAATTCTCTTTCAACATTATTATATGGTTTAAAAGACTCATGCTGTGTCTGTATGCCAAGCGAATGGACAAGCTGCTGGTCTGGCCAAAAGTTTTTCTAGGAATTTTGTGAACCGATTACACCGGGTTTCATAGAAAATCTCTCTAAGTCTGCAACACAGCAGCTATGCCAAAACTTGATAAGAATTAGTGAAGGGAAAAGGGCTTTGTGAGCCCTTTGGAAATTTTATTCAGTCGTATGCTAGATTAAATAAATTTATAAATGTATCTTTTTTTCTAATTATTTTTAAGAATTTGGTAAATCCTACACACCATAAAACCCTCCATTTTGTCAAACCACCTCCTACAAATTGTAGAGGAAGAGGGCTGCTTCACTTCCTTCTGTTGATCTGTAATAGAATGAAGTAAACATCCCCTACCTCTGTGACATGATGAGGCACCCCCTTATAGCACCTCTCCAAATTCATACTTTTTAAAAGAACCCTGCAGCAGCCATGAAGACTGTCTGGCCCTTGGCTGGGTAATCCCCTCCACCCTCTTGTTTCATCTTTAAAGCAACACTTCATTAAATGTGTAGAGTGTGAAACATTTTTCAGCCTCTGAGAAACCTGTGGTTCCTAAGTTCTCTGGTCACAGGCTCTGTGCAACAGGATATAAAAAAAGCGGTATTTAAAACCA
The DNA here is from genome assembly GCA_034769265.1 of Remorina albescens. Taxonomy (NCBI): domain Eukaryota; kingdom Metazoa; phylum Chordata; class Actinopteri; order Carangiformes; family Echeneidae; genus Remorina; species Remorina albescens. Next base: position 6,981,482 of record CM068486.1, read on the forward strand.
CTTGTTCTAAAGTAAATCAATCTATTGTTAGAGAATTGGGATCTGAGAGCCTTTAGTGGTTCTTCATGAGACTCAGATTAGCTTTTATTCATTCTTCATTTTCCTCACATAAAGACATATTGCCTGGATAACTCAGGGAGAAAATGATAATACACATGGTTTCCCAGCAGCTCAGTCTAGGGTCAAAGAATTGGGATTTGAAATCCTCTAATGGTTCTTGAAGGGACTCTGATTTGCTGTGAATCTGAGTCCCTTAACCTCTTAATTAATAATTTTACACACATAAAAACACTTTGCTTGGATAAATTAAGGCCAAAATGACAGTATAAGCCATTAAAACGCGTTTAATTTGGCTTTATTCGGTCGTAAGGCGTTTCAGCATTGCAAAACTTCAACTCCCATCACCCCATGGTCACGTTTACCCGTCATGCAGCTCGGTCTTGAGAAGATGAGGCAAGATGGCGACTAAAATAAGCAAAGACAGTCCCCCTCCTTTTGATTGTCCATCGTGGTGAGTAAATGCACACGCTAAAGTTGAGACGCGTTGTTTGCGGTGCAAAAGCGGACGCGAATGAGCACAACAACGTTTGGACTTTATTATAACTCACTTTAATTCAGAGACAAGCCTGATGCTACTCTAAGCTAACATTAGCATCAAAGCAAGCTAACAGGCTAACCCGTTATCGCAGGCATTAATCTATAAATGGCGATGAGTGGGGTTTTTTTGCAAGGAGAATCCTCGTGCGGCTATACTTTAGAAAATAATATATAAACCGGAAGTTTCTATACATTAAGACAAACAAGTATACTACTTTTTAACCTTTGTCTTTATCTGTTCTTACAATACACGGTGACTGTTGTAAACGTCTCCATGCCGCTCCAAGAGGTTGTCTACACCGATTCATCTTTAAGCGCACCAAGAGAAACGAAGATAAAATGTCAACTTATCATCTATAATGTTGCTTGAATAAATGCTGCGTTGTCTAAATGTCTAAAATCCGTTTTCTTTCAGGGCAGGCAAGCCGCCTCCGGGGCTCCATTTAGACGTGATGAAAGGAGACAAACTGATAGAGGTAACTGGAAGCTTCAGGGGCCTGGTGGCTTTGCCATCGCATCAAATCATTGCACGCCTGTCTTTAAGCATGTAATGGTGAATTATAAATTTAGCCAATGGCACCAGATACGAGCCTGACAGCCTACCATGTCTCAGATGTTTTGCGCACTGGGATGTTCTATGGCAGTAATGGCTTTAAACGGTGCGAGAGCAGCATCAGCCCTGAGATTTAAGCTTTGCAGTGGGAAGCGTCACTGTAGAGTTATGGCTCAGAGGCACAGAAACAAATCAGTCTGTTTACTATTCTGCTCATCGGCTGCTGCAATGACTCTGACTCTGAAACTCTGTCCCTGTAGAAACTGATCATAGATGAAAAGAAGTATTACCTGTTTGGGAGGAACCCGGACTGGTGTGACTTCACCATTGACCACCAGTCATGTTCCCGTGTTCACGCTGCCCTGGTCTACCACAAACACCTGAAAAGAGTCTTTCTTATAGACCTCAACAGCAGTAAGACATTCACACTTAAATACTAATTTTAGACACAGAGTCACTGAATGTAAAAGTTTGGTTTCTCAGTTTCATACAAGTGACATTTTCATGTCTTTTGGGTTTGGACTGTTGCAGCTTCAACTTTCATTTGTTGCTTTTGGAAAATTTTACATTTTGGGCTATTTCTGACAACAATTTGTACAGACAAATTTTCCCATTAATCAGCATGAGAAAAAAATCCTTAGTATCATCCTCGGTATATATTTTTTTCTTTTGTTTTGGCCCTTGCACAATTCCAATTATATGAAATTGAAAATTTGTAATTGGAAAGACCCCAACTTTTATTTAGTTTGATTTACTGCTACTTTATGTTATTACTTGGAAACATTTTGGTTTTTTGTTTAAGTCTTTTAAGGTATCAAAGTTTGGATGTGTATCACTAATAACTAGTGTTTAACCCAGTAACTTATGTTGTTTGATCACCTACATCCAAAATTGCATTAACAACCTCCAGTCAATACACAGGACACAGCAGACTGGTTAGTGTCATTCCTTAAATTTTCAGGGGTCCTACAGACGATGATATTAAACACAAGACATTGGTCCTATTTGAAAGTGAAATAGTAAAGCATAGTAAATGAAAATACTTGATAGTAAATACCAGTAACTAATTCTAAATGAATTTACAGTAGTAATAGCAAATTAAATCACAGACTGACAACTTTGTACTAAGAACTCATTTGATACCAAGGGATTGGTTCATAGAACATAGTCATCCTGTGGTATTGATTGGATTTAGTGTGACAGAAACACAATAATGAGATAACAGTTGAAAAGTAAAACTAATTTCTCCTAACGTAAGCAAACCTTATTTGGTTGTCATTAATTTAGCACATGGTACTTTCCTTGGACACATCCGTTTGGAGGCACACAAGCCTCAGCAGGTTCCCATAGACTCTACAATATCTTTTGGAGCCTCAACAAGGACCTACACCATCAGAGAGAAACCTCAAACTCAAGGTACTGCTGGCACAGGGGACAGTAAAGCAGGGGAGGACGAGGAGCTGAAAGGACTTCTTGGGCTTCCAGAAGAGGAAACTGAATTAGAGGTACATTTAGTTTATTGCTTATGATATTTTAATGCTCTCAAAGTCTTAAAGTTTTACTCATCGATTTCTGCTTCAGGTAAACTGCTAATAGATGCAGAATGATGTTTAACATACATTTCAGCATTTAAGGCTATTGTTAATAAAAGGTTGTAAAATTTAATATTTAGCATGATCTAATATTTATTATTAAATGTCCTTTGTATTCATTTTTTTTATTTGAAAAATTCGTCAGAACCTGACAGAGTTCAACACAGCTCACAACAAGCGCATCTCGCTGCTGACCATTGAAGAGGGCAATCTGGAAATCCAGAGGCCTAAAAGGAAACGGAGGAACTCCAGAGTTACTTTCAGTGAAGAAGACTCCATCATTAATCCAGGTAAAAACCAATACAACTCTCAATTTAAATCCTAATTTTAAATTTGACCATAGATTGAATGTATTTTCTCAATTTATGTTTTTGTTGAAAACTCATACAGACTATAAATACATTAAGTTGCTTAATTGAATTGGAAGAGTTTAGCAGTGAAAGGCCTCCTCTAATGATGTTAAAATGTACAGTATCATTTTGAAATAGTAATAGTTTTTAAAATATTTACAGAGGATATAGACCCTTCAGTGGGACGCTTTAGAAATATGGTGCAGACTGCCGTCATTCCTATCAAGGTAAGCTTTTGTCTTTGTAATTTAAAAAAAAGAAGAAAGTCAAAGGCCTAATGTGTGATGTGTTAAGTTAATACTCTCTCAACTCTGCCATAGAAACGGAGATCAGAGGGCCAAAACACTCTGGGTCTTGATGAACTGACTTCAAAACGTATCCATGGCTACAGCCTGGGTGGTGGTCTCTATGGGGACTTGCCTCCCACCAGTCATGAGAACCAGCCAACTGGAGCTCCGGGAGGTGCTGCTATGCAGGGAGGCCTTCCCCTGCCTTTCCCTAATCCAGCACCAGAGGTAGACCTGGCCCCAGAGGCTCCTCAGCCTCCTGTCACCCTCAACCCCACTCCTGTAACAGCCCCCTATCTACCAGAGACCCACAATGAGCCACGCAAAAAGAAGTATGCCAAAGAAGCTTGGCCAGGCAAAAAACCCACCCCATCACTACTCATCTAAACCGTTTCATAAGGCGCTGACTCTCAGGTTACCAGTGGACCGACCAGGGACTGTGACCCGGCAGAGGTGGCGTCATTCACTTTTTTTTTTTTTCTTAAAAAAGAAAAAAAAAGAAAAAAAATGTTGTGTTACTTATTGTCATCCAAAAGACACCACACAATTGACCTGTGGTGTGTCACAAGATATCATTTACCTTACGGCCAGCAGTAATATTTTGGCAAATAGCTCAATCTTGTCTACTGCAAACGAAATTAACAGACTCAACTGTGAGCATTCTAGTACCAGATTGGCTCTTAGATGTACTCGTCTGAGTGAAAGGCTACATGGATATGATGGGTCACCAAGTTATGTTTTTGTAATTTTTCTTTTTTTTTTTTTTTTTTTACTAAACACATTTCAACTGTTTTTTCACTCCTTCAATATTTTGATAATACTATTAAATAAATGGGAAAAAGTACTTTTATATGAGATATTTTACTGTGAGAAGTTAGGAAAGTCAGAGAGTCCATATATGAAGTCAATATCTATCAAAACACAGGGCATTTTATTTTGAAAACTTGTTGGCACTACATCACTCTCCACACAAACTGTTACCTTTTATTAGACTAATGTAGCGTCAAGTGAAAGTCATTTATCCTACAAGCCACTAGATGGTGACTTGTGCACAGAAGTGAGAGAGTTTCTAAGTGAGGCTGTGAACTTGCAAGAGCTGTTGTTCTTGGCCAGTTGCACTGTCCTTGGCCAAAATCTATATGTGGCATCCCAATACAACGATGCTGCAAGCTTTAGGTTATTCATTCAAATTCTTCGGCAGATAAAAGCAATTTGCCCTGTCCAAACAATATGTTGGTCCTGTCATATTTGCCTTCTAATTTTTTGCAGGTAAATTGAGTTTTAAAGGATTAGATGCATATTTTCCCCAGTATACTGTAAATACTAGTATTTAACAGTTGTTGGTTTTTTTTTTATTATTATTATTTTTTTTTATTGGTATTGGATTGTTAATTTGAATGTTACAAAGTTGTAACAAAATAAAATGGATTCCAGCACAGTAACAAATACCAATTTTGCTGTTAAATAAGAAATTAGTGAAAACAAGTTTTTTGTTTTAGGAAGATTTAATGGTAATATAGCATGTTAAGATCTCTCGCAGACATCAGAGTACAGTTAATGCCGAATACTATTCATATTTTGTTTCTCTGAATTGAACTGAGCCATAGGAGAAGAAAGGCATTAGTCCACCATCTGCTACAACTCAAGTAATGGTCCCATAAACTGGTAATATTGGTTTTATAAGGTGTTTTTACTCGTATTTAAAGGAAGAAAGAGGTAAAGAGATGGAAGAGTGAGGCAGTGGCCTGACTGCACCCAGCTGTCATTGTACCATAAAAATCCCTCTTAACACAGTCCTTTGACCTGTGAAGTTTCAAGATTAGTAAAAACTGGGCTATCAGCTGTGCACAAAGGTGAGTTGAAAAAACAGACAGGTGGTTGCCCATAAATATGCGTTGCTTTCCAGACAGAGCCTGTTAAGTGGCCGTTACATAGGATGTTTAAATTGGTGAAAGGTTGAAGATAAAAAAAAAAAAAGATGAGATTTAATTTTTACAAACTGCTGGTGAGTTTTTGTCCTTGTGGGCCTGTGGATTTTGTAATCATATAACTGTAAATAAAAAATGAATCACTTTTGACAGGTTTTGCATTGAAGTTGTTCTAATTTTATTGTTATTATTACTGTTTGTATTCTAAATTTAAACCTGATGAACTATCCTCTTTGGTGAAGTTCTTTGATGGGTCGTGCACGAAACAGCATTTTCTAAGAACAAAGGTTATCCATTGTTCTCAGAGCACATTGTGTTGCATAACACGGCTTCCTTAGATTTCATCCTGAAAGTCAAGATTTCTCAGGAGAAGATGGATCCTGGCTTAAATGAGTTCATTGCACACGATGATGTTCACACAAGCAGTAAACCGCGTTTATCACCACTTGCAGAAACAAAAATTGAACTTTCACCCTCCATGATCATACAAAGTGAATGGGAAAATCTTTAGGAGTGTTATTTCTTTAACCTTTCTTATTTATTACAGATTAGTAAAGCTGTCCAAACAAAATACAGGTACTATTCCTTTTTCTGATAATTTCATTAAAAGTGTGACAGAAAGAGGAGAAAACTACAACTTTTTATTTGACTGATTCAAGATTTTCATTCACTAAATAAATTACTTCACTGTTCATCATCTTCATCATTTAATATTGTAAATTAAACATAGTTTAAATTCTTAAATCTCAGTGGAAAAGGAAATGCCCACTTATTCAGTATTCACCATAGTTATTTCCCTTTTTACACTTCTGAGACTATGGTTTTGATTTTAATGTGAATGCCATTGAGTGAGCGGAGCACCAGTTTGGGAATAATTTTGGGTTTCCAATCAGGGTCTTCTATCAGCTGGTATCTCCTCAATGTCAGGGCTATCACCACTTTCATCTCATTCATAGCAAAGTTCTGACCGATGCAGTTTCTGAGGGAGGAAAGCACAACATAAATAGCAACATGAGGAATATTAAGAATGAAATGTGTTTGAACAGTAACATGATACGTGTTGCTCTATTCTCTGAATTAAATATTCACCAAGTTGACACCAATTGCATGACCATTGTAGTAATAATCTATCCAAGGACATAAAATTTTTGCTCAATCCTCAGTTACACTAATCCCTAACCAAGCCTCAAAAGGGCCTGGTGCTAGGTTACACACCCATATCCTGCAGACCTTTGTCAGATAAATGAGTAAACTGTGTAAATGGAAGCTCCCTGCCAGGTTGTTGCTGACAGTCACACAGTGTCAGGTGTAGACAAACCTTGGTCCAGCTGAGAATGGCACAAACGCATGAGGTGACCTCTTGGTGACATTTTCTGGCAGGAAGCGCAGTGGGTCAAATACCTATGATGGCAAACAATTTTGAAAAACAAAGAAAGCAGTGTGGCATAAATCACATTTTTAGCTGAATTTAATGCTAAATCACACACCTGATAAAGAGAGTGAATAAATCATGACAGCTCAGGTATCAGTGTGTGACAGTTAACCACTCAGAGCACTTTGATGAATATTTAACATGTATTATTTGACACGCTTGTGTAGAAGCAGAGTGCTGGGCCAGCAAAGCAAAGAGGGATCATGATTTTACTTTTATAACTGATTCTATTAATAATGCATACAGTTTGTAGGTGCAGGCGAGGTTTAACTTCACAAAGACCTGCTTAAAACTAAATCATCTTGACTCACATCAGGATTTTCCCAAATAGTTGCATTCCTGTGAATCCCAAACATGGAAACTCCAACTTGAAAACCTTCCAAAGTGAAAAACAGGATATATTTTGATTTTGGGTTGTGTAGAGATTGTACACACACAAACTTTGTGACTGCAAACAAACCAAACTTCAATGTATCGAACTTTGAATGAGTTGATTCATTTAATCCATGAGTTGATAATTTCCTAATGATTAGGATTTTTGCCACATGGCAAAAAACCCACAGAACATTGACATTTGTCACCTTAAAGTTAATCAAAGGGGAAAAACAGGAGGGAATGGAGATGAAAGTGTCAATATATGTTATAATTTGTAATTAATTTGTAAAGCAAACCCGGGTCCACTGCAGAGACCCAGTACAGGTTAATATTTTAGCTGTGTCTAGCAGGGGAAAGGTCATTGTTACTTTTTGTGTATTATGTTACTAGTTACTGTAATATATTTACATTATCTTTCAGAAAACATTAACCAAGATATCGTAACTTTATGTTACAATTGACACAAATGCAACACAGACCTGCAGGCACAGTTCTTCCATCAAAAAAGGTCATGGGTTTTGTGAGTTTTCTGGATATTCCTGGTACAGGCGGGTAAAGACGGAGGGATTCTTTTATGCACATTGTAGTGTATGGAATTTTATTTAAATCCTCCCTGAAAGAAAAACACATAAACATAGCGTTAACTGGTCAATTAGTATTTAAAAAAGTAGTGTCTGCTTAGTCAACAATTGTTGGTTTTCAATGTGTAAGCCTACCATCCCATGGTGTCCTTGCCCTGTAGGGCGTCAATGATCTCATCCCTGCAAATCTTCTGGTGTTCTGGGTGGCAAGCAAGACAATAGAGGATGAACGAGACGCCGCTGGCTGTGGTGTCATGGCCCTCGAACATGAAGGTGTCCACTTCCGCTCGTAAATCTTCATCAGATAAACCCTGCTTCTTTTCATCCTGAAAGAGATAAAATACAGAAATAATAAAATAATAAAAACACACTCACCCTTCAAGTACCTGCAACTATGATAACTAAAATAAAAATAGCCTATATCTTGTTTTTGGTAAAGCTATTTTTGAAATGATCACTGTACTTAACAATGAAACCGTACGGAAGCAAATAATAAAGATTATGGAGGTTTGGGTGGTATCGTGGAGGTAGCACCTGTCTACGAACTCCTTCTCCAGGTCAAAGATGGAGTTAGAATACATAAGCTTGAAAGCCAGCAAAAAAGTTGAGGTGAGTCAAGCCCTGGAAGCTCAGGGATGTTTACAGCAAGACGATCCTTTGGAAGGCCAGCACTGTCCTAGATCGTCTTGTAAGCTCCTGCATAAAGAATTTGCCTTCAGGCCACTGCTTAAAAGTGACTTATAAGAGATTGTTGTCTTTGTATTAGTGATCATTGATATGCTGAACATGAAGCTTGTTCACATTAATAGCAGCCTCCTTAGTTTCCTTTTGCACCTGTATATAATATTTAATGCCAAACCATTGTGTTGTTTCTCCTTTAGGTGTCTTAATACATCAGAAGCCTCAATACTCAATTATCCTTTCAGAAAGATTTTCTCTTTTTAACTTCATGTTTTGTATTTAGTAGAAGTTGTCATAAAAGTTGTGGAATACATTTGAATTTAATGATTTATTGTGTTGCTAATAAAAACAGGTATCTTTCTTATTGTTAGACAACAAGGGTCAGATAGATGATAGATGTGATCTAATAACAGAATAAATTAACTCAGCATTACGTTTTCATTAAATATTAACATGAAGAGGTCATTAGCTTGTGAAATTTCTACAGGGCACCAACAAATTAAATTAATAGTACTGGAAAGCTATCAAAAAATAATCAAATGTAAAAAGTTATTACTTTGATTAAACAATAAAAAGTATTCTTCAACTTATTGCATTTTAAAGAGGTAATTATTATTCTATGGGTTAATATATTTAAGAAGTAACCTCCCCAACAGTGGAAAAAATTTATTTTGTGAGGTCAAAGATTGGAGGTACTAATACATAACATACTCTTGCAAAAAGAAGAATATCCAGGAAGTCCAAATTTCTCTTGGATTGTATGCCGTCCAGTTCCTCGTCTCTCTTTAGCACTTCTTTTCTCTTTCTTATAACTTCCTCTTCAAAAGATGAGAAAATAAATGAATATTTGCAGTCTATACTACAGAATAATTGGCAACAATTTGAGACTGTGATGAATTGATTTTTGTGTGCAGAGCTTACCTGTGTGACTGTGAGTTATCTTGCACACTTTCCTGTATCTAAAGCCATGTGGGCTGAGATTGAAAATCAGATCGCTGTGGTATGGAAACATCCTGAGCCGGGTGCTAATCAGATCACTGACTTCATACACTGCTTTGATGTAAGTGTTTGTTCCACTGAAATGAGAAGCAAACATCAAAAGCTACATTTTCTCCACTCACGATTAAGATGGCTAAAGAAGTAAACAGCCGAGAACATGGAAATGAACCTATGAATGGTGCTAGGAAAGTTTTAATACACTCACCCCTCAGTTTGACAGTTGCTTTTATAGCTGAAAGCACACTGCAAGATGCTGTCCAGTGCCATAAGGCTGACATGTTCAAACAACTCAAAGGACTCATTGGTGTCAGCATAACTTTCCCATTTGTCCTGCCATCAATGAGAGAAATGGGACATCTCTGCAGGTCATTGGGAAAAAAACCAAACTCCCACACAAATATCTCATCTATTCAGCCTTGCCTTGATAGATTTTAACAGTATCTTTACTGCCATTTTGAGTCATATTTATCTGTCATGAATTGTGAGACACAAATGAAGTGGGATGCACATACCAACATAGTTTTAGCGGAATCTGACATCAATGTTACGTATCCTTTCAAAATATCATAATGGAACCCTGGTGTCAATAGCCGTCTGTGGCGAAACCACTTCTGACCTTTAGATACCAACAAACCATCCCCTAAAGACAGAAACAAACAGCAAGCCTGTATGAACGGACAACTCTGTAATAAGGTCATACGTGCTTTAGGAGACAGGCATAGCAGTCTTACCAATCCAAGACTCAATAAACCTATAACCCAAATCATCTTTTGGTTCTGTTAGAAAACAAATACAGAAAATATTTTGTCACGATGATCTTTGTTTGTGAAAACGTAGGTCAGGCAAATGCAGAATATTATACAGCTATGATAGCGTATCATTTCTGTCAAGATCAAAACAATGATTGTTCACATACCTGTTGATGCCAGTAATGTTTTTACATAATCTGGATGGTGAATGTTGAGGAAACAAAGAAAGGGACCAAACCACAGCGGAAAAGCATATGGGTACTCCTGACTCCATTTCAAAATGTGGTTAAAGTCATTTCCATCTTGTTTAAACTGAAAGAAAAATTGAGGCACATGAGCTTGAAGCATTAGTAATGTATCCCATGTTTGTAAATGATTAACTGAAAAGGAGAATCTTTTTGCTTGCTTCAACTACATTGTTTATCAACTGCGTGTTTCTAATGTGCAGTGACAAGAGAACTATTCGGAGGTGAAAGTATAGAATACTACAATATTAATGTTTAATACAAAAAGTGAGACATTTTATATACGTGCAGGTGTGTATGTTAACCAAATTATTGATATATGGATGCTATGAAAGCTTAGTAAATGATCTACATGCAAAACACATAAAAACAAGGCTGACCAAAGTTTGTAAGCCATTTATATAATATGTCTTCTCCTTATTATTATTGTTGTTATTATTATAGTGGTGTCCAATATTTAAATGTTGGAGCTGGTTTAGGTAAAAGTAATTTTAACTATGCTTTTACATCTCTATCTGCCCAGCGTTTACAGCTGCCAGATGAAGCTGGAGTGTAACACAACAGTGTGACAGTACTGTGGCTGTTCACACTTCACCACCGCAGCTTGCTGATTACAGCTTCCACACACACTCCCATGGGATGACACAGTTACTGTACTCAAAGTTATACTTGTTGCCGTAACTTTAAGTAACTGCTGCGTTACCTCAAAGACGTGTCCAAAGAGCCAGTGTCCCGGCGGGCCTGGAAAAGCTTCGATGCTCCGAAACGTTGCCTTTCTCTTCACGATCAGGACGGTGGCCTTATAAATTACGGCGAAAAGACAGAGGAGGGCCAGCAGGTGATGCATGCGAGCCCAGCCGAACTGAAAGAACACAAAAGGCTCAGCTAACTCCATCCTGTCGACTCCTGCCCAGGATGAAACCTCTGAGCTCAATAAGTGACCTGCAGTTCAAACAACTCGCTTCCGATTCGTGGTTTCCGACTCTGAAGGATAAGGGAGAGTTAAGGGGGAGTTAAGGGGGAGTTAAGGGACATTTAACCCTGTTTTTTTTTTTGTTTTTTTTTTTGTTGTTGTTGTTGTTGTTGTTTTTTTGCACATCTTTTAAGTGTCGTTAATCGTTTTAAACGTTTTACGTAAAGCCTCGTCGTGGTCTGATACACACTTTATAATTTGAACCTTTATTATACGTAAAATTATTTTTATAAAAAAGCACTTTAACACGACACGTTTTAATTCACAGCTTTAGATTTGTAGAACCAAATTTCTAATTGTTATTATTTTTATTTTTTTTCACATTTAAATAGAAACTATTATTCCAGACGGAGTAAAGATTGGGGTAAAAAGAATTGGTAGCATTTTTTTTTTTCTATGTAAGTCGATTTTTCTCCATTTAATTTCCTGTTCCCACAGAGATATCTTCTTTCCCACTTAAAATAAAAGGAGACAATTTACCCAGTAACTATGGAGGACCAAAAGGGACAGAATGAAATATATAAATAAATCTTTAAATAATTACTTAAATGTGTCATTAATTCATTAAAATACCAGTTCATTTAATGTAAAAATATATATAATTATTTCACTATTTATTTAATTATTTCATGGTCCTGTTGCAGTGCTCCATTAATTAATTTTATCTGTCAAAGTCACCCATCAAAGTCAGTGGGCGGGGCTAACGCGAATCGAGCCGAATCGATTGCTTTGGTGAAGCCTGGAGGTCTTTCAAAACATTGCGGCTACGCGGGATGTACATCAACTTTGTCCGGAGTTGGTGAAATACATTTTAGACCTTGCAGCGTATGTGGAAGCGGGACCTGCTGACCCAGTACATGTAGCGTGTAAAGCAGAGGAATTTATTGAAGTTATTGGCGTTATTTCTGCACTACACCGGGACGTTTGGCATTTAACATACCGACTGCAGTTCTGGAGCACCGAGTTCTTCCTGCTAAACCAGCTTGTCAAATTGCAGCAATGTTCGGAGCTTCAACGAAGACTATCAGGAGGCGCATGCAACAAAGCGGTCTAAGGTATTTACACTAAATTCATGAGTTTTCAGTTTATGAATTGCTGGTCTCGTCCGGATATTAAGCCTAGTCTAACATTACTCGTTGTTAATGTTTTGGTTTTTTTTTTTGGTGCAGAAAGACAGACCTGTATTTATTTACCTGTAATTATTTAAAGATTTATTTATATATTTCATTCTGTCCCTTTTGGTCCTCCATAATTATCATGCTTGTTCTTCATTTTATGAATATTTGAGGACACTGAATGACATTGTCTGTGTGTATGAAGAGCTTTATATCAGTACATTCATTAAAATCGTCTCCAACATCTGCCATTCTTTCAGCCCCCACTCTTCACCTCCTGACCATGTTATTATATTCATTGTTTTCTTGCCTTTGTTACCTGACCTCACACCTGTCTGTAAACCTGATCCTCATGACCCAATTTTCCTTTAAGTTCACTCCTAATACCTCCACAGAGATGCAGACATTGCTAGACTATTAAGCCAGAATCTGCCTTCCTGCAAATTTCATTTTAAACTGATGGTTATGTTTTTTCCGCCTTTTGCAGGCAGATAAAGGCTGCTTATAATCACAGTGGTGTAATCATCGGTGGCTGTGAGGAGGGCGGAGTTCCTGTCTGTCTATCCAATGATGACTTGATGTGCAAACGGAAATGGATTATGCATTGAATCTGCCAATGGATTTAAATTGAATGAGCAAAAATATTAGAAACACGTGTATCTATCCACATATAAAATACAATATAATTCAGCTGCAACACAAATTGCAAATGACCGTACAGTTGAATCAACACTGCTTTAAAATAGTTTCAACAACTCCTCATTGCAAACTTTGACTGCATTAGTTAGCACTTGTTGATCAAAAGTCAAACTATGACAATAAATTATATCAAGAGTTGTCCAGATTAAAGAACATGACAAGAAGTCAGAATCTGACCATGACATTAAAATGTTCAAGAACTCAGCAAGAGTACGCTCACGCTCATTTTACCACACCCACACCTGACGCATGGCACTTGTTCATGTCATGTTAGCATTTCCATTGTGGCACTTTCCATGCAAGGTGCTATTTTCTGTTAAGATGAATAATCATAATCATGTAATCACAGTAAATCATAGCTAAAGATTTATTTGATTGTGCTTCTGGCTGTGTCATTACAGGCAGGGTAAGTGTTGTGTGGTAATGGTGATGATAGCAAAATATAATTCATTCATCTTCAACCGTTTATCCATTTCTGGGTCGCGGGGGGGGTGCTGGAGCCAATCCCAGCTCACACGGAGCGATAGCGGCTTACACTCTGGACAGGTCAGCAAAATATAATACTATTTACAATTTTGCAGCAACTAGCGTGTGTATTTTTTGTTCAGATAATGACATTTCTCATTTCTTCCTGCATGAGGAGGAGACCACAGTGGTCTACAGATCAGTTATCCTCAGGAGACCCATTGAGCAAATCAACTATTGTATGAATAATAGTGATTGTGTGTATAGTGAAATACATGTGTACAGAAAAAAAGAGCCCTAATTGACGCTCATTTTAACCTCTGCTAAAATGAGATTGTCTTATCATTAAACCAATAAATAAAACAGTATGAGATCTCACCAAGAAAATTTGGAGTGCTGGGTTTTTATGAGTCTTTTCAGATGAAGAGGTTTCCTATGCAAGTAAAGTGACCCACAGAGCACCCTTGATAAAATCTGAGTAAATTATCTACAAAAATACTTTTTTTTCCTTTTTTTTTTTACCTCATCAAACACAGCCATTGCTTTTGTGAAAATCAGGGCGATATTGACATGACCATGATTCCTAATTAACATCACCCACAATTTAGGCAATCAATAATCCTTTTTTTTTTTCTTTTGTCCATACAATTGTAGAGAAAATTGTCATGCAACTTCTTGGATTCCTTGGAATTGGCTCTAGGACGATAAGCGCTTGAAAATGAATAAATAAATAATAAATAATCGATTTCTGGTTCCTTTATTTTTAAACACACTGAATTGGGTGAGCACGTGATGATGAGCTAGATAATAAATTTGTCTTTCCTTACTTGTACTTCACATTGATGTTAGTAGTCATCTGGAAATATTCTAACTTTTTCCTTCTACTTTTATTTGACAGCTGTAGTTGCACAGCATCAGGCACAGATTAAACTGCTGAGTTGGACATAAAGAAGTAAGAATAAAGGCAATGTGGAAAGTACAACAGGGCTAGTGTACCCAGGTGAAATGAAATTGAAACGGAAGTACTTAACTAGATTATAATATCGATTATAAGACTATAATACTATTATTTCACATTTGTGATTGTACCTCTGTCTCTCATGACCGACCTTGTTGGAAACTTAGTGAGCTCCTGTAGGTGGCTGTACTGCGCTTTAAAAGTTGAGGTCATGTTCAGCAAAACAGGGAAGAGGAAGAAGAAAGTCGCCTTTCATTCATTAGTGCCGACTGTTGTGTTGTTGTTGTTTTGGTTTTTTTTACTCTTTCTCCGATAATAAGAGGATTTTGGCCACCGTTGCCGCATCTGTCTTTAACTTTCACAACTAGACATTTGCCAACAGCCCCAAGTAGGTTAATGTTGAAATGCTAACGCAGCAACGCTAGTTTCAGTTAGACCGCTAGCTTGTTAGCTAGCCGTGTGCTCATTGAGGGGAAGAAGTGAGGCCTACCTCATCCTGGGTGTTTTCCTGTGGAGGCTTTTCCGAAGACCGGCACGCCAACTTTTCCTTGACTCGGTGTACTGCATTTTCCTTTTCAGCTTTTTTTACTCTCAGGTAAGAAAAACAAACCACACTATCAGCTCAGTGCGGCAGCTGCGCTAATGAACCGAAAGGTAACTCGCAAGGTGCAGCTAACACTGGTTGCTAGGTAACGTAAATAAGTTGATATAAATATTTGTTTTTCTAGCAGTTGGGAAACCAGACAATTTAATCCTACAGTGAAATAACGATCCAAAACTTGCCCACAGATTGCATCATACTTAAGCTTCATCAGGGCTGCCTATACTCTACTAATCTGGCAAAAAATATTTTCCGTCTTCAGATTCAAAGACAATAGAGCGCCTGAGAAAACATGGAGGCTCCTCCTGTCACTGTGATGCCAGTCACTGGGGGCACGATCAATATGATGGAGTACCTGCTGCAAGGTAAGATAACTTAGAAATGTCCGCAACTGAGGACAGAAGATGAAACATCTCAATAATATACTGTAAAGTGATGTATATGTTGTATATGGCCTCTGGCACTGAATAATGCAAAGAAATGTTGTGATAAGTGGTAGGGTTTAAAATACTGATATGGTGTTATGAGATGTGATAAGTTAAGATGTCAGCAACTGCAGAATCTGTATATGTCTGGAAGTGTGTGTGTGTGTGTGTATGTATATATATGACCTAAGTTTCTTTTTTCTAAATCCACATGATATTCTGAATCACTATAATGCAAAAAGAAAATCAGGCAAACTGGCAGTATATGGCATTACTGCCCTCACTGAGAGGTGTTGTGATGTGAACAAAACGATAAAAAGGCAACACAAATCCACATTTATATCAACACATATTTAAGACATTTTCTAAGCTTTGAAAAGGTAGCGTTTATTGTTGGGATATTTATTGTTGGACAGTTTTCTTAGAGTTTTACATACAACTGCCAGTCATCACACCACATCATTTATATTTATATTACTGTTCTCTCTACCCTTTAACAATGCAGGCAGTGTATTAGACCAAGCCTTGGAAAGCCTTTTACATCGCCTCCGAGGTCTGTGTGACAACATGGAACCTGAGACCTTTACAGACCATGAGCTGGTATATCTCCTGAAAGGCCAACAAGGCAACCCTTTCATTCTGCGTGCCCGCCGCTCCCTTTCCCACCCCACAGCTCCCTGGCACCTACGTTACCTGGGCCAACCTGAAGTTGGAGACAAGAGCCGCCATGCCCTGGTACGCAATTGTGTTGACGTGGCTGCCTCTCACAGCCTTCCAGACTTCCTAAATGAGATGGGCTTCCGCATGGACCATGAGTTTGTTGCAAGTGGACACATATTCCGGAAAGGCGCATTGAAAGTTGTGGTTAGCAAGCTGTCACGCATCCTTGTACCAGGGAACACAGACAACACAGAACGTCTATCACTTTCATACTTGGTGGAGCTGAGTGTGTTGGCTCCTGCTGGCCAGGACACTGTGTCAGAGGACATGCGCAGTTTTGCAGAGCAACTCAAACCTCTGGTCCACTTGGAAAAGATTGACCCTAGCAAACAGAGACATTAAATTACACAACAAAGGAGGTGGACTGTTCTCTGGCACCATGGACAAATTCCATATTTTTTTTGTTCATGTTTTTATTTTGTTACTCCAAATGAAATATAATGCAACTCTGACTGAACAGTTACACTTTTTGTCAATTTGTTCTGGTATTACTATCACTACATGCTCTTAGTCAAAACATGCTAGAATAGAAATTTTGACATGGCAAGTCAGAAAATTTGTGTTCGTTAGTGTATTCAAGAATTCGGGAGTATTTCTTGTAGAAAAAAAAACAACAATAGTGATGTGTTTGAAATAAATAGAAAAAGAAATTTAAGAAGCATCCAGTGACTTCAAATAAAACATTAACACCCTAACACATTACACATTGGAGCAAAAAAGATTATCATGTAGTTAATTAGACTCCTTGGATTGTAGAACCTTTAATTAGCAACTAAATAATTAGTTTTAGTATGTAAGAAAATGCAACTAATTAAAGTATTATTGAAATTGCAATATGGCCAAATGCAGAGTAGCTATCAATCTGAGAAGCCAAATCCACATTTTCCAATATGCCTGTCTTTAACAGGGAAAATTAAATGCACAATATTTCTTTGAAATACCCTCCCGCCTGAGTTTTAGTTAAAAGTTCTTTATTTTTAACTGTATAATCACTTGTAGAAATTATGGCCATTGTTCTGATTTCTTTTCCTTCTTCAAGGCACACAGGTGTGAAAGGACAGTTACAACTCCTACTCTTCTGGGAGGATTAAGACTGAACAAAAATATGAGGTGAGACAAAAAACTGTTTCCAAGGATGATGTAACGCTGTCAAGCTACCAAGTTCTTTTTTATCACTGATGATTATCAAGTCATGGAAAAGTTCATTTTATCACACTAGGGGTCTCTCTTGCTCTATATGTAACTCAGCCTTGAAGGGAGCAAACTGAATGCTACCTCAAATCATCTACGGGAGCTGTGGTTGCCATGGAAATAATTAGCTGTAAGATCTGCACATCTTTTCCCCCCACTCTAATTAGCTTTCTCAATTGCTTAATGATACATAGACCTGTGAAAGCCTTTCTTTCTTCCCCTCAACAAAAGCATTGATTTTCCTTCTCTCCCCTCTCATTTCCACTGTTAACCCATTAGTGGCTTTCTCATGGAAACTTGAGCTGGGACTATTACACGTGAACGCACTAAAGCTGCCTCAGGTTATATATGCATACTAGTGTGTCAACATTATTGCCTATCTGCTCTTGAGACTGAAGTAACTAATGCACATCCTGTCAGTTATGATAATAATGTGGGCAATCCGACATGAGTGCTTCTAATAATACCACTGCAGGAAGATACATTTACAGGGGTTGCAATATAAAGTGACCATGTGCATGTCTGAAGGGAGAGCTCGGGGGCAGATGGCTGTCTCCACATGTTGACCTACCTGCAAATCAAGCCTGACGAGGACAAGTTCACTGAGGTGGAAAGGTGAGGCGACATTGCTTCCATGTACATTTGATGAACCTAGAAAAACCTTTGAAAGTCGCCATATACTATTGCTCATGGATTCTTGTGTGGGTTTTTTTTTTTTTTTGAAGGAAAACTTCTTTGTGCAGAAATTGAGCCTAATTTTATAGTCCCCTACTCAGTCCATAAAGTTGCCAGTCAATGAGACTGGAGTATCTGATGGAGACAGTTTTATGTTCTGACAACTAGAAGCAGACTATTGGCCCTTAGGAGTGAAGCATGATGTTTCAGCTCTGAGTGAATTATATATTAAAGAGACAGATGCCTCCTTGCCCAAGGCTTTATGTGTCCAGCATGGATACACTACACTCTGCTGGCTTTCTTCCACTTAAACTTGTGTTTAGCACAGTGCTCTTTGGTGATGAGCTGGACTCCCACTGCACCTCCACTCAGCATTGCCTGGAGAACAGAGGCATAGCTAGGCTAATCAGTGTCTTGGCATCAGGCCTGCTCGGCTATTGTGGATGTGGCCAACCACTGACTTGCACAAGTGAGGGATTTAGCTCATTACCAGAGGCAATATGATAAGCTGCATGGTTTTTTTTTTTTTTTTTTTTAAAGAAACAGACCAGTGTGACAACCCAAAATATATTTGAAAGGCCAAAAGGTCTAACAATACAGTTTAATAGGAAACATAGACACGTGAGTGACCTTCGAATTGATAATTTTGTAATTTGTTCTGAAAATTTTGGTTGAGTTTGGAGTCTCAAAGATGTTATTATTTTCATGCCACTGGCAAGCTGACCTGCTGCAGCATAGCTCAGGGTATTTTGGCTTTTGATCAGTCTGTCAATTACTTTTATGCCTATCCACCAGCGACAGGCGTGTTCTTAGGCATAAGGTCTTTGCATTGTCCGTCCATATCTTTCTTCTGATTGCAATGTTTCAGAAATACTCTTGGTGAATTTTTTTGAGATTTGGCAGATACATTCACTTTGACTCCAGGATTAACTGATTAGAGTTTGGTGATCCAAGGTCAAGGTCAGTGCGACCTCACATCAATCCTGTTTATGTGAATATGATGTATAAGTGACACAGACATAAATCTCCATTTACTAGAGGGTGGTGATTGTATTTTACTTCTTCTATTGTTGGTTAGATAATTTTGGAAATTTCCTTGCTCTCAGTTTTCAAATAGCTTTTTTGTATATACTTCATACTGAATAAAGGTGCTTTAAATTTGAAAATATAACATAATTCAACAACACAGATGGTCTATTTAAAATAAATACTTAACTGCAGTTACAGCATTTCAGTCTACCTATTACTTTTCGAGTTCACTGTTTGATCATTTTGTCTATAAAATGATTGATTAATAGTGAAAAATGTCAGTTATAAGTCTGCATAACATTCAAATAACTTGTTGCTTTCTAGTAAGCAGTCTTTAACTTGGATGTGTGCAAATTAAATACTTAGAAAAATCTGAGAAAACCTGGAAGCATTCAAGTCCCTATTATTAATAACTGACATGAGTGATATCCTATATGTAGACATCTGTTGGAAATGAAACATTTGGAACAATCAAAATCTCTTCATTTGTTCTGTCTCACAGACCTTTTTGGGGTGCACAATTCAGTGCAAAAATATACCTGGACTGTCACTTCACCCCTACAACCTTTAAACGTCATTGGCATCACCAGTTTATTATAATGCAATTAAGCTTGCTACAATTTTTGGGTAGGAGAAAAGCGCACACTGATTTTTCTCTGTGGGCCATTTGCTTGCTCTGGGTCTTAAACTGTTAAATCTAATTAATTGGCTAAGAGAGACAGTGTTAGTTCATCATATTTTGTTAGACCTCTGAAATGAGGATAGAAGCCATTACCTGCACATGCCTTTACTTTCCATTCCACAACACAGTCTTAATTAAAACTCTTGGCACCAATTGTCTGTGCTGCCTCTCTGAACACAATGTTCATCCTTGGCAGCACAGATGCCAAGATGCCACAGAAAGCTGGCTCTTACTCCGGGCAGGAAGTCTTTAAGTCAGCCTGCTTTGGGACAATGCCACAAAGGGTTGAAATCCAGCTTCGCCTACTCAGAAACGTTCCCAATAGTTGGATTTGAGCCCTCTGCTTCCTGTGTCACTGGGAGCCCATATGCTTGTTAGAGAGTGTGGGCTGTTTGTTGAAAGGGGAGGAGAACCACGGGAGGTGTTTTCCCAGACAGGCATCGATCTCCCAAGGGTGTGCTTTTGGCTTCTCTGGATTCCTCTCATCCTAATCCCACTGGGCAGAATAAGGTGCGGGGATAAATTGCACAATATCATGAGGTTGTGTGGGGATGGCTAAAGTGGCAGGGCCCAAGGAAAAGAGAGTGGGCCTGGCAAAAAGGAGTGGGGCGGGGGGTGTAACCTCTCCTCTCCTCTCCTCTCCTCATGTGAATGAAATTCCAGAGAACTTTTTCAGGGTGTAACTTGACAGACACAAATTTCTGCCTTGTTGTTGATGTGGTGCTCTGCCTTGCTTGTGGCTGGCTGAGGTAGTGACTGCTGTGCAAAATATGCAGTTCCAGGATCAGCCACTCACAGCCTTAAGCCAGCCACGCTGGCTCTGGAATGTCTGGAATGGGGACAGCATAGAAGTCAGCCTGGAAGGGAGCGAACACGTACGTAGTTTTGAAACTTGTGCTGCCTGGGCCTTTCTCTCCGCTCTCTCCAAGTCTAGTTTCTCTGGATAGTCAGTTTTGCTGTGGACCTCTCAACCTCGTCGTTTGTCTTCTTGATGTTCACAATTACTTTTCTCTCACTTCATGTGTAATGAAGACACATTACATAATCTCGAGTGTCAGCAAAAATTATGGTGCTCAGGGGTTTTTCCTGTGACCAGCATCTCAAGTAGAACTTTGTCTTTGATACCTATTAACATGAAAGGCATCAGTAAGATTATCACTCCTGCCACATAATATGAAAACAAAAATAATTACACTTGACTCAAGTTCCTATATGCATTGGGGAGGGTAACCATTTTACATGAGCAAAACTATTGGCAACAAGGCATTTTAAACAGTTGATCCCATGGATGTTCAGCATTAAGTCACTCCATGACGCACTGTGACACATCCTCCCACATTTAAGAGTGTGCTATTTTTGACACCGATTTCTCAACATCAGTCATGTCTGAGTGCACAGGGTTGGCCATGTTGTGCAATTTTTAAGTACAGCTTGAGTCCACACACACTTGACATGAAATGGGTGGGGTCCCCAGAGAATTTCAGCCACCCAGCCATGCACTGGACCTTGAAGTGTGAGGGGGGTTTTCTCCTGACTATTTCAGCTTAAGCAGAGTTTGAAGACGTTTGGTTGAATCTTTCCTTAATAAGTGTCTGAAGAGTGGGTTGAACACCTCCATGTTGAGAACACAGTTTACTATTACATTGTTGAATATTTGGGCTGCAATGCATTCACAGAAAGGTGCACCTAAAGGCCACAGTGATTACCCCATGGGCTAATAAAATGGGTGCTGGGAATGGCTGCCCAACTTCCAAATATTATCAGAAATTCTTGCTGCATGTGAGAGAATAAATGTAGGACTGACTGTAAAAGTCCATGAATAAATAATATTCTCCCTACAGCAACCATCAACATAACTAAATGTGCATAAAAATGTGCACCAGGCTGTATCTTGTAAAATAGCCAGTGTCCTCAGTGTGATTTTTTTTTTTTTTTTTTTTTTCCCCGTTTTCTGAATGGATAAAGATGAAGATGTGAAGTCCAGTGTGACGCTTCCAGTCCAGGAAAGTCTAATAGCTGATTTACCAGGGAAATCAGCATCCAATGGGAGTCGATCACCTGTGACTGTGTGCCCGCTCTGCTGTCATATTTTGGGAGGAGGTGGTGGGATGAAGAGGCGGAATCCCCCCCTCCCCCTTCCTCCTCCTCCTCGTCCCCACCCACCTCTCCCCCTCGGTCAGTGTAGCAGAATTACGCACGGCTCTCTAACCGGAGCTGCGTCTCGGATGCGATTTGAGGTGGTAACATGCAAGTGTTTTTATTTCAATTCAATCTTTTTTTTATTCCTGCTCACTTTGGTTGGAGATTTTTTTCGTCCTGGCCTCTGAAAAGCCCCATTTCACCTCACTCATCACGGATTAAAATCTAGGGTTACCTAATCTCCCTTAATCTGGACTAAATCTGTCTAATCGGCACAGAAAATTACACTCAGTGAGGTGCGGCCCGCAAATAATCAGCAGAGGTGAAACCTCCTGCACACCACGAGTTCTGCCTGGAGAGCTTTTTTTTTGACGCTGCTCACGACGCACGGGACACTTATACACACAATATTTTTATTTGTTTTATTTTTAATAAAGAAAAAACCCGCGTTGACATTGTGCAGGAATTTTCCCATCTGTAGCTTTCACATGGTCTTGTTTTATCACAGCTGGCCGCTGTAGCTGGCACACAAAGCGCCTCTTCGCCAGAGAGATCATTATTAGTTTTGATTAAGAATTTCAGCTTTTTCTCAGTCCGTCCATACGAGAGATGGTCGAAAGAGAGGGAGAGAGAGACATAGAGGGAGAAGAGAAAGAGGGAGAGAGTTCGGGATTTCACTGTAATCACGTTCAGAGAGTATTGATTTCGTGAGCGCACTCCAATTGGCAGCATCTTCACTACAGCGCCGGCGCGTCATCCTCAGTTCACATCGACGGAACGAGTTGTAAGCAAATGAGAACATGTGTGGGATCTGAGAGAGTGAGGAAGGCAAAAGGGGGGATCGAGGGGGACGAGAGGAGGTGTGAGAGAGAAACCAATTTTGTCACCCTGACAAGTGGATACGAGATTTGATTGCTGGACTATTTTATTTTATTTTATTTTTTTCTTTCTATTTCTCAGACTGGGAATTTATCGATTCGTCACATGCGCACGCCTCTTCATTATAATTGTAGATAGTTGGGTGCTGTTCATTCTGAATGGACTTGAATGTGTCGCTGCCAGCTTAATCCGTGCAGACTGGGAAGATTTAATAATTCACGGTAATAACGCATTATCGCCTCAGTGGATGCTCTCTACACAGCCCTGGTGATTTTTTTTTTTTACCCCCCCCCCCCCTCCTCCTCACCCGCTCTCGCCCCTCTCCGTCTCTTTCCCCATTCTTCCTAATGTCTTCTGGAGGATTTATCGACGACTGCTTTGCAAATATGCTCTTTATCTGAAATATCATCTGTTGCTGCAACTGAATTGCCCCCCCCCCCCATGACTGGCTCTGACACGCGTTTGAGACTGACTGCCTTTGGGGTGATGTAGGGTCTTAAATAAGAAGCATTGTGATCACCCACTTGGTATTTTCACTCCAGGTAAAATGGACGAAAAATTATTATTACTTTTATTACTTCTCTTATCTCTCCACGCGACGCTGTGATTTTTTTTTTATCCTCGTATCCATCATGATCTTTTTACTCTGTTGAATCGCCTCCTATTGAATCGGACTGTCTACGCTTTCATAGCCTTATTACAAAGCGAATTTCATTGAGGACAGGGGACATACAGGAACCGTGGAGGTATTTCCCTCCGTAGCTTTTTTTTTTCCTTTCCCCTTTTGATTTATTCCATTTCAACTGAAGGGTAAATGTTGATGATGGAGGACGACGAATTGGACGCTCATCAGGTTGATTCGGATTTCGAGCCGCAAAGCCGGCCTCGCTCCTGCACCTGGCCGCTGCCTTGCCCGGAGGATTTCCCCGGCGGGCAGGAGGTCAGCGGGGGTCTCCCGCTGGCCAACATCAAGGTGGAACCGGAGGACGTCCCGGCTTGCAGAGCGGGGCTCGTGGGCGGAACGCCGCGAGAGCTGAAGCATCCGGCCGGCGCCCCGGCACCCACAGGCGCGACGCACCCATGCCTGGCCGGCGCCGCGCTCGATGTAAGCGGACCGCTGCGCAAAGCCAAATCCTCGCGGCGGAACGCGTGGGGGAACCAGTCGTACGCGGATCTCATTACCCGCGCCATCGAGAGCACCCCAGAAAAGAGACTCACGCTGTCACAGATATACGACTGGATGGTCCGCTATGTGCCCTATTTCAAGGATAAGGGCGACAGTAATAGCTCAGCTGGCTGGAAGGTAAGGAGGGAAACGGCGTTGACGTGTTAATCACAGTGTCTGCTGACAGTATTGACTATTACTCTTATTCTCCAAGTCATTTTGATTATTTCACCTCTGGTGCCATCGGCTACACGTGCCACTTTGGGATTCCGTGTCGGTTACGCATGAATGGTGACATGCGTTATCTTGTCTTAGTTAATTACCGCCGTCATTCATTCTAATGGATCATAGATGGCGGAATGTAATAGACTGAAGTGGTCACTTGGTGTGTGTGTGAGTGTGTGTGTGTGAGAGAGAGAGAGAGAGAGAGAGAAAGAGAGAGGGAGAGTGCAACACGGCTTTGCTCACTCCAGCAGCACAGAGCAGCTCATGATAGTAGTGGATGACTTCCCTTCACCAGGGGCAGAACTACAGTGGTGAATGATTTATCTTCATATCTGCTGCACAGATACGTGGCAGTTAACCAGAACAAAGCACACCATGCATATTCATGTTCGTACTCGGGACATATTTTCTCATTTAACGGAGTCAAGCACTTAAGAATCAACAGAGGGACACTTGTAGGCGATCACAGGTCACCTGTAAATATTCAGAGGGGTGTTCACAACTGACCATGGTCTTCCAATACTGCTTGTCTGGCTGAGAGCCGAGAGTAACCTGGACATCTGCCCATGCTATCTGCTCACAGCCTCATCGTGTTTCTATTCATTATGGTCATCTGAGGACAGGGGAGGAAAGGGATAGGAGTAGATCAGCAGGGCAGCAGTACATGTCCTGATTGTGCCCCTTCTCTAAACCGAGACTTTTAGACTGGATGTTTATTTTATATCTGAATATACTGTTATTTCCATGGCAATACAGGAGATAGTAAAGAAGACAGAAACTATCCAATGCTATAGGGCTCTGTCGATGGATCGTCGGTCCTCAGAATGTGATCACTACATTGGTCTGCAGGATTATCAGTCTTTTACTCAGGCGAAACTGCAGAACTGGATTGAAAAAGAATTTCATACTGGCTGCACACACATTTAGTTTCTGGTATAAACCCAATATTAGGGAGCCTGTTAATACCTATTGCTAAATTAATCTCATTAAATACTTATAGGCAAAAAAATTGAGTTGGCAGCATTGCATGATTCCTACCTGTCCAGAGCTATCTAAGATGCATCATTCGTATCATGAATTATTAGAGAGAGGTAATGGAATGTGTACAGCAGCATGCATTTCGATTTCTGTCTTTGAGTGGCATCTGTCTTTTGTCAGAACTTGTGTTCTTGTTGCACAACGTAAACTCTGTCACTACCACTGAGTCTCCTCTGTTGGCCTCAGACCTAATCACAAGCACCTGACTGACACCTTAAGCCTGTCCCATTAAAGTGAACTCTGCTAAGGTGTGTCTCCAGGTAGACTTTGTGTCATTAGCCCTGCAGTAGCACCAATAGAGTCTTCAACCACAGGGCCTCTTTATCTTTAGCGCCAAAGTCCCAGTCTGCTATTTATGAAACTGCAAATTAGGGGGTTTGACAGTGGCAATCTGAGGTCCTGGGCTATTTCAGGCCACAGGCGAGACATGAGGCCCATTCCAGGTAATGATGGGGGATTAGGTAAGTCGTTTAAAGCAGGCAGCCATAATGTCAGTATCAGGGCTGACCTGGTTTTGGTCAGAGACAGAGTGGTAATGTAAACATACACTTAGAAGTCACATGTGCGGCTTACTTACAGGAACCAAACAGACCGCTTAACGAAACATCATCTCTCAGCAGCATGCATGTTCACTTAAACCTTAATTTCTGATGCAACTGCTTACCCAGGCTCTTGCAATAAATATATCTATTTCGTGGTGTTCCTAATCGCGTTGTAACATGTTTTACATGCTTTCTGATTTCTGATTCCTGAAAGTGGCTTGTGAAATATGAATCCAGTTTGAATTAACTGGGTTTTGAATTCATAATAAATCTCAGGATTTTTGTTTGTTATTCGTCAAAGAAAAGTTCCATAAATCTCAGTTCTATACATTTTTGGACCACATGAACAGAAATTTACATGCAAATTATTTAATTGAGGTAATCATGGAAATTGGAGGGTGTAGACACAAAACGTTATCTGCTTTATACAATAACAGTAAGACTGCAGGTACAGTCAACTCGTGAGACTTGCATAGTTTGACAAGGTTAATATGAGGAGAAATGTCTGTATTCACTGTATGAACCCAGAATCTAAATCTAACCACACACAGACACAAACACACACAAGAAAAAAGAGCTGCACTCTCATAAATGTAATTTTACAATCATATCAAGCAATTATATTTGAGAGCAACATTTGCATGTTTGGAAACACTACTTGTATCATCCATTACATTTTCATCTCACTCAACAATATCATGCATGAGCAAAACATTTGATACAAAACAGTCTTTTTTTTTTTTGGTCATGGCAGGGAAAGGGGGAAAAAACGATAAAAGAATTGTTGGTAAGTTGCTGATGAAATAAAGTAAAATTAAGTGTTTTGGCTTTGCAGTGTGCGTGGGAGGCCTGTGGGCGGGGATTGTGGAGGTATTTGTGGGTGGATGGTCAACCAAGTAGAAAATATCAAAGGAATCTCATTTCAAAGTTTATTGAACCTTGGCTCTATGTCGCGACAGTAGGAAAATCTTGACGTGCGGATTGTTTGCCATGACTCCTATTGGAAAGGATGTGATTCTGGTTTGATGATGGGTAGTAGCCAGCACACCTAGACAGCACCATTAAGCGCCTATAAATACCTAATGGCTTCTGGTTTCTAGGAAGGCTACAGCATCTCGAGGTCATGGCTTCCTAATCATCTCCTTACTGGATGAATGATGCACAGAACTGTGTACTTGTTATCCTTGTGCACTTGTGAACTCTTTCCATTGGGGTGCTAGCCACAACTGCAGTGCAGATTAGTGGAAGCTTCATTGGCCTTTATTTTCCAGTGTTCTGTAACTAATTCAATTCAACCCCAAATTTTCCAGGATGCCGAACTAAAGTTAACGGCTGATACTGAATCCATGTGTGCGGTATCTGTATAGCTAATTATATCTGAGTGTGAGCATCCATTTGAATTGCATTCTGCATTTGCGTGTGGGAGCAGCACATGTCAGTTGCAAGAAATTGTCAGGGTTGGTAGTGTTGTGTTTGTGTGTGTGTCTCTTTGTGGGGGCTAATGCAGGGGGAGGGGCTGTCTGCTTCTATAGGCGGGTGTGTTTGGGCCCACTGATTGGTCTGACAGCATGTCACTGCAGAGAATGGTGTGTAGTCTTGCTCTTGACTTCATAATGCCTCTAATGGTGGGGTTTAAAGGGAACTTAGTCGGTGGATTGCCCCATAGGCACCCAGAAATTTATAAACTCCAGCCAGCTCAGATAATGCCATTGTTATGCTTTTTAAGAAGGGGGAGGCAGTTGCTTCATGCACGCATTCACGCATACATGTACATATACAGGATCCCAAAGAAAAAAAAAAATCATAATACAACAATGCTTTTGGTGATTTGAAATAGAAATGTGTGGTGCACTTTCAACCACAGTACATCTCAGTGGAATTTATCTGCTTCTGCTTGACATAATACACAACACACTCTTCCCTGTCTGTGTGTACAGTGCAGGGCTTTTTCTGACGCTTGGGGCACTGAGATTCCAGGACACAGCACAGCAGGTCTGTGAGGGTGCCAGCCAGTCACTCAGACAGTTTAATCCAAATCAACTAGACTGTTATTTATAAAGTGTCTTTAGGTAGTGGTGTGAACAGGGCCAGTGGGGTAAGGGGGTCATGGGGGCTCTGGTATTGACAGAAGTCAGACAAAGTGGAAAGATGAAGCCTAAAAAAAGAAAAAGAAATGTGACAGCACCTGCAGTGAAAAGAAAAGACAAAATCCTTGTGAGGAAAAATGGGAGGGAAAACGGCCCTCAAGGTACAATATATCTAAAGTCTTGTGTTCTGAAAAGACATATAGCACATATAGCATATATAATAGGACTGCCTCGTATCACTTTATCAAATTGATTTATTGGTAAAGAGACAGATTCTAGTAATCCTGTCACTATGCATGTGCTTCAGCAGCTGCAGTAGAGAGACACTTGGCAAATATGGGGGATATGAATGTCAAATGTGCAGCAAAGAGTGTGTTTGACAGAGGCTTAGCATAAAGTGAGGAGACTTGAAACTTTCAGAGCGTGTCTTTTGTTTGGGTGTCGGTTGTGTGTGAGCACAGGAATGCATGCTTCTGTTACTTGATGATAGTTGGGGAGTCTGGAAAGACTGGAAACTGTCCTAGACTTCAGCTGATTCATATTTTATCCTTCGTCTTGGCTCAGGGGAGCAGAGTAATTTGAGAGTGTGACACACAAACACACACACACACACACACACGTGCACGCTTACACACACTTTTGCAAAATGAGAGCATATGATGCATACTGGACAGATTTATGGTGTAGGATTATGAGCACCTTACATCTCCCCTTGCCTCCTGCAGCCGAAGCCAGGTTGGGTTCAGGCAGTATATTCAAGTTGAGCCAAGTACCTGATGAAAAGAAGCCCGTTCTCGCCGCCTTTCCCCTTGCAGCCATCAGGCAGCAATGGCAGTTCATCTCTCACTGAAAATGATTAATGTACATGCAAATTAGCAAAGCATGGGCACGCATTCAAATACGGGAGACAGCAATCAGGAGACAGTAATATGAAAAACAATATAATTTTGCCTTTGAAACTACTTCACTCTCTCCTTATCACTCCATCTAGCAGACACCCATGTTATCTTCTCTTCTTTATCTCTCTGCCTGTCTCTTTCGCCCTACCGATTTATTTATCCATTAGACATTCTATACATTCTTTCTGTCTTAGTGGTTTGTAGCACAAGGGCCAATTGAGGTGAGGATTCTTTCTCATGGGAGCTATGGCGTAGGGATTTTGAGCTTTAGCACAGTCTCCTACCAGTGATCTAGGCTGCTTTAAGCAGTGTGCCTCCTCCTATCTAAGAGAAATCTCTTATCTCACATTATCTCAAAGATAATAGGATAACAATGGTGGATTTTCCCCAGCTCAGCTTCTCTGTTACTTGGTCTTTTGGAGCCGAATACAACAGGATGAGACCATCAAGTTCCAGACCCATTACCGATGGTTCTCCATTTATTTATTTTTTTACCGCTATTTGGTGACATTTTGTAGAATATTAAATACTCTTCTCAGTTTATTTTCTCGTACACTCAAGAAGCATAGAGAATTGTCATTCTTTTCGTATTGCACTATTTAGGGTGATGGTTTCCACTATTCCCTCTGGCTGAGACACACACACAATCTCACAAAATGCACAACACACTTGTGCCTCCTCAAACCACCCATGGAGGAACACTCTGTTCTTGGGTGGGGTGAGCCATTTTTGGGAGAGGAGGGGGCTGACCAAGAGTGGACGTGACTTTCCATGGTGCAGTTCTGCTGTCTAATTTTTTTCAAAATCTGTCTGAATCTCATGCGATTGGCTCTAGACGAAGGTGTGGCCGTGTTTTGGTAAGCCCCTGTAGATTTTTTGGCAAAGCCATTCGCAGCTACAGGGACAGAATGTGGTGTGTGTTTTCTCTCTGAGGGTTGTGTAAGTTTGATGCCATGGAAATGTGATGGGAGGCGGGGACAGCCCTGAGTGTTACACCAGGGCTGGATGTCGAGAACACATCTCTTTTTATTTCCAGGGAATGGGTTATGAAACTGGGGTGGGGTGGGGGGTGGGGGGTATAGAGAGGTCTTCTTCTTTTTGGTGTCTACATGTCATTGTAATGCTGCTAGTGAGCTCGAGGCATATACACCCACAATGCCCGCATTTCAATAAAATGGGAGTAAAAGGCACTATGTACCTGCTCTGGTACCCTCCAGCCACATTCTAACAGACAGCACTGCTAACAAATCTCTGTATTCACAGCTTATATACTGCTAGTTTACAGGACTTTGTGCACAAAAATAAAAGGTGGACTCAAAGATCCATGTCAGCTGAGTTAATAATAATCTATCTTCCCAAATATAGTTCTCAGAAAAAAGCATTTTTCATTCATGACCCCACATACTTTCCAATATGACAAATACACAATAAATGACTCATCATCTAATAGGTGGCTTAGATTTAAAAAATGAAATATCTCAATATGGTCTTATCCAATATATTGAGGTTAAGAAAATGTGAATGCACATGCTTTAAAAACTGAATGCAAATGATTCAAGAATCAAGAGCCTCCACATTGATGTATTTTTCAAATATAATCAAGAGCTAAGTTAATGGTGTTTTTCCAGGACAGACGAGATTTTATGTCCGATGGCAGTTACTGAATTTATTTCATCCCAGAGAAATGTTTGCATTACATATGTTGTAAATAGCTTCAGATACTCATTTTAGCATGTGAATAAAATGTGTTAGCCCTCATGCTGCTAGAAATTTCAGACTGTGCGTAGCGGCATGCTTGTTGCTCATCTGTGTCAGTGTGCATAATGCGTGATTGTTGTGTGTGTGTGTGTGGACGTCTCTGAGTGTATTTCTCTCCTCTTTTCCCTATATGAGTTGAAGTGCGTGTCTGTGTGTGCATGTGGGTGTGTTGGGGGGGGTTGATGGGCTCAGTGGGAGCCCGGGTCCCGGGGGAACAGCTCTCGTTAATAATTCAGACGAGGCTCATTATCAAGGCAGCGCAGATTTCTCCCTGATTCCACCTTAATTGCAGGCAGGCTGCTCCACTCAGGCAGGCGGTAGTCACGCTGGGTCGAGTCTTTCTGTCTTTTTCTTGAGCACTACAGGGCCCACTCCGCTCCGCTCTCTTCTGCTCCATCTCCAATACTCCCACCCTCTCATGGCCCCAGGCCAGCCTTTTCAATATAAGTGTACACCTTAATAGCCACAATAAGAACATACCATTTTTATTTGTACTTAAAGATGTGCCTCATATATTTCTGATTAGATACAGACCATGCAGTCTATGGGCATCTGCTGTGGAATGTGTTTTTTTGTTAGCCAACAAAGACGTAATCTGTAGGTCAACATGGTCAGTTGTAGAAATAAACATTAAGTCAATAAATCATGTTAGTTGATCAGCAGAAACTCAACTTTGATGATCAAATTCATCAAAAAGTCTTCATTTTATAGTTCAGAAATGTTGCTGCCTTTCTTTCATCTTGTTCTCTCTGTTTTGTTTTTTTGTTTTTTTATATTTCATTACAAACTGAATGTTTTGTTGGTCAGATAAAACAAGCCGTCTCAAGATGTTAGGGTGGGCGTCATGAACTATTAGAATGATCATCCAAATAACATAAATTGACGAGCAAAAGAATCATTAGCTTCAGCCCTTGTAGGCTGTGTGATTTACGCTTCATTATGACTGAAGTACCATTTGTATACTCACACATCCATCTGAAACATAACCCATATAATGCCTTATGATCCACCCAGTGCAAAGCCTAATGTGTTTTCCTTTGGTTATATGCTTTGTGAAATATTATAATGGCAAGTTTAGCCTTGAAATAGCCCATAGCATGTTATCATGCTGATGACACTAGAATGTGTGTTGCCATGATTGATATGAGGCAACAATAATACTGCTCTTCATGCCCATCTATAGGCTTATGTAATGTATCTTTCCTTCATAATTTACACTGACTGATGGGTCCCCATTCAGTCCATTCAGTGGTGCCCCGCTGAGAGAGCAACATGATGGGCCTGATCTTGTCATACATGTATATGAATATTTCAAATCAAGCCATTGTAACTAGATGGGGAGCTTTAGATAAACAACACAGACGCTTCTTCCTCTTTGCTCACGCTATAAGATGAAGTGTGTTTCGAGCTGTATTTTTCTCCCGGCCACAAAACTGGCTTCTCACAAATCACGGTGCCCATATTTCCTAATTCAATTTTTCTCTTCGTCGGATATCTCTTCCTGCATGTATGCAAGGGATTGATGGCCATGTGCATGCGTGTAAATGTGTGTTCATACACACACACACACACACACACACACATATTGCCATGTCTGTCCCTGAGAAAGACATGATGTATGCCAAGCTAAACGGTGTATTTCACAGCGCTCCATCTCCAGACCCTTCCTGGCAGCCACGTGCTGCATCTCTCACTCCTGTCCATCAAACCCCTGTCATGAGCCAAAAGACTGTGGGAGGGGAGAAAAGAGAAGATGAGGGCCGCCGATCGGTTTACCTGAGCTTGGCGGTCCCTGCGAGTGATGGAAGGAGCCGCCTCACAAAGGGAAATGTAGTTAACTTTGACGAATTGAAGCAGGTGGGTAGGGGAAAAGAAAAAAAAAACAAAGCTAGCGGAAAGGAGGAACGGCAAGAGCTGTGTTGAAAAAAGATGCTTGTTATGCAAATGGTTGGTGAATACGCTGCGGCTGAACCTCGTTCTTTCAGCTGATGGATGGAGCTGTGGAGGTCACGTCAGGCGACGGCTGGTCAGGGATCAGCATGGTGCTCCTCTCAGGTGGAACGTCGTCTCACCTGAGCTGAAAAGAGAAAACTGACCTTGGAGAGAAAATTGCTTTGCGTTAGTGGCTGAAGCTGGGCCTGTACATTTGTATGTGTAAAACAAAACAATGCATGTGTGAGCAAATCTGTGTGGGAGCCAGCATATGTGTGGGGAGGTTACAGAATTGGGGCGAGGTTGTTGGGTTTATGAGGTGACTGGGTGACCAGCTGGGGTTGAGGGGGAAGAGGGGAGTGTGCATTTGAGAGAGAAGTATGGTGAAGCGGGGAAGGGGGGGGCGGATAAAATTCTTCCCTCCCCAATTGGATTTGTATGTCACTGGCATGAATCTGGGTCACGACGCTGGGTCCAGTGTTTAGTATGCTGACCGTGTGAGGTCTGAACTCCGAGTCTGCTCATAGCCCTGAATGAACCCAGTACGTCTGCCTCGCTCTGTCTCTGACTGTCTCCTTTCCCTTTCTCTTTTTCTCCTGGACCCCTGTTTTGTTTTTTTTTTTCTTTCTTTCATCTGTGTCTCTTTCTCCTTAGTTTTCGCTCCGCACTGAGAGCCTTTTTCAATCCCCTCTCCTGTCTCTCTGGCTTTTTTCTCTCTGTACCCCCGGCCTTTTTTTCTCCCCCTACCCTTCATTCTCGTGCTCTCTTTTTCACTGTCAGTCACTCACAGCCTTCTCTTTTCTCCTCACTTGTTCTAATTCACGCTCTCAGTCCCCCCCACAAAGTAGCCTTTTTATCACTCATTTCCCTCTTCCCTCGCTCATTTCTCCTGCTTCTTTCATGTGCTTTTGAAATCCCCTTTTCATCTTTAGCTCTCTCTCTTGCCTGTTCGCTCCCTCACACACACACACACACACACACACACACACACACACTCACACACACTCACACAGACATACACACACTGGCTCATTCAGTCATTCTTTTATTATCCCAAAACTAAAGTGATAAATGGCTCCCTTTCTTCTCCGTAAATGTCACTCGGGGAATTGTCTCTGCTCATTGATTGACTGGAGGATGGCCACACATACACATGCACCAGTCGTGCACACAGGGAAAAAAAAGAAAGTGGAAGAAGAGAAAGAGAGGGACAGGGAAATGATCTATCATTAGAAGTACGGCTAGGCAGGGACTGCAATTGTCAGGGTTAACATCTGGCCCTTGCAGGTTCGCCTTTCACTCAGTGCCTTGTGCATCATTTGAAGAACTTGCACAGTTGGTTTATAATGAAGCGCCAGTTCGCAACAGGACTTGGCATTCGCAGGAGTGCTGGGAAGCTGGAGCTTGACAAGGGATCAATCACAGTTTAACAATCTGGGCTGGCAGGCCGAGCCAGTCTCGCCATTCTTTTCTCTCTAAAGTGACGTGATGCAGAATGCATAAGTGTTATTCTTTTTCTGATCGTTTGACTTTAGCTTATCCTTAACTGTCAGAAAACTGCAATCCAAGGAGAAAAAGGCACCAGTTCCATTGCCCAGACTAGATGCTGTGTATGCGAGTAAGTAAGGGTTAATAATGCTCAGTCATTTCCTTAATGTCTCATTCACCCCGCCTCTGGCACTAGAGCTTGATAAAGGTCAAGACTACTGGTGGTTACATGTCGTCTTCCCTTATTTCATTATCTTCACTGCACAGCAGGGAGGGGAGGAACCAAGAAGAGAGGAAAGTCCACAGCCAGCCAGTGACAATACTGATCCACATGTCTTCATTCTCAGAACCAGGATAAAGAGATTTAATAGGGAGACAGTTCGGAGACGGGGGCGGCTGGCTCAGGCAGTGAGGAGGGGATGAAAATATTAAATTGATAGAGAGACAAGTAGAGGGATGTGAGGAAAATGGAGAGGGTGAGAAAAGAGAGCTAGAATCGTAGAGAGTAGATTATAGGGCTTCCAAGCAGGACTGGAAGCCAGACTTGGCTGCACTTCAGCTACACTCTGCACTATTCAGCTCAAGTGTGCGTCCATTAGTGCACTCCCATTGCACTCAGGAAGCTACGCACTCTGAGATGCAACACACATGCACGGAAAAGCACACATACATACACACACAAAAAGTTCTCATGCTGTTCATACATGCAAAACCCAACAGACATACAGTACAGTCAGCCTACACAACTTCTGCCCACACACACACAGACACACGCACACATTTACCCAAGAAGCTGCACTGACCTAGTCTTGTGCCATCTCTCCCTCCCTCTCACTTTTCTTACTCACTCACACACACATACACACACACATCCACAATCCCTTCACCAGCCACCAGATTGCTTCCCGTCAAAATAAATAATTAAATGCATGCAATAACGGCTTCCGAAAAAAGATCCCTCAATTAGTGCAAAATGGGTAAGTGGCGTGGGGTAGGGGCTGCTAGGGGGGAATGTATTTCGGGAACATACACACACAGGGATCCACACATCTATTACATAAGGCAAATCATGACCCAAGAAGGTTTTTAAGCAGTTGTGCAACAGTAATTTGCCCCCTCCCCTTTAGCAATCAGCTTAGCAACGTCTTTTCTCAAATCCTTCCAAGTGAATCATACCCAAAGACCGGCTGGGGAGAGATGTGGTGGTAAGAGGGTTCACATTGGACAGGTGAAGGGATACTGCCAGGGGCTAAGGTGTGTTTGTGGGTGTGTATTTGTGGGTGTGTACGTGCGTGCATGTGTGTGTGTGGAGCTGTCTTTGTATGTTTCCAGGGCTGTGTCTGTCTGGAATGGTGATTAGGAAAAGGTTGTAACTCATGCAAGGGAATTTGTATGTGGGAGAGAAAAAAGGGACACAGAGCGCCACACTGATGTTGCTTTTGTAAAAAGCGTGTGTTTTTTTGTGAACATTAAACTAGTGACAGAAGCATGTGATGTGTGGTAATACCTGGCTGCCATGAGAGAATGTAAAGTATGGATGATGGATTTTATAACAGAGACTGATGGTGCCAATAAAAACATTGTTATAGCTGCAACTAGTGACTATTTGCATCACTGCTTAATCTATTGATTATTTTGATTCAAATATTAATTTTTTAATTTATATATTAATCATATTATTTTAGTTCCTGGGACATAAAGCAGAAAAATCTTTGCACGGCAGAACCTGGAACATACAACCATTTAGCATTTTTCATTTGAATCCTCAGTCACAACCCTCCTTTCTACAAAGTAAGTTCGTTCAGACATTTCAACTGTGGACTCCTCAGATTTGCCTCCAGGATCGAGGCTCTAAAACAATTCAACCACAAACTTTCTCTGGATCAAATAATCAACAAAATGCTTTTTTTTTTTTTTTAGCAGATTTTTAGCATCCAATTAACTTCAGCCCATGTTTTGCCCTTGATTGCATTTTAGGCTCAATCTTCATATAACTGTGACAAATTGCAAACTGTTACAAAGCAGTACTGATCTTCACATCACCATAACTATTGTTGATGTTCAGACTTGTTGCTCTGGTTTTAATATATGTTTCTGCTACGGGCTCTTAATGTTTTTCAATGCCAAAAAGGGCAAGGCCAAAAAGAAAAAGAAGGCTCTATGTGCATGGCTTTTGATTCAGTAACTGTTATAATTATTCTGCATATTTTTCTGTAAAGTTTTCAGATGAGACAGGTCTCATGACTGCAATCGAACTGCCTGAAGAACAGGAACCTTTTTTGTTGTGGGTTCATTATTTTTGGCTTTGTGCACTATAATGCTGGTCTCTGGTAATGGGTTCTAGCACATGTGCTACTCTTCAAAAACATATCCCGAGCTGAAAGTTTCTGTGTCCTTGTTTGCTTCATACCTGTCACACTGTCCCCTGTTGCACCTGGTCCGTCACATGTTTCCTTTGGAAATGACTCACACACCAGTTTAATTCCTGCTTCCATGGCATCCAAAACCCCTCAATCTTTCTGTGGAGCTGGCATCCGGCCAGATTGCATCGCTTAACCTCATGATACTGCTGCACAGCTGCCATTGGTGGGGGCCATAATGCTAAAGAGCACTGACAGCAGCAGCCGACACAGAGTTCAGAAATGTTTCACTGGGACAACTGTATTACAGAAAAGGGCCTAATATGTGCGTGATAAATGCTACGACTGTCAAGTAAACGGATGGATTCCTGAACCTGAAAACCCATTGAGTAAGCAAACTAAGGGAGAATTAGCACTTTGGCTAACACTGTTAGCTTTGTAGAAGCAGTTGTGCTTGTCTAAATGTCAGGCATGTTGATTCTGGTATTCAGCATAGGGCATCACTGTGCAGGTCACAGACCTGGAGGGATAGAGGGAGATCAGAAGGGCCTCTCTGACTAGAGAGTGAGTAAATGACCGATAAAGGGAAGAGTCTACACTAATGGGTGTGGACATGAAAGTCCGCTGATACAAAATCAGATGAGTAGATGGATTGATGGGTAAATGTATAAGAATGACTAAGATCACTGCTAAAGGAAGGCAAGGCTGGAACGAACAACTGTTGGGTTAATGTGCTGGGCTGCACTGAGGAACAAAGTGAAAAGAGCTTATGTCTCACATGTGCAGAACAGTTGTTTCACCTTGCTGTGGTTAAGAGTAGGTCAAGTAGCAATGATGCTTAGTGCAAGGAGAAGATCGGCTGTGCGGTGCTAAGTGAGGGAAAAAGGAAGCAATGGGCTGAAATGGAAAGATGTAAGTGAAGAAGTGAAGTAGGATGGATAAATCCAGAGCTAGGGAAATGAAAAGCTCCAATGCACCGTGCCAAAGTGAGGGCATGACTTTAGAGATGCAGGGAGGGACAGAGAGGGTCAATCAAAGATGCAGGGTGAGAGGGGGTAAGATAGATGGATCGAGGTAGAGTGACAGAGGGGAGAAAATGACAGAGGAGGGGGGCCGCACAGGGGTCTTTATGGCAGGGTGATTGCGTGACTGAGAGGAAAGTGCACTGCCGTGTGTGTAATGCTCTCAAGACGGACATTAAGACGCACTGCCTGACTCACAGAGTCACTGCCCCTCTCTCCCCTTTTCTCCTTTACTTTCCTCCATTCTGCTCCCTCTCACACTCCCTCCGTCTCCACTAATGATCCTCGCGTCCTGCCACACTGCCGGCCTGAGTGATGCCCACTGACAGTCGCACTCAGGCAGAAACGCTGCACCCCCCTTCCAGGAATACTGTGACACACATGCACGCACACAAACATACAGAGGTGTAACACTCACACACATGTATCAGTTTAATGCAAAATTGCTGACAGATGTGTGTGTGTGTGTGTGTGTGTGTGTGTGTGTGTGTGTGTGTGTGTGTGTGTGTGCGCGCGTGCGTGCGCACGTGGGTGTATGTGACCCCCACCCTGTCTCTGTGCAGTGCGTGTGCGTGTGCAGACACACCAGCACACGCACACACATACTCACACAGACAGACAGGGCCTCTGAGTGGTGCTCACAGTGACGCACTTACAGTAAATATGCCTCCATCCTGCTACATCTGCCTTCAGGAATCTCTGTGTGATGGATAGATGTGGGCCATCAAGGTAATCACAGGGTACAGCTCAGTCATTAATGATGCTGTGCTACTGTATCTTTTGGCCTCTGAGCTGGTTGGAAAATTAATTTTTAAAACTGGAAACTGTGAAAATGACTAGACTACAAACTCAAAATCCATTGAGGACTTTCATATTAAGGATAGCTTTGCACAGATCAGCACAAAATGGTTTTTGTAGGAGCAATTTTTCAACATTTTCAGTTTGTTTCTGCAGGTGCAGAGTTGCAAGTTAGTCATTTGACATCCCACATATGGAATTAGCCTTTTTTTTTAATGTCGTTATGATGATAGAATTCGACAAACTGATAAATTAATTCAGGTATTGTCCTGTCAGGGAAGTGCAGATTGAACTCAGCCTCTTAAAAGACAGTGAGCGTTTGCAGTGCAGCTCCTTTGTTTGCACCAAGGTAATTTCCCTCCTATTATCAGGTGCCATCTGTAGGTAAGAGCTTGAAATTTAGGATTTTCTTAGTCAGACATACAGTGTATGGGACGCTTCGGTTTCGGTTTCACATTTGTCTGAACTTGAGTGAAGTAGTGAGACGTCAGAATAAAAATTCTAAAATTAGGAAAACATTCCAATCCAGTATTTGATAGTCAACGATGAAAAAAAAAACAAAAAAAAAAAGTGTTTTCACAACCATAAGAAATAAATTCCTTGTGGCATTTTCAGTTCTTATTACTGGACACTGTCCAAAAAAAAAAAAAAAATCTCATTTCACTACGGCTGTTGCTGTTGGACAAAACCTAACATGGTCACAGCTGTTGTTAACCTGCAGTAACTGCTGCAGCACCAGTTCAAGGATTCATGAACAGTCAATTACCTGAGCTCACAGTTCCACACATTCAGCCATATCTGTACAATTATTTGTTTACTCCTCCAATTTTACACTCAACAAATAACCTGCTTTAGTCACAGTATCAAATAAATGAACAAAAGAAACCTGCTTGTTTTATTTCTGCTTAATTTGCCGAGTACAAATCTCTGCTTCCACCTTGAACGCTACAGTTTTTTCATGTAATTAATTTGTATTTGAAATATATGTTGTATGAACATGTCGGCTTTTGTCTAACACGTTGATGTAAAATAGTTTTCAGTGCTGTTCTCGGAAAACACAGCAGAAAAACCTGAGCCATGTTCTTTATTAATGTGTGGATATTTACAGTTTTTGTAATCTCACCATATGCCACATATTTTTTTCATAAAAAAAAAACTTCTTCTCGTCTCTTCGATACTTCTCACTGTTTTCCCGCCCTAATCCAACCGATCTGAGCAGGGAGTCGATCCTGACTGCTGAGCAGAGGTTAGGATTTAGGTCACAGCATCTCGCTCTCCTAATTAGACGCTGTGAGAATATGCATGTCATTGCATGGGTGTGTGTCTGTATGTGCGTCTGCATGCTCCTAATCCGAAGGTGGCCTCTATGGTAATGGAGAGTCCTGGGAAGAGGAGTTAACCCGCATTTTAGTTACTCTCCACATGCTATCAAAAATGTTTAAGATGTCAGCGCTTCAAATGAGAGTGAGGAGAATACTCTGTGATGAAGGTGGGGGTACACTGAGGCCAGATGTATCTTAAGGGCACTAAAGAATAGGTCAGATTCAGCCATAAATGATAAATGTGAGGCATTTTCGTTCCCAATCAACAAGCCCCTGCTGAGATTGCACGCTCCGGTCTACATGCCACGCAGCTGCAAGCAGGTTTGCATTCAACCCATCAGTGAGATGTAACACCAACTACTCGGTGGAGGTAAATGGCTTTTAGGGTGAAACAACACTTCACCTCGCTCCTCAGAGCCTTGTGGATTTGTATCCATGTGGGGGGGGGCAAAGGAAGACATCCCAGCTTCTGCAGTTTTAATGTCTGTTCGAGCTTTTGTTTATCTCAAGTTGTGTATGTGCGCAAACATGACAGAGAAAGTGATGTGTTCTTGAAAAGCCAACACGAGTCATTTTGAAGTTTTATTCCCCAGGAATCTAGTTTATATCAGCGCAGCATGGTGTGTGTGCAAAGGGCAAGAGGGTAAACCATGGCGGGAAGAGAGGGATCACAGAGGGGTTTTTTATGACCATATGTGTACGTGGGGCTAGTCTTAATTAAGTTTTCAGGAGGCTCTTAAAAGGTCATTGCATGCCTCTGCACCCCCTCACCGCTTCCATCGCACCCCGCCGAAATTTCACTCTCCCCCCTTCCTTCCCCCCTTCCTCCCTCCCTTCTTCACCACCCCATTGCGATCTATCCAGTCATCAGCCCCCCATCTGTGCACATTAGCCATTCATGAACACACTCATTAGGGTGGGAGTTTGAAGCGATTGTGTTCACTAGTCTACGGCTGGAGCATGGCGATTAATATTTCAGCGTCTCCCGTTGAGGAGCTGAGAGCAAGTTTGGCCCTCTTAGACTAGAGTGAGGTTGTGGGGGGGGGGGGGGCCTTCAACCCACCCTCCTCTCTCCTCCTCAGCTCAGACACAACTTACAGTACACAGCACCCCCACTATTTCCTTTTATTGCATACACACTCATGATTTGGACGCACCCCCCTCCCCCTCCCCACACACAGACATACACACAGACATACACACACACACCCTAACAGACCCTAACTCAAACTGACTTAATTGGGCTCTTTTTGTTTCAGGAAATGGAGAGAAGAGGGAGGGGGGAAGGAATGAGGAAGGAGGGGTAAATCCTGTCTTTTCTTGTTCCCCATCTCCTCATTTCATCTCAGTTGGACAGGAGTGTCTTTCTCCCACAATTCCTCATTTTCTCTAGTTATGAGTTTGTGTAGAATTGGTCATGGTTGGGCTGGAGGTGGAGAGCTGGTCTTCTTAACCGTACACAAACACACACTCACACTCACACTCACACACACACACACACACACACACACACACAGAGTTCATTCAGACCAAATCAATACACTCCCTAGTTGATACTGTACACTGGTGCTTAAAATATGAGAATCTCAGTATTGTGGGTTATCAGACTGTCAATATTTGAAGCACTGCTCCTGAATACAGAAATCAGTTTGACCCTACAGGAGTTGAGCTCTCTTCACCTTGATTTCACAAGCATCCAGTTTCCGAGGCCATGTCCACACTAATACGGATTAATTTTGAATCATCTTTTCTTTTCCACTCTGAGGCAGCACGTTTGAGCACCAATAGTTTTTGGGAAAAAAAAAAACAAAAACAAAAACTGGAGGAATTGAAAAATGCAGAAAATTTTTGGACAGAGAAAACACAGCGATATGTTGTCATTTATTTTCATGCATGTCATTGTCATGTCATTCGTCTTTGTGAATCTTGATTTCACACTGTTCCTTTCTTTAGCGTGTAAATATCAATTTGCCACAATAATAAATAGTGTGGAGAGTCTTGAGTGACATGACTTGAGTGTCACTGAAACATCTCCTCTTCTTAATTTCATCCTTTTTCTGAGGCCATATATGGTATTATGATAGATTTAAAAACCTAATTTCCTTTAAATGCCATAACTGTTAAACAAGGCCATGGTTACCATTTGTCCTGGTTTTTCTGCATTTAGATGATAAATGAATTATACATTCACAATCAGATCATTTTAATTGTACGGTCTGATCACAAAAAACTAAAATGCATGTCACACATATGATGGCTTCTGACTGTGTGTACAATGAAACACATAATAGAGTCAGTGGATTTTTTTAAAAACCCTTCAATCCATCAAACTGTATTCTGATCTGTTGCCAAGTTAAACCCCATTAAAAAGCAATTTCTCTTTGCATTGCCATTTTAAAATCTGTAGATGTGAAATGAGTAAAAAACATTTAACAGATAAACAGGATTTTGTAATTTACGTACTCAAACAAGGAGACAAATGGTAAAAACTGCTTGGAAGCTATACAGATCAATGGTTGCATTGTGTGCAGAAAAAGAATATGCATAATATTCTGTATATATGTTTGAATAGAAAGCGGCACATATACAGAGATTGCTTCCTTACCTACCTAGGCTTCTGTTATTTAGACCCCACACCCCAATTTTCCTAAGCAGACCCCCACATTTAAAACCCTCTCGGGCTCTTCTTTGTATTCCCCATTCTCTTAAAGTTCTTCACCCACCTCTGCCCTCTCAGCCCTCTTTCCGCCTCGCAGATACACTCCACATCTCACCCCACCAACTCCCCCTGCTTTTCATTGTGAGCACGCCATTCTCCATCTTCTTCTCCGTATAGGTGTGTGAATAAGTGGGAGTCTACGGGCGGTGCGTGAGTAAGTGGAAGTATGGCGGCTGAAGTGTTGCATGTGGGTCGGCATTCATGGGAAGCAGCAGTTGGTGTGGGGCGCGCTAACGGCTAATGAAGTTCCTTTGCACCTCATAGCTCTATTAAACTGCTGCCCCCTACCTCTGCACACTTCACCCCCCACCTCTTGCCTTGTTTCCCCCCCGAGGGAGAGAGTTGGCAGGGAGCAAGCCGGCTGCTATGGCAACAACAAGGAACCCTCCCTCTCCCACAGGTCTCCTTAGCAACTGGTAGCTTGGCATTGCAGTAATGAGTGTGCCCAGTGTGCCAGGCTTTGTGTCATGTTGGCATGTGTGTGCAATGTAGCCTGTGTGTGGGAGAGAGTGAGTGCGTGCATAGTGTGTGTGTGTGTGTGTGTGTGTGTTTCAACATATCTGTGTAATACCGTTTGCCAGTTTAGACAAGAGTTAAAATGTATGATGACAAAGAGATGTGAGGGCAAAAAAGAAATTACAAAGTTAATTTTATGTTGCCAGGACTGGCACTTGAATGGCTCTACTTATCTTTTCTTAGTCTGGGTATTTGAGTTGTGTGCTCTGTAGACATGCGCCTATGTTTCTGTGTATTTGCGCATCTTCTTTTTTTCCTCACTATGATTGCGGTCATTTCTTCTCTGTACTGTGAAATTGAAGCAATTAAAGGGACGATCCGATGAATTTTACATGCCACGTGCATGGCTGCCTATGAGTTTCCTGCTCTGCTGAAATTAAATTAAACGGTGAGAATGATGTTTATTAAAGTGTGATCAGAGGTGTGCACTGACCTTTAGAATGTGGGAAATGAGATTCTCATTGTTATGAATGAGATTATGTGGAGGGTGAGTGTGAAAAAAGCCTGGGTCTGCACTGATTCCATTGTTGGCCGTCAGTTTCTTTGTATACAGCAGAGGGAGGTTTCAATATAATCAACTCCACACTGAGCCAGTTGGCTATTAAATGGACTGATACACAAATATAGACACGCAGGCGCTCACATAAATGCAGATTGACTTGCGTGCACTTGCACACATGCATATCTTTGCCGATCTTGTAAAAAGAGCTGTAAAAGCCTCTCCAGATATGTGTTGGGTCTTTAACAAAAGCATGGCAAGCCCAGTGGAAAATGTTAGTTTGCTCCCCAGACGAGGTGTGAAGTGCGAGCAGGCGGCCGGCCCCACAGGTGGCCCAGCCCAAACACCTGTTGTGTGAATACTCAGTAGGAGGGCGTGAGCTCTGCCTACCTCATGGGTCCCTG
Organism: Remorina albescens; assembly: GCA_034769265.1. NCBI lineage: Eukaryota > Metazoa > Chordata > Actinopteri > Carangiformes > Echeneidae > Remorina > Remorina albescens. Next base: position 7,025,176 of record CM068486.1, read on the forward strand.
TGGAAATATCACACCTATGCTATACTGTGGCACACGCTCACTCACGTGTCCACGCCCACTCTGAGGCGCCCTCGTTTTGTGCGTGGGCATCAGACGTGATGCCCAGATCTCGTCCCAACCGGAAACACTCAGCTGTCCTTGGCATGAAGCGAGCGGATTTTCCGATCCCCTAGCCGGGTCTCAGATGTTCTACTAAGCTGTCAGCATCTATTTTTATCCACAAAAGCTGTGGAAGCCCTACTCTGTCCCACACCCTGCCGCCCCGATGCCAACCCTTCACTTGGCGCCAGGGTGGGCACGGCTGACAAGTCGCCAGCCATTGGCTGCAATTAGTGCACAGTCAGGCAGGAATCCCCTACCAACTCCATTACACCCCTCTCCACAGCCACTTCCTGTTCTGAGGCTACCAGCTATACCACACACTTCCTTTCCATTTTAAGCCTTTTTATAAATGGCACTCCTGCCGTGTTGTGGAATAATGGGGTCGAATACAGAGCACCTTTCACAGTGCTTGAATCACTCTACTGTGCAAACTCAGTCTATTCAAGTACAATGGCAGCCAAGGGAACACACGTTTGAATTGTACCTGTTTGGTACAATTGATTGGTGTGGAGATTAAGTGAAAGTTGTATCTGTAATAGGATGGCTGTTAGTGAAAAGTCCCTGAGTTACTTGGGCTCAGTTTATCTTCTGAAACAATCCTATAGGAAATTAAAGACAAACGTTTCTGACTTTTTCTATAGGGTGCCATAAATTACCAATGTTACCAATCCTCAGAGACTTCAAAGTGATAGACTGGAATACATGCAATTGCTAATCCCAGGTTTATTTTTTCCCCAACAAGGGCTGTAATATGCCTTGCATGCCAATGCAGTCGTGACCACTGTTGTGGAGGCAATGATGACATGTGGCAAGAAGTAACTGTTTCTCACCTCCTAATAAAAGAGACTCCTTTTTAATCTTTTCAATTTGATTGCATTCCAAAAACAGGCCTGTCTGCCCATCTGTCTCTCTTAAAGAAGTCTCCTAAAGGGATTTTAATCATCTGACTCTGGGCTTCTCAGGCAAATAGCTACAACTCTCTCCTTCCCTCTCTCTCCCTCTCTCACACGCACATACACACATAAACAATTTCCAGTTTTCTTTCTTGTGCACACTGTCAGTCTCACTTGTCTTCTCACATTCTCTGATACACCGTATCATCTCAGCTCCATTGTGCCATATCTGTGCAGCCATTAGGTCCTTCAGTCCCTCTTCAAGCCCCCCTCAGACACATTAAATTCCCCCAACCCTATCCCTATTAATCCACATGGCTCTAAATTCTTTATTTCCCTTCAAAGGGACAACGCGAGCCATGACATCAATCACGGAAAGCGAATATTTAGCCGGCGCTAATTTCCACCAATAGCCTGGAGACAGGCTTAGCTGACAAAACTCATTCCTGTGCTGAACAAAACTGCTTGTGTTGAAATCTCCCCTCCCCCTGATCCCTCCTGCGTTCTGCACAGGCAAAAAACAGCATCACAATAAACACAGTTAGCGCTTCTGTTACTCCCCCTGATTTAGGCTTATCAAATGAATGTGCACCATAGAGGGATACCCTTTGACAATACATAATGGCTCCATTCTGCATGAAATGGTTTGGTAATACCAGTCGAGTGTGGCAAACGGCTTTACCCGGTGCCACTACAAGAACAGCTGCTGTGTTCTTAGCTGGGCAAGCGCACCACGCTGCTTCACCCTTGAGGTTGTTTGAATCGGGTGAGTGGTTTCTTTTTGCCAGTTCCCAGACCCCACTCACAGTCCTTAGTTCCTCACTCAGTTCTGTTTGAATGAGTGCACATTTGCCACAAGATGGGACCTATAAACTGTTTGACCTGTTTCCTCTCCCCTCTGTGTGTGAGCATGTGTGTGAGAGCGGGAAAACCTCTGAGTGGTTTCTGATATGGGGGCTACAGGAGGGGGATGGGGCGAAAGGGGGGCATTTTGAGGGTACCCTTTTGTTTGGCTTGGAGGGGCCCCTTGCAGTAGCTCTATCTTCCCACCCTTAGGCCCCTCCACCTCATGCTGTACCAACTCGCACAGCTGCTCCCCATGCCAGGCAGGCACTGAGGTTATTCGGGACGAGCCATTGGACTCCCCATACCCCTTACTACATCTTGAGTGTGGAAACAGTGGTGCATGTTGGGCTCCAAGCCAGTTTGGGTGCTGTCATAAAATATTGGTAATGGTGGAATTTTAGCAACTGTGGATATGGTATAATTAGCACCCATATTAACCTCATAATGCATGCGGATTGTGCAGTTAGCCGTAAGTTGATGTTTGCTAAGCTTCAGCACTGATAACCGTTAAACTTCATTGATTCAGTGTACTTAATAGGCCTCTCCAGTTCTTGAATCAAACTGAGTTTGCTTCGAAAAAGCGCGGTACAAAGTAAGGTAATTGATTTATATTGTAGGATTTCCAAGAGCCAAAGGAATGGTTCTTAAAGAGGTTATTATGGATGAATGCAAAGAACCTGTTTCTGCTTATCACCACATGATGGATGATAATCTGTTGAACTAGATTCACCGAAGAAGTTTCTGTTTTTTTGAACAGTGCCTAGTGAAAATCCCTCTTACTTCTTTTCTCCACCTTGTGGAAAAGTGTCAACATGTCAGATGTGTTTGAAAAAAGCCTAAGCTTTTAATCCAAGGACAAAGTGGCCTATCTTGTGGCTTGGTATCTCTTGTCTAAATATCTAAATCAGCCATCAGGATTTTTAGGTTTTAGTTGAACCCAAGCTGATTGTTTTCCTGGAGCAAAGAGAACTTTTTCACCTTAATTGGCTTTGACCGATCCATAAACTAGTACCTTTTATCCTTTTTTACTTTATGGCCAAATTTACCACCTCATTCTGATTTAGTTGTGTTTGTAGGCTGATGAGTGTCGATATCCCTGATGACAAAACAGTCACACCACTACTTTCTTTTCAGTATTATGGGACCAGACAGTGCATCTCTCTGCATAAGCCCAGCCACAGCTTCATTCATTATTTAGAGCCCTCTCCACTAGGCCCATTGTATTAAAGAGGTATGATTTGAATAGGAAGTAGCTTCCTGGACCGAGGCGTGTGATGTGTGTGTTCCTCTGTCATTGTATGTTTCTGCGGGCTTCATCCCTCTGCCTCAGCAAGCCAGGGGGCTGAAAGAGAATTTCCATTTTATGAATATTTAATACATAATAAAGTTTTCAATTTTATTCTATTCAACCTGCAGGGGCAAAAATGTGGCAAAGCCAACCCTCAAGGACAGCACACAAAGTAAAGGTAGTCACGTCAATGGAGGCATCAAAAATATGACTAACGTCAGCTCACTACCTCAGAAATCATCTAAGAAAATACCGACAATCACATACACTCACATAAATGTTAGCAATAGTTTTAATACTACATCCTTTTATAGTGTGTGTATTTCCCACAACTCAACCTCCCCTCATTCTGTATTACTGTTGGATCATAGCATTTCCAAGCTGCCCGCTGTGTCCATGGTGACCTGGCATAGCTCTCTGGGAGACACCCAGCTGGGAGTGCCCCTGAATCAACTTGGGATTAGCCCAGGATTGTCTGGGATTACTCTGGGATGGAGGGGGATTAGCAATGACTGCCTGTTGCAGGGGCATAAGGGTCATAGGCTGGCCAAATTGCCCCTGACTCAGATTTAGGGAACAGGAGGCGGATAGAACCACACCCGCAGTGGAACCACGTGCAACCTGAGCTATTCTTGGATACTAAAATACAAACACACAAACAGGATGATGGAGAAAAAAATGTGGTGGAAAAGTACATGACAGGAAGCCAGCAGCGAAGTGATGGTAATGACGATGAGGAGGATGCTGCAGCTGAACGCTATCTGAAATCTCTCAAATCTCTCTAGCAGGTGGATTCATCAGTTAAAGAGGGTTTGGGATGACGACAAATCCCTCTAAGTTCAATGGGGCTGTTCTTCCTTTCATACGGGGATAAATCGAGATTTGAATCACACAGGTCACGCAGAGTTGCAGCATGAAGTGGTTCGGCTCTCTGAAAGACGCCCCATTTAAAAGCGGCTGCGATGGAATGGCATAAAAGCTTACATATGTTTTAATTCAGGCATGCACAGGACTTGATGGGGATGATTTGGAGTGTTGTGATAGGTGGATGATCCAGCCAGGGTGAGACAGGGAGTTGGCGCGGCACGTAGAGAAGCCGTCAGAAGCAGGGAGCGGGCATCCCCTGTGGACCTGCACTGCCGAGATGAAAGGCTGTTTAGTGTTGAAGCAGCAGCATCAAACAACCGCCTCCTCTTGCATCCTTTCCCCCATCCCCCACTCTCCCTCCACCCCTCTCTCTCTCTCTCTCTCTCTCTCTCCTGATTCTCACCACAATATGATATAGTTCTGCACGTTTTTGCACGTTTACCCGGTTGCCATAGTTACCAAATGCTGGAGGTGTCACAGCAAGATAACCCAAGGAGGCATTCACAGATCACCTGAATTCAGTTCGCCTCCCATTTATGTGTTCTCTGCCGCAATTTGATTTATCTGTTTCCCTGCCGTGCAATTCAGTGTGGATACAAATAATCTGTAACATAATGAAGAATGTGGAAATGTGAGTACACCGCAATATGAAACCATCTATTGTACCAGTATATTCCTAAACCCTAGGAAGTGCTTTTGATTTGATGTTTTCCTGCTTGAGCGTCAAAATGCCCCACGCACAACAAAGAGAAGAATTGCAATGACAGAGTCTGTTGCACACCAGGAATCCTCAGCATTCAGCAAACCTTGAGATGTACACTATAAAAAAAAAAACTACAAAAAAAACAATTTCCTATGAATGGTTGAGACAGAGACTGTACATATCCATTTGAGCATAATGGAAAGATAATTGATGACACACTGTATAATTGAAGAGACTTAAAGCATAAGTAGAAAATAACCTGTTTGAAGAAAAAGAAAAAGAAAAAACATAGACAAGTTGAAATACAGTATGAGGCACTCAGTGACAAAAGAGAAAGACCAAACACAATAAAGACAAAATAAGGGAGGGACTGGGAGATAGGGAATGAAGGTAAATGTTGGAGGGTGGGATACATCCATTAGCCTTCCTTGCTCGTGCGAAATGCGCCCCCCCCCCCCCCCCCCCCCCCCCCCCCGCCCCCCGCCCCCCGCCCCCCTACAAGTCATGAGAGTGAAGGAGACAGGGCTGGCACTAAGCCAGACTTGCACCGACTTTAAACACACAGTAAACCCAACCGCAGCAGTTTACATCAGGCCGGCTGAAAGGAGAAGTAGAGGAGGACAGATGGATTGATGGAAATTAAAGTGGGAGGGTTCACGTACATAAGGAGACTTTCTCAAGACCAACACTTGGGTCATTTGAGGTCCGTTGAGGCTGACTGGGTGTCACACTGTGTCAGTTGGAGCTGTCCGTTGAGCATTTGATTTTTATTATTTTTTTTTTTTTTATGTGCTTGCATTTTTCAGTTTTTGGATAACATTGATTACATAAAGGGTTGAATATCTACTGTGTGTTTTAAATATCTAATAATAGAAAAGGAAGCAACCTGATAATTTGGCCCCGTTTTTTCTGTGGCTCAACATGCATAGGCTGAATGATTTATATGCAGTGTTGACAGCTGTGGATGTAATTAGTTTCGTCTTCATTGTTGATTTTTGTTTGATGTCAAAAATTCTTATTTTTTTCTATGAGACATTTTATATAGCAATCTTATTCAAATTTCACTGATTTAAAGTGTTCTAAGACAAGCAGTTTGTCTACAAACAGTGTATTTTTCTCATCTCTCTGCAGAACTCTATTCGACACAACCTGTCCCTTCACACACGCTTTATCCGGGTACAGAATGAGGGGACTGGGAAGAGTTCCTGGTGGATGCTGAACCCAGACGGAGGGAAGATGGGCAAGGCACCACGCCGGCGAGCAGTCTCCATGGACAACAGCACCAAATACCTAAAAAGCAAAGGCCGCATTAGAGGCAAAAGGGTTGGCCGTCCTGGAATTGGAGCAGCGTCTGCTGTGGTGGGGCTTCAGGGGTCCCCCGACCATGGCAGCCCTCCCCAGAAAGGCCTTCCAGGAGCTGGAGGTGCTTCTGGGACAGATGGAGAGTTTGACGCGTGGACAGACCTGCATTCCAGGGCTAGTTCATCAGCCTCCACCCTGAGTGGGCGTCTGTCACCCATCCTCGCTGAGGAAGAACCAGAGGAACCAGAAGAGAGTGGACTCTCCTGTTCCACCTCACCCCACCTCTACCCCTCGCCGACCAGTGCCCGCTCTCCTTCCATGGGGACAGGTAATCGCTGTCCTCCCCTTGAGCAGCTGCCTCAGCTGGCAAACCTGGCAGGTGCCATCAGTCTGGATGAGCAGCTCATGGAGGATAGTTATCACCACCATCACCCACAGCAGCAGCAGCAACACCAGCAACATCCAGCTGTTGGCAGACACAAGCACCAAACATCCGTCTACCATTACAGCTCTGGAGTGAAAGGGCAGAGCTCCTATGGTGCAGGTGTCTATGGAGCAACAGGCATGGGGATGCTGCGCCACCATTCGCCCATGCAGACCATTCAGGAGAACAAGCCAGCCAGTTTCTCTGGAACCATGCGTGCTTACTCCAGCACCAACGCCCTTCAGAGTCTGCTCACAGGGGCTCCAGTTGGGCAGCAATACTGTTCCAAGGACATGATGCTGAGACAGGAGAGGGAAAGCCATCCTATGATCAGTCAAGTCACTAATGGAGTAGGCTCCAACCATCACAGCCACCACCCCGGCCACCACAATGGCCACAGTCACAACCCCAGTGGACCTCATAGTCACAGCTCAGCTCACAGCCATAACAGAACTCACAGCCATACTACCAGTCATAATCACAACAGTGTAACCAACCACAATTCACCTCACAACCTCGCTCACAACAGTCATAACCTCAACCAGAGCCATAACCATACGCCTCCCCGGGCCGCGGCCCTGACCCCGTGTGGCAACAGCAATCAGTTGCAGACGTACAACCACAAAGCTCCATACTTGTACAGCCCCCCATCACATGCCCACCTCCCCGCCTCCACCACCCTCCCCCCAAACCCGGCAGGTATGCTTGGCATGCCACAGGACTCCTGCCACGTGGCTACTGCCCTACACGCGCACCCCCGTCATAGCCATTACCCCGACCCACAACTGCAAGGCATGACTAATGGACCTTACCACCATGGCCAGGGGATGGGGAATGGTAGCATTGGTAGCAACTACCATGGTTATCACCAACCACACCTCCATGAGAGACTACCGGCAGACTTGGACATTGACATGTTCCACGGTAGCTTGGACTGCGATGTGGAGTCCATTCTCCTCCACGACATAATGGACTCTGGAGAGGAGATGGACTTTAACTTTGACTGCTCACTAGCCCAGGGTGTGGGCATTGGCATGGGCATGGGCATGGGTGTGACCATGGGCATGGGAATGGGAATGAACAGTCTGGCCAGTCCGCAGCAAGCCCATAGCAACCAGAGTTGGGTGCCCGGCTGAAGTCTAGGAGAATACAGCCTCCCTCCAGAAAGAACTATCCCACCCATGAAGCACTGTGTTCAACTGTGACATTCCTGACTTGACACAGAGACAATACGACCAACACTCCCGTCTGTCTTTCTCGTCTTAATAATTCTTCTGTCACGCCCCTCCTCTTCTTGACCACCCTTCCCCGCCCGCGCCCCCCCCCCCCCAGAGATCTAGTTCATGTCACATTAGGTTTTTCCTTGTATTAGCTATACTGTGATGACAATCTCTCAGCTGTGCTTGCCCAACATCGCTTCTCATCTACCCTTGAGAACTGAACTCTCAATGCACTTTATTGCAAGTGGGTCACATCTCACAGTGTAACACGTTCACTGAGCGGCTCAGGCAGAGCTTGGCATGTTTTGCAAGGTGGCTGCAGGATTTAATGGGAACAAATGGGGAAATCATAAGCTCGAGTGGTAAAACGTCTGATCTTGGCATTGAATTAAAATTGGACTCTTTTTCACTCACACGCTGTCATAGTCAGCGATGGAGATTTTTTACAATAAATGCTTCTTCTGGTGTCACTGTTAGCTCAAAACCTTTAACATTTACTTTTTCCTATCTATAGCTTTTGAACTTTTTGAATATGAATTAATTCAATATAGTGAAATTCACCCATGATTTGACACTGGTTCTAAAGTGTTAGTGTATTAGTATTATATATTTAAAAGGTCTAATTCTTATTGTTTTAACAATGACATTCACGTAATCATCAGTTCCAGTCCTTTTATTTATAGCACCATGCTTTCAGTCCTTGGCGCTTTGACTTTTCTTTTGGATGTTTTGCAAATGCCCTTTTGCCATTGGTTAGAGAAAATCATCTCTACATCATTAAATGGATTCTATCATCACGGGCTAGCATGCAATTTGGTGAATTAAAATGTCATATCACCTTGTCTCACCTGTTCTTCTCGTGCCACTCTCTCTCTCTCTCTCTCTCTCTCTTTTCTTCTCTCAATCTCTCTTTCTCAGTCTGCCACTGGAGACAAAGTGACCATTTCTCACACTAAGCCATTAATGTGGCTTGATTGAAATTCAGCATCTTGCTTTTAATCTCCAAAGTGATGCAGCAGCAATGTGTCATTATTGAGAATCTAACGCGTTGTCCTCCCATCTCTCACCCCCTCGCCATCCGGGCCGCCACTCGCCCCTCTGACTTAATGTGCCAAGAAAGCGAGACAAAACTGTGATTAACACCGAGTCACTCTGCCTGATGTCCCGCTCTGAGAAGGGCCAGTTTCACTGTCCACTTGCCTGCTCACAGAGGGTACAAACAAAAAAAAAAACAAAAAAAAGATAGACATAAGGATGGAACAAAAATCTGTCGTTGCAGTGGGATCAATCATCAAACTCAGTTTTCATGCTCTTTGGGCATGTGTGTCTGAAAACAGGTGGCGTATTCGTATTGTAAATCATCTCCATTATCTGTTTGTGTTTCCTTGTTCCCATGTTTTCAGTGCTTATACTCACCGTGTCAAATATTCAGATAAGTGCAGGGGGAGGGGCGGGGGGAGGGGGGTTAGGAGAAAACAATCAGCCAATCTGAGTGGCATGAGTCTACGTCAAACAGGGTTGTGATGCCCCGCAGCCATCCACATCCACTTTTTGTGTGTTTATTCTGTTGTCTTGTAGTTGTTGTTGTACTGTTGAAATTCTAAGGACCAACAAGAACAGTGGAGAAATATCCACAGTGGATAAGGATGGAATTCAATGGTGAGATGATGTTGGTAGTGCGGTACGACCTTTCTACACTCCTACACTGTGCGCCCCTCACATGTGTGCGCCGCTTAATTGTCTCTGTATTTGCATGTAGGGGGAGTCTGAAGCTTCTTTCCTACTGGCAAAGAGAAATAAAAAAAAGAGGACATCCCTATTCTCCGGTTCACTCAAATACAGCACACAAGGGAGAGGATGGGAGATGGGGGTGGGGGAGTGTAGGGATGGGCTGGGGGGTTATTGTTACTACCAAAGGTCAAGCACGGCACGGTTTTATCAGATCCATTATTGAGGTAAATACTTATATTTCAGGGCTTTTAGCCACACTCGTTCCAGCTAATCTCGATGGAAAATGCGTGGAATTTTTTTGAAGCAAGTGGGTCTCACAAAGCAGTTATGTTTTAACCTATGCTACAGACATTTAGCAATGCCCTGCTATGGGAAAGAAAGCTATATATGATGTCTAATTTTCCTATATTTATTTATGAAAGAGATTGTCTTTGTCACTCCTAAATGTGATTGTTGTTTGAGTCAACTCCTGTCCTCTTCTGCTTTTTTTTTTCCCCCTCGGTTTTTTAAGATGTCACTCTCCCGTTTCCCCCTTTTGCTGACTTTTATTTTGTACAAAATCTATATATTAAGAATATTGTATAATAGTTTTTAAAATCTCAAAAGAATATCGGTTTTGTTGTCTATTTCTTTTTTAAGAGAATGTATCTCATCATCTGGTGACTGTTAAATAAATGAAATTAAAAGAAAGCTTACATCTGTTGTTGGATTTGTGTTTCAAAGTTCCCTTATAATTCAGAGTCTGAAGCGGATTTTCCTGAGCTTGTCAGGTGCGATTTTCTTCGTTCTCCTACAAAAGAGCTCATGAGATGAATGAATGTGTGTTGCTTGAGACTTTATTTCTTCATTGTGTAGTTTTTGTTTCATTTTGAAAACTCCTTTCAGGCATGCAGACAACCCCTGCAGTTGTGTGACACCGACTTGCTGCGTGGGAGGAGTAGGCTGTATGAATAGAAAAAGAAACGGGGGGGAAAATGGACTTTCACATATGTCGGGAAGCATCTCTTGTGCTAGAGACTGCGAGAGGAAGAATGAGAGAAAAGGGTGAGTGTGTGTGAGTCTGCGAAAGAGAGAGAGAGATAGTACATGACAGACAGACAAAACAAGGAGGCTCCCAGACAGCCAGACAGAGTTGGCAGGATTGGAGTAATAGATGTGTATATATATGTGTGTGTGTGTTTGTGTGTCATAAGGCTTGTTATGGCCCATGAAGCTGTATAGGTTGGCCACAGCTGTCCCATTCCCATTGGAGGCGTTTTCACAGGAGGACTGTGCAATGCTACGGCGCCATACTGCCAGGCCCCAGGGGAGCCCCCCGCCTCTACACTCGCTCAGACATTTATACACAAACGCAGTCTCACACCACACATGCACATTCACACACACACATTTGAAAATACCACAAATTCGCACATTTACACAAAGAGGCACACAGCGTGGTTATGAAACCATGCGCACCGACAGGCATGCTCAAACAGACATTTCTCACTTAGATGTACAGTTTTAATTGACTCCACTTGGTAAAGCATCTCTGCAGGGAAACAAGCACGATAGTAGACGGAAAGAGAATGATATAGTTGTGGAGAGAAGAAGCCAGGCAACTTATATTTAAAGCTCAAGTGTGTTTTCTTGTATTTTCAGAGGCCCGATGAGCTCAAACATGGCTCTGTAACTCTACAAGATGATTTCACATTATAATTTCATAATTAGAGCAAACTGAGTGAGTGTAAGTGAGACTGAGAGCCTGGAATACAGCCAAAGTCTTACTCTTCACAGCCTAACTCTGGAGAAAGATAGTGGTTGAGGTAGACAGGAAGGCAGTCCAGTCCAGGTGCTGTGCCTCAGGGAGGGTCTGCTCTTCTGTTCCTCATTATCTGAGTGAGAGAAAGGGAGAGATACTGTGTTAGAGTGTCATTATTCATCCACTCAAGCATCTGGGAGGAAGTCCTTCCTTGCTTGGCCCAGTGATATTGTTGTACAGACCGCCCTTGGAGCTAAAGGCTGGCTGGGGACACTGCTAACTGCTAACAGACAGACCCACCCAGGCAAGGCTCCAGGGTACAGATGTCCTTGAGTGCTTATGAGGATTCAGCACTTCTCACTTTCCGGCAGAGCTGCAAAGTGAATAACTGCTATATCTCCAAGATTCAATTGTTCATAGAAATGATTAATCCGCCAGTATAGGAGGGTGGATGTTGATGTAATGCCTCCAGCATGAGTGTCCAACACTTATTCACAGCCACTGCAGCCGCTATAAAAATCAATCTTAAAAAATCACCATCAACATTTATTAGGATTTAACATCTCAAAACATCATTTTAAAGATGTCTGGAAAAAACAAAGCAAAAAAAAAAGGAAAGGAAAAGCAAGGCACTAACGTAACGCAAGGTCAAAAAATTTATTAGAAGCATTACATAATATCAAGTATAACTGACTTTTACCATGTCGCTAAGCTCCTTCCACCTATGGCCTGCCCTTAAAACAAATTATTAAAGTTTGAAAATCCGTTTTGAAGCTAGCATGTAGCCATACTGAAAGTGCAAAGGATTTGAGAATATAATCTTGTTTGCAGCCTGAACACAGAAAAGACATTGTTAAGGCAATCTAATCAAGGAGGGATTCGAACATGGATGATTTTATGCAGATCAGTGATAAAATGTAATTGTTGAAATCCCTAATCTCTTGGTGAGAGTCACAATTCTTTTACTGTAACATAAGATGGTGTTGGCCTGAGGATGCCAAATGATCCTACAGATTGTCCTCAGAATTGACTCCATATGGGAAAAGCGCTCAATGAGGACACCAAAAGACCACCAGGGAAGGCTTGTTGCGAACTTTGGGAATGACTTTTTGGATCTCTAAAGCCAAACCTAACAAGTTACAGAAGTATCATGCGCATGCTATGGACCGAAGTGAAGAATCGACTGAAGGCCGCGGCGAGATTTTCAGATAATCAAAATGGAGCGCAGTGCTTATTTCTGCTGCCGAGGCAAAGAACGGTCTTTGTGTGTCTATGTGTTTTAAAGATGTTGTTTAGCCTGAAGAAGTACTGGAAATGCAAATTAGGATCAAGAGAATAAAATATATAAAGAGTTGTATTCCAAGTTCTTCCCAATGTTTATGGAAAGTAGTCATTCATATTATAAAAGGGACTTTCTGCCGTTTAAGATATGAACTGTAGCTGCTCTCAAAACAGCAACAGCATCAGGAACACAGGTAAAGAAAATGTGTTAAAGCGGTTAACAACCTCTGTGGAGTTGAGCTGATGCACAGGGCTAGTGTTAGAGGTGGCGGGATGAAAGGCCTCGGAGAATATTCTGCCAAAAGTGGAGTTAAAAGCTGTGGGTCTGCTGCTCGGAGCGGCACAATAGCAGGACAATAGCACGTTGAAAACTGGTCTCGTGCTTTAACAGAAAGATTTCTTTGAAGGCAAATAGTTGACTGCCGGGTCAGTATGTTTCTCCGAACACTAAAGGGAAAACATTTCCTGTGCAAAAATGAAATATTATGTTAAATGTATTTTTTTCCTGCAACTCTTGCAAATTATGGAAGAATGAGTGGTTTTGTTGGAAGGCTCTACACCCTCCACCACAGTGAAGTCTTTGCATCACTTCTGATGGCTTGATTTTTTTTCCCACACATCAATGTAAACAAACCTTAACAGCATCAGACAAACATTAATAACTTGGATTCAGTTTTCCTCGAGTGTTTGTCCCTGTATTAAAAACACCTGCCAATCAATTTGAGAGTTTTCACTTCCATGATTTTGCTTGTGAAGATGCTATTTTCTTCCATTTTTTGTACCTTAATCATTGGAGCTGAACTGGCATAGCTCGCGAACTCATTCTTGAAATGAGACATTTAGTGCTTTTCATAATAGATGCTTTGGGGATATCAGTGCAACAACCATGCAATCAACAACTTCTTGTCAGCTGTAGCTGAAAAAATAGATTCAATATCTTCCTAAGATAAATCAAGTGCAATTATCTTTAAACAAGTCTAATAATCTGGTGCATATGGTGCTTGATAACAGTATTTATCTTTAATAAGAAAAAAACTACTTACTAATCCGCCTCAAACAGAATCTTGTGATTATCCTAAATCTGTGTTTGCAATGAAACAGTAGCTTTTGTCAAAGTCGCTTTAAGGCTTACATAAGAAACACATCCACAGTCATTTGGATTCAGTCCAACTGTGGTGCGTGTCTAAACAACGCAAAGGGAAGAGGGACTGGATGGCGGACCTGGTTTGCTGTGCTATGTGTGGCCTAGGGAGCTGAACCAGAAAGCACATGTTGAAAAGCTAAACCTTCACCTTGCTCAAGTTTCCTTGAACAAGACAATAAACCCCTTACAGGCTCCAGGGTGCCTATCAGCTCTGACTCACCTCTGCAGGAGTAATGTAGGGGATGGATGGCCTCTGTTCAGTGATCAATAAAGGATACAATGAAATCAATTACAAGAGATGCCCAACAGTCGCTCTCTGCCCGAGATATATTGTAAAGCAATAAAACTTCATGAAATCTGCCCCGGGATTGGGTTGCATGAAGTGCTTCTAACTTTATCTGTAAAGTCCTTCTCAGTCTCTACTAGCTAGTTTCAATATGGTCGTTTACTAAATCGGATCATTAAAACCAAAACATCTTAGCCAGGGAAGATTTAAGAAATACATCTTAATACTGTTGCTAAGAAACGTCTGCAGCGCCAAAAGAAATCAGTTATGTAGGCTCAACAGATGTAACATAACATAAATAGCCAAGCAATATTTAAATTATAATTGACAATGTAAATGTAAATGTAGGTATGAAAAATGCGAGGCTTTCAGAGTTATTGGTATTATTTTTGAATTAAACATATTCTCCAGTCTTTGGTGAACTCAATGTCTGTGCCAACTTGTTTTTACAGAAACCTTGGTCCAGCTCTTGTTTACGTACTTCCCTCCCTTTCTGCCTCCACTGAAACCGTTAAGCCTGTTGTCTTCAGTCTTGAGTTGAAATATTTCATTCACCTACAGCAAGGCCACAGGACTCCTAGCATGACCAGTATTGGGCCAAGGTCAAATTTATGTATTTCTTTTCTTTTTTAAATAAGGAGAACTGTAAACTCTGAAACAAAGATGATGCCATTAAAAAATATATTTTCCATAAAATCATCTTACAAAAGTAAAAGAGATTACATAATCAATGCAGGCATTCTTTTGGTGTCCAGGCTCACTAGGTTTTTCCTGATTAAAAGAAAATGACCTGCCAGGAAATCTTCCTCTCATTCTCCTCGGCGTGTTATTAACATGATCACTGGCCTTAATGATTCCAACAACCCCCCCCACCACCACCACCACCACCACCACCACCCCACCCTCCTACCTCCTCTCCCCTGTCCCTGTTTAACCCTCTTTCAGCTCCAGACAAGACAGATGCAATCAGATCTTTTTTCGTCTCTTCCATCACTGGGCCACTCATCAGGAGTGGGAAATGAGGAGAGTAGTGTATGTGTGTGTGTGTGTGGGGGGGGGGGGGGGATGACACAATTAATGTCAAATTAATGCTCTTCCTGAGCACAGGCATCAACTCACCTCCCTCTTGTATTCTTCCTGCGCCCTCAACCTCCCTACCAGCGTCTTCCCCTCACAGCTTCCCCCTTTATTTCCTCCCAACGCAGATCTAGCCTGTCTCACCCCTCCCTCCCTCCTGCTCCTGTCTAACTGCACGCAGCCTAATCTCACACATAGGGGAGCTCATCTCAGTGTTGTGCTACTGTTCCGCAACTAGCTTAGCTCACTTGCACACAGGGTGTGGAGTGCTAATATGGGATGGGGGTTGTGTGGAGGGGGAGACGGAGTGGGGGCCTGATTGGTGTCTCTAATTACGGCTTGATACTAAAGAGTAATTAATGAGTTTGTGGCTGATGGCAGCAGCTTTGGAGCGTCAGATTTGATCGCAGGAGATAAGAGCTGTTTGTGCTGAGGCCATGCAAGATCCCACAGGACAGACACACACAGAGAAATACATTGAATGTGCTTGTTATAATGGATAGTTTCCTGAAGTACGCTGCAGAGGTGAATCCAGGTAAAATAATTTATCTCATTATTTTCTTTATTAAACCAAAGTACTCTTCACAAAGAGGGAAAGGAAGATAAGTAGGTTTCAGTCAGCCAGTTTTTATGTTCATTTTCAGTTTGCAAATATAAATTACCTGAGAGGAGGCTGCCAGAAACTTTTTTAAAGTTGGTTTACGGATAAAATCAAAATACAACGAGAGCAATGGAGACAGAAAATCATGAAGGGCTACATGAAACATGTGACCTAAATTCATGTTTTCCTTCATCATTTTTCACTGTTTGAGGATTGTACATGTATAATGTTTCTTCTTCTGCAGCGCTAACCCGACCAAACAAGTGAATATATCATCTATTTAGCATGACGAACAGCTTTTGCGTGACATTGGTGGAATGTGTACGACTATATTTTGTTTCATTTTGCAAATTTTCTTGAATTTTTTGTTTAAATTTGCACCAAATGCCAAAAGAAACTCATTTGATGCAGATTTTGAGGCCTTGACATTATGGTAAGTATCATAATTTTCATCGGCTGTTTGAATACACAATAATTATTTTTGAATTGTGATTCTTCAGTTGCACTCTCGTTCTGTACATTAGTTCTCAAACACTTAGGACCATGCAAAAATAGATACAAGCATATACGCTAACACTGAATATGCAACCGAACAGTTTACAGTGACAATTTGCTCCCACATAATGCCTTGTATGCGCTTTGCTACACAGACGCACACGATTTAACTGAGATAACAAGAGGACATTGTGAATTCACCAAATGTGTCAATTTACATTTTACAAGCTGTGTTCAGTTAGTGAGGACAAAATGGACTCCTCTGATTCCGAAGACTGGTCCCATATTCATTTGTACATTTGTTTGTGCTTTGTGCCGCCTGTTGAGCTCATCTTCTGAATACCTGACTCTCCTCAGCAAAAATTTTTTTTTTCCTTTTGCGCTATCAAAGGAGCCAACATTACTTTAAACTATGTACTAACTGTAACCGTGTACTGCAGGAAACAGATTTCAATGATGGGGGTAAAAATCCAAGTGCAAATTGAATTTAAAAATTGAAGGAAAAAAAAAAGAACAAAAAAACCTAAATTGTGGACCATTGTGATTAGAGGGTCGTGTCTGTATGAGAGATAGATAAATAGTGACAATTCGAGAAAGAGAAGTAGGCAAAAAGAAGGACCAAATTTGAAGGACAATATGTGTGCTCGTGTCTGTGCATGGCTGCGAGACAGAGAGAGAGGGAGCTTGAGAGAGACAGCGTGCTGAGGAGTGTCTCTAAAACAGGGGCAGCTGTAGTGTAGTTAATGAGGCCTGCAGTTGAAAGCCCAGTGTGTGAGCGCATTTTGTCTGTCAGTGTGCGTGCATGCGTGCGTGTGTGTGTGCACTAGCCTGAGAGAGGCATAGAGAGACTGTAAATGTGTGTGTCTTGTGTGAGCGAGGTGAGTTGCCCAGTGTGCAGTCTTGCTTGACCCTCGGTAATCCTGTCACCTGGAACCAATGGGCCTCAGAGAGATGAGAGCAGGAGGGAGGGCGTGGGGATGAAACAGAGACAGTGAGGAAGAGTTTTTAAAAAAAGGTGGCGCCTCTCACTCAAGCGAATAACTGGAGCAGACTTTCAGCACGGCTGCTAACAAGCGCTGTGTCCCTCCTCCACTCTTTCTTCCTCACTCCCTCTGCTACCTTTCATTTGTCTCCTTCTCTTTACCCCTCCATTTCTTTGCCCTACTCTGAGTGCCACTTTAATGAACACTGTGTGTGTGTGTGTGTGTGTGTGTGTGTGTGTGTATGTGTGTGCGTGTGTGCGCGCTCACACACTAGACAGGTTACTATAAGAGATGCCTTGCAAGATCTTCTGATTTTAAAACCTTATGAGACAAAGGGATAGAAAGAAAGAAGCCTCTGGTGAGACAAGCTCCAGCTTTTCACAGATCAGCCCCACAGGGGCCTCAGCTGACAGGCCATGTTTGTACCCACATGCAAGGCTAGTTACTAACAGCTGCCCCTCAGTGGCTCCTTACTGTATTTTTTGTAAGAGATGGTCACTATAACAACAAAGCAGAGCTGAAAGAATTGCCTCCTGATGAGATATACTTAGCTGTAAATGACTCCCATTTTTGAAGAACTTGTGCTCTTTCTGTGAAGAGGTGAGAAAATCTTATCATCCTCATATGTGTTACTCTCATTGAGCACTGCAAAGATTTGGTTTCCATCTGCTTGGTTTTCATGCAAATATTGCAAATTAAAGAACCTGAGTGAAAATGATGGATATTCAAGCGACATTTAGAAGTATTGCAAAAAGGCTTTTACTCATGGCTGGTGTAGAAAAGTTGGTGAATTAACAAAAGGAAAATATGACAAAGCACAGCGGAAATTGAAATCATGGTGCACGTGAACCATGTGGCTTAAACATTCACTTTTGCTACTGAAGAACCTGAAAATAGCAATTATGCAAAAATACTTACTAGCGAAGCAATAATTGATCTGATTTTTTTTAACGAGGCTTTATTAAACAAGTCTTTCTCCAAATGTGGTCTCTGTTTGGGAGTGGTTGGTTGTGATTTGTGCTTGACAACAGTGTTGACTGTCAAATACATTTTCAAGACAAGATGTTATAATGTGCCCCTTGAGAAAATGATGAGCCGACCAGGGCTTAGCTGGTTGGCATGCTAATTTCAGTGGAGGAAAAGGCAAATTAAAGACAAGAGACAACTCTTAGATATTAAAGGAGTTTGATGCTGAACATTGGCTGTATAGCAAAAGCAAAATTAATAAACAACTAATTTAAATGAATACATGAAACTGCCATATTTCACAGAAACCTCCCCCACCTGCTGTCTGTTCATCTACTAGTATCTCTTTATGTATTTCATACACTATTCCCATTTACAAACAGTCAAGGACATAAACAAATCAAGTCTTTTTTGGACAATTTCACCATTTATTGAGTGAGATATGAATGTTAAAGATGAGCATGATGACACACCCTTACTGTGGAAGAAAACATGATAAAAGCCCCTCACATTAGCATGCTGCTGCCTGCTGCACAAGAGCACAGGCACACCCATTCTGCTTATTATATTTATGAAAATCCTGCTCCTTCCACATAATATACCATACTGGCATAAAAACACTTTTTTTTTCTGTTGTTTCCACTTTTGGTAATTTTTGGCTATTTTCACAAAACCTGTCTATCGTGCTTAACCCCAACATTAGCAGAAATGAAAACCCAGCAAATTAAGGTTTTGGAGGAGCTCCAAGAGGAGCTCCAAGTACTTGTTGACAGCGGTGTAGTTACTGTGCAGTTTCCTGAGGTGTTGGCATCGTATTCAGGTTTCTGAGTTTTGATATGGAAAAAAAAAAAAAGCAAAACTTGTACTAATGTATTGTTTCCAAAATCCAGAGCACCGGACTGATAATTGTTTGTCACAAACTCAAATTTTTACATTTCATAGTGAGATAGAAAAAGTCCCAAGATTGAACAACTAAGTTTGACTCTGTCTCTCAGTATTTGTAGTCTTTATGATAAGCGAGGCTATATGCCACTTTTCTCAAAATAAAAAAACCTCCTTTTTGTTCGAAAACCTCTTTCAGATTACTTTTGATTTGCTTGAAGAAATTAAAAAGAAACTGGTTTGATAAGAATTTTGAGAATTTTGCTGTAAGGAATCAGTTATTTTTTCTCTGTTGCTTTGCTGGCAGTATGTTTTTATTTGTGAAATATTGAAACTGCCTAGTGGACTAACAAAGGCAAAAGTGGAAATGGATGCTAGGAAACGTGGAGCTGAGTACTTCTGGTGACTTTGCCAGTGGAGAGGTCTCTACAGAACAACAGAGGTCCCCCTGGTGAAAACAGAGGTCCCTGTCGTGGAGCTCTGCCATGGGCCTGCCTATCAGAAAATAAAAGGGGGCTTCTGCCAGAGAGTGTGTATGATGATGGGATTTGGAGGGCAGGTTTTTTTTTTGTTTTTTTTTGTCAGCCTGTGAGAGTAGAGCCCTAACAGGCAATCACAGTGGAGGTGGGTGTGTGTGAGGGCATCCATCATAATATTGTCTGCCCAAGGGCCAGTTTCTCACACACTCGAATTATAGAGATAGCACTGACAGTAGCACACACTGTCACTCAGAAATGTCTGTGCACGATATATACACAAACAAGACAAACACACACCCAATCCCCAAAAAATACAGCTCTGCCAGTGTACCCCTCAGACACACACATACACATGGCCATGCCAACGCCTTGTATATTGCCACACACCTCTTAGACACATAGCCTCACATACTCTCCAGACACATCCCCTTCTCTTCACACTCACACACACACACACACACATGCATGCATGCACGCACGCACACACGCAAACCTTGCCTTTTGCTATTCCCTCAGCAGCGTGCAGGCAGACAACGTACAGTGTGTAGTACAGTGCAGTGTGGTGTGGTAGCAGTGGTGGTGATTCTTTGCTGAGAGGAGCGGTCCAGTCTAGACGGAGGCGATAGACATCTCATTAGGCTCTTGCTCGCTCTCCCTTCTTTACAGCACCCGCCGGCTAGCAAACTGTCCTCACTCTGAGGGCCAGAATAGAGAGGAGAGGAGGGAGAAAGATGATGGAGGAGAGGAAAGGTGGTATGGAAAGATGCGCGACAAGGACAAAAAAAAATTGAACGGGAACGAAGAGGGAGAGGCAAATGAAATGAGAGAGATGGGGGAGGGAGTGAAGGAGGGAAAATTAGACAATGATAATAGTAATAATAGTCTTGATCCTCCAGAAGGCCCATTCCCAGAGGCTCTTTCTCTCTCTCTCGCTCATGCTCTTTCTCTCCTTCAGTCCCTCTGCTGCCCTCCCTCCTATCTTCCCTCCTGCTGCTGTTTCACTCTTAATTAATTTCTCACTACTCACCAAAGCCCAGAGCTGTAGCTCTCCTCAGCTGGCCTCCGAGACTGCTCTCAGATCTGCGCTCCCTTTGCCTCACAGCTACAGCAGCTCGTCTCTGCCTTCACCACATTCGGTTTCAAATCAGCGCTGAAGGTAGGGCCAGCTCTGTGACATTGCCACAAGGCTCGGCTCTATGCTCAGATCAGTTTCACTTGCAAATCGCAGTTAGGCTATCTGCTCTGTTGGCTTTCTGCAGGGGTCAGCTGATTTGCACTTTGGTGTGTGGCAAAGTCAAATGGCCCGAACTCAAATTAGATTCCTTCCATAACCACAAACCAAAGTGTGACTTTTATACACTACCCTTTATATACCCTTTGTATAGAGTGCCAGCCTATCCTGGTGATAATCCTGGAAAATCCAAACAAATTCAATTCAAGACACAAACTTTTACAAATTTCTTATGAAACTGAGGTAAAAACAACAGCATTATATATGGTGGCAAGATATTAAAGAACGGTGCTAGTTTATTTTATTCTATTACTTTTACTATCTGTAAAAGTGAGATGGGAAAGCAGTCCTGAGTACAAGTAAGATGAGGTAAAAGATCATACAAAGGTTCAGAAAACAGTAAAATTATTTGCAGAACTGTCGTATTGAACTAATCACAGTTATGGCACTAGCATGGATATAATTCGGTGAGCAGTTTATCAGGAGGGTGGGTCAGCCATCTCTGATTCACATTCATTTTAGTAACATATTGGCCCCAAAGAAGTGAAAGTATGTCATATTTCAAAAGAAAAACAATGCACTGATACAAATTATAACCAAATAGTTTTGTGAAGGCCAAGTTCATTTCTTTAATATCCCTTTTATGCTGGGCTGTAACCTCCTGGATTAGGAACCCATGGTATATGTACATCCATCAAGAGTCCAGCTGCATTTACTGAAATTGCGGAGTCTAAACTTCTCTACAGCGGGTTTGTCCATTTGAATTGTGTTTCCCAGATTTCTGTAATTAACTTTACAAGTGCAGCGACGTAATAAACTGAACGATCTTGTGAGTAATTGCTGGAATACGCTCGATTCTCAAGACCAGATGCATTTAATCTCTGATGACATCAGCAGCAACTAAAAACACAAGAACACACAGACCCCGATGCACATATAGCTCTCTGACCTTTGCCTTCCTCCCTAATTCTCTGCTCATGGTAATCCAAGCCCACAGCAAACCCCATAGTGCTCACTGAATCCATTCCTTCTAGCTACATACTGCATCAAGAAAAGAGACAAGGACTCTAACCTTAGGTTTCCCACTGCCCACACACACACTCTCTCCCTTCCACCCTCCCCCTCCCTGATTCTCCAGAGCATCGGGTGTCTTCCCTTAGCAGAAACTGTTCAGTCCGCTAAAGGAAGGATGGTAGGACATAAGAAAAAAGAAATCAAAAAAGCAAGAAATTCAGCAGATATTCTCAAGGTCGTTCTACAGCGCGTGTTAAGAGAGATAGAGAAAGAGAGAGGAGGGAAAAATGCATGGATGGGTACAAGGCCAGATGTGTACTGTAATGTTTCTCAGGGGAACCAATCATTATTGGCCTTTAGGTTTGACCTTTAGCCCGCATGGCCAGTGAGCCTGCCACAGAATAATATTTAGTGGTGTATAATACTCTACACTGTTCTCACAGGCCTACTCGCAGTGTTTATCTATCTCCTTTGAGACCACTTGGCTTCTCCCACTCACTCACTGCACCTCAGTTACCCAAATTTTCTCAGCCCTCTGCAGTAACCTGATTTTTTTAATGCAATCTCACAAGATACCTGGTTTGCAAACTTCAAATTTTTAACCGTTTGTTTCGATAGCTGAAGTGGTTTTAAAACTCATCTGCATCTACCAGATTTCAACCAGCAACCAGGTTTCTTTGTGCATGTAAAGATAATCATCCTCTCCTCTCCTCTCTCCTTTGGTTAAATGAGCCACAGGGGAGCATTAGAGAAGCCATAACCTAGCAGCTGGAGTTTACAGCTGGGTTTAGAAGGAGAACAAGAGGAAGAGGCAAAAGCGAAAACAGTAGCATTTCCACTTGGAAATGGCAAAAAGATAAGTGTGCAGGGAGAGAGCCTGATGCTTCAAGTCAGTACTCATTTTATAGTACTTCACAAAGAGTATCCATCTCCCCGAGCTTTATGAGGACATTTACACACACTTCTCTTCTTGTTGTGATCAGATTATTACGGTAGTATAGCCTCTGTGGGCCTGTGAATGTAAGCATGCATCATACTGACAATCTGCATGTTTAAGTGGCAGTGAAGCTGTGATGAAATGTGAGGAGGGATGCTGAATGGTCATCCAAATTGAATAACAATATGGTGATGTAAACAAATAATGAGGTAATTCCAAACACATATACTTTAAGTGTATGAAGATATTCTTTGTCTTTCTGTGGATTCACGAGTTGAAGTTTCTCCCCCACATTCACTCTTCATGTCCAGTCAGAGTCTTTGTTTGCTGTCCTTTCACATCTGGACCCCTCAGGCATCAAACCGGTCACTTGAACTTTAAGCTGGAAAGAACCAATACCAAAACCTGGACTCTTGCTTCGCTACATTTGCAAACCGCAAACTGTAATTTGCAACACGAGATAAATTTCCCATTTGCTCACTTTGACACATTTTACTAATCATAACAAATGCCTTCCCTTGCCAACCAATTCACAAGCATGCAAGGACTTGCAAATTTAACTGCACTGTTTGCAAGTAGTTTTTTGTAAAAGCACCTCTGAACCACATAAACTACTCTGAACTCAAATAATACTGAAACTCAACCATTTCCAAATCCCAAAACAATGTCTTGTGCTGTGGACTTCTGTGAATGCAACCATAAAGACACAACATACAAAAAAATAGACATCCATCTTATGCAGCTTACTGTTACCTTCTTTTGTTTGCTAACCTGATGGCATCAACTTACCCCGATAAAGACAGGTCATGTCAGAGTCACTTGCTCCCAATAACCATCTGCTTCCAATTATGATTACATTGTTTGTAATCACATAGAAAGATATAAACTTTAGCGTGATAATGCCTTTTGCTTGTCACTGGAGCCTAGGATGTCTATCACAGGACATAATTTTTCTGTCAGCATTAATCAAATAATTAGCAGAAATAATATAAAACGTTATTCATAAGGTCTAATAAAATTAGCATAGGATAAGCAGTCTGTCTCTGATAGTGAAAATATGACAGCATCCTCGTCCTGGAGGTGGGATCATGACACAAGCGATAAACTTTGAAAGGAAGTGGTGTTGGAGGCAAGAGGAGACGAGGTTTCTAATCCAGATCATTTAGACTGTTCTGTATCACCCAAAAATGTGAAGCTTCTTTTAACTGTAAATATGAGAAGATAATGAGATTTGATATCATGCATACAGGCTAATCTGAGATGTTATTTTTGATACAGTTTTACACATTTTCGCTACCATTTAATGTTTTATGACAAGTCTACCTTGGCGTCTGTGCATCATAGAAGCCATGACAAATGTGACCGTCTGACTAGAAGGTGGCATCCTGTGGAATCTTTATTTATCCCCCATGTTTATACATTTAGAATAACACCGTTAAAACATTAGGAAACAATATCTGATGAACCTGCTGTTGGCATGTCGCTGATGGCATCTCCCTCAGACTGACTCAAAAAGTGAACTAAGCTGTGACCCCTCATTGTGTGGGGAAGGAAAAGCTACCTCGGGTGAGACGGTATGGGCTGAGCATTGGCAGACGAGCAGGCCAGGTAGACGGGGACTGCTCCCTCCAACCTGTGAGTGCTGACACTAATTGAGAGGTGTATAAAATATGGATGATGTCTGTGGTGCTTCACCCGACCACCACTGCCGCCCCCCTTGCTCTCCCTCTCTCTCTTCTCTGCCTTTCCTCACATCCTCCGTCTGCCTGCTTGAGTGACTCGAGATCAAAGATTGCATGCAGACGCTGTGTTGGCATGCACATGCCCCGCTGCACTCTAAGTATATCAGGGACGGTATATTCACTTGGTCAGTCATACCTCTTGCACATCCCTGAGAAAGTATTGCTATAGAGGAAGCAAAATCTGAATGTGTAGTATTATAATTACAAATAAAAAACAAATAAAGAAAGAAGACATTTTCAGTATACAGTATGCATTCTCTATATTTGCATGCATACTTTATGTCCGTGTGTGCCTCTGTGTGTAATTATAAAATATCCAAACAGGGAAAAGAAGGAAAATGTGGGATACATCTTTGAAATCAAAATTCCCCTCACTTGAGGACTATTTTAGTGCTAAAATTGAGGGTGAGGTTACTTTTTTGGTGTGTCACATTATCCACATCAGAAGAAACATTTTGGTGGTGAAGAGTTATGGTGGGCAAGGATCTGGTGGAAGAGGAAGTGGTAAACTGCAAAGACACGACCCGAAGGACAATCTCAAAAGCCGTACATTATTGACCAATTTAGGTAGCTGCAATTGGTGGTGAACAGGATTATGGGAATATGTTGACCACTTCCCACCACCAGCCACAGTTGAACTAAACTGACCTAAGAAATTATGCTCATATTGAACAGATCTGGAGTTTGCAGTTCACATTCATTTCCAAATTTCACTGTGGATACAGAAAGCAGTGTGTTAGTTATGCATCAAAGCAGACAGATGTGGAGGTCAGGTTGGTGGAAGGGATGTGCAATTCTTAGCTTTTAAGGTTTAGTTAAGGGTATGTGTTCCATCACAGACCAGTCATCTTGATTTTTAACTGTGGTATCTAAGCTCTTCCTCCTTCCCTTATTGATAAATCAATAGTACTGTTAATGGTGTGCGTGGATAGATGTATGAATAAAAAATTCTTAAAACAGCACCAAATCTTCAAATGACAGCCATTCAGGCTTTTGTATAATTGTCCGATACCAGTGCTCTCGCTGGTGATGGTATTGGTGAGAACATGGAAAACTGGGTTACCACCAACCGTAAGATTTTTTTTTTTTTTTTTACGATTCAGCAGGAAACATGGAAAAAGCAGCAGGAAACATGGAAAAAGCAGCTGGAGACAATGTTTTCAACTAAAATATTGGCTTAATTAGCTAGTGAGCCCTTGTAATTTCAGCCGCCAAAATTGATGGCTGCTGGGGGTTTCATTGTGTCTTCCTTTGTCTGAAATCAAGAACCCAATGTTTTGCAAATTACTGACCATGTTATTTCAATAAATTGCCCATTTAGATTTTTACAGATGCAGCAGGCCTGGTGAATAGTCTTGGATAACATTACAACTTTGACTAAACCAAAGATTCATCACATTAGGAATACCAGGGATGTCTGATGGCAAAAGGGTTTTCCAAGGTCAGGAGCACACTGACCTTCATGCAGTCAGTTGACTAAAAATACTCGGTAATGACTGACGTTTGCAGTCAGTATATGTTATTTAGTGTAGTGGGTTGGGGGATAGGGGTAAGTTAGTCTGTGAAGGTTTTCACAAGTGTAATTACACAAACATCTTTTCATGGGTGTGTGTTTTTCTTGAGAGGAAGCAAAAGCATGGTGAGGTCATATACTTGCCCTGCAGCTGGAGAGGCGATGTTTAAAGGCCAAGGGTAGAAGAGGGATGGCACTGTGGTTAAATTTAGGGGAGGGGGGGGGGGGGGTCAACACCAAGAAGGACTATATTCACTGGGGAAAAGTATAACCTGATTTCCAAACTTGTCCTTCCTCCATTTCTCGGTCTCTGTGTTTTGTGTTTCCTATTGTAAATGCTGCTCATTTACTCATCTTGTAATCTCATTTGCATTATATTTTTCCTGCTTAATCCCTTTCAGTTAAATTCAGTTCAGCTCAGATAAAGTCTGTTATTATAATTCCATTGAAATGAAGAATCTCTTTGACATCAGTTTTATTTTGAGGAGTGAGAATCAGAGGGGTGTTAAAGTGACCTTTGGACTGCAAACGAGATATTGGCTCTTTCTACTGCCTGTCGAATCCTTAATCATTTTTGACTCATTAATCCAAAAAGCAAATGACTAAAACTGCACCAGTTGGCAAAAAAAGGGGCCCATGCAACACAAATGAGAAATTATTGTTGGTAAAGCCCATGAGTAAATATGGCTGCAATCATGTCAACCAGGTAAGTTATCCAACAGACTGTGTCGAGGCTCTGAAAAGGTGTTAATAGGAATATTTCAAAATGAACAACTTAATGATGATGGTTGATGATGGTGATGGTGATGGTGATGATGATAACAGGGCACACGAAATCATCTTGGATTCAGTGTAAGAGATGAGCCACACAGTTAAATTAATCTCAACATACAATCAGCAAGGCTAAAGCTGGCACTTTAGCCAGTAACCAATAACTTAACTAATAATTTTTTTCATCATGTAGGCACTTGGTTACTGATTAGTCAAAAGAGAGAATGGAGAGAAGGGACAGCTGCAGGCGATGGGGATAACTGGGAAAGTAAACAGGAAATGCAGGGAAATGCAATGTCGGGGTGACATTAAATCTTATCTGGTCCAGCACAAACAAGCAGAGTTTGAGGTCTTCTTAATGAAAACAGTGGGATCCCTGTATGAAAGGGGTGGCAGACAATGCACTGGTACAGGCCATGGACACAGTGACAAAAAGGAAAAAGAGACAAACAGCTCATACTCGGTCAAAGAACACCACTTGGTACCGCCTCACCATCCAGGAAAAGCAAATTTGAAAATGCAATGATCTCTTTTTGAAAGCACTTCATATTTCAGACGAAGGTGAATAGTCTGCATGCACTGGTCAGTCATGTAATCTAACTGTTCCTCACAAGCCTGTAGGGATGGCTTTTACTCAAAAAGGAAAGAAAATCCCAGAAGGCAACAAAAATTGGATCAAAGATCACATCAAATCTTTCCCCACAGCTGAATCACACAACTGCAGGAATAGTGCAAGGCAGTACCTAGAGGGAAATCTGGATGTAACAAAGGCATATGTTCAACACAGAATGAGGCTTTCACCAACCCACGAGAGATGCATGCAAGTACCGTGAGTGGTTTTAAATGGTTTTAATGCAATTTAAATGCCACTTACAAAGAACAATGCGACCAAAACAGCAAGACACAAGCCTGAGAACACAATAAAAGATGAGCACAAGAAAAGCAATGAGGAAGTGCTGACCGGTCTGTGGAGAAACATGAGCAGTCTCTATCACTGAAGGAAGCTGAGCACCTAAGAACTGACAGTATAGGAGGCAGGCACTGAAAAGGCAAACTTCTACACGTGGCATATCATTGAAGGGGGCCTTAGTTCATCGTAATAGATCACTAGATACATGTTCAAGTATGTGTCCCCTCTTTCAGAGGCTCAACATGAGGTGTAGTCTGTAGTCTGACACATGTGGAGAGCAGAAGAGGAATGCTGGTTTTCGCGCCAAGTGTCTTCATGCCATAAAAAAAAAACATTTATCTCAAGAAGAAGTAAGAAAAACGACTAATAGAATTAAAATCTGAAACTCTGTCCTGGTTTGTGTGTGTTTGCGTGTGTATCTCTGACAAGCACTCGCACACACAGACACACACTCATTCCCTCTTGTCCCGGTTTTCATGAATTCCAGGAGAATGTTGCTTACCATCAGCACATTGCCTTGGCTGTCACTTGTCTTCCTGCTCTCTCCAATGGCTGGTTCACACACAAGTGGGATATCATGCCTGTGTGTGAGTGAGTGTGAGGACGTAATGTGTATGTGTGTGTGGTGTTGATCTGATGTGCAGATACACTTGACTGTTAGAGTACATGTACATGTGTGTTTGTGCATGATCAGCTGAAAAGCCAGGCATTGTTCTGAAACTGTTCTGTGGAACAATGCCGGGTATCGCTCAGTGGAAGCAGCCCATTCTGTCCGGGAACAAGACATCTTAGTTTTGATGTTATACCCGTGCTCAATTTTGCCCTTTTCCAGATGATAAGTAACATAAGCTGACACCGAGGTCAGCCATGCAGTCAATCGAGAGCTGTCGAAAACCATTCAGGCCCACTTCAGCGGTGATAAACCCCTTTAAATCTCATTATCTCCCTCATCGGCACCTGCAGTACATTTTCCACCAAATGTCACATTATAATTTGTGAGAATCCAAACTATTCATACTTTTCTTGACTGCAAATGTGAGAAAATTAGACTTTTTCTGCGACCAGAGCAAAATAGGGAGTCAGGTGAGAGGTTGTGGTGGAAGGTTGGCTTGACAGACCACAGGACTCTGACACTTGAGCCTGTTTGTTGGTCATGTGGCTTTTATCCAACACCTTCCAGGAAGCTTAACTGGGTGTTTATTATTGTCACCAGGACAGTGCATGGCCTCCAACCATAAGAAAGTATTTCATTTGATCCCATCTGTGATCTCCTTTTTAAAGCTAACCATGATGTTACCATCAAACCAATATCTTGGCCAGATCTTTGTTATTGTTATCATGATGATTGAGGTACAGTACACACTCCTTGCTCCCATGGATCCAAAAGTAAAGATAAAATTAGTTATATGGTAGTGTAGGTGTGGAGACTTTGGAGAAAATCAATGAAGTCAGCTATAGCAATAAGTCAGGGCCCAGGAGAAAGACATGGCAGCAGCAGAAGGACAAAAGATAGCGGTTGCTGTGAATGTGCTTTCTCACGGCCTATTTACTTTTTTTCCTCCTCCTTAAATCATTCTAGTTTTCTGTCCCTTTCACCTATTTTGTCTTCTCTTAATGTCACCAGCCTGAACTCTTCTTTAATTCCTATGAACGATAGATTAATATGAGTTTATACTCAAATATTTACATGTTTCTTGTGCTTTTTTTCCTCATTCTCTCCAGCCTATAACATGCTGTATCATTTGCATCAAGAACTTGAGCAGGTGGAAAATGCCTTGCATGAAGAATATACTGTAGCTACATCTGCTTTGAGGGGAGAATGATGGCAAATTTATTTACATTAGCAAATTCATTGGGCGACATCTTTTGAGATTGCCTACATGTCCCACGCTACTTGCAAGTTAATCATCAATCATCAATCTCGGTGGTATTACATATACTCTATAATACTTAAACATTAACCTAATCCTGCCCTGGATACCCTGAGATCTTTTCCTTCTCATGCACTGCTTGTGGGTAAAAAGCAAAAATATCTGATACAAATACGTTGTTGTAGTAGTTTGCATGTTAATACTGTTATAATGGTGTCAGTTCAACACAGCATCACTGCTTTTGATCCATGTTAAGGTTTTAACCCTCGCCAGCAATCTGTTGCCGAGAAAAGGTCAGCTTTTTTTCTTTCTTTAAAAATTTCAATGTTTTCTGCTCAATTTTAAGCGTCCAATAGACCATTGTACTCCTGTTCACTAGCAGGAGAGGCACAAGTTCGGAATAATAACCTTGTTTATTGCTCTGTTCCATTCAGGTATTTCCCCGACTGTCTCAAAAAGCCAGCACTCACACTATAAATTCCCGGAAAAGATTGAATGTTGCCGTTATCGATGTCTTTAGTTATACTTATGCTTCTCAAATTATTGAGCGGCCTTTCTCCCTGCACTGTGGCCTCTCTGACAGCTGTCTACTGCTGGTCTTGGTATACACAGACTTTTCTGCACACAGATCTGCCAGGGACCTCTCTTCACCTTCCAGTTAGCAGCTTAGGTGTTACATGCACAGAAGTTCACACTGTTCCCCCAAACGGATTCCCACCCTTTCCTGGCATTTCCACTGTGAACACACATCCAAGTTGTGGATGTATATAAAGCTCCTGGGAATTGAACGTGGATCTCTGCTGTGTTACCGTGTTGACTCTCTTAGTGCACTTGGAGGTTACCTTGATGTTTGGATCCTGCTATCTGCGCTAAGAGAGGCCCTTCCTCTTCTTCATTCTGTGGTGCCAAATACTTTTAAATTCAAGCTGGTAAAATGAACAGTGGAAATTTTGATATGCAAAAATAAATTATTCTGTGAAATTATAAATTTTTATTTCAATATGCTAATATAGTTACATTATGGCATAGTTGCAGCTATAATATTTCATCACTGCAGTTTCAAAAGCCACTCCTCACTTTCCTCCATTTTCCCAACTTCTTCTCTAGACCCCAGATGTCTCTCTTCAACCTCCTACCTCCCCTGTGTCATCTTTCATACAGGCCACAGTCTCTCCCTCCATCTCTCAAATCATCAGTTTCTTTCTGTAACCATCCTCCCTCTCAGTTTCTCCCCCTCCCTTCACCGTCCTCCGACTCCCTTCTCCCTACTCACAAAGGTTTTTTGTCGTCTGCCACTGTGGCATGCTAACACTCTGACAATGCAAGGTGCTGAATAATTGATGTGTGGATGTGAAAGTTTGATGCCTGACTCGCGGGCAGATTGAACCTGCAGGCACCATGCCTTTGCCCATCAGCCGACTCCCTGCTCTCTGCGCCACTCAACACTTTCTTTTGCGCGCACACACACACACACACACACACACACACATACAGATACACACACCTTAGCATACAGTACACATATCTCCCAATAGACTCCTCCACTTCTCTCAAACTCATCGTAAAACCTCTCAGATATTTGCTGCAAGATTCTGTAACTGTTACACAAAGAAATTGACTTGGAACGTGTTGTACTTTTACCACTACTTGGCCTGGCACCTTCATGATACTGCTGGAACACACAGATGCAATGTTGTTGGACATAAAGATTATGGTATGAGATGCAAGTTGGAAACACTGTATTCATGCATGTGTTAACAGAGATTTTTTTTTTAATTTCTTTCAGTTAGTGTCAGGTCAACCCTGAGAAACACCAGGACAAAAGAATATTGCGGCCTGAAGCTCACAATGTTCATGATTGGACTCCTTTTGTTCACTGTGCACATTGGACGCACTAGTGTTGCACAAAGAAGAG
Organism: Remorina albescens; assembly: GCA_034769265.1. Taxonomy (NCBI): domain Eukaryota; kingdom Metazoa; phylum Chordata; class Actinopteri; order Carangiformes; family Echeneidae; genus Remorina; species Remorina albescens. Next base: position 7,056,391 of record CM068486.1, read on the forward strand.
GATCTCACTTTATGTGAACTACAGTATAGAGAATAATAAATAGTGCTACGCTGGTTTCATTAATCTTTTGGGGTACCATGATTTTCCTGAATTTCTCCTGGTATGGCTAACAAGAACATGTCTTTTTAAATATTAGTTTAATAATACTAAGACTTTAGCTGTAGGAGGTCATGATTTCATTAGGCTTAGCCTCTCAGCTTCAAAGATGGCGTGCTGTCATCAAAGTAGGGATGATAGCGCCGAGTGCTGTGTGTACAACGTTTGGCAATCCTGGTTCTGTGGGCAGTATTTGCTTTATCCATCTCTGTATCCAAAATACTTTAAATACTCAATGGAAACTGATTTTGTTTAAAACCAAAAAACTTTATCCTGCTAAAAATCTCTGTCATTGTCAGGAGGATGTCCTGTAGCCAAAAGCAAGGGGCCATATGGTCTGCTAAGTCTTGATATCATTTATGGAGCGATGTCTGTGAGCTAGTTCAGGCAGACAGTTCGAGCCATACTAACATCACATATCCCACTCTTCATAACCATCCTCTGGGCATGCCCTCTGAATTTGGCGATATTTAAACTGCAGAGTCTCCCAGCTCTCCCTCTGCCTGTCAATGCTTCTGCTGCTCTGTGTCTATTTTGCTGCATATTCTTTGCCCCCACCGCCAAGCCAGCATCCACCTGCTGGCACTGAGGGGGGTTCAGTATGTTTTGCTCACCATTCCTTGACGCCCCTGTGTAAAACTATCTCCAGGGAGTGAGGAGGTCGGAACCTGAGGACCAAACATGTAACATGTATTTGCTGTTGCAACAAACACCTCTAATGTGACTTGCCTGACTGAGATGTGTAATAAGCATCTTCGAAATGAAATCAGGATTATATTCAGGCACAAGTCAAGTCCTTTTGAAGTTAAACATAGGACGGTGATGAAACTATATTACATGACTATGCTCACACTTTTAATGTATTTATGTTTGTCACTGAGGCATGCTAACTGGATGTAAAAGGATCTCAACATGAATATTTCAGTCATTCCATCATCTAATTAAAGGTGTGAGAAGTAATTGCTAATTGTCTATGTGAACCAAGGAACTTTAAATTATATTAGTGGGGATTTGCAAGTGCTTTTAATTGAAAGTCTTAATTGTTTCACCTTTGTAATTTCAAACATTACTTAACATTTTAAATGAAGCTTTAAAGTCATATTTGTAGTTTTTAACAACTGCTGCTCAATATCAAGGACAAAAAGTATTTAACAATCACACTTTTCAGCATTAAAGTCAGCGTTGACATGCTTCTATTTGAAATGCCTTGATAGAGACATTTTTTCTCTAATCTACAAGGTCTCCTAAGTGTTTGTGCTCCTCCAGATATACCGTGGAATGAGTGTTTTATAGCCTCAGGATTTGCGACTGATATTTCGCCGTTGTGTCAAAACTTAAATGGGCCAAAAGTGCCTCCATGAACTCTCCTTCATTTAGTGGAAATAAAATGGCTTAAACAGCAGGAACCTCTCTCCAGGTGAGTTTAACCTGTTAATGAAGAATTCTGCTGCAGACTCAACAAAGAGCTCTCCACGCTTTCTGTGAAGGTTTAAAGCAAACTTACATAGATTGTACTTTGCTTTGATATGGTCTTGCCTAGAAATTACCTATAGCTTATCATTTTGTCTTGATGCTGTTTTACAGTCCACTCTCATATATTTACCTCAGGGATACCAGGGATACAATTTTCTGCTGTTGTGTACTAGTCTAGTTGAGATACCAACAAGTTCAGTATGACACTTCATTTGTGGTGTAAAGATGTTAACTCTTACATATTTTTGGACATTAAATGATAACATTTTACAAACTAACTAACTAACAACGAACTTTCCCCCATTTTGGCAGCCATGTTGACGGATTTGAGAGGATGATATTTCAAATTACGGAGAGCTAAGAAAGTCCCTGAAAGCCCCCTCTGAGACGTTATGGTTGAGCTCTAAAAATTGCCCACTTTTGTGTTATCGATTATATATTTTTTCTACATACGAAGCTTCTTGGAATGTAAAGAAAATAGAAATAATATGTCACTGCTGTGTGTTTATTCGCTCTTTTTGTATTCCATTCCCGAACATATGTCTCCACTATGTGTCACCTGTCTCTATTACGTGTCTATTCTTTCGGCGCTGCGTTCAAATTCCTACATTTACGTAGTCACCTGAACTCCTCATTACTGTGTGGGGCGCCATATTTGAATTGACAGTAAACTGTTAATCAAGAAAACTGTATTTTTATTCAATATTTTGAGGCGATTCACCTTGAAACGTCAAAATGTCAGAACGAAAACAACCAATCCTCTGACAATTTAGATTAATCGGACAAACCAAGGACAACAAGTAAAGCTAACAGGGCAGCGGCTCCAGCTCTTCCGGCCCTGGGAGGTAGTCCGGCCGGCAGCGAAGCTCCACAGACGGAGACGCCGCGGAGCCGGACACCGCCGACCCCACCGGCAGCTGCGGACTTCAGCCTGGTGAGGAAACGTTTCAGCTGGACAAGGAAACAATGGAGTGAGTAGGAAAATATAAATACACGGCTCTGACTTTAAATGTAATTCAAACCCTATAGAGCAGGGGCGTCAAACTCATCACACACAGGCCGATTAGACCTCGAGCTGGCCGGACCAGTAAAGTCAGAACATAATAACCTGAAAGAAATGACCCCAGCACACCTCAGCTTACCCGCCTTCCCTCAGTTTGGTATGGCAGGCCATAGCTAAAGTCTTCATCACCGAGAAGACTGCCAAACTGAGGGTGATCCAAACCTCTGGCTTGTATGAAAATGAACAGTTAGGACAACCACTGTCCAAATCTGACGTGAGCCTTTGGTAATGAATTGCAACACAATACCTCCTGGTGCAAAATGCAGTGAAATGTCCTTTATTTGCAACCTTTCCTTCCTCTCTTTGAATTTTGTAAGGACATCTGCTTTTTTTCTCTATCATTGATGGCAGGCCATTTGTAGCCAGGCTGACAGCTTGGGCCCGGTCCACTCCGACCCTGTGCGGCACTGCAACGACTTGAAAATGTCATTTGCTGTTGTGGTGTCCATTGTAGGTGCCAACTCAAGGAACTCCTGTGTGACAGTCAAAGTCTCATCTATACCATGAATTAATATGACCAGTGGAGCAACACCTGTAATGCCTGCGCTCCCATCGATTGCAACCAAAAATGAAACCAATGACTTGACTTGGTACTTCATTTGGCTGTCCAAATTCGCCCAACAGTCTGAAATCCTATTTGCCACAGTGCTTCTTGTCAGGCAAATTGAAGCAAAAGCTTGTCACTTCCCAGGGAACAGGATTTCTGCAGCCTTCAGCATGCATGTTTTCATGAACTCACCCTCACAGTATTGCTTTGACACTACAGTCACTACTTACGACCATTTGTTTTACGAACATTCAGGGATACGAACAGAGAGAGCTGCAAGTTAAAATTGTGTTTGGATTGCTCCCCCTGTCGACTGTGAGCTCAGATTTTGTTCTGTGTGCCTCTTCTACCTAATATGAATTTGGGTTCTACCCACGCTGGGCAGCACCGTAGCTTACACCACCCCAGCATCACAGTTGTTTGTACTTGTGTTAGCGCTAAGATGTGCTCCATTACGAACAAACAACTTACGAATAATTCAGGGTACGAACGGCCGAATATTACATTCTTTGAGTACTGAAACCTGCTACAAACACACCAAGCACACGTTTCCCCATTCACCTCTATAAATAAATAGGAAGCGGTCCATTTTTCTTGGAAAACACTACAATCTGTGTCCACTTTTCTCCTTTTTGACAAAGACATTTTTGGTAATGAGGGTGTCACAGAATGTAATGTTGACAGTACAAGAACTTGTTGAACACATTATGATAACAATTTTTTATTTTTTTTTACCGAGAGCTCCATCATGAACAGTCTGCTAGCTTGACGATGTTGTGTACAACCCCACAGTAGAGAAATTTGAAATAGCAGTTACTTTTATTGAAAAATTGCAGTTAATGTCTTGTCTGTTATTTTTACACTTGGCGTAGTCATCCTGCGGGCTGGAATCGACCCTCTGGTGGGCTGTATGTTTGAAACCCCTGCTATAGAGGACACACCACTGCCTCATGATTTTTTTTTATTTTTTTTTTACACTTGATACCCAGACATGTTGATACATTAAACAAAACTGACCCCTTCAGACTGAATGTCACGGCTGAATCTGATACATGTGATAGGCATGAAATAATATAAGTATATTTTTAAGTGTTTCAGCTGATGGAGGCATTTTCTGCCCAAAAACACAAACAGAGCAACATGCTCCGCTAGTGTGCCAGCAATAAAAAAAAATGTATCGGAGACTTTAAAGCCCATAAAACAATCCTATATCTGTTGAAATGTACACTTCAAAAAGATATTTTGGTGCTTCGTCTTCCTGTTAAAACAAAGTAAATGAAAAACAAATGAAAATAAAAGTTAACTATGGGAAGTTAATGTGCTGAAAAAATTTTAAATGAACCATACAAGCACATCATGCATTATGAAGAGATCATGTTGGAGTTTTAAGTTTTCTGGGCTTTTTGGATAATATATAGACCGCACTATTCACAGATTTTACCACTCAATGAAAATTATAGAATTAGAATTATTATTAGGCAGTTATTTTCGTTTTCATTGCAAGAAAAATGAACAACATTCAGACACAGATTCTGTTTGTTAATAATATAATTGAAACTACCCAAAAAGGACAAAAATATTATTAGAGTTTGTTGCTCAATAATAAAAACCAGTTCACTGTGGTATATATGTGAATAGTTTTGATTTGTCGTACTTACAGTATTACACAAAAGTGATTACAACTACAACTTAGTTTTCAGTCTGACTATTTTCGCTACCTATGAGTATGTTTGTATCCATTGGGCTCTGTATGATGGCATCTGAGCCCCTTCCTCTCGATCTTCCTTCCTCTCTCCCTCTGTTTACTGTATGTGAGTGCATCATGGAGGAGATGTTCGGGCCCTGCCTTCTGATTTATTCATGATATGACTTTTAATATAATTTACTGGGACATGGGAGTCTGCATCTCAAATAGGCCTGCAGGCACCTTTGTGTGCCTGCGTGCTTGTGCATGTGTGTCAGAGAGAAAAAGAAAATGCACTTAAAAATGCACATGAATGTGAGATTTTGAATATGAGTATCAGTGTTTATATGTAGGTGTGTGTTTGTGTGTGGCAAATGGCACATGATATTACATTTATGTGTGAGGATTTTATTAATTTTTTTCCTGAGGGAGGGATGAAATCGTGACAGATTGTGTTTAGGCATGTGAAAAAGTGGACCTCATGATGATTGCCTATAATTGGGCTGTGATTGAGTTATCGGACAACAGTATGAAGTCATTGTGTAATGGCCAATAGCTTGCAATGGGGGCTGATACAATCTGTTTAGCAGCACAGGGTGTGGAGAGGAATGCAGAGGGAGGTGTCTAGTTTCTGTGGTGGGTGACTGTTTTGCAAGCCGACATGCATGTGTATTTATGTGTATGTGTTTTCTTTTGATTTATTGCTATGTATTTGTCAGTACACGTCTGTCAGCTACAGTAGCAAAGCCACTGAATGTTGCCAAGGCAGACATAAACATGCAACAAATATAAAATTAGTTTTGCCTACTCAATGCTGAAATCCAACCTGAATGTTTTATTCTTACTAGACTGCAGGATATATTCAATCTAACGGCCACAAAGACGTACTTCACATAATATTTGTCAATTAGCTCTACATATATGCGCAGAGGTTTTCTTTTTAGTCTAACCATACCTATTAGTGATTATAATTAAATGATGAGGAATAGGTGGGTGGATGGAACAGGAGGTAGACAGAGAAGGGGCGGTTGGAAAGAGTGATTTAATTTGGTTATGATCTAATTTGCTTTGATTAAAAATGTATGCAAATCCCTCTTAGCATAAGGGTTCAGTGTGGAGAGGCGACACCTCTCTTGCTCTTTCTCTCTCTCTCACTGCCGCTGTCACCCCCTCCTCCTCCACTCTCGGCCCTCCTCCTCTCTCTGTCTGTGGCCACTAAAGTGAGATGTGTGAATAGGAGAGTGCAGTGTGTACATGTGTGCATGTGTTGTTGGAAGTGTGTTCTTTTTTTAAAATGGTGAGAGGGACCCGCTCACATTGGGTGTTATTGCACCTCGTATCTGCTGGCTGAGTGTCTGCTACAGGCTGGCTCTGAGTGTGAGGTGATCCTGTGAGATTGTGTGTGTCTGTGTGTCTGTGTGTGCGTGTATGTGTGTGCGTGTGTGCGTGTATGTGTGTATGTGTGTATGTGTGTGTTTGGGCTGACTGTCTAACAGTGAGCTCTGTGTAGGAGTGACTTTGCTGCCTATGACTCCCAGAGGTTGATCCTCCCCACAGCTTACAGCCAAACACAATCTCCTCTTTTCAGTTTCCTTCACCATTCTTCATTTCTTGTTGATCATTCTTTTTCCTTTACCTCTCTGCCAACCAATCAGTCACACATCCATAAATGCACACACACACACACACACACACACACACTACAATATCCTCCAACTGTCCTATCTTTTGTGCTGCCGGCCACTGAAAACCCTCAGCCTGAGAAACAAGCCTCACATGCAGAGTATAGGTGCATCTGCATTCTGAATGTTTTTGTGTGTGTACATCTAGGCCAACTAAATAACTGCATCTATTTGCATTGGGACTCGGCGTATTCATGTCACTCTCCATTTCTCCCCATCTCTGTACTCTCCGTTGGTCTGTCACCACTACCTCTCCAAGTTTACAGTAATGAACTCTGGTTTCTCTCTGTGCTCTCGCTCTCTCCCTTGCCTGCCTCTCCCTCTCCCTCTCTCTCGTTAGCTTGACTTCAGTCAGCGAGGCATCCAGCATAGCTCTCCGCCATGTAGCGCCACTCAGCCAGCCAGCTTGGTGGTGAGTCAGTTAGCCTGGCCTGTCAGCTGTCATGAGAGGAGGATGACCACTTAGTTGGTCAGCATCACCAATCCGGTGAGTTGACCAGTTCATCAGTAGAGGCAAGGGCAAACTTTATAACACTCTTGAGTCAGTTATAGTTAGATTTAGACACCACAAGTAAGAATTCCAAGTTAAACCAAGTCGGTTTCAGTCTTGGCCAGTTGGTGTTGAATAGTGTGGTGTGTGGTTTGTCATTAAAAGCCCCCATTAAATTTATTTTAAACATATTTAATTCTTGTTTTCTGGAGCTGGGGCATCACAGTGGGGGAAAAAATTCAGAAAGAAAACTGTAAAATAATGTGGTCTTTCATGAGGTATGGGTATTTTTTCATGATTATAATAGGAGTTACTTTGCAGGGTCACAACTGATTTTAGCTAACGTTCTACATGAAATTTTCCTCAGATTTTATAGATTTTTCCTCAGTCTTCTTGCCATTTGCTGGTAAATTCAAGCAGAAATTAGCAAGACACAGTGTTGTTTTTTTTTTCGTTGTCGTTGGTTTTTTTTTTTTTTTGAAACACAAACATATTTTATTTTTTAAAAGTGGCTAAAACTAATTTTTGAGACATCATCACTCAGCCCCTGGTCAGACAGTCCTGATAGTGTCACTTAACACCCGGCATTAAAATTAGTTCACGTGTCTCGCATGATTGGATCTACCTTCCCTGCTCTGTATGAAACATAGATATATCTGTGGCCCTGTTAAAATTTGGTATTAACATCAATCTTTACTGATCTGATCACAGGTGGGCAGCTCTACATACAGCTGTATTGACGACACATTTGAGATCTGAAGACTAAGACCACATCTTAGATACATGTGGCCATTGATTTTGCAGGTTGACTCCAAATTACAATCTTTTGTAATCTGTCTTGCCTTGGTTTTGAAACTAACCAAAAATATTCGACTATTTCAAATGGATAAAGCTGTATTCAATTGTAGGGCTGAGTGTGCAGCAGTAATTTGCTCAATCTCGCCATGCCTCCCACTGTCTCGCTCTGTCTTTCTTTGTCAAACACACAAACTCACTGACAACAATGCATACGGGTCTGTTTGCATTTAAAGCTAGGAAGTGAGATTCAGTCACACCAGGTCACCTGATATGTATTTTAAAAAGACACCATGTACATTGATGGAAATTATGGAAGTTATGTTTTCAGGTTTGACTTTATTCCCATCATTCAAATCAGTCAGTCAAAATCTGACACTTTATCACTCTTTTTCTTTTGGTCAGTAAATCAGTCACATAGTTCAGCGAGTCAGTTGGTCAGTCAGTCACTAACTCCAGTAACGCCATTCATGCAGTCAGTGAGTCAACTCAGTCAGCCAGCCATCCGGGCTGTGTCTGCTCTCTTACATAAGCAAGGCGACAGATGCTGAATCATCAGCTGCCCGCTGGAATGCTCTCTACCCAGAGGGTGCCAGGAGGGAAGGCAACACACACACCTCTGAACTCCCTCAAACACTCACATACACACACAGTGAACTGCATGCATTCATGCAAACACACCCAAACTCACACTGCACTGTCGTGCCCTATTTCACATGAGACTCACTCCTCATGACTGAACTCCAGAAGGGAGCGAGAGGAGAAGAGAGGAGAGAACGAGAGAGGTTGGGTGTGAGACAAAAGAGAGAGAGCGAGAGAAAGGCTTGCAGATAGACTGACAGAGAGTTCAAGAGAGAGAAAGAAGAAAGAAGAGTGAGATCTTCCCTCAGCTGTCTGTGAGGGTTTTGATGTGGTTTAAAAGGTTTTTTTATGTTATGCAACTTTGAAGCCGAAGCTTTTGATGTTTAGTTTGCTAGTTTGTAAACTGGCTTAAACTCTCTACCTTCTTCCTCTCTTTCTCTGCAATTTATCTGATTAGTGCAAGGAACTTGCATCACTCTCTTTTTGCCTTTGTCTTGAACGGGAGAAGCAATTGAAACTGGAATAACGTTCCTATTTGCCTGCCTGTCTAGCCTTTCAAAAGCGCGACTGAAATGCTGATGGAACAATGACAACTATTTCTCTCCCTTTTTCCCTCTTATCTCCCCATTTCTCTCACTACCTCTTCCAATCTCGCCTCTCCACGTCCTCTCAGCATGGGTGATTCATTTTTCTCCAGCACAATATAGCACAACATGGGCTTGCCACCATCCATATTGCCACAGTGCTTATTTGTTGAACACTGGGGATTTCATAAATGTATTTCCACTCTCTCCTTCCAGTGATTTCCTTCTCTGCCTTTCGTCCTTTTCCTCTTTTTCCCCTCCATTCCCCTTTCCTATAAAGCAGCAACACCCGTTCCCAGCTTCTCCCTCTCTCTCTCTCCTTTTCTCTTTTTCTCCCTCTCTTTTCCATCCCTCTCTCTGTTCCCCTCTCATCAGACGAATGTAAGAATAGAACAGGGGAAGCCCTCTCACCTCTCCCTGCATGCCGGCTAATTAGCATATTCATGAGAAGTAACATAAATTATACATGAGATCCGGAGGGGAAAGAGAGGCAGAAGAATGAGACGCGGACACACAACCTGACACGTGCACACACATACACACCCACACACACACACACATGCATGCACACACACACACACATACACATGCACACATGCACATACTCGCATAAGCATAAACTGCACAAATAAACACACACATAGACACATCCTCACTTTCTCCTCCTCATACCCTCTCTCAATCACACAATACAGACGGAGGGATACAGACAGGTAATTGCTGAGAAAGTGTGTGCAACAGTACATTGGCAGTTTGCAGAGGAGATGGCATACACAGTATTGAAAGGGAGAAGGAGAAGTCATTCTCAGTCAAAGAGAAAATACAGTGAGAACAATGCGCCGCCTGGCTATATTTTCTCCACACTTGAAGGTAACAGGGTTTAGGCACTAAATGAGGTTAATGCAGCTAGGGTTAATGCTAAAAGGAAACTAGAGAGGAGAGTGTTAGATTGAGATAGTCTTTGAGGTCAGAGATTTACATGATAACCAATAAGAGAGAAAACTAAAAGACTAGAGGGTCCCTGAGATTATTTTAAAGTGTGACATCCATGTTGCAAGAAAAATCACTGCTTGAATAGCTTAACAGAATTAAAACTTCTCAAGTTCCTCTAGTTGTTATCTTTTCCTTTAGAAAACTCTTTAGGTAAAGCACTGTCCTTTATACAATACCATAATTGTTTTAAATCCAATTACTGTGTTTTTCTCAGTTACATGATGGATGTCCCACTCTGACTCAGCATACTGATAGATGACTCAACATCTTTATCCACATATATCATATTTACATAGGGTCCAAAATAAATGCAATGAGATGTAGGTTGACTAGAGGTTGGAATGGCTTCAAGACTCATGCTCTTTAAGTTAAAAAGGATTTTCTTTTGCTATGAGAATAAAGCTGCAGCTATAACTTTTCATGGCCGCATAATATTAAAAGTCTTTATTCCTTCAAAAGTTAAAATTCTAAAGACTTGTCATGCTGAACTTTGTTTTTCAATATTATCTGGAGTAAAAAATTATTAATTTGACAAGTGATTTAATTGTATCAAAAAATAATCAATGGGCTCTTCGTGTGAAAAAAGTGACACTTTGAGTGTATTATTTGAAAAATGCTTAAAACACAGAAGATGTTTTCAAATCAGAACTCAAATATAACCTGTTATCTTTCATACAAGAGAAAGAAAAGCGGCAAGATTGAGAAGTTTGAACAAAAGCCATTATTACTTTAAAAAAAGACAATTTATCTATTACACAGTTTCTTATTATGTTTACTTGCCAACTGATAAACTGAGTAATCATTTCAGCTCATACTGTCATACCTCTATCAACTTTGGCAAAATATCATTACCAGGGGAGAGGCAGTTTAGGTAGTTGCATATTTATGGACCACTGAGGGTTCAACTAAGGATAACATGGGTTCATTAATAATCAGATCAGATACAAAAGGTTTTTAAAATACTTTGATTTCAGATACACAAAATCCATGAAAAAAATGGGAAGCCCCTTGTGCAGATATTTAACATGTTGGCTGTTTATTGCTTGTTATCTAAATCGAAAGCTTCAGACTTTCCTCAGTACCTTTCTTCAGTCAAATAGATTTGATTTATGCTGAACCATTTGAATTGTATATTGTATTGTACTTATTTGAATAACAGCAAATGGGTGAAGGTGTGTTGAGTAGCATTCTGCAAATAGTCAGACTGTTATGTGACGATCATAATTCTACTTCATTTGTGTTAAGAAAAATGTGCTCTTAAGGCTAGGGAGCTGAGCAGATCAGATTAAAGCGAGATGTGCTTTTATTAGATAATGCTGGGCAGCATAGATCCATATGGTGCAAGGCAAGAGACTGCAAGGCAAGACTGGGTGATAAAAGTTGCATTGAAATCATGTCGATATCCAGAAGTATAACTACAGCCTGTAGTGAGGTGGAGGCAAGTGATTTCAGACTGCTAATGCCATACATGACAGTATGTTAAAGTGTATGATGTTACAGCTAAAAGGTTCCCCCTTTGGCTTGCATAATGCTCTTACACTCATCACTGAATCCTGCACACTAGCCTGCAGATAGGCAGTAGGGATCCTGCCATACATGCTTAAGTGCTTGCAACAATTAGTTGATTCTGGGTGGTTTGGATCTAATTGAAACACAAGGGATTGTGAGCAATTGAGAGGTTTGCCTCTCAAATGCAGATGGAATATTCATGAACGTGTTGTCAGGACTTATCGTGTTCAACCATGTTCTTCATGGGAGAGAATCTGCTTTCCTTTATCCGTCAGTTTCCTGGATCCATTAGTTTCTTAATGTAGAAAAAAAAGGGTAAGATTGGATTTCCTCATCTATACGTCAAAGAGGTGTTTGTGAGAACTTACATATGTTACCGTGCATGTGATGCTTCTCATGAATTTATCATATGATGTATGGGTATGCAAAAATTTAAAAATTTGCCAGTATTTGTGTTTGTCTACAGGAGGGTGCGTGTGTTTTGTTATGCGCATGTTGTAAAAGACTGCTCATTGGGAGTGTAACAGAGTTTTCCATATCAAACCAGCTCTCATCTAATGTACACCTGGCAGACCAGTGCACAAAAAAAAACCTAAGCATGTAAAGGGAAAAGTTGATCATGGCGCCTCATCATACATCATATTCACAATGTAAAACAACACCTTTTCATAGTAAAGACACAAGCTGGTCCAACTGACAGTGGGCAGGTATTGACCCTTATCTTTCCCTCTCCCATACCTGCCTGGCCTGCAGGTCCTGTTTTTGATGATTTCATATTTTCGGCCGAATAATGTCATGCTCTACAAAAAAAAAAAAGAAAAATCAAAAACCAATTGTGTATCACCCAAAGTGTGATGGGGTCATTTTAAAGTGAAAACAGGCCTCTTTCAACTGAAAAATTTTACATTTAATCAAACTAGATAAAAATATACATAGGAAACATATTCAAAATCTGCTGTGAGTATGGTAATTTTTCAAAATGCACTCTAGTTGCACCGTAAAATGATGGTAGTTTGCTAGTTAGCAAGTTAGCATTACCCTGTGTCTTGTATGTATTTCAATATTACTGTTTTTTGGAGAAGATTTCCTGTCTCATCAGGGGGCTTCCATAGTTTTCACCAAAAGCAGTTTTACTTTTTCATTTCAAATGTGTGTGTGTGTGTGTGTGTGTGTGTTCTCTTACTGCGGGTGGCAGGAGCTAATATCAGATTATGGATGTAAATTGGCAGAGTGGCTCTCTCTCATTATCACTAATAAGACTATGGCCTCGCTCTCTGTGCCCTTTCTCTCTCTTTCTCCCTCTGCCTCTCCTTCTATGGTCGGTTAGATAAGAGAACGATGAGCTGATAGTGAGAGAGAGAAGAGGGTTGTTGCAACCCTGTTCCTGAAAGCAAATGATTTCAAATTGGTCCACGTGTACAAGGGATGACACACACTTATTAACACACACACACATATCTCACACGTCATAAGCAAAGACAACAAATGATCCCAATCTGGGGTTCTGCAAATTATTCTTATGTATAAAACCTCTTTTAAGAAATAAATCCTCTTCACACCAAAACCACCTTCTTCCCTTTTTGCCTTTCTCTCTCTCTCATAATGCAAAGTGTAACATGTACACACCCACTCACTGTCACTGCGACCCCCACCGTCTTTGTCTCACACACAATTACACGTGTGCACACCATCATTCTTCATCCATCAGTCCAAGGATATTACACTAAATTACACAAAGATTTATTTTTAGTCACAAAAAAATTCTGAGGCAAAACTAATGTTGAAATGTACAAACTAACACTCAATTGTTCTCACTACGTATTGTCAGCAATGCGCTGCACTTCATGATGTAACTAATAAATCTGTTTGTTGTATATGAATTTCACCAAAGATATGCATTAAGATTAACGATGCCAGAAAGACACGGAAGCAATTTTTCTGGCAATGTAGTCAATCATGTAGCTGCATGGATATATGGAGTTCAGAGATATCACCCTAAGTCATTTCGACAAATGCCTGTTTGTTTTTAGTACATTTACACTATTGTGTGTGCATTTGCAGATTAATTTTTTTATTTACGGACATGTCAAATTTTTTGAGCACATAAACTTTGATTGAAAAGTGTGTTCTACCCTGTATTGATAACATTGTTCTAAGCAAAAGACATAGACACAGCACCGACATGCAAAGTGAATGCAATTGTATTTTTTTTTTCTCGCAGTCCTCTCTCTCTTTCTGTCTCTCTTTTCCTGTCTGTCTTAGTTGTCTCTCCATGGACCATATTCGCTCGGTAATTACATTTCAGCCATTATTCTCGGCTGACATTTCTGTTCGGTTAATCATGCCCATTTTGCCATCACGCGCAGGTCAAAGTGTGTGAATGAGAGGAGGGTGCGTGCGTGCGTGTGTGTGTGTCTGTGTCTGTCTGTGTGTGTTTGAAAGACAGAGAGAGAAAGAGAGAACCTGAAAGGTTGAAATTACATGTGAATCATGCATGCCTGCCCGGATGTCTGTTGTGAACTCCCACTTGACAGTATGTGTTAGACTGTTTGCCTTAGCTGTACATTTGCATGTATAATCATATTTATTCATCTGTCTTGAATATGTGTAATTAATGTGTCAGAATCTGAATAGAATAAGATTTACAGGCCAAGTATGTGAACACAAACAGCGAGTTTGGCTCTGGCTTTCATTGAGTCACATCTCAATTGGATCACACTGGTCAGCTGTCGATGATGGGGATGACATGAGAAGTTTGGCTGTTTTTGTCCCTATAGTTTATCATGCCAGTGCACATGACCAGTGTAATGATGTGCAAAGCGATGATGTGCAGCAACGCACTCTACCAAGAGGGTCACAACCCTTGGCCTTGGATGCATCCGTACATACACTTGCATGTGCATACGTGTGTCTGTTTCAAGCCAATCTGGCTGGCGTCTGCTCACTCCTCTATTCACTGCAGGCCGTCTGCTGTCTTTTATTTCTGCTTTAATGACCTATAAAGGGACTGTTACTTTTTAAATAAACCATAAAGCATGGGCCATAAAAGGGGAGTGCAAGGCTGGGCACAGGCCAAGCTCTGAGAAAATTGTGTGTCTCAGTGTATATGAATGTACACTGGGGTGTGTGTCTGTGTGCTTGCACATGTTGCATATGTACCAGCACACAAGGCTAAACCAACTGACAAACAGATATTATAGTCGATGAGCTCTCTGGATCAGCTGTGTGTCAAATACAAGTCTGTGAAATGATAAACCGACATAAGTGGTGACCTTGCTTCACATAGAAATGAGTGGGTGGGTGAGAAGCAGGTCCAAGGCTGGAGTTTGTTTGTTTGTTTGTTTGTTTGTTTGTTTTTTCAAGCCACTGTCTGTGAGCTGCTGTTGTGGGTGTAGAAAGAAGCAAGCCTGGGGCTGCTTCAGTAGCTCTTCATACAATGAATAAACCCCTTTACAGCAACTTGTATCACGAAGGACTCTTTTATATTCCTACGACTGACACAGGAAGCTTATGAAAGTGCTTAGAGATGCTGAGAAGTAGTTGAACCAAACACTACTGACAGTAATATATGGGTCTTAATAGGTGCATGCTGGTGATATCTGCAGGAGGTGTAATTTCAGTAATGCTTGTGACAGAAAAAGGAAAAAAAGTTTAGGAAACAGTAAAGTGTCTGTCTTAGAAGAAAGTACTTTGCACCATGCATATTTACGTCTTAGTTAGAGGATTGTGTGGGTGCAAGTCATCCTTCCCTGTCTCTCACCTCTACTACCTCCTTACGTGCTGCAATTCCAAAGCTGAACATAAAAAGGGGGGGAATAATTGCCCGTTTTAGCTGAGTGTAACGTCAAAAATGTGTGTCGCTCACGCAGAGCTTCAAACGGGCCCGGCAAGGAACAGAGAGCAAATTTTAGCACGCTGCGTTTAGGACATCAAACAGGCCGCAATCAACCGCTTCGCAGGGAAGAGGAGGGGTGACAGGAGGGGCTCAGAGGTGGCAGCGGTACTGGGGCGGTTGGGAGGGGTGCTTCATTTCCTTTAACGTTAATGCACTTCTTCCTCTCACCCATAAGAAGAGATTTAGCTACTTGAAGCATCAATCCAGAGAAACAGAGAAAGAGAGAGGCTGAGTGTGAGAGAAGGTGTGTGGAAGTGAAGAAAAAGGTGAAAGAGATTACACTGGAAAGGCCAAGAGGTGATGTGAAGGAGCAGATGGGTGGACGATGCAGGGTGAAAACACTGAAATCCCAGACTTTTAAAAAATATTTCCCCAAGATGTCATCATCTGTTTGCTGTATTTTAATGATTAAGACGCAAGCTCATTTTCCAGGCAACTGACAAAATAGAGGAATCCAGCTTGTTGCAGTGCTCCTCCACTGCTGCTCAGCCTTCAAAAGCAGCTGTTTGATTGAAAAACTTTGTGTGTTAATTCAGAATAAATTTGAGTGCTGGATATCCGCGACAAGACCATAAGTTTCATAGCCTGAGAAAATAGGCACAAAATGTGGCCTTGTAGCTAGCTCTGTAAAAAATTGTTTATTTTCATTATCTATTCATCTGCCAAGAATTTGCTTATTAATCAGTAATGATCATTGTCCGTTAAATGTGACAAAACAGTGAAAACTACAGTTTAGGACCAAAGTTGGCATCTTCAGATTACTTGTTTTGTGCAACTAAGAAAGACTGAAAGATTTTAAAGAAAGTTTAAGCCGGAGAAAAGAAAGTCATTCTCACATTTAAGTCTGAACCTATGAGTATTTGGCCATTTATATCCACAGCAACATTATGGCATAGTATCAGTTTGTGGGTAGCTCAACCACAACCTGTAATATCTTAATGAATGGATTGCAAAGACATTTTGTACCGACCTTTATGGTCCCCAGAGGATGCATCCTGCTCACTTTGCTTGACATTTCATCTGGTGCTTCCACCTGCCCACTTGTGAAAGATCATAAAATGTAGTTAAGGAAGAGGCACAAAATAATGTGATTTGGCACCAAATATTATACTATTATACCTGCGCCTATATATTTTATATGTATGTTTTCAGTTTGTGTTCAGTGCTATTCAGCAGATAACATGATAACGCGCAAAACTAATATGGTAAAGTAGGTAGAAATTACACCTGCTCCACAGCCTCACAAACATCTATTTGCCACGATTTTTCATCTTGTTGATCAATAATTTTCATCCGCAAAAGATTGTGAAAAAAACATATTTTTCCCGACCAGCTCAGGTGCCTTCCTTAAATTGCTAGATTTGTCTTGCAGTCTTACAAATATATATATAGATACATAAAGAAGGATAGATATTTCATTTAGAAATCCCTGAAAACAGGTAAACATCAAATTCAAAGTTAAGCCAGAGAATCTTTGACATAACAACGACAGCAAAGACTTGATTAATTATCAATTAAGATGATTTTTATTTTGTTCTAATAAATTGATGTATTGACTAATTACACCTGCAATACTTGTCTCTTCTTCTTGGACTCCATTTTGTATCAATGATATTAATATACACTGTATTCTGAACAGTTGTGTTTTGTATCATTAGATATACTTAATATACATGGAGTGGAAAACTTACTTTAAATTAATGCATCTACATTATTTGATGTTGGTGTTTTAAATAGCCACACTTATCACATTGTGGGCAATAGGTTTTAGACTTGTCCTTCACAAGATCTGAATCAAAACACACTGTTAGAGCCAGACTTGTTGTGAGGAATGTTAACAATGTGAGCACTATTTACAAAAACTGCAGTATGGATGTTTTTCTCCTCAATGTGACAAATATCTGCTGACAAAAAAATAACCAGATAAATTCCAGATATCAAGGTATGCATTTAATTCCTTTGAAATGTACCTTTTCCCAAACACTACAAATTTGCCCTTTTATAAGAACTGCCTCAGTGACAGGCTATTTGTTGCAAACTGTTCTTTAAAATGCAGACAGAACATGCAGGGAGAAACCTTTCCTCTGGATGCTTATTTCAGGGTAAAAGTCTTTTATTTCATAAACCTGCTGTAGATTGACATCCTGACAAGCTGCAATAAAGTGTTCTTTGATCCTTCTCGCACTCTAAGCTGTGCTCCCCTCATTCTAGTCTTCAACTTAACATGTAACTTTTACATTACAAAGATCTTTGCCTCCAATCACCTCTTCAAACACGTCATCTCGCCACCACTGGCACTGCATTTCTTCTCTCCTTGACTCACCTCTCCTTTCTTTCCTCCCTTCATTCTGCAATGTCGCCTTTCATTCTTAATGTTAATTCACCTGTGATCTTTCACTGCTCTCACTCTGCTCTGTCTTTCCCTCTTTCTCCTCCCACCTCCTTCTTTTCTCACATCTCTCCTTCACTTCTTTTGTCCTTGATTACCTAGTAGTGAGCTCCTAGCTGTGTCTCCCTGCCACTGGGTAATGGACTATTTGCATGCAAATGGCAGTGCCTGGAAAGATTAGACAGGGTGGAGTGGATGGTGGAGGATGCAATGGAGGAGGAGGAGGAGGAGAATGAGGAAGGCAAGGAAACAGACAGACTTTATTGAAGAAGGGAAAGGCTGTGGAAAAGAAGCTCAAAACCAGATGAAAGGCAGGAATGAGTGTATTCTGCTTTTTATCATTTTGGCTGTCTGGAGCTCTAGATGATTGTCTTCGTTAAGATGATTAACTTTATTATTGACAGTTACTTATATGTGTGTGCTTGCACATGAATCTTACTGCATCTGTGTGTTTGTGAGTGGAAGTGTACATGCTCAAAGACTTAGAGAGAAAAAGTTTGAATGCCTGTGCCTCAGTATTTGCATGTTTATGTGCGCCTAACTAGCTTAGCTCCAAACTTGGGGAAGATAGGGCACTGCGGCATCTCTCTTTTTTTTTTTTTTTTTTGAAAAATTAAAGCTGGAGACCAAAGGTTTTTTGTCTGGAGAGAGAATCCCAGGCCTCGCTGCCTCTTCCCCCTCCTCCGACTCCTCCAAATAAATAAGAATTTTTGATTACAGTAATCAGGGCCATTAATAATGCAGATGCTGTGATGATGCAGAGGAGATGAAAGATGGCTCTTCTCAACCTTTCTGTGTTAGGAGCGAGGGGAGATAGCTGCTAGCTAGCCCCACACACACACAGGCACTAATGTGCACACATTTGCACATGCAAACACAGACACACACACACACACACACGCAACACCCACAAGTACTCCGCATCAGTGGAGACTTGAGACCCAAAACACAACTAAAAAGACATATAAAGTTTTAGGGCTATTTTCATCCAACTCCCAATTATATTTGGTTCAACAGTCCCGACTCAATAAAGGGTTACATTTCGGTCATTTTTGGACTTGTTGATTGACATTATAGATATTTAGCACAAGAAAAAGCATCTTTGTAAGTCAAAGAGAGAATGGGAGAGTTGTGAATTGGTTTTGCATCATTTTATTGTTCTCTTTAGCACTTGTGAATACACCCTGTCTCTCTCCAACGCAGATAAACACGCACGCAAACACACACACACACAATCAGAACATATTACATACCTCACCTTCTTACTCTCTGTGTCGCACACACAGTCTCCTCACACCATGTATACCTCCCCTTCCCTGAGGGTGAGTTGGCAGCAGGCCAGCAGAGGGGAGAGAATGCATAAAGAGCTTTTGTGGTTGTTGTCGTTAATCAGGCCCGTATGCTTTCTGACAGCAGCGTGCGAGGAAGGAAGACTGTCTCTCCTATAGCCTCTCCATATGCTTGCTCCTCTCCATTAGCTTACATCAGCTAGACAGACAGTCTCCAGTTACAAAATGCTAAAGTGTAATGGCACACAATATCGAAAGAGAAAGGAGGCAGAGGGAGGGCGAGACATGGGAGACAGGCGTATAACACCAGGGTGGCATTGACCGGAGGCCCTGCTACCGAAAAAGATTCCTGAAATTCACACTGGAGCCTAACAAATTGAACATGGAGTAAGCGGCAATGGAGGGGTTAAAGATGGAGCTCTGCGTGATTGTGTTGGGGGTGTTCATACATGTTGGCTTCATATCTGCTGGTCCATCTGTTAGAATATCCGTGAGTATGCACTTCTGCTGGGCACATGGATGTATGTGCATCTCCAAATATACAGGATCAATCATATGTGATAATATACAGTTGTGGTCAGAAGTGTACATACACTAATCACGGAAATGAATGTCATATTAATTTTCGGCTTTTAATTATTTATTTGAACCGTTTTTTTCCAGGCTGGAATGATTATACAATATAGATCTTCAATAAATCTTAAAAACAAAAAATTGGGTGCACAAGTTTGAATTTCTTTTGGATTTTTTCTAATCAGCAGAGGGTCAAAATTATACATTATACCCTGGTAAAAGAATGGTTCAAAAAATCATTAAAAGCACAAAATTAATTCAACATACGTGCCCATGATGAGTGTATGCACACTTCTGACCAAAACTGTATATGTGTTAAGGTGTGCGTGTGTGAGTGTGTGTTCATCACAGATCCACAGAGACCATGTCAAAGACTTTCCTACAGGTGTAAGCCCTAAACATCTGGCTGGCACATTTCAAATGCTTGGAAAGGCAGGAGGGGTGGGGCAAAGCCACAGTGTAGGCCTATAGCACAGTCATTAAACACCACAGGGCAGGGGTGGAGGTTAGGGACTGGGACTGTACCAGTAGAGCATACACCTGCTCCTTGCACGTTTGCCTTCCCACAAACCAGTACTCTACCACTAAGTTCATTGCAGGGCAGTGGCCAACCATTGAAAACGACAACAGGGTTAAAAAAAAAAAAAAGACATCTGGAGCCAATCAACACCACAATGGTTTGTCAGCAGTGACTGGAGAAGATCAGTTTACAAATTTAGACGTATAACACCAGGGGCCAATCTATGACAACAAAACTTTTATAAAGCTAGAAATCGGAAAATTGAGATGTTGCATCAGTATTGATCCACTAGCAAGTAAGATGTGAAGACTTATAATTTAAAATTAATTCACCATTCATTTTGCCCCCCCTGCCCCCCAAGAAAGGGCAGGAATCATTCAGGGCATTCACCAAGCGTGAACTGACATATCACAAGCTGAAAACATACTCATCTTGTATATGCCTGGTCTTACAAGACTTTACGTGATTCCGTGACGTTAATTGTCACCTTTAAAACCGCAGTGGGGCAATGAGGAAGATAAATTTTTTAAGAGGGTCAGATAATGGGCCCTTTTTTGCTGAAAATTTAAGTCACCTGAATGGTCAGCCTGGTGTGGAGAGGTGTCAAAATAGGCAGAAGATTATTCTCAGTACTGGCAGCGAAAAAGGTGTTTCACTTCAAGAATAATTCAGAACAAAGTGACTCAAATCCGACATTTTAAAAAAATACATGATATGCCGACATGTGATCTGATTCCGACTTTAATTCTTTTATTTGGTCATAAAAAACAAACAAAAAAAAAACCATACACCAGGAGATGCAGCTACCTGTCTCTTCCTTGTAAATGTAATATTTTTTTCTACAGCCTATTTTTTTTTTGTGGGTGACTCATTTTCCATTCTTGTTCTGAATGAAAATGCCATCCCCTGTAGAGTTAGGAAGTTTAAGGTCTTCAGTCAGGTTTTGGGAGGCCTGTCAATTTTACTGCATTTTATTACGCCTTAACCTTAAGTCGGAGCCAGTAGGAGGATGCAACACAATACGATCTGTGATGTCAGCCAATATGAAATGACCACTGAATACACACAGTAATGTAAGCCTGAAACATTTACAGTATCTTTATCTTTGGAAGGCGTTATACAAAGCCTGATGATGGGGTGATGTAACTAATACATTCATTACATTGTATGGAGGCAAGTAGTTAGCTGCAGACAACACTTGACCTCTGTTGAATTCCACTTACATCATCTCCAGCATGGGGTTAATGTGCTGCACACACACACTCCACATGAGGTTTACACATGAATGATGGAAGCACAGTATCAGATTTAACATTCATACCATGGGCACTTACATGTCAGCGCACTTCAGCTGGAGTCAACTATGCTCATGGTATACGTGATTCACATGACAGAGTGGAGAATTAGGCTCAGAGCAAAGATTCTCAATGGGGTCCACAGTGTCGCTCACGTCAGCTTCAATTGAATCTGGGTGAGTCAGGTTGAGAGGGTGATGCATGGTCGGACTCTCAATGCTTGTTCTGTTCAATCTCGCAACAAACCTGAACGGCTTTTGACTCAAAGTCAGTCCCAATTCACAGCAGCCCCTGCTCAGATTTGGCTTATAGTTGCTTCCATTTTGATTCAGACTGATTCAGACTGAATGTCCGCTCAGTTTATCATCTGTTCCCATTTGACAGAGAGTCACTTTATCTGACAGAGGAGCCTCTTAACCACAACCCAACACGAATGTGTCGGTCCAGTCTACCTCAGTCAAAGCCTGCGAGTTGTGTATCATGTCATCTGATGCCCACTGTGTCTGCAGATGCCGGGGCGGCTACCTCTGCTGTTAAACGGGCCACAGGTCACCACCCCTCTGCCTCTGTCTCTCTTCCCTCTTTTTCTCCTCCCTCAATCATTCTACCTCCCTCCTCTTCTCTGGTGCCGCACTCTCCCTCCTGTCCTCTCCTTCCCTCCCTCTCTCTCGCCTCTTTTTTCACTCCTCTGCACTGACACGTTAGTCAAATCTGCCCATTATACGCTTCGTTGGCCATGCATCGGTTTTTATATCTGGCATAAAGCAGTCAATGACATTGAAAAGAGAGAGCACATGAAAAGAAAAAAAGGGGGTCCACACAGAGAAAGGAGCCTCACGGTTTGGTTGGCTTTAAATGCAAGCCTCTAAGAGTGGGCATCAGTCGTCAGTGTCACTGTTTGTTTTTCTGAATGCTTCCTCATCATCGGTGTACACAGGGTGAGACAGAGGGCTTGTTACAATAATTATACACTCTGCAGTATGGCCTATCATTTGCCACAAAAGGCAGGAATAAGAACAGGCCAGAGCTTTTGGGTTGATGGTTTTTGCACCAGTCTTCCAAAAATATGCATACACGCTTATCACATGTAAAGTATTTACTTTTTTAAAATTATAATTAGCTGGTGTCCTTTAAAAGTTTTTGACATTACTGTAGTAGAAGTAATTTAATTGAAGAATTATGTTATCTGACCAGATACTCCATGCTGACACATTTTCATCATTTCTATAAAAAACTAGGTTGAGTTGAGCCTTAAGTGGTGACACTTTTTAGCTGATCGTCAAAAGCATCTCTTCAGAAATTGGGGCAAAATTTAACACTGAAATTAAGGTTGGAATAATCTATTCTGTGATGCTGCGTACAGTGCTCAGCCACATGATTAGGCCATTTAATTCATATAGATTCCATTAGGATTGATTGATGTGCTCTCATGCCAAGCAGTTGGACAGCGTGGTTTCTAAATTTTGTTCCGGGAAGCCACCGGCCGAGCTGCTGGAGGCATAAAAGCAATTCTGGATCCTGCCCAGTGTTGCAACTTTTTGAAATACAGGGCTTTGGCCATAGCTATAGTTTCCTGTGATGGGAGTGAGCTGTGAAGACTATAATCAGTGTCAGCTCACACAGCCAGACCTGACACCGCACACTGTGAGACGCAATATCTCTCCTTCTCATATACACGCATACAAAGGCACATATGCACATTGTGCACACACACACTTTCTCAATCTGTCTTTCCCCGAGTCTCTCTCTGTCACCCACGATCTCTCTCCCTCTCTTGCTCGCTCTCCATTACACACACACACACACACACACACACAGATGGATGCTGGGTACCATTACAGTGAGTGACCAAGCACACAGGCATCAGGGGTAGACTGGAAAAAGAGATTGTCACTCCACGTTCAGTGTGTGGAGTGTGTATTGCCCTCACTGACACACGAATGGCAGGACTTGTGTCTATCTATGTGACAGTGGATGTGATACCCAATGAAGTGTGTGTGCATGCATAAGGGAGTGTGTGCGTGTGTGTGTTAGTATCTGGGCGCGCGTGCGTGTGTGTACTTATGTGCATTCCTCCCCTTTTATCTGGGTATAGCCTCAGAGCAATTCACAGCCTGTCGCTCACTCTCTAGGACTGGCAGGAAGAGTGAGAGGGAGAGAAAGATGGAGGGTGCAGAAAGAGAGGAAGAGAAAAAGAAGGGACGGAGCAGCAGGAGAGAGGAGAGTTTAAGAACAACTGGGGGATGGAAAAGGACACTGAAAGGCTAAGAGGGAGGACGAGTATAGGAAAGGCAGAAATGGTGATATAGAGAGCAGTGGAGGCTGTGTGCTCCCTTGGGTGCATGGGCTAGGGCAGCCCGCAGGTGCAGTTGGCATACAGCTGGGCACACTGTCGCTCAGTCCCCACGGCGGGTTGTGTGCTAGCACTGCCTTCCCTTGGAGAGCAGAGGTCGAAGGGAAAGAGGAGTGTACGTGTGTGTGTGTGTGTGTAGCTGCTGCCTCATCAAAAATGCCAACACTGCTACACATATCTGTTTATGGGCTCATTGCTCGGTCCTGTTGTTGCTCAGGGGGACCATTTGCAGTCACACTTGCATAATGATAATAATAGGGTGACTTGGAGTGGTTGTGTTGTGTGTGTCTAAATACATGTGTCTATGTGCAGATGGGCTCCTTCATTCCCCCCCGCCTTCTTCCGCCTCTTCCTTATCATGTCGCCAACTTCTCTCCACCCTATTCCTGTCCCAGTCCCTCCTCATCTGACCGAACACCCACACATGTGACCTCACACGACCCCGTGGGCACACCGCAAACTGCCGGGGCACAGCCCACTCTAACCATACACCGGACATAAGGTGATGATTGCATCACACGCATCGCTGGTCCCCAAGCTCCTCTGCTGAAACCAACACCCCACCAACCCATCATTAGTTCGCATGCCACATTGGCTACGCTCATTTTTCTTCCTCCCCTTTTTCTAATTTTACAGGGCTGGGATCATTTTACACCCAGCATGTTTTTTCTTTTTTCTTAACCACAGCGTGGTTTGGGCCTGCAAAGAATTTTACAGAGGGAGAGAAGAGGCAGAAAAACACACAGGGAATGGAAGGGCCTTCTCAGTGCAGCCCAAGTTATAATGTGACATTAATTAAAGCATGAAATGAAACAAGAAATGAGAAAAAGAGAAAAGGAATAAAACAAAATAAGAAAATGCAACAAGGGGACCAGGGGACCAACACAATGTCATTTTCTTTGTCTTCATACAGTCAACTATTTTAACTACTGGAGATCTACTTTATCAACCAGTATCTGCTCACAAAATGAGATGTATAACCTTTTCCAATATTCATTAGCTTGAACTCATTGGTTTACACTTATTTGTAACATTCTTTATACATAATAAATACATAAAATAAAATAGAAAAAAAGAAAGTCTGAGCAGCAGCAAAACCCACAAAACAACCACACTGGACAGCTTGCAGGAGCAGCAGAAAAAGCAGCAGCAACAGATAGTCGAGGATCTATAGTGGCATTTATTAAATCAGATCATAATTCAGATGAAATAATTAATTAATTAAACACCAAGTAGCCCCTGATAACAGAGTTACATACAGCCGTTTTACATATAGAACAGGTCTAGATCAAACTCTTTATAGAATTATTTAAAGAGACCCAACAAATCTCTCTGTGTAGGCTACATGGCAGCTTTTGCAGAAAATGACTTATGGTACTCACAGAATAAAGTTCCTCTGGAGGACACGACCAGGTCTGAGGTGATGGCAAAGTATGTATCAAGCTTAGCTCTATAGGGTGGGTAGACATCTCTGAATACACCAAAGCTATATTGAATTCAGCCAGAGTCAGATTTTGTGGCAAGCGGAGGTCACTAGCATTCAGCATCACTGACCACATCTCCACAATTCAAAAGATCTATCAGAGAGCTCTGAACATGGCAAAATTTTAACCTGATTGATGGATGTCATTACCTGCCAGAATCTGGCTTCGTCAGACCGGGAGACATTGCTGTGACAGAATCACGATGGTGGAAACAGTGACTTGACTACCCAGCAACCTCTGCAGGGCGGTGATGCCGCCGATGTGCCTAGGACTGATGTCATTGACCTGTGCAGGTGTTGGTCCAGTAGTCGAAGTTGAAACCGGGACTCCGCTGTGAGCCAAGGAGGATGATGGACCAGCCGAGCCCTACAAAAAAAGGCCTTCTGGGGATGCACAACTGGATTCCACAGCCTTGATCCCAGAGTTCATGCTGTTGATTGATGACTGGATGTTGGCCAGAGTAGACAGGATCCCCAAGACTGGCCTCCTAGGCAGCAGAGCTGGTTGCTTGGAGTCATGACAGCGTAGCTGGCAGGGCAGGAGTCATGGTGGAGTTGAAGAAGACATTCCTTTTCTTCTTCGCAGATTTCCTGGGAGCAGGTGGGACAGGTCTGCAGGTGGGAGTTTAGAGTGCACATTTTATGAATAAATCAAGGCTTTTTGTGAGAGGTGCCAATTGGAGCCGAAACTTGATTGTTGAACAAGGCTTACAGAAACCTGGGCACTGACCAATCCCTAGCAGGAGTAGTTGGATTTTTACCCGCCACATGAGTGCTGTGCCGTGTGGCGCTGGGGCTCCCTTCATGACAGGCTTCCTCTGCTTCCGATGGCTGAGACTGGATCCCCATGATGCAGTCGTCTTTCCACAGATTCTCATTGTAGAATGGGGTCGACATGATGAACAGCGAGGTGAGACAAAGCACAAGCAACAGTTTGGACTTTTTACATTTTAGCATGAAGCAGTTTAAATGGAGCATTCAATTGACTACGTCAGAAGAGATTGGTCAGCTGTTGTATGGTAGGCATGAGGGACCGGCTGCTCAGTATCAGGGAAGTTTATTGTTGCTTTGTAACATTTTATAGAACTGCTCCTCTTGTCCACAGACATACACAGATTAACTTCACTATTCACAAAGTAAACAGCAGTGGAATTGGCTGACTTTACTTAAACTGGATTAATCATTAAGTCACCCCCTTATAACCCAAATTATCTCATAAATGTTCCTAATATGTGATTTCCATACTAAAGACTAAGGGGGTGCAGGAATAAACACTTTTGTACACTTGTTGTGTTGGTGTCATTTATGCTTATAAGCACTAAATTCCTTTTTCAAGATGCCTATTGTCAGTCTCATGGCCATGTGTCAAAATGCCTGCCGCCATTACAAAAGACTGTACTGCTAATTCAAAATCCTTCTCTTGAATAGAAGGGGAGAAACACTTTTCTTGAAAGAGAATTACAAATACAGTGCAGCATATACAGTATAGGCTTTTATAATGTATTCCTTGCCTTACATAGCACAACCTGTTACTCCATACATGTTCTTGAGGCATTTGCTTCAGTATATTTGTGCTGCCCATATCATTTGAGCATCTGTACCCACAAAGTGAAAGCCAAAAAAAATATGTCTGCTGTGCCACATTCCTGCCATCTTACTAACCATGTTTCTGCCATAGCCTGGCAATTAAAAGCCTTAACCTCCAAATCCCCACCACATAACCTAGCCCAGCAGTCAACTAAGAGCACAAAAAGCCCATTAAAATGGTAAGTGCATGCCAGCTTCTTAATAGAAACACATGTAAACCATTAAGAGTACACTTCAAATTCTTC
This sequence comes from Remorina albescens, assembly GCA_034769265.1. Taxonomy (NCBI): domain Eukaryota; kingdom Metazoa; phylum Chordata; class Actinopteri; order Carangiformes; family Echeneidae; genus Remorina; species Remorina albescens. The sequence continues at coordinate 7,083,518 of CM068486.1, forward strand.
TCTCTGTGCTACGGGAGAAGCGAGACACACGTCAACTCAGAGAATAACTTTTGGATTCTCATCTCACTTACAGCAACTTCAAAGTCTGCAACAGAGGGAAAGAAATAGAGATAATAGAAAAACACAGGCAAAGTAAAGAGAAACTGGGGACTTTGATTATTGGGCTGGATGATGGCAGTATATGGGGTGTTTAAGCTCTGACTTCACACTCATGCTGAGCCCTCACATCTCCAAATCCCCCCTCCACAACTTTGAGATGGTTTAGCCGGGGGTTCTTTGAATTGGGTCCCTATGGCGACAGCCCGGCTGGCGGCCAGAGCAGCACTCTTTCCTCGTGCTGTCTGGAAGTGGCAGGGATCACAGAAGGCCACTTCTGAGCAAGGACACTGTGAGGGCTTCCTGTCTGTCTGATGCATCTTCTCTTAATTGAACATAATTATCGATTACTATCACAAATTTTGTCGTGTATTTTAGTGGTTGTGAGGACTAAATCATGTTTCTTGTTGACGAATAAGCATGTTTATCTGGGAACATTTTTGAAATCTATGCTTTCTCTGTCTTAAAAAAACAAAAGCAATATTGGTTCCCTTCTGCTGCCATGCCTTTTATTCTTGCTCTCTTCCTCAATTTGCGATACCTAATTCAACCTCCCAGTATCGGTGTCTTGTTGTTACATAAGCGCGCCCACCATCACATTACATACACATAACAACATCCATTCACAGGCCACTCTCGCTCTGGTTATACACACTCATTTATGGCGTTTCTGTTCATGTTTCACTCTAACGTCATGTTTGAGGGAGCCACTGATATTTAATGGATTTAAACTAATGGCATTTTCCTGTGTCAGGGTAGATTTCACCATTTCATGCAAGTTAATGGAAGGGATTTAGTGTTTTTACCATGAAGGAATTAAATAGTATTTAACTCTACAGTAACTCTGCCACTTGGGTAATAAATGCATTTACATGAATTTCGAAGAAACAGCTTACCTCAAATCATGTCAAGTGTCATGTGTCAGCATCATATCTGTGGCTGGATACCTCAACAAAATTGCTTAGCTAAGGTGGTAATTTTGTCTTTTAATCAATTTAGTCAGTGGACAAAGGCATAAACATGAGCTAAACAAATTACCTATATTTGACATGCTTCAGCTCGTCTTCCTGGAATATGGACATTTTCCCATCCCATAAAGATGTATTACTTTTTTGACAATGTAATCCAAGGTGACGCAAATTTCATGTGAGGTGATCCCTCCTCTGCTTTAAAACACCATGGAAAACTATTTATTGCATCAGATTTGTATTCACATGAATCAACTGTGTTGTTGTAGTTTTTTTGTTTTTTTTCAACAAATGCAACAAAAGCAATATGAATCTGCCATTGATGTGAGTTGGTCTTTTAATGTCACCTAGAACACCTATTTCCAAATTTTTCTTGGTCCTCTTTTTTGTGTTTTTACTTCAATTGTCCCTCTGTTTTTTTTTCCCATTTTGTTAATTCCACTGACTTTTCCTCTGTCTCTCCTGTTGTCAGTGTCCCTTGCGCACCCTCTTTGAATGTGGAGGCACACTCAGATTCACAAGCATGAACCCTCATAAAAATAGTCCTCTATCCAGGACTACCTAATGAATCCCTCCTCTCTCTCTGTCCCCTCCGTGTCTTACTTTTTTCTTCCTCCATTGGGCCTTCTTCTTTTGTTGAGTCTTACTGTTTGACCTCCTTAAAGATGTCCCCATTCCTCGCTTCACCAGTATGTCTCTATTCTCCTGCCTGCATTCTTATCTTCTCTTATCCTCATTCATGTCTCTCCCTCCTGACTTGCAAACCCCTCCCTTGCTGTCTTTGATTTTGTTGGCCTCTGTGTGGCCCCAATGCTGTCAGCAATTCGACCAGGGTCCACAGCTGGGTCCCCCCACTAATGCAACATGGACGCATGTAGCACATCGCCTTAGTCACACTTAATACTGACAACAATGGCCTGGCTCTCTCTCACTCTGTAGTCTGTGACCTTCTTATGACAGGATCCAGAAATCATTTGATTCTGCCAGTAAAGATGTGCAGTAAATCAAGGATTTCACTTCATTTGTACCGCATGTGCATATTTGTGTTGTGTGTGCGCACACGCAGGTAATCTGAAATACTTGCACTTACTGCAGAAAACATTTGCAATTGAAGCGCACCTTAAGATACATGTCAAGCTATGAACAACAGTGAAAGAAAATATGTTTGCCCTTCAGCTCTCCCGTGTGAAGCTCAGCCAGTTTGGGCTGTAACATGCTTCCTCAGGCTGCATGTAGGCGAATGTCCATTGATGTTTGCATTTCTTTTTACGCAGGTTTTGGGTGTTACGTTTAAATGTTTCCTACTCTCTTTTGCATCTGGCAGGTCAGCTCATTTGCAAAGCTTATGCAACCTTCAGCAACCCTTCTCTGCATGGAGTTGGTGAGACATTTAAGTTAAACTATACACCAATCAGCCACAACATGAAAAATGTTGTGGCTGATTAATGTAATTTCAGCCTCTACCTGCTGTGATGTTTTAGGGAAAAGTTGTTTGCCAAAGCTGACTAGCATCAAACTACTTAATTCATCCTTCGCCACCCAGCAGCTCCTTTGTGATTTGCTTGACTTCTACAGGCTCACGTGTATGTTTAATATATGAATCAGACTCATTTGAATGTGCAACCTTGTAACCTGAGTCTTTTCATTGTTACTCTGTTAATACCTGTCACAACACAGTTTTCTGTTTTCTCTACAGAGTCCTTGTAGATTCTTTGAAAGCTTCCTGTAGGATTAAGCCCTTTCTGCCATGGTGTTACCATTTCCTTTAAAAAGAAAATTCCTTGACGTGCCTCTGATTGAACTGTGTACTGCTTTTTCAAGTGTTTTCTTGTCATGCCAATCACAGCATACTCTGCACAAAAGCTGATGTTTTCAGGCAAATATATTAAAGGGTAAATGCTTTGTCTTGGAGTTTGTGGCATGTTTCATGTGGAGACATCCGCATGTACGGGTCAAGTGGGCAGTTGGGATAATAGACATTCTGAGATGAACAGAGAAAAAGAGGTGGGGAATGAGCAAAAGATAAAAGAGGTAATAGATGCTGTTAACACAATGACATAGCAGAGGGGTAATTGTACAGTGACTGGATTCCTCTGTAGTGAGCGGTCGTTACTGTGCATGTACAATACAGAGTGGTCTATATTGTGCATGCATATGCCTGTATTTGTAGTATATGTGTGCATGTAAGGGTGTGTGTTTGTGTGTCTATGTGTGTGTACTGCAGCCACAGGCAGACACATGGGAGCCTGAGGAGTGGTGAATATTACAGAGGAGTGGACCACAGAGGGACCAGGCCCATAGCCAACAGACAGGCCCCACTCATAAATCCTTTCCACACTGACGCCTCTCCCCTCTGTCTCTCCTTCCCTGTCAATCTGTCTCTCTCTCTTTTTTTTTTTCCATCTTCCACTGAACATTTTTGCTTTGTGTCTCACTCATTCTGCATGTCTTTGTCTCCTTAGCTGATAGAAGGGAGTTTTTATTTGTGAAATTTCAATACGTCCTTAAAGTGTCTGGGTTTTGAGGGAATTCAGGGAAGTGGGTGTAAAGAATTGGCCCCAGTCCTAAGCCCTGTGGTGACATTGCACTTGTAAACCTGCGTCACAACATTGTTATGTGTACAAATGATATCCCTTTTTGAAATACTTTTGCAACAGAATAAACCGGAATACAACAGAATACAGTTGAAAAATGTCCACTTAAACTTTCAGGTGGCTGACTGTAAAATTTACCACCTTCTCATCTATTAAATCTTCATGGATGTTATTTCAACACATCTCCTGTTTGCTCTGTCTCAGACAGCGTGTTTACCAGCCGCAAAGAAGAGGTTTTTGCTGTTAAAAGTTTGTTTTAGCAAAAGCCCAAGCAAGTAAATGAAGCCTGAAGAACACTTAAGGAAATGTGGTGGTGGTGGTGGGGGGTTACTACAGCAAACAGCATGGCCACATCTGTCTTGTTGATATCTGCCAAGATGATGATGTTATGAACCTATATGTCACAACCAGTTTCAGACTTGAATTTCAAGACTGCACTTGGCTACCTTCATTCATCAGGGATGCCACTTACTGACAACAATCAATTCCAACAAAGATGCACGCTTTGATAAACTACAATTACATTTACATTTTAGTTTGACGATACCAACATAGTAACATTGACATTTACATCTACTGGTTTACCACTGGACCAGCTCTCTACCACAATAACAAAGGCACGAGCACTCAGTCTTAGTTCTGTTCACCTTGTAGCCCGATGAAAAATATTCTGTGTAGTCAATATAGTTACACTGTTGTTCAGGCTCTGCGGTTTTGTTTGGTGACATCTGTCTCACAATATTTCATACCATGATCTTCACTACTTATCCAGTGCAATAACTGTCTTTATCAGAAATAATCTCCATTCATACTATCACACCTGAAAACTGTCATATGACATGACCGTTCATATACGTTGTGGATGCATGAGCCTGTGGAAACAGGAAGCAGATGGTTTACTCAGCAGTTGGTTATATATAGAAAATACAGCAAGCAAAGTGAGTTGTGGTATTAAAATGCAGAATTCAACAGCACAACAAGGTCAGTGTTCCCCCATTTTAAAACACTTGCACAACAACACAACCCCACCCCACCCCAGTTTTAGGGGCTTGAAAACACCGGAGTATTGTGGTAGTCAGGTGCAAGCATAGCAAAAGAGATGTGTTTTTAAAATTAAATTTAAAAAATAATTCCTACCTATCTGTCCAGCTTGGCTTTATCCTTTTCTCTCACCAGCCAAGGTGTCACAGCAGCACAGATCTTTTCAGCAAGCAAAATGTGTTGTGAGTGGCAGAAATTAGATTGATTTTAATCAGAGAGCCTGTAATTACATCGCCACTGTTGTTGTCACTGATGCTGACAACAGCCAGCCCTCCTATCTGCCTGTCCTTCAGTATGACTATATCTCTTTGTTTCCCTGCCTGAAGCCTGTCTCACTGTCCGTCCCTGTGTCTGCAAACCCGTTACCTGACTTCTTTTCTGTCTTCCTATAAGCCTGATCGACTTTCCTGTCTTAAAGCATGTTTTTCTGCCATTTAAACCCAATGTAATACGCTGTGTATTTACTTTGTTAATTTGCATTTCCCTCTGACAGTCTCAGACAGCAGCATTTGTGCCAGGATGGACGAATAGCTTGGTTGCCTTGGTAGTATGCAACAAATGACCTTGGTGCAATTCACAACCTTCTGTTGAGTCTTTTTGTCCTGTGTGTCGTCGCTCTGTTTCTGTCCTTGGGTTACCTTGTGTATATGGAGGAACTTTGTGTTGTACTGTCTGGCCATGTGCAGCCTATGACTCCCTTTTTACAACTGCCAGCGTGCCTGCTTTTGAGATCAGCTATTCACATCACAGTCTTTGTCGCAGCAGTGCAAACTGATAAAGAATTGTTCAGTTAAGGTGTACCATTAATTAATGCAGTTTGGTTTTTGGATGTAACCTTTATTGAAAAATGTTGGCAAAAAGGCAGAGGACTAACAATCAGAAAATCATATTTAAATATTCATTCACTTATCTTTTTCTTTTTTATTTTAGGCACAAATGTCTACTTTATTACCAGCCCAGTCACAGGTAAAACAAAATATCAACAGATGACATTTAATAATGTATTTTTCTGTTAGTTTGATCATGCAGAACTTGAATGACAAGAAGCAGTTATACTGTGGCTCTGAGAGGCAATAACAACAGAAACAACATGCCCTTACAACCGCTCATGATGTCATAATTTGCATGTACATGTACCGCAAACTCAGACTGTATTGCAAGTGTGAGCATTTCTTGACCTGATTTGTTTGATATAAGTGTGTGTTGGTGGAAGTTATGTGTGAGGTCAGTTCAACATTTCGCCAGTCAGAACTACTGCTGCCTTTAATGGAGACCCACAGTGTTAAAAATGAATAAATGTTTCATAAATAATTATATGAATAAATAGATCCAAAATACTTAATATACCTCTGAAAAGAGTGTTTTCAAAGTGAACACTTTGAGCTTAATGAAATAAATGAAAGTGACCTGCAGTAAACTGCAATAAAAAAAGAAAAATTTATAAAAAGATAGTTTGAAGTTTTTAAGTAATTTCAAATTAATTTTTAAGATTTTTTTATTATATATAATTTGAGGTGAAGATACAACACTTACATATCTAAGTCTATAAATAATACTAATACAACTTGTGATATTGAATATGATAGCCACACATTTATTTGGATAACATAGTAAAAAAGAAAAGCCTTTTTTTTTTTTTTTTTGGATTTACGTTTATAATTTTTTATTTTAAATGGACCATTTAACTGCGGAAAATAAAATGCATAAATTAATGTATCAAATCTCTTTTTTTTTTACTTCAGGTTTTTCAATGCAAAAGTCAATTTTAATTAACTGATTTTAATTGCTTTTCTAAATACATTACCACTGAAGAGATTTAGTAAAGGTTAGCAGTCTGGCAGTTGATACAAATGAAATTGTGTTGAACTTATGTGGAGCTTATTCTCTCCAATAAACCTTCACATCACTTAACCTGCCCTTGTGATCTGATTTAGTGGTTCTTGGGCAGTAGATGCAAAAGGAATTGATTTTATGTCACTAAAAATGTCATTAAGGTGTAAACTTTGAATTGAACATAACCCTGTAAAGTTAGAGACAACCTGGTCCTGTGGCCCCTCTTGTTCAGGAGCCACTGCGTCCGTCTGTCTGTTGGTCCACCTTCGTGTTTGACATGGCATGGTGCAGCGTGGTGAACTCTGCTGCCTGGTGGCACACAGGACTTGTGACACTGCTTATCCCCCACACAGCGAGTCTCTGCAAGCATGACAGAAGGGCATAGGTCAACCCCTCTCTTCTCCTTCCATCACCCTGAGTGCCAGCGGGCAGAATGGACTCCCAATTAAATGGCTGTGATTCCCTCATAAACAAGGTCAAAGAGAGAGTTAGAAGGAACCAGACCATGGCTTTTGGACTAAAAAGGCGAAGGGAGAGAGGACAAGCAGAGAAGATGCAGCGACAGAGGAAGGGAGATAGAGGCGTAGAGGGAGGGAGTAACTGGGAGGAAAAAAGAGAAACAGAAAGAAGGGAAAAAGAGAGGGAGATTTGAGAGACAGAAGGAAAAGGCAGTATTAATATTCACAGACTCCCAGTGCTTCCTAAATATTTTATTACTTCCAGCTGTTTGATGTTAAGGAGACTCACCAGAGAGCCCCCCCCCACTCACACACAGTTCTACACATACACAAACTCAAGCTAATAAAAATGGATACATGCGCACACCATCACAAAGCCACATTCACAAACCCACATGCGAGTAAATACCAACACACACAGACTCACACAAACAAAAACTCACAATTGCATATTCACATGAACAACATGCACAGAAATGGGAAGACCAACAACACACACACACGAATATGCATGTTTACACATCAAAACTAGCACATGCACCAAACCACATGCAGTGTGGATCCATAGCTGTACATAACCTTAACATGCAAAAGTAAAAATGCAATTAGAAAAACTCTGAGATGCAAATGCATTACCACCGTCTGTACATCGATCATAATCTGTTTTTCAGGAGTTCTATCACGTTTATTCATTTATTTATTGGCTTATTTATTTATTTGTGTATTCATTATTCCTTGGACTGACTTTCTTTTTATTTGCTAGCTTGGTTCCGAGGGGAGAGCAGGAGAACATTCATCTTCTGATGAGAGCAGTCATTAATTCAGAACAGGCCCATCCCTCGCTCTCCTCCTCCGTCAGTCTGTCTCTTTCTCTCTGTCCATCAGACGGGCTCCCAAGCTCTCTGTCTGTGCCCATCAGCCCGACTTTCTGCCACTGCCTTTCCCTCCATGTCAGTCTGTCTCGCCTTCTCTGTGTTTCCCAGTCTCTCCCAGTCTCAGTCAATGTCTCTCTCTTCCTTCCTCTCTCTCTCACTTGCTTTTTCCAGCAACACATTCTCCCTCTGCATCTGAGTCTGCCCTTAGTAGATGAGTTATGAAAATGTTGTTTATGTCTGGAAATGATGCGTCCAGCACCACAGATATCCTTCCACACTGAAGCAACCGGAAAGTGGCCAAGTTTCTTTTTCATTGTCCACTCTCAGTTGACAAACAAAATTTTGTATCCTATTGACTCTGCAGCACAAATTTTCAGCTTGTTGCAATTCTCTTTGTTGTCTCTTCCTGCTCTTTGTAGTCATATAGGTTTTAATAAAATCAAATTCAATCTGTTAAGACAAATAGTAGCAGAAGTAGCAGTTCTCCTCTTAACCTCATTACTGCACAACCATATCAACAACATTAGTATATAAATGCTTTACATTTTCAGTGAATACTCAAATGTGTCATGAAAGCATTTAGTTTGGTCTCAACATGTGTGCAAACATGTGTAGTGTTTTTGCAACATCATTGTTACTTTGCCTCAGTAGTGCGCTGGTGTGCTTTTGATGATAAAGCTTGGTTCAGGAAGGTCAGTTTGAAAGATTTATCTTTCACTCTTAAGACTCATCATATGCCAAAACATTCCTCGGCAGTTTGTAATAAATAATTGAGGATTGTACAACTCTGGAAAGTAATCAAAGAGACAATAATTTTATCGTCCAACTTCATGATTACAAGGCAATCTTTGTGAAATATGGTGTTTCCATTACACTGCCCAGAGTACGTTTGTAGGTTTTCACACACGTGTATATGATGTAATAATCTTTACCAGAATGATTAGGAAATAGAAAATCTACAGGTTCCCGTGTACCTCTTCCCTTATTTAGCTGCTTTTTGTAGTCATCTTTTAATTTAAGAGGACAAGTTGGATCCTTTCATCTTTCTTGCATGGAGTTGACTTCTCAGGCAGGCCATATGTTTTCAATGGGTTTGAGGTCAGGACTTTGGGAAATCCTTTCAAAGAGCTGGTAGTAGTATGAGGAAGGATTGTACAACTCTGGAAAGTTATCACAGAGACAATAATTTTTTTGTGTTGGCATTCTTTTATCCTCCATTGTAGTGATGGTAAGCATTAGAGGTACACTGCCATGAGTGTGGGCTTGCATGTGTAGCCACTGATTGGACGCAGCATTGTGTTGCTGGGTGGCATTTAGTGTTTTTGACAGATAACTGTCAATGCTGTTGTTGGGTTGTTTTTTTTTGTTTGTTTGTTTGCTTAAGAAAATCCCTGTGATGGCATCATTGATGTGGCAACCCCGTTGGTCTCAATGAAAAGAGTTAGAGGGGGCCATATTTTTTTCTCACATTGCCACATTGGTCTGGACATTGGCTTCGCTGTGGGCAAACTCTTACCTGCTTCCCCCTCTTATTCTCTCTCTGTCACCCTCCACCTTCTATCTGTCCTCCTCTGATCCATCTACCCCCCGTGTTCCTGAGCCTGTTAATCAGCAGACTGTTAGTGAAAGCCTGAGTTCAAAGAAACAGAAAGAGAGAGACGGGGGTGAGGAGGCACAGAGCAGTAAGATAGGGAGGAGTTTTGGACCAACTGTCTGTTTGTCAAAACATGTCCACCCGTCTGTCTCTTTGCCTGTCTTCTCCTCTGATGTGAGTCCCTCAATGAGCTCCCCGCAAGGACCACAACACAGCAGTTGCTCTTTGGGTTTCCCTTTCATGTTCTATTAAATGTGACTGAGAAGGAGACAGAGACAGGCAGAGAGGGTGAGAGAGAGATTAATTACATGTTTCAATAATGGAGATGAATTAGTATTATTTAAACAGTGACAGTATCAACTTGTTGTCAAGCATTTTGCGAAGCGCACACTGGAGGTCTAACTTTAATGGGTAAATTCATGTCTCTCCATGGCAGCCTAAAAGTCATCTCTTTCACATCTTTTCCCTCCTTCCACTGTTTCTGTACATCAGCCATGCTGACACCCCAAATTGTTGTTTTCATGCATATCATTTCATGCTTTTTCCTACCTATATAAAGTTTCACAAGCTTGAAAAAAAAAATCTCCATGACATTTATCTTTCACTACTTTTCCGGTACTTAGACAGCTCTCAGCTTTCATGGGGGACAGCAGCACAGAGACAAAGTTGAAGTAAGAAGTACTAGCTAATCAAACTCTCCCTCTCCCCTTATTCTAATGGATGCCAACACAAAAGTGAAAACAACACAAAGGAAAAATCTGACATGGTGTCCGTGAAGATGTCACACAGTCCCTGAAAAGCCATCAGGGCTTGGCCCCTATTTGAGTGGGTGACAGGAAACACTAAGTGGAGAGGGAGAGAAGGCACAGAGTTACTGTAGAGAGAAGAGCCTGAGCTCCCAAACCACATCCCGACACCACAGGCCGACTTCACCCTTTTTAACAGCACCATATTTCCCCAAAATGTATCAGACAGAGCACGTGATCACCAAATGGCAGTGGAATCTCTGATAAATCCGGGGACTATTTTCATGCTGCTGTCTGCTAAAATCATTTACTAGGGAGTGTCGGGAAAATCTATTACTGTTAAACAAACTATAATAAGTAAAAATAACTCAAACGTGTTGGTACTCCTGTGAGCCACGTCAAAGATGAACTTGCACTGCTCTTAAAGCTTTTCTGATGCTGATCCTGATTTTGATTACTCATGGCCTTGGCATGTGTTGTCACATACAGATATATAAAACACATGCATACATGTATGGAAACACACGTTCACCTACAATAAAATTGGTATGAAAGCTTAAGCTGTGATTCAAAACCCATCCTTCCTTAAAACCTTAGCAAAGGACTGTGATTTAATTAATATGAAATGGTTAAAAGATTATTACCTGGGACAGGAAGAAGAATAAACACAGTTCTAGCTTTGGCTACTAAAAGTCACTCAAATGAAACAATCTGGGAAGATAAAAATCAGTCTTTGGTTGAATTATTCTAAATTCAATCTAGCTGGGTTTTCTAGTAGACACTGATTTATTTCAAAGGGGCCTAGATTGGAATTCATTTAAAAACATGGATGAGATTATAGCCCTTAAGCAAAGGTATGTAAAATGCCACCTGCTGGTATGCAGTCGTCCTATATTTCTCATGATTTTCACTGGTGTAATGTAAGTGTGCTGCAAAACAATGTGATCAGATATATATACTTATTGTTGAGCTCATTGACTATCCAGAAAGAAATGGTAATGACAGCTACTTCATTAAGTGGCGCCAAACCCTTGCATCTGTGTCAATGCCTAGTAGAGTTATTTAGTTATCAATGAACTTCACTGCCTTCTCTTTGCTTTTATTTAGTGATGTAAATGGAAACTTAATTGCAGCAACTATGAATTCCAGACATACACAATGCTCTGTGCAATGGTACATGTCTGCAGCCTGTGATTGAGACCTACCAGTCCTGATAACTTGATGATCCATAACTTTTTCCAAATACTCACCCACAGAGGGCAGGTACTGTGTGGTGTTTTGAACGAAGTCTCTTCTGGTTATGCATGCCCTCACAAACAGGAGCTGCATTGCCCTCCAAGTACTTCGACTATTGAGAGGCTTTAACACTGAAGAGCACCAAAAAGTTACACTTTGTCTATGAGGATATATGCTAGGTTGGTGTGAGGGTATGAGATATATGCAGAAGTAACAAGGTCTCTGGTTGAACTCTCACAAGAAGGATATGAGGGAAGTGAAGAAAAACCAAACAGCGGGCATCCGCCTCATATGTAGCTCTACAGGGTGCAGTTGTGTGTGTGCATGCATGTGTGTATGTATGTGTGTGTGTTTGTCTGTGTGTGTATGTTGTGGGTGTTTGTGTATCTTTTCTCCAGCAGGACCCCCAGATCAAAACCGCAACCCACTCTCCCTCCCCATGTCTCTCTCTTTTTCTCTCTCTCTTTCTCCATCTCTCCACCCCCTCTCTCATTAAAAACTGCAGGCCCTGGCTTCTAATTAAATCCCACTTGAAAAGTCTTAAAGTCAGCCTCAGATTGATTCAATTTGCATTTCTGAACAGAGAACATTGCCTAAAAGGATTAATAAATTGGACGAAAAAATGCCTTCTTTCTGCGCCACGCCGTCAGAGCTTGTAAGACAACATCCAAAGAGAAATATCCCCCCTCACCAAACGTCTATCCAACATATGCTCTTGCTTTCTCTCTTGCACGTCCCTCCCAGGATGCCAGCAGAGATGGGAAGTGTGTATCAGGACTCTTATGAATGTATGCGTGCATGCATGTCCTCGTCTGTGGAACAAGCGCAGAGTCCTCTGAGGTACAGTCGCAAAGGAACACACGCAATCTGACTCTCTCTGTGTGCACATGTGTGTGCATGTGTGCTCACATCTATTTATGTCTCTGTGTGTCTGGTTATTTGTGTATGTGTGAGAGGGGCGACTTAGTTGGAGAGCGTGCCAGAGTGCTGAAAGTGACGAGGAGGCACAGTGGGAAAAGATCTTTGCCGTACTGTCTGTATGTTCAGAAACAGACCGCGATGGTGGAGTCATGCCATTGGCTAGTGGACACCTACAGCAACATGTTTGGATATCCAAAAACACATTGCCAGCTAAGAAAGCCAGATTCAATTAGTGTGATAAAATGAAAAGAGCAAGCAAGACATTCCAAACAGACCCAAAACTGATACTGCTGCCAAAAGAAAGCAACAAACACTAATATGAGAATTTAGATTTGCATTGACAAAATGAGTTTGTCTCAAAGAATTGTGCATTTACAGGTTATTGTAGATCTGTATTATGTGTAACTGCAACCGTGCTAACAAGATAAGAGGAAATTACTCTGAAAATGTCCTCTGACAGCCATCAAATGGATTTGCATCTGCAAATCAAACAGTGCAGTTTGTATAAATTATTTCCATGTGCTTTGAGTGTGTAGAATTAGCTTTTGCCAAGCATTTACAGTTTCTTTCAGCATCTGATATATTTAAAAAATTAGGCCAGATTATCTTGCTTATCTTGTTGGTAATACCTTTATCAAAGGCTTATTGAATGCATTAGAGCCACACACTGTATGTCTGTCCTTACAATTTCGTAGTCTGCTGTTTGAAATGGCTTTTCTATGTTTATGCTGATTTTTTTTGTTTTGAGGAATAGCTTAGCACATATAGGTGAAGCATACATTTCAAAAAGGACTTTTCTCACTTTTTCTTTCAGAAAAACATTCCATAAGCTTCCCAAAATGGTATGTACTAAAAGCTTTTTTTGTTGAACTTAGGGAATTGTTATTCTGTGGGACACATTGTAATTGTTATCATTTGCCAGTCAAACTAGCTTGTATAATGGGTAATGGACTTTCATAGAGTGCTGGTAGCTCAGTTGTTGAATACTTATAACAATAATGAAAATAATAATAATAAAAAGAACTAGAACCACATGGAGAAACTGACAAAAAGACAGGCATGCATTATACAGTAGACATGGCTTCATTGCATGTTGCTTGATAATGATGCCAACCAGCAGTGAAAGAGTTTTACAAAATAAAAGACAAATAAACATTCTTTGAGAAGTGAAAAACATCATATAAAAAGTTGGAGAGGTTTAAAAGGACACTGAATAGCAATGATGATAATGAACAGCACAGTGCTGTGGCAGGAGAGCTCAAAACCTTAATGATGACATGAATGCTGAAAGCCTTGCTTTGTATATAACAACACTGACCCCTAGTGAGATGACTCAGAATCATTCAGGAAGCAGTTTGCATAATGGTTCTATGCACACAATTGAGAACACACTCATATCTCTGCATGAGGAGGATGAAGAGTTCAGCATGGTGCAATACTTCAATAAGAGTGTGTCCCTGTGGCTGTATGTTATGGAAATGTTGTTTCTCTGGGGTTTTCATGTGCATGTGTGTAATTGGATATATGGAGGTTATATGTATATGGTACTTCTCCACATATGTACGGTCGTAAGACCATTGCATTTAAGTACAGAGTATATGTACAGTGCCCTTTCCCTGATGTGTGTTTTTGTGTGTTCTAATAATGGTGCCTTGTGGACTGGGGCTTCCTTTGATGCGATGAAGGCTGACAGGCGTGAAACAGGTCCAATCAGGCGCGTGGGCGCTGCCAATTAACCCTTTTCACTGTGTGAAACCAAACATAATTGCCTGGGGTGCAGGGGGCCACTGGGCCATGGCCTGCCCAGCGTAGGCTAAAATGGGCATTAGCAGCGCTGCCAGGTGACCATTACACACATTGAACTGTTGGGTGTTTGTCCAAATCATATAGTTACACTTGCTACCATGTCCTAATTGGCATGGTATTACCAAATAGCCCCTATTTCTAATTTTCACACCTACACAATTCATCTGGAATATTATTACACTTCTGCAATCACACTGAATTATAATGATATTTTACTCTGATTTGACTCTGGAAATGTGTGTTATGTTTGGTTATGTCTAGAATAAATGTCACTATTAATAGATGTTCAAAATGTTATAAAGATCTTAAGCTGGAACAAATAGCAGTTAATAAGTAAATCATTGTGGGCATTGATGATCAAATTTTATTCATGTTATGCTCAAGGCAAATAGCCCACATTTTTAGTCAAACACCCAAAACTAGAGCACAATTTAAATGAAACTACAGCAGTGCTCGCTGCAGCAGTAATGCGGCAAGAACATTTACAAAAATTTCATTGTCATTTGTCTTCTTTTCATATACTTGTGATAAATTATTGATTATATTTTTTAACACTATTTGATCACATTTTTGCTTATTATTAATATGATACTTTATTTCAAATGTAAGAGTTACATGAGACCTGCAAAGCTCATTTTCTATGACATTCTTACTAATAATTCAGTAGTCCTGGCAGTGCATGTGGGATTTCTGGAAGTAGTGTTGGATAAGATATAACATCAGTTTTTAAATAAAACTAGAGTATGTTATGAATTATTTTGTAAGAATTTCCTAGTTTTCTATAATCAATGTCTTAATAAATGCAAATTAAATCAGTAGTACAAATTTCCATAAGTAGTTTTAGCTGAATTTATGTTAGACATTCCATTGACTTGTTGTTAATCAACACCTTTTAAAGTTCATCTGTTCTGTGAGATTAAAGGATATTGAAGGTCTCCATAACTCACTGACACTACAAAAAAAGCTCTTTTTTTGCCACATACAACTTCAGTTTAAAATGGGTCTCTTTGTTCTTACACAGTTCAATAGGTCTAAGGATAGATAAGTAGATATTTGCTCTTCATATAAGCAACAAATATAATGAATTTACAGTGATTCCGGTGCATATAGTGCAAATACAAAGCAATGGCAATTGAATGTTTTAAACTATAAAATGTTTTACATTATATTTTTTTACATTAGATTATACATTATAGTATAGCGTACCTGTAATAGCCAATCTGTATTCAAGCCTTTCCATATATATGTTCAATGTTTATTTAAATATCCGAATATGGGTGGCTATATAAAAGTTGATTTTTATTTTTTTTTTAAATTAGAAATATAAGTGTTGGCATCTGCATGGAAAACAAACAAAACAGTCATTTGCAGAAATTATAGCCCTAAGAAATTGCAATGCCCTTCGATGGGCCTGTCAAAGACATCCCAACTAATGTAATGGCGCAAATCTCAACAAAAAATAAAAGAAAAAAGAACAAAAAAAAACCCAACAACTTAGAAACGCAATATAAGCATAAAGGAATACTCTTTAAAACAGAATGAGTCTAAATGACCTACAATGTTGTGCAATGATAAAAAGCACTAGGGATCTTGGCTCTTTTTTATTTACACTGGAGAAAAACTGAAAATAATCAATGTCTCGTTTGCCTTTCCTGTGATTTGTATCACCAGTGTGTGACCAGCAGGGGTCGCTGTTTCCCCCGTCTCCGTCTCCCGGCTTCACTCGCCTGCCTGACTGGCCAACAAAAAAAAAATGTTGGCAAAACACCCCCCCACCCCCCACCCCTTCCTCGCCGTGTAGAAAAAAATGGCGGACAAGCGCTAAATCCACATCAGAAACAAACACACACGTTACAAAGCAAGGTAAACACCCTCGGATGTACCGAGCTACGTTTGCTTTTCGGGTCCGGCTCTACGCTTCAGCCGGGGTTAGCACATGCTAACCTCGGCGCGCCGCTACGCTCCCGTTTCGCTAATGCTAATATTTATAAACAGGTCAGCGAGCTAGCGAGCCACCTAGCATGCTATGGCTAGCATCCCGGGCAGTGGGCATGTCTGTGTGTAGCCGTGCGTGCTTTAGCATGCTGGATGTGTCGGCGTCGAGGCTGCAACTTCTATCCTGAAGTGCTCTTGTTGGTTTTCACTTCTGGTGTTGGCGTTTATTCACTCCGGGCTCCCAGAATAGCACAATTATCGATGCTGTCACGTAAATGAGCATCATCCAGATGTAAGACAGGAGAGGAGGGACGGAGTGAGGGGGAGTGAGGGGGGGGGTGCCCCCATGTGTTGGCTTTGTGTTTTGAATGGAGCTCAACAAATCTCAGCGATGTAAACCCGGAGTTTTTTTGTTGCTGTTTGTTTGTTTGGTTTTTTTTTTGGAAGGGGGGCACAACTGGAAAAAAAAGCCTCCCATATAAATGAGACTAGCTGGGGGTTGAGTTTATATATATCTCTCTATATATCTATATATATATAGATATATATATACATACATTAAAACAGTCAGTGGGTTTAGCGGTGGGGGGAAATGTACCCACTGAGCCTGCTAACGCTTGTCCTCCTGTCACTTCTCCCAGACGGAAAACTGAAAACAAAACAAAACAAAACAAAAAAACAAAAAACGGAGCGGGTCGCTTTAATTTGGACGCCATCCCCCTCGGCGGAGGAAAAAGGCGCACTTCTATTGAAGAGGAAATCATCCGGAGGGGGGAGACGCTCCTGAACGGTTATGAAGTTTTAAGGTAGGCATGTTTATGTGAGCAGCACCACGTTTTTGTTTTGTTTTTTTTATGAAACCGGGGATTCCTCTCTGTCACTGCTCTTCCACTCGTTTGTCCTGCGTAGAGTCAATTTATAGTAGGCTCTTAAATCAAGATGGATTATTTTTCTGGTCACATTCAAATGTTTGGTGGGTTAACAAGAGCTGTGCCACTACTACTATTACCGAACATACACAGTAGCTAGTGTGTGTGTTTTTTTGTATTCTTTTTGTCTATGCTTAATGTATTAAATGTATTTTGACTTGAGTAGTGTTGGAGTGCATTAACAGCCGCTTGAAGCACTTTGTTTATGTCGCTTTGACCCGCTGACCTGCATGTTGTGTCTGCTCGGAGATGCCGGTGAGCAGTCTGGGTTACAGAGGTCACTGAGGCTCGACCCTCATCCTCTAATTGATCATCAGAAAGTTTGTGGACATTCACAACTTTTTTTTTTTTTTTTTGATAACAGTCAGTGCTTTGGGAATGTGTTTCTCTCCCCTTAATGTTACTGTAATTAAGTCCTTATTTAAAGTTGTGTGCAATCGTTGGAATTGGACCAGAATTTCACAGTAAGATTTTGGCTGCAGCTTGACTTTATTGGTCAATAATATATTTGGTAAGTTTTATAATTCCTGTGTGCACACGTTGCCAGTACAGTAACTGTTTTGTCTGGGAAAATAAACTTTAAAGCACGAAAAAGTAAATCCACATGTAGTGCATTGATTGTGCATGATCTTGGGCCTCTGTGTTGAACTTGCCCCTGCCTGGTTCTCATGATAACCCCCCTACCTGCAATCAGGAGAGAACTCCTGTGTTTGACATAAGGGTAGTTCTCTGGTTTCCCCTAAAAAACATGGTAATAGAATTTACATGTGGTATTATCTGGGTCGTTGGGGTCAAAATTGCGTTTAACATAGGATCAACATAGGTTGAAGTTGAAGAAATCCACGGTGTCTTTGTGTTAGGAACGACCTCTGGAAGATTGTTGGACTTGTTCTTAAAATAAGTTCAGTTAATAGACGTGACTTTGTTTTTTATGACAGTCCTATTGCATCAGATGTTCAAGTGTTTTGTCATTTCTCGAAACTTCAAGGTAACATAGCTCTGGTGCAATGTTTGGATAAATGAAATTAAAATGTGCTAAAATAGCCACAGTGCACTGTATTCCTTACACAAGTATATGAATTCTGCAATGATAACATAGCAACTCCTTTGTGTATCTTTCCTTGTATTTACAGTGGAAGCCACTGCTGCATTGTGAGCTCGGTCAGTATTGCTGGAGCATGAGGAAACCTGTACCACAGAAAGGTGAGAATTCATTTTGCCACGCTTAGCATGATAATTACATTTCTCGCAATAATTGTAACAAACAAGTATACGTGGTAACTTGGTGGGAAAATTAGAAGTACATATTTCAATTTGACTTGGTTCTAAGCAGTCTTTGTTTTTCTACTGCGAAAGCAGACTGGTACATCATCTTGTAATAATCCTGTAATATCTTACAATTGCCTGGGTTGGTATTGCAAGGTATTGACTGATGAGAAAATCACTGGTAGTTGAGAGCTTATTTTGTCTTTGTTGGATGCTCCAGCTATTGAGTGGAAAGATGCCAGAAGGATCAAGCACGCCCGGAGTGGACGGCCCTCCCGGGTGCCCTCGCAGTACCAAGGTAAATAAGGTGCTGCAGCCATTGATGTATGATGTAACCATGGGCAATACCAACAGGAAACTTTAGCCAACTGTTGCCCCAATGTTTCATTAATCATCAAGACGTTTGTTGCAAAACTTGATAATAGATCTTAAAGCCCAGTCTCTCCTTTTTTGCCCTTTGTTTGGCCTCAATAACAGTACTGCAGTAAAACTGATATGTGTGTGTATATATACAGCTTTATTTATTTATTAAAAATTTTTTAAAGAACATTTTCTTTCTGTTCTTGTTTTTCTGCAGGGCACTTCAGTTGGGAGAAATACCTGAAAGAAACTGGTGCTATTGCAGCACCTGCTTCATGCTTCAAACAGGTGAGCACATTGATGGTGCTTCGCACAATGTTCACCCATAACTATTTAACTTAATAAAACATATTTATCCCCCCCACTGCTGTTATTTTGCTGCCATTCCCAAATTAAAACGAGTCTGTCATCGCCACCTAGAGCCTCACACCTCCAGTTAATGAGTTCAAAGTGGGGATGAAGCTGGAGGCCCAGGACCCACGAAACACCACGTCCACCTGCATTGCCACTGTGGTGGGCCTGACAGGCTCACGGCTGAGGCTGCGTTTGGATGGGTCTGACAACAAAAATGACTTCTGGCGCCTGGTAGACTCCTCGGAGATTCAGCCCATTGGCAACTGTGAGAAGAATGGTGGCATGCTGCAGCCACCCCTCGGTAGGGCCACGCATTTGTCATGGATAAAAAATTTGTGATTTATCAGTGTCCATTCTCCTTTAATTTTTTGTGGCTTTTTTCCCTCTCTTTTGTCCACTAGATGTCAGTGACTGACAGCACAGATTGTCAATGTATCATGTGAATGCCTGTCAAGAACCTCTTGATACAGCTTAGAAAGCCACCTACCCAGGACATTTCTGCAATAAATACCCTTTGTGAAAAGACACAGGAGCTGACTTGGATCTCAGTGTTGATAATATTTAGAGCTGCAAACACACCATTCTTTTCTATGTTAATCTTGATAATCTTGTTAGTAATTGAAATGTGAAGAGTGGTGGAAAAAAATGCATATAAAAAATTCACAGAGCCAAGGATCTCAATTTATTTTTTCCTGAAAAAATGAATGTAATGGTTTAACAGTTATTATACTAGCTACAGTGACTAGTTTATCAGTTACTAATTTTTCCATGGTTTAACTATGCCAACACAACCATGTTCACTACACAATCTGTAAGTATAATTCCAGATGACTTATAACAGCAGCTGTTGTCTTTCTCAGGTTTCCGTCTCAATGCGTCCTCCTGGCCCATGTTTCTTCTGAAAACACTAAATGGAGCTGAGATGGCACCTTCTCGTATTTTTCACAAGGTACCTGTACAAGGCTCTTGAGCTCAACTCACTCTGAAAATGTGTAGTGGATGTCATGTCTCACAAAGTACATGACCATGGTTTGATAGTAGTAACTATGGACTCAAAGATAGATCATAACAAGTAAGAGAGAGTTAACTCCTATAATGCCTATTAGATAAAATAACAATCATAGACATTTGGTTGATTATTGTTACAGGTTAAAGTTACCAGATAGTCACACAGACACACCAACTTCCATACATGACCCCTTTTTTCCCTGTTTCCCCAGCAGGAACCTCCCACTCCAGAGCAGAATTCATTTCAGGTGGGCATGAAGCTGGAGGCAGTAGATCGGAAAAATCCCCACTTTATATGTCCGGCGACGGTGGGTGCACTGCGAGGTGTTGAGGTGCTGGTCACCTTTGATGGCTGGCGCGGAGCCTTTGACTACTACTGCCGCTATGACTCACGGGACATCTTCCCTGTTGGCTGGTGCTCCCTCACTGGAGACAATCTTCAGCCACCCGGCACCAAAGGTATGGACCCAAAAGGTTAGCATGAGGTTTTCTGAAAAAAATTGTCTCAGGTATTTTCACCCCATCTCAGATTCAGCCAGGTCAGAACATTTATAAACACTTTTGGTCCGGACCATGTTCCAACAACAAAACAAACAAACTTGTTCTGTTTGAGTAGTTGCTGGTATTGCGCCATCGGACTTTAAGGTTAATTCCTCCACTGTATTGTAACGTAAGCAAGTTTTCTTGTGCAGGTCAGAAAATAAAAAACGGCACTTAAAAATGTCAGTCACATCTCTTTCCAAAAACAATGTTGAATACACTGTTATCACCACAGGGCTATTTCTTCCCTTCACTGGGAGGTGTTTCCAATGAAAATTGTCTGTGAGCTAACTACAGTATTATACATCAGTCATTGACAGTTGGCCATCCATGCAAAGAAAGATAATCGTAACTATACGAGTATCCACATTAGTTAATTACTTTATTTTCTAAACATGTGATGTTGAATGTGATGCCCTATACATTTGGCTGTCATTCATCAAATCACTTTAAAAGTAATACTTATGAAATTGTTTGCCATTGTGGTTATAGTTTTAGTGTGAATGCTGCCATCCACTAAAGTTAGAATGTTTTTTGTTTGTTTGTTTTTGAAAACATATTTACAGTTATCTTTGTAGTTATCAGCTTCAAGAGAGTGACAGTAAAAGTTTGAACCTTATAACCTCAAATGTAAAATTTATCTCTGACATGTTGAATGTGTTACATTCCACTATTAAGATGATACTTTTGATTTGTTCAACCTCTGTTTTGTTGTATTTGTGCTGATGGAATCCGACACCCATTTGTGCAGCAAATTCTCTGATGAGAAGTCAATTTACCTGTCCTTCCTCTACACCCAACATTTTTGTGGTGAAAGAGGATAGTGTTGAACATTTTGCTGTATTTTTTTCTTATATATATCCATTTTGCCATTAAACCCCAAAAAGCAATTGTTTCACCAGTTTTTGGTTTGGTTGTGTTTGGTTATTTGGTTGGTGAATTTGGATTTTAGTTGCGCTGTGTTAACAGTGTGAAGGGAAGTGATTGCATCATCTCCCTGAAGGCATCTCGTGGGCCAGTTGATGAGGTGATGAGCACAAGGTCTATTTTTAATTCCTGGTAGGAATTTATCCATAGAGGTTGTGAACTGTGTCTGTAAAATTGACCTCCGGTGTCAAGTAACATTGCACATAAAATGTAAATGTTTGTGCCTGTAGTTTTCTTGCAGTTGTGACACAGTTTGTCAGTGAGAAGTACTATATCATTGATAGTTTCTTTGTTTTTCCATTTAGCAAATAAGATTTTTTTTTTTTGGTTGCCAGTCACTTCTCTTAAAACCTGAGCTTTAAAAGTTGTTTCCATGCAAACTTTTTCAACATGGGGACCAAGAACTAGAAACTATGCTGGGAACTAGAATTAGCAAACTGTTTTTCACATAAGATAAAAGGATGGATGCTGGAGTTATCGCCACAAGGTCAGCTATACCCATCTCTGAACAGTTAGTGAGGGAGTGGAAAAGGAAGGAGCGAAATGGGGAAGCAGGACATGTCTTTGTAGCCTGCTTGTGTTTTATGAAGGCCTGGCACGCACCCAGTTGGCAAAGTCGGGACATGACGTGGTTGAAATGAGCCTTGGTGCCCCCTCCACAGGCCTCTCGCTGGCACCCTGGCTAACAGGGTCTGATTAGAAACTCTGGGGAGAATTAAGACAGAAGATAGAAAAGAAGAGAAAGGACATATGCTTTGAAAGGTAGAGTGTTTACATAGTCAGCAGATGGTGGGAGGAGAGAAGAAGCAAAGGGAGGAAAAGACAGAAAGGAGGAGCAACGCAGAGGAAGAGTGGGAGAGGAAGACAGGGCAGGAGTAGAGGGTGAATCTGAGGACAGCTGTACAGACCACCACACACTTTTGACTTTCCTTTGAGCCGTAGAGGTGAGTAAAGATGAATGAAATTACAGAAATGCAGTCCGAGTGATAGATTAAAAGCACTTGAGAAGATATCTCGCTGTAATATGAAACTGGCAACGGTGGCTTTGTGAACTGAATGAACTCAGTGCACCCAGAGGAGAGAGGGGAAAAAACAAGGGTTGGCTTGTTGTGCGCCTGTTTGACTGTATTTACACGCACTGCCATTGATCAATGAACATTTAAGGTCACGCTGTGTTAAATCTTTTTAACATACTATTTAGGAATAGTCTGCTCTATGGAGGATCAATCAGTTGTCCTGTTCTTTTTTTTTTTTTTTTTTTTTTTTTTCCCTTAGCTTCACAGTTGCTCCCTATAAAAAGCAGCAGTAGCTGGCAGACTGAGCTTTGCACTGATTGGTGCGCCTGCATAAAACTGTGTTTAATAAATACAACCCCATGGGCCATGGCCTGTGTTAATAAATCTGGCCTCTCTTTTCGTAAATCTGTCATGTGTTGATCGACAATGAATACCATTGCATTTCCCTTTGTGTACATTTGAGTGTGTGTCTGCAGGTTTGCAGGTGCATGCAAGTCCAGATATCCTGGCTTGGCTCTTTTCTTTTTCCTGTGTTTGTGTTTTTTTTTGTTAATTTGTTTTTTCTTTTAAACATTCTTAGAAGTTTTGCCAGACATTATATCTTGTGTTGATAACACATCACATTTGGTTGCTTTTATTTTATTTAAAAGTAGGCCCTCTCTTGTGGCTCATGCTTTCCCCCTCTGTGTTACATGTAATGTCTGGAATGCTTCCTATGAAAGAAAAGGTTTTATATTCATTTGAGGGAGTTGGAGGGATAAATTTGTAATACTGTTTTGCATCTGTCTGTAACATCCTTTATTAGAGTTTAGTTCAGGTGCTCACACATTTCTCATTATTATTCTTGTCACAAGAGACTGGACGGTATGCCAGCAGAAAACCATCATTGCTTACCTACGTCCCTTCTTCTAAAACGGCAAATTTTTTTATCATTCACCTGATGTTTGATATTTTCTATCCACGTTCACCCCCGTTTATCTTCAACTATTACTGCTTGTGATGGGCTAAAGCCTGTTTGCCTAGTATTACTAGAGTCATCTGACCATAGGGATAGTTTAGGTTTGTTTGCTTAAATTTTAGGACTTTTGTCTGTAGTGTTTATTAATTACATGACCATGATAAGCATTATAGATGCCATTCTGCAGGATTCTCTATCAATATCAATTGCTTCATGCATTAGGATCTGCTTTGTTTTTTTGAGTTGAAAGATTGAGTGTGCACTTTTTTTCCCTAAGCTTTCAACCCTTTCCTTCTATTTAATGAGAAGGAAAATGAGAAAATAACTATTCTACTTATTAAATAGTATTTTACTTCCTATGATTAAATGGGAAAGCTTGAGCTTTAATTCTTAATTTGTCCTTTCTCCCTGCCAGTTTCTTTCATTTGACTGCATTTTTCTTGCACATCTGTCTGTTTTTGTGCATGCAGTAGTGTTGCCTAAGAGCCTTGGGACATTGACAGACGGGAGTGTGGACAGTCCAGCCATGCACCCCACCCCGACAGTGGGCAGACCTCCAGGTCAGAGGGGACGGAAGCCAGGCCGCAGGAAAACCAAGGTGACAGGCCCCTGGGGCAATAAGGCTTCAGCGTTGGGACCACAGAGCATTCAACCAGGCAAAGACCTGGGGCCCATCAAGATCCCCAAAAAACGAGGCCCCAAGCCTGGCAGTAAGGTGCGCATGCAGAGATTTAAATATTCAATTTGGCTGTTTCTGACTTTTTCATGTTGTTAGCACTTCAAGCAAAACATTGTTTACATCTGCCATATAGGGATGGCAGGAATCTGCGGGGGGGGGGTTCTCCAGAACTTGAGCCTGATGACTTGGCCCCCCTCTTGTCTCTCTTTTGCTTTTGGTTTACAGTTGGGCTGGGCAAAGAGAGCTGGCTGGCTGGAAGATGCCATGGCTGGCCCAGGAAGGCCAGTGATAGGCCCAGGTCGGACCAGGGGCAGGCTCCCTGGAAACTGGGCACAGAGGATAGCTCTGCAGCAGGCCCAGAATCAGGCAGAAACCATCAAGATCCCAAAGAAAAGAGGGCCCAAGCCTGGTAGCAAGGTAGCTGTCCTATACATGCATATAAGCATACGCATCTTTGCACCACTGACTATTGCATTATAGCATTTGCCACTAATCAATTGGATGTTCCCTTTTTTTAAAACCTAATAAATTATCTGTTAGCATCTCAGGAGTCAACAGCATGTGCTATCAAGCACTACCAAGACATGTTGAGCTATTTAAAAAATTTTATATAAATTTATATTGCATTGATACATTCTATCAATTTAGCTCTACTCTCTCCACCTCTGGAGGATATACTTCAAAATATTATGCAAATGAAACTAAGTTCCATCTTTTAACATTTTTATTGTGTCCTGGGGGGAAAAAACATGACCATTGAGTTTTTCATGTAAGCCAGATTTAGCTGGTTTCCATTTCACAGTGGCTGCACGCAGCAAATGTTGGCAGCATCCAGTTTGTGTCCTGGCAAAACAGGCAGTTGTACTTATCAAATACTTATAAAATATTGGAGCGAGATCAATGGAAATACTTGGCTTGGACTTGTGAAATTTCCTTTTGATCTTTGTTTCAATTTTCAACGTTACAACTTGTTACATTCACACAATTGCACTTTGTTGTGTGAGATGGAATATGAAAATAACAGCCAAGTGCAACACAAATAGTCATATTTGATGCTGTATTTTGAGCTTTCTCTATGAACTGCCTGACCCTTATGAATCAGTAAAAGCTGTAAAAAGCCTCAATCCGTGTGTTTGAATCTAGAGAAAACCACGCGTGGTACCTAATCCAGTCCCTACATCACCCACCAGCAGCACCCCAGAGCCCGACACCAGCACTGTGCCTCTGGACAATGCCACCATCCCCAACTCTGCACTACAGGCTCCCACAGGTACATGATGTCCATTATTATTAATGGATTTTCCTGTCTGGGATGTTCAGTATATGTTTTATTCTGTTACTTGTATGGTCATACGCTGTCAAGGGTTTTATGCAGTTTGAACAACGGAGTATGACACACTGACAAATCATAGTGATACACAGTTTCACTTGACACTGGTGTGTAAGTAGAGCAAAAATTCAATGAATGTCTGTCATACTTATCATAGTCTCTGTGATACAAAGAATTTTGGCAAATTGTGAGTGATAAAGAGTTTCCGGCCATTTGGTTAATCACAAGAAACAAGATTTAATAGATTAAATATCCCTGACTCATTCTTCTGTCCTATAGTTTGTGTATACCTTAACAAGTATGGCAAGGTGGGACCCCATTTGGACCAACGGCGTATTCAGCAGCTCCCGGACCACTTTGGGCCAGGCCGAGCTGCTTCAGTGCTTCAGCAGTGTGTCCAGGCTTGCGTGGACTCTGCACACAACCAGGGCACTGTCTTCTCTTGCCTCAAATCTGGCCAAGGCGGAGAACTCATTTCAGGTAGGCATCAAGCAGTTGTTTTTAAAAAGACAAACCGTTTCAACCCCTTTCCCCATCCTTCTGCAGAAAGTCTTATTGTGGTGATATCACATCTTTGTTTAATTATCCTCCATGAGAGGAATGTGGTGCTGTTTTCAGGATCTAAACAAACGTCAGCATTTATGTCTGGAATAACGAAAAAAAAAATAGAAATGAGGATCTTGCCTTGTCTAGTATAAATTCCATTTTAATTACAATGTAAAGTATGCGGGCCAAAAAAAATTCTCTAAAAATGTGCTTTTACTCTTCAGCTTTAAATGTCAGTGATCAGCATATGATGTATTATCTGTACAGCCTACTTTGACCAGCAGCAGCACACTCTGACCCTGCCTACAGTCAGTAGTGTCACCTACGTTCTCCGTTTCCTGGAGAAACTTTGCCACAACCTTCACTGCGATCCTCTGTTTGGCAGCCAGCCTGTAGCCAGAGGAGGCCTACATTACAACAGTCACACATACTCTACAGGTGAGCTCTAACTCTGTGTTATTTATACAGTACCAGTCAAAATTTTGACACACTCTTCAATTCATTTGAATAGGAAATTTTGTCTGTATATGCACATTTTTATCATATTCAGGAGGCTTGTACCATGTTTGGTGACTGCAAGTTCCAAATATAATTTATAACAACTATGTTCAACTTGACCTCAGTTCACTTTTCAGCTTGCATGCGCTGAATTTGAAATGGACATACCAATAAAGCAAACTCTCAAAATATGTGAAACTATAAAGATGTGAATGTATGAACCAACCTCTATGCCAGTGTTAGTGTTGGCGCTTTCATTTGCAGCAGGTTAATTTGTCGAGATGATGTTTTACAGTGTTGCGCTTAAGTAAAATAATGTTTCCTAAATGTTGAAAAAATCTCCAGGAACTTTTATTTCCAGGGAGCAAGATATGCCAGACACGTACAGATAATTGCACACTGACAAGAAGGTACATTGTTGGAGAAATAGAACAGAAAATACAGAAATTTGCACAGATGTCTGTATGCTCCTGTTTAGCATAAGATGCCCAACTGCCTTAGCAGTTTGAAAATTTAAACAAATTATATAAGGTGTTGTTGACGTAACTGTATTTTTGTTGTCCAACTCTATAAACTTTTGTTCTTTCCTTTAAACGTGCTGCATTTAGAGCGGAGGAGTTTTGGTGATAGCCTGACGACAGGCCCAGGCCGAGGCACCAAGAGGTTCCTACAGAACTATGACAGTCCCCTTCCCCAGAAACTGGCCAAAATCCCCCGGCACTCCACTGATGGTATTTTACTTTTTTAATCTCAGCCACTTTATTAAACTATATGGATCTGATGTACTATGATCTTTTAAATTCTTGGTCGTCGGATGACTATCGTATATGACATTTATGTTGAAATGTGTCCCTGATGTTGCCAAACTAATATGAAGTGTTCTTTACCCAGAAATATTATAATAAACACAAACTAGAAAGACACTTCAGTCAAGGGATTTCACTGATTAAACAATCCTTCTGCTCACATATATATTATTTACTTATAATAATCAGTGGCTCTTAACTCTAATGTTGCACTGTATTTTATAGAGTCATTTTATTCTATTAAGAAACTGGTCTGAGTTGTCCAGTAAAGCCTTGTATAATCATATAAAAGTCGTAGTAAAACAGAAGAAGCTCTTGGCTCAGGAGCGAGTGCGATTAAGTTTGGGGGCAGGAGGTTAATCATTTAATCATCTTTCAATTTCCTTAGATTTTAATTATGATAATGGAATATTTGAAGAGATTTGTGATAAAGGGCAATATCCCCTTTTTAAATGGCCTTCCACTTTTATAGATGGCCAGAACACGCTCAATAAGCTGGTTGGGGTCTTTTAAAGAATAAATTAATTGTTCCCAGGTGAGTCCTTCATGGAGAACAGCATTGCCACATCAGAACATTTAAAGAAGAGCCCTCTCTCTCCAAACACTACAGGACTGACACCTGGACTGAGGTCTCCCTCTAAGCTGTTACATCACAACAACTTTACAGGTAGGAAAGGGCGCTGAGAAGGGAAGCGATGGCCCTGTCTACATTTGTACATTTCAGTTGCAATGTTGCAATATTTTAATGCTCCGAAGGAGCGATTTGACCAAAACTGCCTTACATTTAAGAACGGGGTGAAAAAGGTTTTATAACACTCAAAAAGAATTTACTCTGGTAGGTCATCACGGTGACTACCATGTTATCTTTCATTATGAAGGGGCAAACGGCAAAAATACAGCATTATAAACTACCCTGCCAGGAATGTGCACTTGCGCATATTCAAATCACCGATGTAGCAGTTTGCTGGATGATGACCCTGCATGTATTTTTTTGCTGAACCCCTCTGCATGGATACCTGAGCTGCGACACCAGAAGGCCCCACTCAAATGAATAAGGGAGTTGACTTTTTTTTCCCCTTCTTCTTCTTCTTTTTCACACAATGCTGTTGATTCTCTGATTTTAACGTAACCTTAAAATGAGAAGAATCACATTGACTGTAAGTAGGCTTTAACCAATACAGTTTTTAAGAATGGTGATAGAGTTAAACATTTTCTCAGAACCTGTTAAAGAAATCCTCTTTGCTACAAACTTTATATCTTTGCAAGATGAATAATTTTCAAAAATGTGTTTATTTGCTTAACTAATTTATTTTAACAAGTTTATTTAAATGACATACAGTGGGTAGATAGGTGGATATTGTTTTTAAATGTTTAAACTAGGGTTTTAGTCCTTTGCAGCCACTCTTGTCCTGTTTTAGCTGTTTTTATTCTGATGTTGCTCTGTTTGTATGTCTCTCATGCATTGTAAGCACTCTGAGATCATTCAGTTGATTTAAAGTGCGTTATAAATTAAATTTATTATTATTATAATTATTATATATTGGACTGCAAACTGTTGCTGACGCTGTTCAATTATATTTGGTGTCTTCACATGAATGTGCTCATGTTTTTTAGTATTAACGATCAATGCTGTTATAAAATTACCCTCCATTGGGACATTCTCAGATGTAGGGAGATAAAGCAATGTGCTTCATGTCAATCTCACAGTTGAGCTAAAGAGGAATGATAATTTGAGCTTAAGTTGTTTTAGATCAAGTAGATAAAGCAGGTTTTAAAAGTTCGTCTTTTCAGCCTAAGACACATAGATGTCTTAATTTTTTCACCAGCTAAAGACTAACCCAAGATGTAGGAAAGCTCCAACAGTGTTATTTAATAGATAGATTTTTTTTCTTTTTCTTTTTCTGAATGATAGTTTGGTATTGCAAACTCAAGTGTGGTAGTGTGTGGTCAGTTAGTGAATGTTGTAAAAAGGTCAGCCTAACATTCAAAGAGTTGACCTAGTGAATGACCATGTATGAATCTGAGTATCCCTTTTTCTTTTCTCAGGCTCAGGCAGTTTCCGAGAGAGTCCGAGGCCCAGTGGTCAGGACCCCAACCTGTGGACAGTGGAAGATGTCATGCAGTATATCAGAGATATTGACCCAGTGCTGGCTCCCCATGCTGACCTTTTCAGAAAACATGTACGTATTCACTCATATTAAGGAAGATTCTTCAGATAGCTGCATATGTTCAGCTTGAACTTCTCAGACTTTTTAGGCAACACTAAAGTTTAGTTTTTTTTTTTAATATCTATGCTGCTTTGATTTGTTGAAAAGTGCATAAAACATTGCCCTCACTACTGTCTGCTACAGGAGATCGATGGCAAAGCACTCCTGTTGCTGCGTAGCGACATGATGATGAAATATATGGGCTTGAAGCTTGGTCCTGCCCTTAAACTCACCTTTCACATCGACAAGCTCAAGCGGCCTTAAGGAGGTCAGCCGACCAGCAGCAGCCTTCCAAAGGACTAAACTCCAAGCCCACCTCCCTGTTCTAGGATCAGTATATGATGCACTGCATATTGGACATATACTGACCATTAACATGTAGCAGCTTCCATCAGACCACCATATCTGGAATTACATACCCCTGTCCTGACCTCATCCAATGAGGAATGTCTATTCTGTGTAGCACAATCCAGCCCTAAGGCAGCATGGGATACGTAGGATCACCCATTTGTCTGTCATCTGTATTGCATTTCAGTATAACTTGAAGAGTCAAATGTGGCCATTTTAACTGTAAAAGGCTTTTTTTGGCCTGCTTTTATTATGTTACATTTATTCTGTACATTTCATATTTTGTACTTCATGAATATATGGACTTTTATGGTATTTTTGCCTTTTTCAACTGTTTGTGTTGGATATGCTAAAAGAAAGAAAACCCTAAAAGGAAGAAAAGAAATCACTACATTCATCCCAATAGTTGGGAGGTCTTCTGATTAACGTCTCTGTTTGAGGCATAATTTTGCAACTACAACATTATGAATTATGGGGAGGAAAAAAAATTATGTTTTATGAAAGGAAATCTTTATTCTGAAAATACTGCCAGGAGGAAATCCGTTTCTTTTGTCTTACTCTGGATGTTGTTTACAATGCTTTGTCTTGTCTTTGTTATTTGTACTTTTTAAATTTTTTATACTATATTATTAGAGTTCCTACATGGAGAGCCCTATCATACTTAACATTGTTCAATAAATATATGATAATTCAACTTTTTTTTTATTTGTTTATTTAGTTTTGGGGGGGGGGGGGGGGTTAATTATAATTTTTTTCTGCTTATTTTATTCCGATGACAGTAAGTGGCAGAGAGGCTGACAGGAAATAGAGATTTTGAACTCTGCTTCTGAGGGTTTTTCAATTTACAGAAGGTGACCAACAGAGAGCAGCACAGCTCTGTTAATCTTTCTGCAGATTTGTCTCCTTGCTGTTCCTGCTTGGGACTCACTTCCATTCACTGCCATAGGTGGCCATATCTCCATCTGTCAGACTCAGCATGTTAATCCTGGTGATATTTTTACACCACTTGATGTTGATTTCTCACAGTTGTTATTTTGTTGCTTCACTGTCAACATTTCGGCTATTTTGTTTTATTTTGCTGAGTCTCCATTATTTAGGGACCCCCTGATTATGTACATCTCATGTTGTTTCTGGTAAATATTGATGTCATGGTTTCTGACTGTACGCGAGTGGGCTATTAGGTGAAAAATGACTTGTCTGCTGAAGCAACTCAGCCCAAGGCAGAAAAGTCTAACCACATCCTCCTAGTGAGAACAGGAAAACATATCGCGTAGTGCTGAAAACAGTGGCCAAACCCACTGATTCTAACTGACATGGATGACTCTGAATGTGCCTGTGTCTTCGTGAGCATATGACACATACACACAATCTGTCCTGTGTTTGTGTGTTATGCTCAGGCACATGTGACACACTCGGAGCTCATGGCTGATGTGTGTGCTTGTTGATGTTTAATAGTAGCCAAAATGTCTGGAAGAAAGCGGCGCTATTTATAGAAATAACAGTATATTGCGTTTGTGAAGGTTGTGAGGTGAGTTTTAACACGAGTGAGATTTTTAGGACAGCAAGCAGATGTCTCTGCTTATTAAGGTGAACATCCAACATCACTTGGCGGGTTCTGTGAAAACACTATCAGGACGGATTTTCATTATTGCTTTGACACGTAATGCAGTGGTATTAGAAAGTTAGGGAAATACTATCTTCGATATTTACCAACACTTGTATGCAAAGCTCCTGAGTCATCCACTGTCCACTGCTTTATATGGTATATGACTGTTGGGGTAACAGTCATATATCATATAAAGCAGCAAAACAGTTTCAGTATGTATGAAAGGAAGTTTTGCGGGCTTACCAAACAGTCGAAACTGTGAGGGGAAAAAAAACAGCTTCACAGCCTGTGCCTCAGGTATTATAGCATAACCATGCCAGTGTGCAGAACCAGCCTGGTGCAATGCATTCTGCAGCCATGTGTGGACAGTTGAAAGAGTCACAAAAGTAAGGTGCCCTGACCACCACCTTCTCTCCAACTGATCTCAGAATTCCCAGCATGCCTCTGGCCTGCCAGTTGAAGTGTTTCAGAGAAGGTCTTTTGGTCTCAGATGGACATTACCTCCACTTGAATTTCTGCGTCAAGTTAATTGTTAAATTATATGTGAAAAGTCCTGGTCTGTAACACATGGATCGGTTTCTCTGATGACATATCTCAAAAACAGAGCTCACAGGATCAGTGACTAACTGTTACTGTTGAAAGCTCATTATACTATTAATCAATGCAAAATCAGAGTTTTCTTTAGGGGAAAAAAGAAAAATGGGATCAGACCCCAAAGGAATCGCAACTTCTGAGGGAACTGGGTCCCAAGCATCTGTTCTTGTCTTTACAAATGTAAAAAATGACGCAGATGTCATGTGATGTGTCAGATATGTCTAGCTACTGATATTTCCTAAATGTAATTTGATTCCATCATTTTCTCCATCATCTCCATGAATAAGTATGCGGACCTGTCTTGCTGCGTAGTCGCTGGTGATTTCTGATTGGGTTATAATTTTTACTAAGAAGTCTGTCTTGACAGCCCTCATCCCATCTTACTCACCGTGTCTTGCCCCTGTCTGCAGATGGTGTGGGCTCACTAATGTCAGGATTTTCTTGCAGGGAAAAACTCGTCACATGGTAGTGTGAATATTATCTATCAGTGCACGCAAAAAAGGCAGAAATCGCACATAAGCATATGGGCAAATGTATATTTGGATGAAAATTAGGCGTTGGCATTAAGAGTCGAAATGCTTTTGATTTTCTTTGGCATAAACATCCTGCTTTGCAACACATGTAGATTTCCCCGGCAGGATAGCATTTGTAAAGCGTGACAAGAACTACTTTCTTGTATTAATTCCACCCCCAGCCTATGGCCTGTTACTCTGTCTTTGGTAGCATGTGCCTGCCACTGTCACCAGATTAGCACGCAGGCTTAAAGCCCTGCTCACAAAGACACTGTGTACAGAACAGAGCTGGCACTAATTCTGTTTCCCTCTTGTTTAACCGGCGAACCTGTACTGCTCCTGGGCTGAGCCAAATCATTTTCCTATTCCCATTAAATTTAATTGCGAGTACAGGAGGTGAACACAATCAGATAAACTCCTCACATTCCATCTTGGCTGAGACCGTCAGATCCGACCCTGCATCATATTATACAGTAAAGGGGACTAACAGGTTCACCTCAGTTGTTTTAACACTTTGGTGACACAATGTCAACAAAAATTTAACATTTTAAGCTTTAAAAGTGTAATATTGTTTTCACAGCTTTTATTTACATTGGATCACATCACACAAGTGTTGCTGTTCCAGTGTCAAGTCCCTGTTAAATGTTAGTATTTCTTTGTGATCTGCTTGGCAGGTTTTAACACTTCGGGGTGCCAAAGAAAAAAAGATTATTTTATTTTTTATTTTTTTAAGATTTTAACAAGGCATGTTATCTAAAATCTCTGCTTGGTAAGTGCTGACACTGGGGTTTACTTTCTGTCCATATTGCGAAACTGCATCCCTGCTCAGTTTGCTTCAACTGTGTAAATCACACAGGCCTTAAATATTTACCACCTTTAGACATTGTTGGGACACCTCAATGTGTTTGAATCGCCTCGATGGAGAAGTGTCAGCTGTGTGCAGGAAAATAAATTATTTACACCCCCCACCCCCACCCACCCTCCTCTTTACTTCAAAGCGCTGGCAAACCGTTCAACCCCAGATTTGGGGAGGGGGGTCGGAGGAGGAGTTTCTAGTAACCAGGCAACGTCTGTGTCACCTGCCCCGACATGCCACAATCAGCCACTTACCTCCGCAGGCTTCATGCGCAAGGTACATAGCTGTGTTTAAAAGCCTCCTTCTGCAGGACTCACACGAAAAGCAAATAAATGAATGAGACACAGCTAAACAATGCAGCTCCAGGAAAGAAAGTGTGATGTGATTAGTGCTTGTTGCTCATGTGGGGAAAGAGGAAGGGTTTTGTTGCTTATAAGCTGAGCTTTTAGTGAAAAGCCCAGGAGCAGAATCCAACAGTGCAGCAACCGATGTTTTCCACTGGTGGGCTGTTGTATTAAAATATCTGTGATGCGTTAGCTCCTTTTTTTTTTTTTTTTTTA
Source organism: Remorina albescens (assembly GCA_034769265.1). Classification (NCBI taxonomy): domain Eukaryota; kingdom Metazoa; phylum Chordata; class Actinopteri; order Carangiformes; family Echeneidae; genus Remorina; species Remorina albescens. Next base: position 7,117,521 of record CM068486.1, read on the forward strand.
TTTGGGTGGGGGGGCGGCGGCCAAGGGGAGGGAAGAGCGGTGTCCAATAAGCACACATGTCAAGTGGAGATACAAGGTGACTGTTCAACTAGAAAATCAGGAAGTTCGGCTTGAGCAACATGTCCACTGAATGAACCCTGCCCTGAGGGATCTGCTGTTTATTTACCCCCTGCCAGCACACACTCTTACACATAGCCACACACACACATACACGTTCACACAAAACATGCCAAAAACCTCCAAACCCTCTCGTTAAAGCAGACAGGTTCCAACCTGCACTACCTTCACACAATATTCACACGCAGACAAAGCCAACCCCCGTGATTGTCATCAAGTTAACTCATCCTCTCATGAGGGGAAACTCGAATTTGATTCTTGCTTTCATTGCGAATTTCACTCTTTGTTTCAGAGTTCTTCACTCTGGGGGGATTCTTGGCGGGATTTTTTTGTTAATCTCAAAACCAGTACTCCAGTGAGAGGTGTCACTCAGTCTAGTTACACTGTTTCAAAATGAGAAACAATCCACAACATCATTTACATCTTTTTTTTTTATGTCCTTTGACTTATGGGTTTTCCTCATTAAACCAAATGGATCCAACAGAGTCTACCAAAGCGCTTCAGGTGTGGGTGGAAGGATCACAATGACTAGAGTTGAGACATAAATCCTTTATCTTCCCCTGGCTCCACACTGATACTGAGGTATCCATGTCTGCCTGTTTGATCAGGTTGTGTTCTGATATGTGTGTGTGTGCACTAGTGAAGGCCTGGCCATGCGTGACAACAGCAAATGACCACCTATCTGTTCCTGGTGCAAGCGCCTGAGATTATCATGAGCTCAGGCTTGGCACTGGCTGCACCAGAGGCTGGGATGATAAAACTACATGGCTCTCGGTGCATCAGGAGATTTATATTTAATTTGCAGATATGGAGCAAAAGAGAAGAATGTAGTTTGGATTGCATTTTGAATACCTGGCACCAGCTTCCATCATAAAAGTGTTGTGGGAAAACCCTGCTGAGAAATCCCCAAACAGAAGAACAAAAAAAATCCCACCAACTAATTTCTGATTGTTAACAGGAGAAATCCTCACATTTCTTCTTTACCCCCTTCTTATCTTCTGGGTCTTTCATGCTGTCTGTCAGCCTCTCTATCACAATGTGGCTTTTGCTCTCTGACTTAAATTGAGAAAACAGCAAACTGCCACAGGAAGACACAGTCTCGTGTTGAGCAGTTGTTGTGGGTGGGCTGAAAACACGAGAGTAAGAAAAACAGAGGTAACTGTAAACGTCTCTGAGTGTCCCACCCTGCTTAGCCTGCGTCTAGACTGGCCTCTGAGAGGCAGGCGGCAGTCATAACAAGGGATTGGGAGAGCAAACAGGGCTGTTTGGAAGAGTTAGCCATTCGTCTATGGAGTCATAATCAAAAAAACAAAACCTCTGCATTTAATTGAGGCTAAACAAGGAGTTCGCTGTGCAGCATACAATTATGAGATATACGAGGAGACAAAGTTCTGACAGTGTGCCAGTGTGCCCCATGTGCCACACACAGGAGGACCATTTCACCAGATTGGTACTGGGCAAGGGACCCACAATCGTTACTAAGCACTGTGCCAATGCAGTTGGCCTACTTATGAGCCATTCTTTTGACAGTATCAAGCCAAGACGATCCCAACACACACACAAACACACACACAGACAGACAGACACCCTTAAGAAAGTCTTTTTTTTACGAGAAACAAGCCAACATGTTTCACTCTGGATCATCTGCCACAGCTATTTCCACTCATTGGTCTTTATCACAGTTAGACAGATAAGACATCGAAAAGGCTGCTTTGAGAGCAGAGTTGACTCAGAAATTGAGCAATCAGCAAACACTATTCCTGGGTTCAAACAACACGCTCTCATTTCTCTCCCCCCATTACTCATGATGCTGCTAAAGATGCTTTTGTTGACAACGTGAAAAGCTAAATGCGGTGGTGACATTCCCAACGTGACCTCAATCAAGCATTTTCATCGCCTGCAGGCACAAAACAATCCAACCAACTCTGCCACTGCAGAGGATCTCTTTACCCTCATTTCATAATGAATGCAATCATAAAAAGAAAATTGTTCCACTCTTCCAAACTGGAGAGGTGTTGCTTTGAATTTGCATGTCATTTATTCAAAGATATTTTAAAGCCAAGTCTATTTTTATGTGACCGTCCACTAGTTGACCTGAGAAGACGCAGCACTGAGCTTACAAGCTTTAAGTCAGTTAAACCCCCATCTAGGTAAGAATTCTTTGGCCACCTCCCCCAACACACACATTCACATTGCTCCATGCTCAGCAAAGAAACAAATGTTTGGGGTGTCATACATCCCATTGCTATTCAAATGCTGTTTTTGTAAGAACAGCCAGCCAACGCAGGACTATTTTCACCACACTTTAATATCAGTGCACGACCATTATTGGGCTAAACACCAAGAAATTAAGGTTAAACAGTAAATCCCTTTTGAATATCGCTACCTGGAATATCATATCAGATATATCCTGACACAATACGGCTGCTCCCTCTTTCACGAGCAGAACATGTAATTATGGCCATGTGTCAGTCATGCTCTTATGAGTGACAGTGTGGCTTGGCTGGGATGAAAATTGTAAAACGAGGAAGAGAAACGCTTCTGGAAACCCTGGAGGTTTTACACTGAGTAGAGATTATTCACAAAAAGCATTAATATTGCATCTGTTTAAACATTCTCATGCCAGACGAGAGAAGCTGAGGTTCCCCCCTTCACCCACAGGTTAGCCTTAGCACTTAACGCTAGCTCTGCACTGCCCCAGGGAAGAACTGTGCAATGAATGGAAAAGCAGGCCACATTTCTATCCAGGCCATCTTTATTGAACCTCAAAACCCCTTTCACAAAGACCCCCCCCCCCAATCTTGACCACAAAAAGGGGACAATATAAACAACCAATAAATAAGAATCTGTGTGATTAAGGCGGTTCTACATCTCCAATAGAACACAACAGTGTGGACATGTTGGAGTTATACAGCTTCATACAGTACAAACAGGAGAGTTGAGAACATCACATCTAAAAAGGCAGCACTTTAACAAAAGTGAACCATTTTTAAAATCTGGATGAGACTCCCATTCAAATGAGATACCACTGTACTTCTGTCGTGTCTGACTTTTGTGATAGAAAATTCACGCTCTTTTTTAGATGACCTTGTCATCTAAGCTTATCTTTAATACTAGGCCAAATAGAGCGGGACAAAAAAATCATGAGCAAAGAACTTGAATTTAATTTCCTCCCCCATCCTACTTTAAAAAAAGAAAAAAAAAAAAAATATTAAAGCCACTTGGTTCCCAAAATGGAGAATGTGGTTGTTCTTTATATCAGTTCTCTCAGATAGGAATAAATAAATACACCTTTTTACTGGTAAACTGTCATCGAGTTCAGGCTTCGAGGCTACACAGTGTCATAGCATTGTTCAGAGTGGCTTTTAAGAATTTCAGCATTTCTTAATTACATTCATGTCCAGGAAAAATGGGAGAAGTGGAACTGGGCCTTGAAGCCAGCCACCCTCTGGCCACTAGCACACGTGAGACTCGAGCACTGTGCATTCATTGTGGATATCCAGAGTTCTCTTCTGTGCACCCTGCGCTGCAACTTGGCTTAGTTGTAAAGGGAGGCGCTCCAAAAATAAAACCATCCTGGACAATTCTCACTCTTCTGTGTCCCTTTGTGCCCCAAAGCGCTCCTCTCAGCAACTAACGGTGCTGGGTTGCTGTTTGCTGACAAAGTCTGAGATGAAGTCAAACTCATTCTGGCCCAGAAAGAGTTCTGGCAGCTCCTGGACTCGATCCAAACCCAGCTCCATGACCAGCGAGGTTAGGACCTCCTCGTCGATCATATCTGCATCCATGCCATTCAGGGCCAGCGCTGGCCCAGCCATGTGCTGCATGTTAGCCAGCTGAGCCGGGTTCATGCGGTACTGGGTCGTGGGCCCCATGTGGTTCCCACCCATAGGCCCCAGTGGGTGTCCATGGTACTGGGTGTTGAGTTTCTGCAGCTGCATGCTGGCCATGAGCTGTTGGGACGTTAACCCTCCGTTCATGAACTGTTGCTGCTGCTGCTGCTGTGGGTGCTGCGCTTGTTGCTGATGTTGTTGGTGTTGCTGTGGATGCATATGATGCTGCTGCTGAGGGTGATGCTGTTGCTGCTGGGGCTGGCCATTATACATCATGTTACCAGAGGTCATCTGGTGGTGACCCATCTGAGCCCCGTTCAGCTGTCCATTCATGGGTCCGCCCACCATGCCCTGCCGCTGTCTCATGGCGGTCTCCATGTTGGCCTGGGCGCCGCTGTAGTGCATCATCTGGCCGTTGGGCAGCGCCCGCATCCCCTGCTGGTTGGCATGCTGCTGGTGACCTGCCTGCAGGCCGCCATTCATGCCCATCCTGTAACCGTGGAGACTGGCGCCCGCTGAGCTGTGATTCATGGGCATCATCAGATGGTCTGCCATGCCTCCTGTCTGTGAGCAGAGAGGAGACGCTGTTAGGACAATGCATGGAGAAAACAAGATGTTTGGATCCAGTAACATCAGGCCCATGGCTGGCACGACACGCACCAATTCAACTGACCATGTGAAGCAGCATTAAACTGGTTAACACACACAATGAAGGTGTTAACGTTGCCAGGTTTAATGTTCATAGCTCCAAACCAATGTCATACTCTGCCCAGTGACTTCTTTCACAGAGACAACAACCATCACCTTCATTGAAGAGATTTTTTTTTTTTTTGTGTGTTTCAGCTCTACCTCGTGTTAAACCACCAAAAACGCTTCAGAAAGAAAAAAAAAAAATACCTGCAAGATTGCTTGATCTAATTGGACTGCACTGAATTCAAATCCTTCCTTGGTGCGTTAAGTCTTCCCACAGCCTCCCTTCTTTATGCCAAGGTATGAACGCCCAGGTTGAAATTACAGGTTAACGTACAATGTTTGGCTGCATTTTAAAGCAAAGATTCATTCGTGCAAGAGTGGAATCGACTAAACAACGGGGGGAAATAAAAATGCGTGCATCGCTCACTAACATCGCTTAGACCCCCCCCCGTCCACCATCTATGTTGCATGTCAGCTGAGGCAGAGAAATCTGTTACATTTTACGCACGTAAGGTTGCAACAAAGAACACTGACATCATGCAACATCTCCCCAAGAGCTGAATCACCACATTTCTAACAAGGCAGCAGAAATCCCAAACAAAGGCTCCGAGCTCTGTCCGACCTGCACCGTCTCCGTTTGTGCAAATGTTTGCAATTCAACCATTTCCCCTCCGATGGCTGTGGAGCGATATTATTCCATTTTGTTCATCTCGAGTTTGAAACAGAGGGGGGAATGCAAACAATGGAGCAGCAGTAGTAGCAGTCCCTGAGACCACCACACACCAAAAATTAAAAAAAAAATTAAATAGAATCTAAAAAACCCTATCGATTTCTTACAAATAACAATGAATTAAATAATGAGATACAATAAACCCGACTTAAACCTGGATCTTACCCGTATCCGCTCCGTTTTAAGAAAGTTGTGTGACTTGCTTCAGCTCCGTCTCTTAAAAAAACACTTCTCCCCCTCCTGCAAAGGCGAAGCTCCTCTGAATTACACTGTGTATTCCGCGGGGTTACGCTTCATGCTCAGGCGGGGACGGTGTGCACAAAGACTGCCGCATCAGATCTTGAAACGACTGCCTATTTTCTGGGTCAACTCCGGGATTATGTACATCTAAAAAGCTCAGAGGAAGGCAGTCGGGGAGAGGTGGAGCCTCGGTCCTGCCTCTTCTTTGTTCCTATTGGCCCTACTTAATATAATTGTGCATGGGCGTAGAAAAAAACAGGAGAAGAAAAGACTGTTGGAGGGCTGTGACACAGTCACCAATTTAAATATCCCCCTCCCCACTTTCTTTTTGAAAGAATATTTGGACATCTTGTTTGTTTTCATAAGTAACTGCTGCTGATGTGACAGCCAGACAGATAGACAGATAGATACATAAATAGATAAATAGATAGATAGATAGATAGATGGATAGATGGATAGATGGATAAATAGATGGATAGATGGATAAATAGATACATAGATAGATGGATGGATGGATGCATGCTTATACCTGGCACTGCATGTCTAACTCCATAACATTGGAGTAGAAATTCTTGTTTCCAGCTTGGCAGCACCTGCTGAGCTATTTGGACGATGTGTATGAGCGTATCATGTAGCTAAAGTCGTATCCTGGTATGTGCATGCACACTTCAGCTCTGGGATGACTGAGATCCCTGTTGGTCCATGTGACCCACCGGTCTGCTGCGCGTTCGCCTCAGCCAGTCAGCGGAGGGAGGGCAGAGGAATGTAGCCTCTGTGCTATTCTAGGCCACACTGGCTGCAGCAGCATTCTAACTACTGCTGCGCACGGATGTGTGTTTTCCCCCCAGTTTTACGTGTATGGACTGTGGACACAGGCGTGCATGTATGTTTCTGTGTGCGTGTGTGTCTCCTGTGTGTGTTTGTGTCTGCAGATGCATGGGTCTCTTGATTGACCACTTCAGGGTGACGGCCTTTTGCCTGCAATTGCAAATGAATGGAACCACTTTGGGAGAATGAGCCAATGTATTGTCGGGGGAATTTGTCTATAAATGGGCAACTGCTGGCAGGCGTTTGTCATTGTTTGACATTGTCCGGCCACTTTAAGCTTGTGTTAATAAGCCACTCCCAGGTGTAGGTGCTCTCTGAGAAACTCACCCAGCCGGTCGCTCCAAACAAAACAGAAAATTGCGATGAGTTTTTGTTGTAGTGTGATGAATGCTCTATTAGGAGAGCGTGTCTGCTGTGTAAGATTACAGCAGCCTGTAGCCATATGACAAACAAACATTTTAAAATGCATCAAAAAAGTGTTTAGTTATATCTGGCGGCCAAAAACTCATAATGGTGTCATTTGCATTGAGGAGCACAGGCAGCATGCCCAAACCTTCTGGAGCTCACCAATCACATAACTGTGTCTGTTTAAAATCCCAAATTTGCATGAAATTCCATTTAGCAATGATTGTGGTGGAAGATTTGCATTTTGTAATTATATAGCTGTTGTGTTTTTGTGAATAGATGGAGGATACATTGCAGTCCTGTCAGAGCTTATACATATATATTGTGTGTTTCACAGACTTATTCAGGTCTGTTAGTGTTGCTTCCGTTACCAGCTGGGATGCATTCTGGTGTCACGCTGCAAAATACGTGATAAAGTGGCTGTACCATGATGTCTGGACTTCAAACTGGTTTCAACCTCTAACGGGTTAGCAAAGTAGTCACATCATGTTCTCAGCAAATTAGTACAAGAAACACAAAAGGCCTCAACTCTGACAACAGATAATAGCGCAGCATGAAGTGCTTTTTCACCAGGCCGAGCGCAACTCAGCCCCACCTACTTCGGCTTGTTGACAACAATTTTCATTCTGTGGCGTTGCATTCTGTCTGCACATTATTCTCTCTGGAAACCTTGAGCGACTGCACTACTTCGAGTAATCTTCCAGCTTTCTACCTGTTAGCTTCCAGGCCTCTCATGTCGAACTTGAAGGAAGCTGGCAGCCATTGTTCATGCTCCCTTAACATGGTCTGAGAGTGTATGGTTAGGCCCCTTGGAGCATGAGCATCCAATGGAGAAGTAGCGCAGTGATGCACTGACAACCGACTTGACTCAGCAAGGTGGGTGAGCTTAAAGAAACGCGACAAAACCAAAGAACAAGGAAACGTTCATGCAAGATGTTACTTTTGCCGGGCGTGTTCAGCAAGCTGAACTGTGTTGTGTTCATTTTCATACCAAACAAAGTGAATGATAGAAGACATTTAAGTGCATTGTTGTGCTTGTGCACAAGACAAGCAGTCGCACAAAAGGCGTTGCGTCTGTCATGGGCCAGATCACTGCATTTTTCCTTACCAATGTCCCTTATCTGTTAGCTATCAGCTAGCAGAGGGAATGTTTTATTGTTTTAAACCTTTAAATTATATACAGTTTCTGTTTTGAACATAGAAAGCGCATTCCCCTTACGTGACATTCTGTGTACCCATACTTAAAGCAAGAAGAAATAAAATGAGAAAAAAAAAACCACTTTGTATTGAGCACAATTGAGGTTGGGTTTAAATGATAAAAACACAAAAACAAAACAGGTTTTTGGTTTTGTTAAAGCTAAAAGTTATTAAGCTATCCTTGCGATATCATTTAGTTTAGGTCATTTAATTACAAAATTAGCTCTTCTTGTGATTTTTTACACCAAACCCTGTATGAGTGACACAGCCAGTACTTACAGACCTGGATAGACCGGACTGCTACGCTTCATGAACTACAGTAATCATCCTCCAGCAGTAATCACTTAAGTCATCTTTAATTTCCACTAACAACTAATGGCCACTGATCTAAGAGCAGCTGACTTAACCCTACCTACCTGAGTAATTCTCCCAGCACTGTTTCTGCCAGTAATGACTGCTCATGGTAGCAGCGCATCAAGCCTTATAATGTGCAGAAATGGGGGTTTATGGAGGAATAACCGTATGACTGAGTAAAATAAAAATCAACCACATCCTTACAAAACAATAGTTTCAGTTTCTTCATTGCCAGTATAGAGAATCATTTCTTAAAGCTGGGGTGTTAGCTTGTTTCTGCCAAAAGTTTAAACTTTCTATTAATATCTGGCAATTATTATGGCTCTAGTGCTTAATGGAAATATAAAACATAAAACACTGAACTATTCATTTCATCTGCCTCTAATTGTGGTGATCTGTGAATTTAGCACTTCTCATTTGTTTCACTCAGTTAAGTAAATCAGACTGATAGAAAATGTTCAAAACTATGTGTGAATACAAACACATAGAAAAATACAATACTTTTTAAATCATCCCTAGAGTTTTCACTCAAGACCTACATGAATTATGAACTAGATAACTTTATCCATATTCTGCTCTTATTTCCAAACAGCATCAACATGAATGGACAGCCATCTTATTCAGCAGAACAAAGTGCAAGCTTCCCCTGAGATGTGAGACCAAAAGTCAGTTTGCCACTCTCTCCCTCTTGGTGTGGGGGATGGTTGTTATTGTTCTGGTAAATGAGAGAGTCTCTAGTCTCTATAAATACTCCTGAGGCTTCCTTCTCCATCTCAACCACCAATCAACAGTCACTGTTCAGCCAAGCAGCTGAGAGAGGGCAATAAGCCTGAGTCAAGGCTAACATGGGGGAGAGAGAGTGGGGGAGGGTCTGACTCAAACATGCCACGGGGGGAGAATTGGGTGAGAGACTTTGCAAAGGGGGGGGGGGGGGGTGCAGTGTAGTAACTGCCAGTCATAGAGCTGAGGCCACAAGTGGGAGTGAGGCCTCAGAGAAAGTAGTGATCCAGTGGGGCAGCGGCAGTCAGAAAGTACCACATTAAAGGAGCTTTCCAACAAAATTCGTTATTGTTCCACGAACGCTTTCCGCCCTGCCATAACTTCCTTTCTGTGAGCTTCTGTCTATGTTTGATGGTTCTTGGGTCGGTTTTACAGAGTTGCTTGAGGCCAGTGCAGTAGCCCGCACAGTAATGAACAAGATAAGTGTGAAGATCATCCACATATGCAGTCGGTAAGAAGGGGCTCATGGTTTGTACATAAGCAGAGGAAAAGTCAGTCCAGTTTGGATGGACAACATAATGAAAGACAATATGAAATATAAATGTAGTCTTACAATAAAAGATCAGGGGTAAAATCCAATTGAACCGGTTTGTATTGGTTGGGTGGTACGTTGGAGGGCATACATGTTTATAGTTCTTCTGAATGGCTGCACTTAAAGGCATCATGGAAATCCTGTTGCACAGGCAGAGGGGAGACACAGTGCCCGTTCCAGTGTAGGTTAACAGTGCAATGCTCCTTCCACTGATGCTTTCAGGGTCTCGGCATGCTTCAAAAAATGTGCTTGTCAAATCCTCTGAGATGTGGCATCTGAAACAGCATTTCTGACAGCAGAGTTGTGAAAGTGTTTGGGATCCATCTGATGATTTTCTCGAGTCAATTTTACTAAACAGACCTGCTCACAATCATAACCAACTTTACCAACTTTAATTTTGTGTGCAGAGGTGTCAAACTCAGGGCTGGTTTTACCAGGAAAGAACTAGTTTGTTGGTTGTGTGTTTAAGGTACCAGTGAGAGAGTGAAATACAAAAAGGACGTTGAGTTTGAGAAATAAATTGTTTTTCAAGGCTTGCCAGACACCAAAATAGTATACCAGTTATTTTAATGACCGTGAAGTAAACAAATGAATCATTCAAAGTAGAAAGTAATCCGCCAGCAAAGTGCTCTTTCATGTATTTGGCCAATGCAGTGCCTAGACCATTGACGTTGCTTATTACCATTGGTAGAGACCGGTTCATTAACAAGGCAGCAACTAAACTTCCCTCTCTAGTTCTCTTCTGTCATTCCTCACACAACGATCCCTATCCAGGTGAAAGTTTAAATTCCATATCAGAAACGTATTTTCGTCCATCCTAATATGCCAGAAGATGGATACAGACATGACCATTCACGAACACTATGCATGTGTGAGCCGGTATAAATAGGTCGGATCAGTCATTCGTTTCTCATGTAGCTTCCACCGCTGGTAGTTGAGCCTGATAAGACACAATCAGGGAGTGGCGTGGGTGTTGATGTGGTTGTTTCCAAAGGTCTCTGTCTTATCCCATACTGTCTACTGTCTGCTGTCTACTGCCTGCAACCCTGGAGCTAAAACAGGACCATCAACGATTCCACAGTCTTTATTTTCTGAATTTGAAAACTTCAGAGTAGTGTGGAAGCAAAAATGTAGCAAAATTCATGAGTTGTAGTAGTGCGGATGTGCCACCATTTGTCTGATGTGTCCTCCCGTTTTGCCTCTCCCTCCCCTCTCTGATTCGGAACAGGCCTAAACACTTTTACCTTCAGACCAAATCAGGTGGCATGTTATAAGTCTTTATACCGAGGCTTTGACTTGTAGAAGGAAACTAGTTGTCATAATGTCCGAAAAGAATGCAAGTTCCTGTTAGCTGAAAAAGCCTGTGAAAGGATGCCTGAGGAATTAGATAAACTCTGAAACAAGTTCCTTTGAACAGCTGAGCGTTACCAGCATACTTCTCTTGATAGCAAAGACATGATAAGTAGTATTAGTGCCTGCAGGTGTTCACTGTCTCCAGTGGCGACTTAATGTAAGCTATACAAACAGGATTGGCATTCTCTGCGGTTTCATGTATCCAGTCCTGGCTCATTACCAAGCAGCGTCAGTCATTTACAGTCAGCACCACAAGATCCCTGCCTGCATTTCAATGCAACACCATTCCTCCACATTTGCTAGCCTGAGGGATCATTGTCAACCGAAACACTAATCATGTCCCTTTCAATGCATTTCCTGTCTTACAGCCATGGATGACGTTTCGAGTTACCTCAAGGAACACGCACACGCAGAGTAGGAGTGTGGGGGGATGTATGGGCTAAATGGCCAACAGGAGCTAGCTCAACCTGTCAAACAAGTAGCTTTTATGGAAAGAGGGAGCGGGAGAACAGAGTGACGATGTGAAGAATGACCTATTAATAATTCATTATCTCCCAGCACTGTTAATGAGGTGACGACTCTTAAATAATTAGCAATGTGACTGAAGCATACGTATTTCCAAAGCAGTAGCCCCAGGACATGGAGGGCATTGGGGACGAGCAGGGAACAGAATATGGGATGCACTAGGCGCAAAAAAAACAAAAAGAACAGCCCCCACACCAGCTTAACAAACAATAACTGTCCTGCTAGAGGGCTCTGGGAGGCATGGACAGAGAGACTGAGACGGATCGGACAGGAGAGAAATAATGAAGTTATACACAATATTTGGACAAGAATGAGACAAGGATGAAAAAACACATTGAAATAGTTATGTCTATATGTAGTGGGTGTTTAAGCTGTTCACCTTGCAGCCTTCATTATCCGTCTGTCTCATTTCAAGAGGGCCAGGCCAAGGCCTCCAGGCTTCTCCAACACACAAATCAACAGGGAACTGTGGCCGGCTAGCACCCCAGCCTGCCATGGGCCTATTCATCTTGCACAAAATACACAAAAGAGCAGACCATGAGCCACATTCTTGACATCCAACCTCATCACCCCCACTACCCTCCCACCCCCCAGCCCTGACTAGTGCCCCTCCCCCATAGCCTCTCACCAGTCAGGGCAGACAGGAGCTGCTATGCAACACTACCTGACTGGCTGGCTGGCTGGTCGGTCGGAGTTGTTTGGTGGAGGAAGGGATGCATGGAGAGAAGGGAGGGTGTGGGAAAGAGGGGGCAGGGTTGTTTTCTCTTCAGTCAGCTAATTGACTCACAGATGTCAGGAGGAGTTGTGTTTGTGGCAGGGCTAAAGAACCCTGTGACACTCTCCCACACAGCATAGCACCTCTGTGCACACTTGCAGCCAGGAATGGTGCAACCGTCCATAGACACGCACGTACATGTACCTGTGACCTCTCTGAAATAAATCTAAAGACGGGGATATGACAGTGATCTGCAACGCAGCTGTGACTGTAGCTCGGTCGCACAAAAACACCAGGAAGTAACAGCCTTTTGTGGACAATAATAATCCAGATTGTTCAGGCCATAATTTCATTTCTCTGTTCACCATCTGGGGAGCCTCTGTGGCTGTCAAGCTAAAGCAGGTCTCATCTACTGATACATCGATGCAATAACACTTGAGGCAGTTTAAACGCTGTAAAACCTTTGGAATGACCTATTTCAAATCCAAGGTCTCATGTCACGCCGTGTTTGCACGTTGCAGTTTCATCTGCTACATGTAAACAGCACACAAGTCAAACGTCCTCCCTGAATACTCAAGCCACTGACAGCTGTGCGTGTGTGTATGTATGTGCGCGTATGTCATCGTGTTCATGTGTTTGTGTGTTCCAAGTAGGCTGCTAAACAGCTGAGTCCAAATTGGGAGTCAGTGCTGTCACTCCCTATATTTACCAAATGAATCACTCACAGCAGAAATCTATTTGGACACACAGTTATTATTCAAGCAGTTGGTTACAATATCTTTGACAGCAGCAAAATAATTAGGGGGGAAAGTGTGGGTGAGTAAGGAAAATATTGCAGAATTACAGTGGCGTTGTGCTCACCCGCCAAAATACAGGATAGAACAAGCTACTTTGGTCTCAGGGGCAGAGATGAAAGTACAACTAAAAGGTTGTATATTTTAGATTGTATTCAATAGTATTTCAAGGATTTGTATATTTTCAGAAATATTCATCCCCCAAAGGCACATTTTTGAAAGCAATCATACTGTACAACCAAGAAAACATAAATCATACATAATTGACTCCCCCCAGAAGCTCAGTGTCTGGGCGAGGTTCCCCCTGTGGTCCTCATCCACCGGTCTTCCCATCATGAGCTCCATTAACGGTTGGTGTTTTTTCTTTCAGTATATCCTGGGAGTTTACTTCCTGTACAAATGCACGAGTGACATAAGAGTGATCACATAGTATTCACTGTATACAGTATTGTTACAGTAAATAAATACATCAGTGCCAGCCTCTATATATCCATCCTTTTGGTAATCGAGGTAAAAAATAGCTTAATAAAAGTGTTTAAATGAAAATGCAAAAACAATTATCTACACAAACAGACAAAAACATGCTACTCAAACCAAGCTGAATCTTTCCAAAGTTTGCAGACAGCAGGAATAAGGAGTCATATCCATTAGGCTAACTGCTAACAGGCTAGCAAGCACTCGGTCTGCTTTCTGGCCGCAGTACATGAATGAATTCAGTGACCCCCCGAAGCTCCCAAGCAGTTTCTTTGGCATTCTTTGGCATCCAGGCTGCAGTTTGGCATGGACAGGAAGTGTTGGGCACAGTGTTTGGTAGCATGTAAAAGGGGAGTAGGTGGGAGAATGTAAAAGCAAAGCAAAAGTTTGTAAATGTTGGACAAGCACTCCTGATAGGGCCTTATTTCCTTCTTGAAACAGCTCACTCTCCTTCCTGACCAGGGGAGCCTGTCAGTGGGACACCACCATCCCAAGGAGATGTCCGGGTTAGCCCGTGTCTTCGCAACTTAACACATATGGTGTCTATAGACACAAACACAAGCTTCAGCACACACGCATAAACACAGACCAAGCCACTGCCCACTGAAGCTGTATATAGTCGGTCTGTCCTCTTCCTGTTTTTCAACTCACCCACACTGTTGTCATTCTGGCCAGGAAGCTGTGGGAGATATACGCATGACCAAGTCTTTCTTTATTAAATTGGCAAAGAGCGTCTGTATTGCTTTTGGAGTCCTTGTACGTGTGTGTGTGTCTGTTAGTCTGTTATAGAGAGAGCGAGAGAGAGAGAGAGAGAGAGAGAGAAAGAAGAGGAAAGAGTGAGAGACTGAGCACTAGAGAGGTGGGGGTGGGGACCTAAGCCAAAGGCTAGAGGCTTATCCAAGATCCACTCTAGGCTCATCCCTGGATATTGCCGTTTGAACCCATGAATCAAAAACAGGGGATACAGAATAAAAACCAAAAGGCGGCTGTCACATATCCTTAACAATATCCATCCTTTGCAAAAGACTGTTGAAAAACCTTTTCAGATACTGTTTAGTCGAACTGCACATACAAACAATTTGCAAATATGTCCAGTATATTATTTAGTGAGTGCTTTAGTACACAGTGCAGTTATATTAACCTAGTGGAGAGAGAGAAACCAGAGAAGAACCAAATTAATCTGAACTTCAGCTTTGGGAAATTTGCTTTATTAAGCAAATAGAGAAAGTTATCATAATAGTAATATTTTATGTAGCACGGCTCTGTCTAAAGTGCAAGCTACACCAGAAAAGTGTTGACAGTCAGCTGTGAGTTGACAAACATGTTTCTGTGAATGAACCATTTGCTAAATCTAGATCCTGAATGTGCAGTCATAGTTTAGCAACCACAAGCACAGCAGACCTGTCCTGCTATGAACACTGTGCGGACTGTGGAATATTTTTTTGCTACCTCTGCAAAAACAAAAGTGGATAAAACATGCTATTATTATGTGAGATTAGGTTTTGCAGTTTTTCAAAGTTATTTGAAGCTCCTTCATGTATGGATGTAAAAGTATTCCTTTAAAGCCAGACAAGATTGCTGTGTATAACCTGGCCTTTAACAAAAGGTGTAACACTGCTGGCCACACAAAATCCCACATTTTATATTCTGGCAGTAAGTTTTGGAACCACTGACATCTTGATTTTTACTTCAACCGCTCAGTTAAATATTTGTTGCCTGTTTGCAGTTTCGCTTTTATGTGACTGATTTTACAACTCTGGGTGAGTATAAAGGACAAACACTTTCATTTGGATAAAACAGCAGGACATTCATTCATCTTCCATCACTTATCTGTTTCTGAGTCAGGGCGGTTACTGGAGTCAATCCCAGCTCACATTGGGTGAGGGTGGGGTACACCCTGGACAGGTCACCAGTCCATGACAGGGCCAACACACAGAGACAGACAGAGACCAACAACCCCTCACACTCACACTCAGACCTACAGACAATTTAGAGTCACCAATTAACCCAAACATGTCTTTGGACCTGCGTGGAGGAAACCCACGCAGGCATGGAGAGAACATGCTCTGCAGAAAGGCCCCAGCACCAGGAACTGAACCCACGACCCTTTGTTCGGGGTCAACAGTGCTAACCACTGTGCCGCCGGCAGCACAGCAGGACATGCTTATTTCAATTTCTGCAGGCCCAAAACAGCTGTGTACAGTCTCTACGTACATGTGCGGGAGATAACGACAGGGAGGACAGAGGACAAGATAAGACATTGTGCTCTGTGGTCAGGGAGTCGGCCCTCCTTTCCCTCCTCCATTCTCTCTCTTCTGTTTCCCTCTTATCGGCTGCCTCTGTCTTGACCTACACCCTGCTGCATGGTGTTTAGTCAGGGGAGCAAATAGAATGGGACTGGAATGAGTACAAGTGAGCACTGTTAAAAACATTCTTCAGTGCACTCCTGTCTTGGAGGGAGAAAGCCCATAATACCTTCATTTTGTGTTTGTTCAGAAAGAAATCAAACAGTTGCATAATGAGCAGCTCCGCGTCTTGTTCGTCTACATTGGGTAGTATAGTAGTTAAGGTAGATTGAAATGTACACTGAAGATTTTTTATTTAAGACATTCCTCAAGCATCATCAACATCGTACAGAAACTGGACTCACTCGTTGAAAAAGTACAAAGTTCATTGTTAGCTAAGGGTGGCTGTTAATCTCTGATTACGGCAGCGTTGCTGCACCAATACGCTCCTAAATAAATTTTAACTGGCATGTTTGCACAGGAAGAATGGCCAGCTTATAGCCAAAATAACATCTCGCTGCACATGTTTGGTAGCTGGGCCCATTTTTTTATTACACCATTTTACACTCCCAGTGCAATACTCTGCACTGCACTTCAGCATTTTTACTCTAAACGGTCTAGTCATAAAACTGTTTGTCTGATGAACTTGTTTACTCACTTCTTTTAATTGGAATAGATGTGTCAACACACTGATGAAGGCTGTGTGCCCGAAAACATTTTGTGCTCTTTGTTAAATACACTGAGATGATCATTTTTGCAACCACACCATCAAGTCTGCTTATGCATTGTTCATTCTTGTATAAACCCTCCTTCTCTGCTCCTTTACAAATCCGATCACAAGATAGAAAACTTGCTTCATTTTACAAGCAACAGAACTGTGCAAACAGGGACAACAAGACACCCACTGTCTCTTCTGTTATGTCACTGTAAAAACACGTCCTCTTCTCTTTGTGGAATGTAATTTTAGCAAACTGACATGAAACTCCGTGACTTCTCTTCGGTTTCTAGACTAAAATACTGTCAACGTCAATGCAAGTGTGCTAACCACAGCATTATAGAGGGAGGTTTCTTTTGACCTGGTGTTGAACAACATAAGAAGTGAATAAATTATTCTGCAATGTGTTGCATCATCATGCGTCTTTTCTATTTAGATATAGTTTTGCTAGTGTGTGATGTACGGAGCCAAATGGAGAATAGGAATACTTTTCCAACAACAAGCTCACACTGGCATGTAGAAATTTCAACCAGCAGTACTTCTGCTGTATTAAAATGTGGAGGTGTTTTTCTGAAGTTGCAGCTGCAAAGGTTACAACAGGCTGTGAGTCAACATATGCTGAAATAGACCACAGGTTGTTGAATAAAAAGGAACCATACTGTAGACTTAAATTCACTTTTGCTGATGTTAAAATAAAACAGGACCTTTTATGAAATACAAGGTCTTGTATAATTCTGTGGTTATTTTTAAGGGTTAAAATGATCACGCTCCCCTTAATGACAAACAACAAATAACTGTACATGAAAAAAAAAAAAAAAAAAAGCATCTTAAATTAATTGTAAAGATCGAACAACTAGGATTGCACATAATAGAGCACACGCCTCCACCAACAAAACAGTCGTTCAGATCTTTTGTTTTGTCTTTAATTTCCATGTATGAATTGTCTCATTGCTAAGTTGTAACAGCAATTTTTTTAAATACAGTTAATTTTTATTTAATGAGTTACATGTTGAATGAAATACCGATAAAAACATTCCTAAGTGCTACTGGTGCCAATGTATGTTATTACTTACAGTTAATAATGAATGAGACTGTGTGTTAGGCAGATTCAGAGAGGCCACCTGTTGATTTGTTGACAATCAAGTGCTCAGAAATCCTCATTTCTATTATTATCATCCGGTTTTAATATCCTGCACGACACATTCTGTGCATGTCTGGGTTTAACAGTGGAAAAAAAAAAGAATAATAATTTTTGGCACTTCTCCATGTGGTTTGGCTTAGTCCTTTATCAGATGTTATTAACCATGTTAGCTTTTGAAAAGTAATGAAAATGCATGCTCATTCGTTGTGTTTATGACTCCTCACTGGTTGGAGTACTGCAACTGATCTGGAAGAATGGGTGTCTGCTCACATTAAGGTGTCAGTATGCTTGAAACAAA
This sequence comes from Remorina albescens, assembly GCA_034769265.1. Lineage (NCBI taxonomy): Eukaryota > Metazoa > Chordata > Actinopteri > Carangiformes > Echeneidae > Remorina > Remorina albescens. The sequence goes on from CM068486.1 coordinate 7,135,530, forward strand.
CAATTTTTCAGTTTGTGTTGTTGGACTGCGTTAATGGAAAAATGTGTTTATAACCCTGCTCGATGGCCACTCTCTTCATGCTTGAATGAAATGATGGGGATGGGGGTGTACAGTTTTGGAACAAGGGCTCCTCGAAGGCATTTACGGTGTTGCATTTTATTGCGCAAAGGAAAAGCGATGGAAGTGTAATTTTGCGGAGAAGTCCTCCATAGCCTCTTTCATGATGTTTCACTGCGATATGGTTTGTTTGGGTTTAGCACAAAAATGACTTGATGGGATTTAAGGAAAAAAAATCAGAGGACGACTTGTTGTAAAGTAAAAACAATGTTGACGTTTAGGTTAAGGGACTTTTATTTTGGTGCCATACTTTAAATGACTAGAACTTAGGGGACAATCATGGTCAAATCAACAGAGTTACATCAATGCACTTTACACATAGAGCAGGTCAGGGCCAAACTCTTTCTTGAATTAAGAAACCCAACTAATCCAGTGGTCACACTTTAAAAATAGTTGTTTCCTGTGTTTACATCAGAGGTGTTGACCCATCCTTCCATATAAACTGCCTTTCTCCCTTTGTGATTTTTTCTGTTAAATATCCACCCCAACCTAAACCTTACTTCCAAATTGTTTATCAACAACCTTAACACCAACAAAGAAAAGTGTTGATTCATTGTTGAGAAACACCTCTCACCTCAAACATCTCGGCAGTCAGAGTTTAATAAAAATGGTTATTATGACTACATTTGACTTTGTCCAAAATCGAATTTTTACGGATGATAAAATAATCTCTTGCTTCTTGTTTTAAGACATAACTGAAAGCCATGTTTGCTAAATCAGAATGGGCAGTAATAAGTCACTGGCTAGGGAACACTTTCCACTTGACAACTTTCTGGTTTTAGTGTTTGTTCCAGCTGGCTCTGTGAAAAAATTTCAGCAGAAGATGAAATGACTTCACACCTCCCAGTGCTTTTTGGGAGGTGTGAAGTTTATTCAAAAATGGGGACACAAGGTCAGTTTGCCATTTCTGCCAGGGGGGGAGAACACAAGTAGGAGCCATTCCCAAGTCAGCTTTACTAACTCCACTTCCTTGTGAAAAAACAGTGTGATCAACCTATTGTGATGTGCCATTTTGCCATGAGGAACTGAAACACCTACACAAACCAACCAGCACTGTTGATGTGTTACAGGGATTTCAAACACTTCGAAAAGGTTATACAGTTGAGATGAGTGGAAAAACAAACATGATGCTGCTGCCCTCTTTAAATGCTTCATAAACAGGCTGCCGTGGTAAAACCATCACACAAACGCAACAGAACGAGGTAATCAACAATAGGTTTTGTAATCCAAAGTGGACAAAGATGGCCTTATTTGACTATGATGGCGAGTCAACCATAAGGCCAGAGCATAGCTCATTTCCATCCCTGTCCAAAGGGACAATGATGGCATTATCACTAAAATGGGATGAGGTGCCACGAGCTGCCTCCTGTAGAGATTACCTGGCAATGTGGTGAATAGGACATCCACTCCATCACACACACACACACACACACACACGTAAAAATACCCCTGCCTATTTGATGGACTTATAGTCCCCTCCAGCAAGGCTGATAAACATCTCCTCAGCTGCCAGTTATCGAGCCACAAACACATGACTGTTTGACTTGTGATGCATATGAGTCACAAACATCATAGGACGACAACGGCAACAAGTCACACTTGTCTCTATTTACAGACTACCCATAAGTTATTCTCTTGTTCAGACATCAAGCTTTTACGTGACTGATAAAGTGACAGTTTCTGTACCCAATAATGGATGGCAGGAACACAACGTTTGACAGAAAACAAAATGAAGCCTGTAATCGCAAAATACTTTTCTCTTCTCTAGCCATGACACTTCGAGTATGACAAACCAGAGTGCCTTTCACAGCAAGTTTTTCACAACCAGACAATTTCATTTCCAAAACAGGCAGATTGACTGATTCACTTTCTATATCTATTTGCAGTTTTGAAGCAGTGGAGGAGCTTTGTTTTTTAGAGTAGCTTGCCTGGCTCAATTGAGCTCAAAACAGCAGCAGAGGAGTCTTTCAGCATCTCCTTTTCACCAACTTCTTTGTTTTCTGTTATAATACCTGAAGCCACCAATGCTTTTCAAAATCCCCACAACGTGTAAGGAAAGCTGCGTAAAATCAGTAAAGTTAAAGTGCTAAATTGTATGTTACACATTGATCATGTACAATCTACATGTCTCTGCAATTCAGTCTGCCTAATAACATCCAGTTATTGTTTACCCATTTTAAACCCTTGAGTTTGAGTCCTTCTCGCCTTGATTTAATTCCAAAGAGCCAAATCTATATATTGATGTATCTTGTTTTCCTTTGCTGACCTTTACTGGTGTAAGGCCGAATACATAACTCTGAGAATTTCTCTTTCGATGGCATGACACCTACATGTGAACCCCCCATTGTTGACCATTACAGTCATGTTTCTGACTGTTGACAGTTATAACTGCCCACAGATTTACAGTCGAGCCAATGTGCTGCACAACCGAATACATTTCTTTCTGCCTGGCATAACATGACCTTTAGATACTGGTAATGCATTTATACATGATAAAACTGCTGGCCCGTAACAGCTAAAAGGCAGCTGGACTTTGAGGATAGATTTCAGGACGCTGAACAATATAATAAAAGTTTGGGTTATATCACCCTGTTTCATGGAATGACAGGTGAGAGCGTCTCAGGGAGGAAAATCAGACAGCGAGTATAATTGGTTACCAGAGGACATTTAGGTACGGGAAGGAGAAAAAAAAAACGAGAAAACAAGTATTTAAACGTTTGAGCTGTGTCGGTTAGGCTCGGGAGTTTCTGAGGTTTATTTTCTCATTTTCTCTCACTCTTCATCTTTGCCGTCTTCGTCTCCTTCAACAAAGTCGTTTTTCCTTTGTTGGGTAGAAATCCAACAGCTGCCACGCTAGTTCCAGTGTTCACCATTCCTGCTCTTTGACAACAGGAATTGATAGCTACCAGGGAAATAAAAAGTGCATTCCTCTTTTGTTATGGTTGTGCAATTGCAGATAGATTCTGAGTGTCATAAATCATAGCTTAATTTTCCCAGGAGATTTCGTACCTGATGGCAGACAGAAGGGCATTGTAAAAACAAGACTTATGCGCAACCAGTCGTGTTATGATTTCATGGCCGATACATGGCACAAACAGTATCCGCTTAATACTAATCAATCTAAGGAAAAAACAAAATAATCAATCACCGTTGTAATTTCCCTGTTAATGATCTATGTGGTATTGATGAAACTACACGCCTCCTTCTGAAAGACAACTGCAACTCTTAAGCAGTGTGATGCGAAAACTCAACACATTAGGAAACATCTTTGTTTTTGACAACAAGTATTACAGAAAGAGGCGCAATCCTCTTGGAACCCATGTTTGGGGCCCAACAAAGGAGGAAAAAGTGTCCCCTGTGAGCTGGTGAGATGATGATTGCCTTATCAATATTTGAAGGCCAAGGTGAGTAATTTATGGGCTCACTGACACAGCGACTATGCAGCCGAGTGGGGCCTTGCCACTTTAGCCTCTCTCTCTGACTTCAGGGGTTTCAAGTGGGAATGCTCGTAAATAATGTTGTGTGTTTATGCATTTTGGGGGAGGGTTGGGAGGCTTGAGGCATTGATCAGCACTTGCATGCATATTCTCAGACTATGTATGATATACCCACATTTGCGTGTGATTGTGCACACCTGGTATATTGTAATGCAGGCCCCTAGAATCCAATCTTCTTTCCTTCCCTTCTATCCCTGAGACCCCCACTCCGTTTCTCCATCAGGCTTATCTTTGCCCAGCCTTCACTCTTGTGAAGAGCAGCGTTTGGCAGAAAGAGACATCTGCTCAGTGAGAGAATGCCCTAATTATTCATGACCATTTAACCATTCAGGATTTGGTCTGTGCGGCATATGTGGTGTTTCTCATAAGTGTGTGTCAGCCACACTTGTTAATGACAGTTTCATTACTGTTGTTTTATATCCCGAACCTCCAAATTATGACAGCACAGCATGCATTAATTCTGTTTTGTGGATCAATTGCTGGTTATTATAATCCAAAGCAAAATTAGTTTGTTTTTGGTTTTTTCATGACGATATAAGAACACACATTCTTTCTTTAGTGCGTTTTCTTGTAGTTTGCTGCAGTTTGGACAAATTTTTGAACCATCCTAAGCAGCCAGTTTTTTCTCAGGTGAGTTCTGGGCCTTCCAGAGGGGATTTCAGACGCACACAAATGCAAAAAAATGATCAAAAAACCCCAAATTTGTGTATTTCTTCTTCATCTGACATTATTATCTCTCCGTCTGCCTTTCTCCTCTCCCTCCCTCTCCCCTCATCCCTATCACAACACAACCTTGTCACCACGGTAGCTGCGGCCACGTAAATCAGCTCAGCCAGCATCATCTGTTCCCAGCTGTTTACCTCCAGCTAAACAAAGGAGTCTGCCTTTTTGTTGTCGCTGGGGTGGAGTGCTGCGTCGGCTGAGGGCTGTTATTCAACAGCGCACGCTGCTATCTGCCCCCCCCCCCTTAAAAGGCCAATTCAACACAGGGAATCAATGGAATAGGAGTGGGGGACAAGAAGAGAGGATGTCAAAGTGGGGGTTGTTGGACACTTAGAAACTATAAGCAATCCCTCTTTCCCAAAGGAGCCAAGACAGACGGGGCACAAAGGAGGCACATCACGAGCAAACGTGAAAAGCAAATGAATAGTTGCGCATCCCTTCTTTTCTCAGCTCAGGTGTATGCAGGAGCTGTTCTCCGGGGAAGGAGGGTGGGTGTGGGTGTGGGGGGGGCTGCAGTTTGCGTCTCCAGAGGAGGCTCACCGAGCATCAGTAGGAGCTGCAAGGTCTCGTTTGCATCTGCAAATGAGACAGAACCCGGCTGGCCTGTGTCACCTTGGCAACAGGCCATCAGCACCTCCCTCTCTGCTATATTAGCCACCATGGTTGTCTGTCTGCTTGTCAGTCTGCACCCTGCCTCCCTCCATCCCTCCACAGCAGGTCTCATCACCAGAACAGCAGCAGTGGCAGCATCCATCTACCTGACTAGACCCATAGGATTAAGTATCTCCTTAAATCTTTCATTTAGACCGTCAAATATAGACAAAAGCATCATTATAAACGAAGGCTTTTGTGGGTGTCTCAGTGAATTCGACTCATAGTGAAGAATTGGCAGCGGTGACATGCTGTGGTCATGAAATTTAAATGGTGTGTCTGTGCCAAGTGATGAGAGTCAGACAGTGTGCATTCTTTAGATTTTTATTTATTTATTTTTTTGCCTCATGTGTAGCGCTGATCAATCAAGTCCCAGCCAACAAGTTGGATATAGATGGCACTTGCGCAAGCTGATAGTGAAAATAGACAGAGCTTACTTAGCTTGTCTTTTCAATTAGCCACACAATCGTGTCCCAACGTGGCTGTTGCTTAAAAATGAGCTGCTGTTTCTGTATTATGTTTCAGACGGCTCAGCGACAAAATGCTGCATGTCATGTTTCTCTCTTCCTCTTTGGCAAGCTATTCTTAAAACACTCAGCAACATTGAATGTCGTCTGTTGCAAAATGCTTTCAGGTCATGTGAGTTTTTCTTTGTCACCTTTTCCAACTCTGTCTTTGTTTTCAGTCTTTTTTCTATTGTTAAATTGCATTTTTAAAAATGTGTCACAACATAAGCCTCTCTCTCTCTCTTCTCTCTCTCTCTCTCTCTCTCTCTCTCCCTCTCTCTCCCCTAATTTTTGCTTACCCTCTGAGCTTGTCCCTCCCTTCCCCCTCTTACATGCCACACGCTTCCTGTTTACTCTTGATACAACTGGAAGAGAAGAAGAAAAGACTTTTGGTTTGGGCTTGGCCCCTCAAATGCCCTCAAGATATCTGCTAAAAGTAGCCAGCATCATAAAATCTTGTCAAAAAGCTGTGTAATGCCTGAACACTGGCAAAACTGGACTCATCTCAACAATTAAACTGTTATCTTTCAAGGATGTCAAGATTTGCCACAAATAGGTGAGCTGGAAGTGTTGCATACAAAGTGTGAGCCCTCAAATTCAAATGGTGCAAAGATAATCTCAGTGGATGGGTTTTGAACAGCTCGTGCTGAAAGCAATTAAACTCAACTGATGCAACTCTGCTTGACTGGAATTCAGGACATGCTTACATCATCATCATCATCATGTCCAAAATGACCCTATCCTACTGGTGAAAATAAAATCCAGCATCAACAGAAGATTCTCATCTGATGAGAATGCGCCGTATATTTTATAAACATCCAGCATTCGTTAATTTTTTGCAGAATCTCACTGCTTGTGAATTGATTGGCCACGACACTTTAACTATAATTTAAGCATAACATAGATGTAAATGATGTCTGTTTGGGTAGTCATGTAAGTACAACACCTTCTAACCTTTGAGCCTGTAAGTACAGCGTGCTCATGTTTGTCTTTGTGACCAGTGTAATGCTAACCCCATTGCTGCGGCCACAGGGTGTGTAACTTAATCATGTCCGGTGTGATTGGCAACACTGATGAATGTCCACTTTGTTCACACAGCAAGCCCCCCCTCCAGGTTGGTTGCAAGCTGGCCTAAATCTAATTAAACCAGGCCACCAATGGTCCCTGCCCCCAATACTATCACATCAGTGCTGAGGCAGTCACAGTCCCTGCGTTTACTGTTGCACGTATGAATCCTTTTTTTTTTTTGCTACTCAGACACAAGGATCAGTCCTCCCACACGTGTGACCCATTTTTCAAACATCCTGTAGGCAATGAGCCACACCTCCGGCTGCCTCGTCTGATTTTTCATCACAGGTCTGAGCACTTTTTTAATGATCCTACAGAGTGTAGCCGTTCCAGCACTCATCAACTCTTTATCGTTGTGGTAAGATGATCCTTAGTCATGAAGGTAAATTGGAAATGGATCAATGCAGAGTGAAGCACTGACAGGAAGAATAGAGGGCAGAGTCCTGTGTCCTTTTCCTTTTTAATACAACGTCCTTTCTCCCTCTGGAAGTCCTTATTGGAGCCGACTCGTCCTTATTGCAGCTAGATTCATCTAGTGCTGCCCACATATCACGGACTGTGAACTACTATATATAATAAGGCATTCTTAATTAAACAACTGGCATAACTGTTACATATTAGCAAGTTAAATGTCGTGAGTATAAAAGAGAACACTAGAATACTATAACAGTTAAATGTTGTATAATACAAATGAAATGATTCACACCATTTAAATGCTGAAAATGACCTAAAACAACATGAAACACAGGAGCCTTACAAGTGGTTACAAGTCACATGACGTAGCATGTGGTTAAGTCATGGCATGCTCATAACATGCTGGGTTAGTTACAGCACCTGACTCCAGCTCCTCAACTGACAACCTGACAGTCATATGAAGACGTTACGTTCCTCCTCAACTGCTTGTTCATGGTCTTTTCCACTCATCTTACCCGTGTCAGTTGGGGCCCAGAGGTCTGTGTGTCTCCATTTCTCTAACTTTCTGAAATCATTGATTGATTGGCCAAGCTGTGCAAAAATGAGAGAGGAGCCAGGTGTTATGCTCCTCTCCCTCTCCTTTCCCTATTTTTCCTACACAATATTTGTGTCCCTTCTCATACCAACAATGGAGTGCAGCATTATGAATGTCTTCCTGAAAGACTACTTCAAAATGTACACTGTGCTAACCGTGTTTTATAAAATGTTGTTAGCGCAAAAGTATGTTTAAAGCATATTGAAGATGGAGAGGTGGTGGTCACCTTTGCACGCTGCTGAGGTGTGCAAGCACTTTGTGTAGATTGGAGCTGGTGCAGGCACACTGAGCAGAGAAACAGTACATTGCTCTTTTTGCTCTCCCACTTGACCCACATGGCAGCAATGATAGCTTCGCTGCGAGAGTTTAGTGTCTATACTCATTTTCTAGGCTGGAGCAGAAATGGTCCCTCTAAGGCAGTTAACCGCTACTTATTTTCATTTGTAAAAGCGGAACACAAGTTGCCACTGATGGCTGTAGCTCCGAGATCATTAGCTACTACCAGGCCTTCACTTATAAAGCCAATCTATCGCAGCATGTACACTCCTAAGATACTAAAATAAAGCTCAATGTGGATTAACAATGATAACTAAACTGGGACATGAACACAAGCCTAGTTTAAATTTATATTTAGAAAAGGTGCATTGACTAAAGTCTTATCATCAGTACAAATAAACACATTTCATGATAGCAGAGGAAAGCTAGTTTGCACAGATTACAAATACTGCTGAATCAGCTGCAGGCATTGTATCCATACAATCAGACCATACATCCAATCTTCTTCTTCTTCTTCTTGAGGTTTCTTTACTTTTCTCATTCACAATTTTTGTTTCAAGCAAGGCTCCGTCACACTGAATGAAACAGGCGATACTGTTTCTGAGATCCATATATTCATCCATTAGGCACTCTTACAAAATCATCTCATCACTGATCACAATCATCTTTGGCCCTGAACATCAAACAAAAAGATTGGCAGAGAAGAGCACGAACAAGTTGATATGCTAGGTCAACAACATAGACTTTTTTCAGCAGTGTAATTATAAAACTTTAAAGTTTATTTCTGGCACGATTCAAAACCCAAACTGTCCTTGGAAGACTGCGGTGAGCCTGGCTGAAAAAAACAAAGTAATGCGTGTTGATAAGGAGCGGCAAAGAAGTGGAAGGCTGAAGGTCAGTCCTGGTTGTGTTAGGAGCTCCCATTGCGCTGAGGATTCTGCTGACACCGGCTGTCTTTGTTCTGCGTAATTGGCTAAAAGACTGAGCAACTATATTTACACATCCCCAGAAGAACATTAATTAAAGACTGAGTGAGAAGAAAAGATAGCGTCAATTCGCTGGGAGCTGCACATATGAATACGCATTAAGAGTGGGAGTAGATAATATCATGAATCAGGTAACATTCAAGATCCCACAGATGAGGACAGCTTAATCAACATTCACACACGCATATGTGGTTGAGAATGATTCAGAGTCAGACTATGTTTGAAATAACAGATGTCAGCTGGTGTGTTCTTTGCAAGACATAACAACCGATACTTCATTTTTAAGATGACAAAGGAGGTTTTTGGTCTTCTTTGTCTAAATTCCACTGCTGGTTTACTAGATTGCCTCTTTATAATCTTTTAGAAAGAAAAGGTCTCAGCTGTTTCATTCAGCTGGGGATTATATGGATGAAATTCAAATAGCACTGGGAAAGAATGAACAAAAAAAAGTTGTCATGCTCCCACTCTAACACAACATATCGGCCCTGACGTTAGCTACACTGCATCATGGTCTATTGAGGATTCTGTCAGAGAAAAACTTGGTATCTGTGGCTTTTCTGCAGAAAATAGTTTTAGGAAAAAAAAATTTGATGCAGCCTGAAATACTTTTTTAATCACCATAATTAAGAGACTATTTAATGAATGTTTCTGCCAACTTACCAAATCCTGCTATATTTGCGCTTCCAATAATATATTTGCATAGAGACTAAACCAGGGTTAATATGTTATTGGTTACATTAAGGCACTTGAAGTCCTATGGGAAAGCTCACTCTCAGGAGGAAAAACCTATCCGATGACCTGAACTTCTCTGATTTGAAGTCCTACAATCAGCTCTGACCAACTCTCTGCTTTGGATGTAGACTTTTCCAACATAATGTATTAGTTGTATAAATGCAATCAGGCAGGGCTGACAGCTAGAATGCAGATTTTCATGTCACGCTAGCAGAACGGCATCATCTCAGTTTAGTCCAGGGTTAGGTATTTCAAGATCGGAGTACACTCCCAGATGATTCTGTAGAGACAGTGCTGTCTCCTGAGAGTGAATCGTACCAACTGACTTTGTTGGTCCTCCCACATTCCATGTATCTTCGCTATCAGAGCAGTTTGTTGGTTGAGTCTGTGAATGACCTTCGCATGCAGGAGTAGAAAATTTGGTACAGACATTCTCACCTAGCACTACGATCAACACAAATATTTATTGTGTCCAATATTTTTCAGTAAACCTCGCATTTGGTCCTCAAAAGGAAGTGATAACATGCTAACACGTTTGGCCTGAAGTCACACCGGATTCATTGCCGGCTGCTGCTTGGTTTTCCTTTTAGCTTCCATGTTAATGGATTAGAACAAACCGCCTGTGTGAGACACACACCCATCAGTCTGCGTCCCAGTGACCTTGAATATCAATGTGTTTTGCAAAAATACAGGGAAAAGATATTACTTATATTTTTTATATTTTAAAATATAAATAATAACATTTTAGCAGCTGTGAATGTGATTTTTAGAGAGATTTTCTGTCAAAAACAACACAGTAATTATTTTAAATGGACATCCTGTGTGTCTCCAGTGGTGCCCATGAATCCTGCTGGACATCAGCTATAAGCATTGTCACTGTGTGACATGTTAGCATGTTGATATTACCCTTTAGCTCAAAGCTCCTATGTGTCTGAGTACAGCTGCAGAGAGACATTTACCCTGAACATCTTGCCCAGTTTACATTTCTATTCACTGTGTTGTGTTTGCAGAAAACCCCCAAATGAAGTGATGAAGCCTGTTTAGTTTTATTATCTCAGTTTTAACAGTAACTCAAACGAGACACACCCCGTCATATGTTTTCATATGAAGGGGTGTGACCAAATCCACAACCCACCTTTTCCTGTTGTGTACAATCTTTATCCTGAGTTTTTGTGAACTAAACAAATTTTGTAGGAGTGTTACGCAGTTGTGACTCAGAACTGTCCGTAATTTAGTTTGAAAAAGCATGTTGTGGAAGGAATCACATGCATTTCCACTACAGGGGATGCTTGCTGAGGACCTTGTTAACCACTTCCTTTTATTGTGTTTCACAGGAAGGGGATTTGGCCACTACATTGCAGAAGTTCAGTGGTAGACTTTCAATTTTCCTGTGTGTGTTTGTATGCGTTCGTGTTTTGCAACTGATAGGCACAAATTACTCAACACATTCAGGAAACAGAAAAAAAAAAAGACAAGACAGAAAACCAAACCAACTAAACACAACCACAGTCATGTTAAGCAATAACAGCATCTTTTTATTATGTGCAATCAGAGCCAATTTGCCAAAGCACACCTCTCAGTAAGCAATAGACTAATCATTTGTGCATCGCAGTGCAAAGGGGTAATACACTTCACAGCATTGCCCACAACAGCTTTAATCATTACCACAGTGATTTTTTTTTTCTATTAGTCATTTAGAGAAGATCCTTCAGAGGTCATGTGGAAAAGGCAGTTGATTAAGTATAGTGCTTTGTGGGAAATAGAGTAAGCCAGAGAGAGAGGAAAGTAGCAAGGGAATCCTGATAAAAGGCAGCAGGGATGCAAAAATCAGGATCATCAAGCTATTTGTCCAATTCTTCACACAGGAATAGTGATGAGCCACTCCACAGAGGGTTAAGAGCTGTAGAGCCGTTTGACATTACTGTGCAGCAGCAAGACACCTGTGACTTTGGAGAAAGATAATTCATGGGTAAAGCCTGAGCTTTTTTGACTACTTAAAAATCAATTCTGTAAAAGTGATATATGACAGTGTGAGAATCCAATCCTTCACGCCGTGGCTCTCCTGCTGCAGAGAAAGATATACTTCTGAAGGTGAGGAATGTTTAGACTTCTTTCATGCTTTAGGAATTATTTCCAAGGCTGAGAGAATTGGAAACGTCTCGTTATGGGAACACAAAAGAGCAGTTGATAAATAATATTTCACAGATATTGTTGAATTTTACCTGATGTTTCTCAAATTACATCATACTACACTTCTAAAATCTTTGCTTTCATAATGTGCGACCACCATGCCTTATTATTTTCAGTAACCATGGGTGGTGATGCAATTGAATGCAACCGCCCAATTATTTTTTACAGAGCATTATTTTTCGCTTCACTCTTAATTCCAGTTTGGGATGTAAACCATCAGACTAAAACCTGAAACCCAGTGACACAGGTGCTGATCATTTTTGTCTTATTTCATTTGAACTGAATATAGATTATATAGGAATCATATACCACCACACACCGACTATAAGAGACAAGAAGAACTGGCAAAGGGTATGAGAGCAAGCATAAGGGGAAAGAAAAACAGTTCTTGCTGAGGAGGATGGGGAGTTGGCTGATGTAATTGAGATAGAATGAGATAGTATCAGCACTGGGGTCGCCGTGGATAAATAGAGGAATAGCAGAGAGGACAACTGAGTGTTTTGAAGGAGAAGAAAAGCCAACCCATTTGCACGGGTGCATGTGTGGAAGTATTCTCCTATATGCCTATGAGCATATGTTTTGCTTGCATCCATGTCCATGTCCGTCGTGTGTGTGTGTGTGTGTGTGTGTGTGTGTGTGAGGATGGGGGGAGGGGAAGTCTTCGCTTTAAGCCATGGAACTGACTGGTGCTTTCCCCCTGTGGAGCGCTGGCTGTGTTTGTACTGCATGGAATAAAGACCTCGCTCTTGGGGAATACCCAGGGGACTGTTACCTACACAAAACAGCCTCACGACGTCATCCTCCCTTTGTCTCACCCACTCTGTCTGTCTCCCAAACGTATTTACTCAAACTCAACGCTCTCCTGCACATACTTATGACTGACACATCATCCACATCAACAATCAACCGCTAATAAATAATACAAACTGAGAGCTGAAGGAGGTGATAATGAGAGATGCACTTGAATAATAAATATGAAGAGCAGATACTCATCAACAGGTATCTGAAAACAAGTATTATCATTATTCCTGACTGGTTGGGTTTAGACATGATCGCAATGTAAATAATGTAATTTAATTACAAACTCAACGATCTTTCAGTTGACTTTTTGATACTGATTTGCAACACGTAAATTAGTTAAAGGATCACAATGTTTGCAAAACATTCCATATGTGTGAATTTAAAAAAAAGAAAAGAAATATTGCAACATATGGTCTTCATCGAACCGTGGTCTGGGTGGTCGGCGCCACCCTTTTTGCACTTTAATTACAATAGAAGAGATGAGACTAAATGCATAGCAGGTGACATTTCCTAAAATAGCATCATACATCATATATTGTGTGAAAGCATGAACAGTTTGACATACAAAATAAAAACCTTAATCGCAGAGTTACGTTCGGAAAGAACATTTACTGTAAACACTGATGTGACTGACACCACCCTTGTGCATTTGCAATGAAGCTGGAGCCATGAGATGACTAGTTTGGAAAAAACAAAATTGATTTTTGGAGTAACATTTTTGTATCCACACTTACCCATTTCATTTTTAAAATGTTCAAAAGAAAAGAAAACAGCATTCATCCATACAAATGCACATGAAAACGTTTAACATATGACCATGGTATCGGCTGGCTGTTTCCTTCAGTGAACTGGCCATGTTAGGTTTTTTGTTTTTTGTTTTTTTTTTTTGAGAAAAGGCAGACATGATGGGGGGTGACACATCAGGAAGGCATATATTGTTACTTATAAGACCCAATCAGGAAGTGAATGTGAGTTGTTTAAAACATCATTTCCAAAAGTTTCAGTTTATACTGCCATTCTTAGGTGCTTGAAAACCCTGAAGTGATATGGCTGCCTGGCGTAAACAAAATAAATGGGAAAACATGTTTTAAATATAAAACTTTTTAGTTGTCTCCCAAACATCCAAACTTGTTTGAAACAGATTCAGATACAGATACAGACAGGTCTGCCCTGATTCCAAACATGTTCTGGCTAGTGTCCCTAGAAGAAGCCTTTGGAGAGCCTGGAGACTGAATGAGGCCTTTTGAGTCCTGGCTGGTGAGGGGCAGATCTATTGTTAAGGACAGCTGGGCCTCTTGTTTTTTGCTTTCTCTCTGGGGGCAATGGGCACCCAATATGAGGAGATTGGGTTTCTACCACCCACTCCTTCCCTGCCCCCCATGCATCTGCAGCATTGACTGTGACTGTCTATCCTTCTCTCCGAAACCACTTCTGGACTGTTGCTAGCTGTTCCATTGAAGTCTGAATATGAGAGGGATGCATGCAGCGAATTACTATTTTTACAAGTAATTTCAAAGATAAATTCTATAAAAACCTTTAGAATTCTGTAATAAATATTAAACTCTCATATTAAGTTGCTCCATTCTTTTTAGTTCTAACTGTAAAAAAATATAGTGAAGTTTAAAATGGTATAGGCAGCAACGCCATTGGGTAAAGCAGATGAGGGTAAAGCAGTCAACTGTTTTTTAGCACTTGGATTTAAGCTCTTCAGCTCTTTTGTGGAATCATGTCTTGGCTTTTTGAACAACAAACAGCTCCAAGCTCATTCTTGTTGCCATATCTTGTCTTTCTGTGTCTCCATCCCCCATTCCTCCACCCCTCTCCTTTTTCCCACACTCTCCTCCTTCCTTCCCCGCCTGAGGGAGCACTGTGATTGGGTGAATAGAGCTGCTCTCTGTGGAGTGTGCTCCGTCTGTCACTATCCTTGTGGCAGGAGTTTGGAATGGAATAAAGCTCCCAAACTGGGCTATTAAAGGCTATTTTCATCCCTGCACGTCTGTTTCTGTGGGCTCATGCTCCAAATATAGATCTGGCACCAGTGACACTAATGAAACATGTCCCCCTTTTCGTTGGTTTAAATCTACTTATGTAATCTCTTCCTTGCATGAGCAGGAGCTGGCCATACCTTACCATCTGGGCCTGATCCTGCAGTTATCTCCCCTGTCATTGCTGTTTTACATACTCAGCCCTGTTTTTTTTTTCCAGCAGTATTACAGGTCAGGTGCACAAGTGGTAGGGATTGCGGGCGTAGGAGCAATGTGTTCCCATTTGGATGTCAAGAACGAATCCAAGAAAAACATGCTGGGTGTGACCTACAAGTTCCAGTCAGTATCCTGTCATGCCAGTGGACAATGCAGGGAGGGTGGTGACAAATCCCTAAGCCACTTTGTGTCAGACACAGATACAAAACGAGTGGTGAGCCATGTGACAGACGCTGCACACACAGGGCCATGTTAAAAATGAATGGCAGCTCAATTCACCTGATGGCCCCCACTTTGTGTCTCTAAAAAATTTATTAAAAAGAGAAAAAATCCTGTATTTACTGGAATTCATCAGGAAGCACTAATGTCACCAACAACCTAAAACATAATAATAGAGGGGTTTGTTTGACTTATTTATGCAGTTGAAGTTACCTGATATTGGAGGAAAAATCGAAGCTGTAATAACGATAATAACCAAAACAATTTTATGCTGTGAACGATTCCAAATCAGCCTATAAATACAAGGAAAGTAATGTTTTACCTACGTGGAAGACAGCTACACAGTGCTTCAGATTTTGCTGAGACATCAGTTTTGGAGCTGAATCATGCCTAAAGCTTTTCATTAGTACGTCCTAATAACTGAGCAATAATTGATTGCAAATAATAGGTGACTTCTAAGAGAGTTTCATTCTTGGTTTCCCCACAGCTATATGCGAGTGCACGTGGCAGCATTCTTTCCTTTCTCCTATGTTTGCTGAATAGAGGTACTATGGGTCAGTGGAGCAGCTGGTGACTGGGAGGAAGAACTTAACCAGGCCTCCTTTGTGGATCAGCTGTCTCTTGCCGAGCTTTGTCATTCCAAATTGGGTCCCTTACATCCCGAGCCTGGGGAGGTTTTGACATGTAAATGGTGGACTGAGCGCTCCAAAGCCTTTCGATTACTCACTAAAATGCTACAGGGGCCAAAAAAAAAAAAAAAAAAACCAAACAAAACCGTACCCCATCGGTGGGGGAAGGAGGGAACACATGCAGCCTCACCACAGACTGAAGTGTGCCTCACAGTCTGAAATTATGTTAATGATTGAGCTTCCGTCTGGACACCAAACAGTTTCCGCCCTAATTGAATTATTTACGGACAATATGGGTAGTTACTTTGTGGGCAGTCACAGGAAACATGGAGTCAAACATGTAAATTCTGCAAACCCTACTGTGAGGCTGAATGTGATACTTAACTTTAATACTGTATTTCTCTAAATTAACCTAATGGGGGGAAAACAATCTAACGTGGGAACTGCTCCTGTTCACTGTTTGTTTAAATTAGTTTAACTTTCATCTCAATTTATGTATGTTTATCCGAAGTATAACAACAAGACAATAGAGAGTCTAACAGAACAATTAACATAAAGGTGGGCTGCACAAGTGGGAAATGGCCTGTATGGAAAACCATCTTACACAAGCCTAATCTTTGATCATTTCAGTAGCTCTATAAAATGAAGCTTATGGCGAGACAGCAACACCCCAGTGAGCTGGTGTTCGGCACGTCTGTGTGCCACATGTGTGCGTGGCTGTAAAACAACCAGCACTTCCAACTCAGTTCAGGAGACGCTGCCCATATGCTGTTAAGTAGTTACAATGCTTGTTTTAACCAACAGAGCAAACAAACAAGAATACATTTGGACGGACGCCATGATTCAAACATTGCTCCTGAACAAACTAACAAACAACTAACAAAAAAATGTCCTCAATAATGCACACCACCACACATCTGGAGCAAGTGCCTGTCTCCTATTTGTAAGAGACGAGAAAACCAACAGCAGAGAGCTGCTGAGCAGCAGGAACAGTAGGCACACAGGAAGTGGAATTTGCTTGGTATACTGGAGCCTGCGGCACTTTTGGGGATAATTGCTGACACTCCTAGCTTCCTAGATAGCCGTTCCATGCTGCATTGGACAGGGAAACCCTCTGCTACTGACAGTTGTCCAAAGCGTGATACCTGGAAAGGACATGACACGAAGCATGTACACATGTATTTGCCCATATCCTCCATACTACCTCCACAGCTTATTAAAGAAGGACTCTGGCAGCATAATAAACCAGGAATCGCTGCCTGCTGTGACAGAGTGCTTCTTTCCAGGCTGCCCTACTTTTCGCCTGTAGTTGTTGACTTGGTTTATTTGTTCTGAGCGGCCATTTATCGTTGGTTTTTTTTGTTTTGTTTTGTTTTTTTCTTTACTTCTGCTGTTTAGGAGTAGCTCTGCAACTGGGGGCATATAACACTGCTGCGCCTCAGTGAATATTTTCCATCAGTGGTGTCAGGGTTGTGAAGCTGGGAATCTGTAAACAAAGAAACATTTATCATATCCACAGAGAAGACTGCGATAATGAGTTTTAATTGACACCAGAACAAACTGTTTAAGTTGCCAAATGCTTTTGCATGATGTGAAGCACTTAATAATGTGTTCACATTTAATGCCAGTCACACAGTAACTGATCTGATATGTCTTTGCAGCACAGTGACGCAGTAAAAGAGAGAGAGAGAGGGTGAGGGCATGGGGATGTGGGGTGGGGGGTAAGGAGATGAACAGAGCAGCAGATAATGACCTCAGCTTCCATCTGCTGGGCACCGTGGGGTGGAGACATCTTCAACCTGCCACCGGTCGGCCGCCACAGCAATCTGCTGCTCCCCATCGTCCTGGTGACATCTGCTTTTGGGTGACTGAAAGATGAATGCAGTACCAGCCACATGGGCACAGAACAGACATCACACAGACCACCAGTCACACACACACACACGCGCGCGCACACACACGCACACACACACACACACACACACACACACCAACACACTGCGGCACAGATGGCCACAGTGTCACTACTATGTAGATTACAATCCAGGCATTCTCCTCTGCCTCAAACCACTCAGTAAAGTGGATGTAATATTATCACAGATTTGTAGTGCCGTTAGCTGTGACTACGTTATGGGTCCATTCCTTGAGAGCCTGCATTGGCTGACACTAGCTGGCGTTTCACAGACCTTGCCATAGTGCAAATTATTTAGACTTTCAAATAATCTGTCAACCTCTCGATATTCTGCTCCCTCAAGCTTTTCGCCTGTCTAAAGAGTCAGGCTAATGTTTATGCCTGTTTGAAATCACAATACCAATTTGGTTGTCTTCAGAGCATGGGGAATAAGTGTGGTTGTTTACTAGAACTCTGTATCTATGGTAATGTTGTTTTGCTTGACTGGAGTCCCCAGCCACAGCTGTCACAGTAATTTAGTGCCTCTGTGGTAACCTTGGAAACACCCAGCCCAGTGTCTTCGCCAAGTGAAATCCTGATAAATAGGTAAATAGCCTGGAATATGGTGATTAGACACAAGGTGGTTTGAAGGGGTTGCAGAATCACCTCATGTGATCGGTTCAGCTTGAGGAGAAGGACAGCTGAAGGGAGGACAGATAGAGGGAGAGAGGAAATGAAGGGGTGGGCCAGCAGTGACAGAGGAACAGTGAAGCAGAGGAAGTAAAGGAAAAAGAGGGGAATTCAGGTCAGTATTGTGGATTATGCATGCTGGGCTGGGCATTCTGAGCCACCTCTGGTTTGGAGGCAGAGAAAAACTGTGGGTGAAAAAGGACAAACGAGTGACGGACAAAAAGGGAGATGCAGACTAAGAACTTGATCAATTGTGGTTGGCTTTCATCATTTCTTGGGCAGCAGTGCTGAGACTTGCAATAATCTCATGAGACAGGTGGTTACACAAAGGGTGTGCTTACAGGTTATGCCAAATTTAAAATTTTGTTCTGTGCTACGTTGGATGGGATCCAAAGGAACATGACTGCTCAAGCAAGTAAAGCTTGGAAATGGGATTCGCAAAAGTGAAATTAAACAAACCCAGAGACAAAGAAGAGCACTAATTGTCAGCTGTAGCAGGCCAAACATAAGTTGATTTGAAAAAAGCAAACAGGGGAGGTTAGTTTCTAAAAGAAATTGCCTGGAACGATGCCATGTTTCATAAAGTCCAGCATCTCCCTTTTATAGGTGTCGCAAACACCGAAGGTCTCCTATTCCAGCAGCAGAAGTGCCAAGGATCAAAAGTGTGTCAAACCTCTGTGTTTACTGGATCAAAATTATTTGGGCCAACCTCGGAACGCTGGTTATGCGTCTGATCCAGCTTGAGATTTTACCACACATTGGAGGTTCTCACACAGGCGTGGTAAATAAGCAATCACTATGTGTCAATATATTTCTGAAAATTAACTTGAGTCACAAGCTACATGTAAAACATCTCATCACCTGACACTTGAAAGGCAAATCCAGCAATTTTCCCCCAAAATCGCTTTTTTTTTTTTTTTTTTTTTTTACTGTAGGTGCGTATTTTAAAAGCTATTCTTAACTTTCCAATAGAGCTCTGTGTTTTGATATGTGCCCTCATCTCTTTGATGTTTGTGCTGTTTTGTCTGCAGGGGGAAATTTCTTGCATCCAGATGGCTCAAATGAAAAGCCTGAAAGATCCAGGCAACTTTATTATTTGTGATAACTATCTTTATTACACAACTTCTGATTTAGCTTATGACAACAATCACTCAGAAGTCCAATATGGTACTTTCATATTTTAGTTCGTTTCTACTGACTATCTAACAAGAAAAAATCATATACAGAACGTTTTCAGATGCGCGCAATATATTCAGAAGGAATTCTAGGAGGTGCCACCGATCATGAAGATATTTCCCCATTTTGTTGTCCCACTTGAAGTTCATTCAAAGTGATATCTTGAAGCTTACAAAGATACATTCTGACATAACGTATATCAGTAGACTTTTCACAGTGAGCAACCAGCAAAGCTTCTACACCCCCACATCACATCGAGTGTCCACCTGTGACCACCAAAGACATGTGTCTCAGCTGAGACTCTGTTATCTCTGGGCCTTCCTGGTCCTCCCTGCATGTCTACACTGTAATCCCTATTCATGTTGTTCGAGTGTCCGGAGTACCTCCCCTGTAACACAACACACAAGGGAAGCTACTGATTTAGACCTTTGCCGCTCTTCCCATACATTACTTTACTCCTTATGTTGCTCAGAGGACACATATACAACAGAAAACAAGCGAAATTTAAATAAGAACAGCCTGAAAATATAATTTATGAATATATAAGAAAAATAAGAATACTGATATTATTACGGTACTGCAGAATAGGGAATTAAGAGAAAAATAAAATATTGGCCATTATTGCACTTCCCTGTGGCTATCTGTTGATGAGTTTATCATTCAGCCTGATGGCTGAAGGACACAAAAGACCTCCTGAACCGCTCTGTGGTACAGCGCATGGAGATGAGCCTACCACTGCCAGCATTGCCATCCTGCGCCTTCTAGGTGTTGTGCAGAAGATGTTCGGGGCTGTTAATAACGGCTTGTACCCACGCATCTGTAGCCCTTTCCACCGCCTTCCCCAGTGTCTCCACGCTGTGAGTGCCAAGCACAGAGCCCCTCACAAGTTTACCAGCCTAATTCGCATGTTTGTCTGCCGGGCAGCATCCTCAGCAGACTACAGCAAAGAATATGGGTTGTCCACCACTGACTGGTAAAACATACGCAGCATTTTATTGTATGTGTTGAATGACTTGAGCATGCGGACAAGGAGGAGGCAGCTGTACCCCTCACAGTGCTCTGGGCCCTTGTTAGTGAACCAGTCCAGCATGTAATCTATGTTTACACCGAGATATGTCCCTGTATGTTAATTAGCCAAGGGGGGGCTTAGTAGCTGTACCAGCTACTGATTTTTCTACTGTAAACGGTCTACACTTTACCTTGTACACCAGCAGAAGGACGAGAACTCGTGGTAAAATGCTGAGCTTTGAACCTGCCAAGCAGCAAAATTCGTTGAACCAAATCTCAATCTCCATTGGCATCTTTAAGGCAACAATCAAAAACCTTGCCTGGGCTCTTGACTGGTGATGGATGGGATTGAAATCCGATGAAAAGAAGTAAAACTTGTCCACCTCCTTTCCTCTGTTCCAGAACATGGCCTTGGATATGGCAAGTTTGCAAATTTGTTATCCAGGGCAATAGCCTACCACATTGTTTTGATGTTACATAATATGTGGCATCAGTCCAGAGTAGTCCAGCCAGCTCGTGGTGTACTGAGCCATATGCATCGGTGAGGTTAAGCCAAAGCAAGGTCAATAAGGCTCTTTTTGCAGCATGTTCCTAACTGATCAGCTGGTGACAGGAACCTCTTGGCCACTCCACATCTCTCCCCTGAACCGAGAATTTTGTTTGAGCCAGTCTCACAGTCCTTGCTGCAAATATATCACTTAACTTCCTTTTCTCATCTTAATTTGATCCTGACCATCTCTTGTGAGAAGTAAATCCGTTAAATTCCAACATACTGCCAGCATACTATTCTGCACTAGATATGGACTCTCAGAACAAGTTGTACGGAGAGAAATAAATGGCTGACAGCAGCATTATGTGCTATCAAAGTGCACAGAATGGGTGTGATGAGAGATCTTCTGAAGACTGTCAATTCTTGAAAATAGGACAACAGCTATTCTGACAAACTGACAACCCAGGACGATGCACATTGTGATGCCTTTTGCTTACCAACAATGTTTGCATGTGTTTGACATGCACCAGAGTCATCAGTGTTTGTTGCCCTTTACTGTGTGGGATCTAAAAGTAAAGCAAAAGAAGAGGATAGAATGGCTACATCTCTATTTGACTCTACGAGGGAAATGCTCTACGAGCATCATATATAACTTATTTACCAGTATGGCTTGTTTTGTTTGTAGTCACAATAACATTGTTGTAGAGCAATACACTCTTGGAAAAATCACTAGCCTGTTTCTAGCACTACAGATTCTGCAAATTTAACATCACACTATGAAGATTCTACTTGCTATCTCCAGCCAAGTGTGGAGGCCTATAGCACACACAAACACACACACTGATACACACATATATGACAGTTAATTTAAACACACACAAACGTGCAGCCACAAAATCACATGTTACACGTTGGCACATACCAGCACATGCATCCATGTTGACTTCCATGTACACACTTACAAACACACACACACACATAAAATCCCTGCTGTGCCTGTAAAATCAGCATAGCTCTCAGAAATTCCACTAACACCTCCCACCCCATGTGGATGCAGACATACACGCATACAAACGCACACTCCTGTGAACCCACACAATTAATGTGAAATCACATCCATCTTCCACCCCTCTGCCCCTCCCCTGCTCTCCATTACAAATAGCTGAGGATTGCATTCTATCCCTCTGGCCTTGCCCGATGTTGTTTTTACATGTCTTGTTGTGTGCAATACCCTCCCTTATGTAAGACAAAATTACCCAACATGAGTGTTATTCTCAGTAGGGGTGAATGTACTGGTGCATTCCTAACTCAATGAGAGATTTAAGGAGATTGAGAGGGAGAGGTGAGAAGGAGATAATCTTCCCTTAATGATTATTTTTATGGCAGCCACGCTTCACTAGATGGACTACAATGAAGATGGAGAGCAAACAGGGGAAAGGAAGGCATGCTGCAAAAGTCATGAGTCAGATTCAAACTCACAAGCACCTGCTGAGCTATCACAATGCCTCAGAGTCAACAATCTTAAATGGATTATTCCTTTGCAGATTCAACTTCGGCCACAGCATAAGTACTGAGGATTCTTTGATAAACACTGACCAAGAGATAAGGAAGTAGTCTGTGCTGTTAAGATCCTGTTTACTGTGTACGCAGTCACATGAGACCGAAATCTAGTCCAGTATACTGTATGCTGGACAGAAACTGGACATAGTGCACACTGCATTTATTGTAGGAGAATATAATCGCTCAAGATGTACAGAGAAGTCAGTGGGACACAGGAAAATATGTATAGATCAAAAGCTTCTTGTCCCTGATGCTTCATGCACCACAGACAACTGATACATTCAGTGTTTTCGCCACACTTCTTTGAAGCACAGTGGAGGACCTTAATGAACCTTCAGTCTCTGTAAATTACCGTTACATGGACAGTTTTGTTACCAAATGGCTCACAATCCATTTGGACCAAACCGCATTGGTTCAGGCTAGGTCATGGTCCTGCATTCTTCCGTACATGTGATCCAAAGTGCTACGTCCTCCTCTCAAGTCATCCATTGTCTTTCCACTCCTTCATGCAGACAACGCAGGGGGCTGAAATACTGACAGAGACAGATCCTCCATTGATAAGGAGATCAAAATAGAACACTTCATTGTACAACACTGTAGCTCCTTTGTGGGTATAACACACTGGCAAGTGCACTTGAGCACAGGGATTTCAATAGAGACAGCCCACTGACTGACAACAGGGTCTTGTTGGCAAAATAAATGGGTCAAATTACTTTATTATGTGAAAGATGATGTTTGTGATGATGAATCATCTACCCATTGCTGATGGTCTTTGGATGTCTTGTTCAGGTGTTGTGGTCCGACAGTCAGCTAATCTCATAGATCTCATAGAACCAAGCAGTAAGTTAGAAGTTAGAGATAGTTCAATATAGTGGCGCATTTAGCAATTAGAAAACAATGTGTGATCTAGAAGGTGACTGAATATAGAACTTCTTCAGGTCAATAGAAATTGAATTTTTTTAAAAAGTAGACTTGCTTTGCTCCTGTTTTATTGTTGAATAGATTGAGTACCTCTCCTACCACACTAAATCTTTAGTTCTGAACATCATTTGTAAGGCTTAAATAAAAGCAGTAGATGTATATTTTATTTTGAGTGAGCAGAATGGAAGTACGGAGAGATTTACACAAGTAACATGTTCTGTAACAAGGCCAGCATAAATATTCCAGTCTTAAAGAAATATAAGGGAGGCAATGTGTTTGCATCTAATGCATCAGCAGCCAATCATACCTCTCCTGTTTTTAAAGGATGCTGCCACAGCTACGTGGTGGAAGTAAGGTGAACAGTCTTCAATGCTTGAAGAGGTTGAAATAATTGAATAACTTAATTAGTGATAAAAGGGCTGCTTGTTCACTAGAGCCTAGCATCTGACTTGAGAATGACATGTGGTCTCAAAGTGCTAATGGACATGGTCACAAGGCATCGGGATGCATCTCTTCCCCATCTCTTGTCTGATCAGAAGTTACTTGTGTCCAGGCCGCTGTGAATGCCACAGTTATTTAAGGAAGCAACACTGAACGTAATACTACAATTGATTATATAAAGGGAAATAATCTTGTGTTGTGTTTTGATTCATATATATATTAAAAACAAAAAAGTGGACGTGGGTATTTTAAGAACAAAAGAATCCCTGTCTGTTTGGCCCAGCCCTTTAACATATTGGTTTTGTCACCAATCCACCATCAAAATCTCTTCACAGAAAATATAATAGCAGTCCTGGTCAAAGGCCATGACTCTAAGTACCAGGACTTGTTTGCACATTGCACACATTATTTATAATGGAATACAAGGCTTGATGAATGAGCTCCCATGATCTTCCTCTCAATCTCTCCACTGAGCAGGCATGTCTTCCAGAAGGGGGGGCTCAGCAGAGAAAAAAGAGGCGAGCATGCGTTTTAAATTAATCAATCTTTCTCATTTCCGACTCTCCTCCTAAACAGACAGACCTCTCCTGGAGGGGGGTCTGCGACAGTGGGGAGGAAAAAAAAAACAACAAAAAAAAAACACTGTCATCTGTTTTCATGGAGGTGGCAAAGGCCCAGCATCTAGCTGTGCTTTGGCTAGAAAAAAAAAAAGAGGTAGAGAGAGAGAGAGGGAGATGAGGGTGAGGTAGAGAAGGGGAGCATGGTGATAAGGGGGAAAGAACGGAGAAGAGGGAAAAGTGGAAGAAGAGGGAGGTCAAGGAGAGCGGGGGGAGAGTAGAGATAGGCAGGAGGGGGCAGGAGGCCACATGCCAAGAGTTAGTTCATGATAATGGTTGAGGATCATGAGATATGCTGGCCTCCATACATTTGCAAAGGCAGCTCACAGATGTCAGTTCAGTGGCATACCAGGCACTGATCCAGAGTTGTATCCCCAGTGAGAAGAATCTCTCTGTCTCTCTCACACAAAATCATTCAATTTGTACATCTACATTTTACTCCCTCTCATCTGCCTATTGTCATCCGTGGTGCTCATGTTATACAATATTAGTCTCCCTCAATGCTTTTCTTCATTGATGCTTGTTATTGAATTAGAGTCGCTCTAAGTAGCAGGAGGAAGGACTCACTCTCAGTGCAGACACCAAACAGACAACGCCCTTCAACTGACATTTGTTTTCTCAATAACTTGGCTTAGGCGATAGGATGGGAATGGTAGATGTCACGCTCCCACACAGGC
The DNA here is from genome assembly GCA_034769265.1 of Remorina albescens. Taxonomy (NCBI): domain Eukaryota; kingdom Metazoa; phylum Chordata; class Actinopteri; order Carangiformes; family Echeneidae; genus Remorina; species Remorina albescens. Next base: position 7,160,606 of record CM068486.1, read on the forward strand.
ACACTCACGTGTACACACATAGTGTAAACAGAGTATTAACTAGGTTTAAGAGAGTGACAACAAACTCAGCGTGTGGGTTTCCCCCAGAGGTTTATGAGCTAAATATCTCAGAGAGACTATTGTTTGCCTTAGGCTCCTGTTTACAACCGCACCTGACCTCATTGCCACATGCATGTCACTGTAGCTGTTCAGGAATTTATATACCAGTGTGCATGTGTGGGGGTGGAACATAAGAACTTTTATATTTTCAGCCAGTCTAATATTATAAAATAAAATCCAAGTTTGAAAAATAGAACTTCAGTGTTGCATCAAGTCAGAAATAAAATTTTCCATGTCAGGAAGCCAAACTGCAATCAATTTGCCCCGCCCAAAAAACACAGATCAATTTTAAAAGCTGAGGGCCTACAACACCTGATTTACTTAGCTCTGATCCTATATATAACTATTTAGTAAAATGCTTGCTTTAGCTCTGCAGCAGTTCTACGCTGATGAATATTATCCATGCTACCCACATACCTAACCCTTTTCCACCGCAGCCACTGTTTATCCAGCCCAACAAGCACGCGAGCAGCCATAATGACACTAATTGCCCAAGAGCCCACTTTCCCTCTGAGTGGCTGTGCAGTGCATTGTGTCTTGAGAGCCATCTGTGTTCTCGTCTTAAATCGATCTATCTGGGATATTCCGAAACTACAAGAGGACAGGAAAGGCACCACTCCCATTTATAAATAATGTGTATGGGGCTGCGGGGGATGTGGGCTTCTGTTTCTTTGTGTCTGTGAGCTGGGAGTTGGACCTCTCCAGTCCACTGGAGGTCTGGGAGCAGAGCAGCTCATGACATCTGACCCCAGTAGCTACTATCTATCTTCACAGGGTGGAGGTGAAGAAAACATTGACAGCATAAACTGATGTTTTGAGTTTTCCTGTGTTGAATGTTTTTGATATTTCTTTTAGCTATGGACATCTTTGTTTTGTGTGGGTTGTTTTTTTTTATTTTGTTTTGTTTTTTTTTTGTCCTGAACCAATTTTAATTATTCATATACCACCACATTGCTTTAAATATATAGTGTCATTATATCGAGAGTTGTAAATGGCAGACATGTTCACCTGATAGCCAAGGGAAGGTACCTAAATTTAAGCGTACGTCAAACAGGCCAAGATATTTTTTGTTATTTTACAGCGAATTAGCTTTATAAAACATTAGCCTATAGGCTTTTTCATGTGATTTATGCTGCTGATTATCTGCACAGACAATTATGGGCTCTGGCAATAGAAACTACGTTTTTTAAAGGATCAGATGAGTAAAATAAAGACAAATTGCATTAACTAAAAATCATTTTCATTATTTAATAAGATTATGTTCCATATTGGTCCATTAAATCATTTTGTCTAACACAAGGCAACAGTCCAAAGCCCAAAAATATTTATTCTACTAGACTGTAAGACTAGAAAATAAAATCAACAGTCTTTTGCGTATTCATTAATAATCGTTTGATTAAAAAAAATTATTTAGCTGTATAATGGTACTGTGTCAACTTGTATTAAATGACTGTTAAGGAATTGTTGCACGTTTTGGGAAATACTCCCATTTGCTCTCCCACCTATATTTGAGATGATCGATGCCATTCTCATCCCATTTGTGTTAAATATACAGCCAGATCCACGAGGCAAGTAGCATAGCTTAGCATAAAGACCGGAGGCACTTTCCAAAGTTGACCCTGCATCTCATTTGTTCACAAAGAAAGATGTCAGTGACATGTTTTTCTTGGCAGGAAGCGATGAGCTGTTACTGTGTCTTGGAAAGCAGAGCTAGGTGAAATTGTGATCCGATTACTTTCTGGCACAGAGACCGAATGCACAGGCATTAGTGGTTTTTCCATCTAACTCTCAGAAAGAAAGTGTGCCCCAAAATGTTGAAATATTTGCTAAAAGTGAATCAGATAATAAACCTGATTGCAGTCACTGATAATGACAAACCACTCACACTCAGACATACTGGCAATTTAGAGTCACCAATTAACCTAAATATGATGTCTGTGGACAGTGGGAGGAAACCCACGCAAGCACAGGGAGAACAAGCAAGCTCTGCACAGAAAGGCCCCAGGCCCGGGAACCGAACCTGCGACCTTCTTGTTGTTAAGCAACAGCACTTACCACTATGCCGCCATGATGCTGAATTTAATTGTAGCAAAGTCAGTCAATTTTGTATGAGCCCCATTATGGTTTAGCTGTATAAATCAGGTCAGGTCCATTTCCGACCCTCTGGAAGACTTATAGCCTGGAGTTATTTTGAGTAAAGTTTCATTGACTATTCATATATATCCAGACTCATTTGCTTCTATGTCTTGATAGGTAAAAAAATGTATATTTATGGTCAGTCATGAACAAATGGCTTACTTTTGACCCCCCCCCCAAAAAAAGCAACACACTGTCCTGTGATCTGCATTAAACACCAAAAACAAAACACAATGCTGTGAGTGAATAACACTGTGCGCCATCATCCACTGATGTGTTTTCCAAAAAGGTGAAATCAAAGAGCGAGGATTACCTTTGAATTGCCCTCTCTGTGATTTCAAAATTGCCAAGAGATGAGGGAAGTGCCGTACCTCTTCATGCTGGAGGTTAATGTGTGTCTGTGCTCACTTGTCAAATGTAATTGAAGGGAACAGCTTATGAAAATGAGGTGGCACGGATGAGGTCTTTAATTAGATCAAGATCATGGACAGAAATGAATTAGAAACACCATACTCGTTACCCAGTGCAAAACTGGAGCAGCAAGGCAGTGAATAGATGAAGGGAAACTTTAATGTCTCAGAGACCGTGTTACCATGTGAATGGGATTTTTTAAGGGCCTGCTGCTCTATTTTGTAGTGCCACAGTTGATCAAACCAGACACTATCAGGTTAAATATAGGCTACACCATTAATCACAATGTTGCTATATCTGATGTTGTAAATTCATTTAGTTCATTACTAGTGCATTGTCCTGTGCATGTTAAAGCTCAAGTTAGTCTGGATAAATGCGCCACAGAACTCGTGTGCCATCTGGTGGTGAGATAGAAGAAGAGACTGTGAGACGAACAAGATAGATGGATAGATTTTTTTTATTGTCATTACACATTCCTGTGCAACCAAATTCTGTTTTCGCAGCAGCATGTAAATAAGATTGAGTATGAAGTACAAATAAGTACAACCTAAATATAAAGAATGATGAAAAGGTGCTTGGTGACAGATTACCAGGACAAAAATCAGGATATTTTGAGATTATATGTAAAAAAAAAAAAAAAACTGCTAATGTCACTCTCACTGACAGGAACAAAATAATAATGGTGAATGATGTGCAAAAGTGATGATAATTTATTATGTTTCCATCAGCGGCTTAATAAAAGACATCAATTCCCTGTAGTGATTAACTGACAACGTTTCAATGAGGCTGGTCTTTTTTTGTGTGTGTTAAATTTACTGGTATGACAAAAAAATCTTCAGTTGCGTTGACCTTCAAGCGCTTTATCCAGCCCACCATTGCGACGTGACGTAATTACGTTGACGTCAACTTAATCCCCGATTTCAGACTGACAGGTAGGCTTGATCTGCAGCCGACATCCCCTGGTTGGTGGATCCTGTCAGGGGACGGTCTTCTGACGTGCCTTAGAAGTTTAAAACAGGGCATGCATTTACCGTCTAAAAAACAAAACCATTAACAGGAAAGAAACAAAATGTACCAAGAAGAGGAAGCATTTCGACTCGGCGCTCTCCCACATGTACTGCTCCTGCGACAACAACGCGGAGGTTGATGCTTCGGAAATAGAAGAAAATTCCCAAAAGTTTGAGATAGGGTTTGTCAGCACGCCTGAGGACGCCACTTTCTCTGTAGCCTTGAAGTGAGTTTATATCTGCTGTATTAAAGATAGAAGAAATGTTATGTGCTATGATTTTTCTTTAAAATCGGCGGAAAAAGCTGCAAAGTTTTGTGCTTTGGACATTTTCTAGCTAACTGGACAACAGCTCATATTAATGTCTCTCGGTGTCCTTTAAAAATAATAAGGATAAATGTGTACAACATTACTAAGTAAATAAAAGCAAACTTTGTCGCCGTACCGGTTTAAGGGGGTTGTATGAACTTGTGAACTTCATCGCTCTAATTGAAATAACAGTGTTGAAAACGTCCACAAACGAGGGCGGAAAAATAACCGAAGAGGAAAATCCCGTCATGTTCGCGCGCTCCTTTTCCCATCTATTTCCCGCCATCTAACTAGATTGACCGGAAATCTGAATGGCGAGACTCGGGAGTTGATACTAAAAACGGCGGGACCCGAGCAGCCTCACAAACATGCATTGTGTCATAGTTTGTTTAAATTGCTTGACTTGTGTGTCAGGTTAAAGTAAAGGCAACAGTCCGGCAGAGCCAGAAGTGAACAAATGTGTTGCTCCACCACAAAGCTTCAAATCCAGTCCAGTTAAATGTTATTGATGTCGGGGCCAAATCATCAAAGCACTTCTCATAAAGAGTAGGTTTAGACCAAACTCTTTATGGAGTCGAGCAAGCACAGGAGTTGTTTAATTTGTTACCAGCTCCTAAATTGAATGCATTCAGATTAAAGTTGCATTGGTGTAAATGGAGAACACACTGACTCATTTAAAATTCCTTCTGTTAGAGTGTCGGTACTCCTGTAAACAAATCCAGATGTTGATTCCATCTCATTTTCCCTGTTGAATGCCACATCAGCTCTTAAATGTGATGTCTCAGTTCTTTGGCCCCATGTGTTATGGAGAAGGCTTAGGAAATGCCTTCAAAGGAAAGGCTGAAGAGTTTTTGCAGGTTGCTCACTGTCATCTTGTTTTGTGCGTGTGTGTGTGTGTGTGTGTGTGTGTGTGTGTTTAGTCTTTACATGCTGCTATGAGGTACATACTTGTTACGGGTGGTGTCATATCTGGCATTGGCAAGGGCATCATTGCCAGCAGCGTGGGAACCATCCTCAAGTCCTGTGGTCTTCGTGTCACTGCTATCAAAATCGACCCCTATATCAACATTGATGCTGGCACTTTTTCACCCTATGAACATGGTGGGTAATTGATAAATAAAAAATTAAACAGCCATAGTCACTGTATCTTGTCTTTGATGGTATAGTTTTCTTGGGAATCAGTTGAAGCTGTTTCCATAGATGTGTCAGTGAATCTCTTTCAGATTTGGGTTTTTTTCAGGGACCCTCACTCTATAAGTATTTCTAATGTCGCTGTTGTGCAGGTGAAGTATTTGTACTTGATGATGGTGGGGAGGTGGATCTGGACTTGGGGAATTATGAGCGTTTCCTGGATATCTGTCTTACCAAAGACAACAATTTAACTACTGGAAAGATCTACCAGTCTGTAATCAACAAGGAGAGGAGGGGAGACTACCTGGGCAAGACTGTACAAGGTTAGAATTGACTGATTTCAGGTTGGTGGTGGTGATATGAAACATCTTACATGCTTCGGTGTCATTTTCACTATACATTTTAGGACAAGTCCAATGAGGAGTGTAAATTTACAATATGTTTTGGTTATATTTACTGGTTTCTTGTTTTCTCAGTGGTACCCCACATCACAGATGCCATTCAGGAATGGGTAATGAAGCAGGCCAGAGTTTCAGTGGATGATGATGGTGTGGAGCCTCAAGTTTGTGTTATAGAGGTAAGTTGTTCTGGAGAGGAGAGATGAATCTGCTGTGGAGTCTTTATCAGGGCTCAAATATCATGTTATAACAATTCCCGGGAGATTTTCACGATTTTGACAACTGTAATTTTTACCAGTCTGTTCAAATTGAAACGAGAGGAGATTTTTGATCCGGAATGAAATCAAGCATGATGCCTCAAGCAAGAGGAAGTATTGGCTCATTCTGCCAGCAGCTGGAGAAACTGCTGAAGCTAGTCAAATGGAAGTGCCAATAAAACAGAAAAACTTACTGAAAACTGTACTATACTGTAACAGTTTTCAGTTTATTGTGCTGTATAGTACTGTACTGTTACTGTATAGTAACTGAAAACAATTATTTGTTGAGTCTATGAAATTATCCTCGTTTAAGCCCAGCTGTCCAACGATAATTAAGAATGGGGTTTTTTGTTTTTTTTGGGTTTTTTTTGTCCAAAAACTCAAACTAATCTGGATGGTTATATATATCGTGTTCATTTGACAATATGTGCTGAGAAAAAATGTAATTTGTAGCAGACAACAGTCATCAGTTAATTTATTACCCTGCCTGCAGCAGTTTTTATGCAGCATGCATCAAAAGCAGGTCTGACAGTATTATGGGTGTGGCGCAGATTATGAAATTCTGCACTATAATATGGAGGCTGTTTAGAATCAGTCTGTGTACTCATGCATACAGTTGTGTATTCTAAAAGAATTTTTTGTGTTCACAGCTGGGAGGCACAGTGGGAGACATTGAAAGCATGCCTTTCATTGAGGCCTTCAGACAGTTCCAGTTCAAGGTGAAGAGGGAGAACTTCTGCAACATCCATGTCAGCTTGATACCAACGGTAAGGGGCACAGATGAAGACATATCATCACCCTATAACATAAAAAGCAGGATATTTGCAGGATGCAGGAAGCATTCTTTTTTTTTTTTTTTAACTCGTAATGAGATTTTGCTCTGTTTGTTTTTTTTATATAAAGAAAGTCGTCAGCTTTTGAAAGGTAGAACCAGGATCACCAATGTCATGAGATGAATTTGCTTTTGTGTCATCAGCCCAACACAACAGGAGAGCAAAAAACCAAACCAACCCAAAATAGTGTCCGCGAGCTCAGAGGGTTGGGCTTGTCTCCGGATTTGGTGAGTCAGATTTACAACTTTTCTGTAGCGGTTGCACCCCAGACATAAACCTACGACACTAGCTTTCCCTCTATGTCTCAATAAATCAGTAAATTTTGGCTGAAAAACAGCCAAATAAAAGATGAGATATATTTGCATAAGAAACCTTAAAACTGTGTTTTGTTCCTGCTCTATAATATAATACAAATATACTTTAAATTTTGCCAGATTATTTGCCGCTGTGCAACAACCCTAGACACGGCTGTCAAGGAGAAGATCTCCATGTTTTGTCATGTGGAGCCCACACAGGTGAAGTACTATGACTTTTCTACCGTAAAGCAAATTTGAAATTTTTGTTTATGGCTTACCGCCATCATTAGTTATATATGTAGTGTTACTCGTCTTAAAAGTAACACTACATTACACATAGTGTAAGCATTATAGGAATAGGAGCTCCTTAAGTAAGGATAATAAAAAGCAACTGTTCGTTAATGTAAATTACGGTTGAATAATATCTCAGTGAATTATTTTATGATGTGTGATTTGGTTTACTTTCTGCTGAGGTGTAAGAGCAATGAGGTCGGATTAAAATAGTGAAAAAGCATTTTAACAAGTTAAAATTAGTATAAAGAAGAGTAGTGCATGATGCACACTAGTAAACAGACAAGTACAAAAAAGCAATTTAATGAAGTGTTGGCAGTGTGCTGGGGCTTGTTTTGCCAAATAATGCAATATGTTGACATTGCTCAGCCTTCTGTCAGTTAAAACTGAAATAACATGTTTGTGTCTCTTTGCAGGTGGTCTGTGTCCACGATGTTTCTTCGGTATATAAAGTCCCTCTCCTGCTGGAGAACCAGGGTGTTGTGAACTACTTCTGTCAGCGGCTGAACCTGCCTGTCGATATGAGGCACAGAAAAATGCACACAAAGTGGAAGGAGATGGCTGATAGGTGAGGAAGCCTGTCTAAGTCACTGATATTTTTTTCTCCAGGTTTTGTGTCTTCCTCTTGGGAAAGTGGGGATATTATTTACTTTTTCAGCCACAGAACAGTCAATTTTACCAGAGGCAGCTTGTCAGGTATTGTGATATAAAAATTTTGAATTACGATTATAGAATCTGTTCCTCAGCACCCTGGAAGTTGAAAGTAAAATCCACTGAGCATTAAATTGTTCTTTTAGTAGCTGTTATGATTATGATTAAATGATGCATTATGTGAATCCTCTTTCTCTCTTTTTAGAGCCGACCGCTTCCTGGAGCACGTCTCAATAGCCTTGGTTGGGAAGTACACCAAGCTATCTGACTCCTACACCTCCGTTATTAAGGCCCTTCAGCACTCAGCCCTCGCTATTAATCACAAACTGGAGGTCAAGGTATACAAATATTTCACGCTTTCTTTGCTCTGTATATTGTCAATACAGCAACAAGGGTTGGGCAATGAATTGACTTTATCGATTAGTTCAAAATTGTAGGTTTGATTTGTTTTTAATGACTATAGGTTTGTCTTAAACCTCCACTGCTAATGTTTACCTTGGGCTCCCGTAGTTCTGAGTGGGTTAGGGCTGTCATTACCCACTGTGAGTTGTTACATAACGTACATACCGCAACTCCATTTAGACAAAAACTGTGCCGACTCAACTGCAATTTGCGAGAAAACGCAAAATAAGAACTTTTAACCCCAAGGGAAAATTTTGTTAAATTTCCAGAGGGGGATAATCCAAACAAAATAAAAGCAAGCCTTGTTTTGAAATATTTCTTTATCATTTGTAGTTGCTTTTGAAGATGAAAAAAAAAAAATCTATTAAAATTGTACACCGAGTGTGGTGTGAAATAATCTGCTAATTTATTTTTAAGCCACATCACCCAGCCCAAATGGTAACACTGTTTTGTAGCTCATGTGCTGACAGAACAAAACTGGAATAATGCCATACAGCTTTTTAGTGTCTTGGCCATGATTTTGACTGATGTCCTTCCAAATGCTGTGTTTGTTGTTTTACAGTACATCGACTCTGCAGACCTGGAGCCAGCCACTCTCAAAGATGAGCCAGTGAAATATCATGAAGCCTGGCAAAAGCTCTGCAGTTCTAAGTGAGTAGATAAACCGATGCCTGTGGGCTTTGATGATAGCTAACAATGTTGTTTTACACTGTGGTGATCCAGTACTGATCCTACATCACATGATGGCAGCAGAGTGCCGTCATGTCCAGTGGTTTTCACAGCTCAAATAAATGACCTGAGGACTGCTTTTTTTTTTTTTTTGTGGAAATGCACAATGTTCTTTTTGTTTTTAGGAGAACGGACAGATTAGATTTTGCCAGGGGAGTAACATGGGAGTGTTAATAGCCATACTGTAATCAAAGAAAGGGTAGCAGGTTATAATTCATCTGGTTTTAGCAATAGTTTTCAAAAGTGGGAGTGAGTCAGTATGTCTTTCTCCAAACAGATTTTGAGCAATTATTTCTCACCATAGAGCAATATCAATACCAGTCTACCATTTATGAGATGACCAGAGAATATTGGTGACATCTATAACTGTAAAAATAAAAAATTAAGACTGAATTTAAATGCTCAAAGTCTGTTATTATGCATCTGCCAGTTCATGTTATGTCTCCTATCATTACCATCAGATAGACTTCTGTTTTAAGTCATTTCAGACTTAACAGGGCTTTATACACTCACCAAATGCCTAATCAGGAATGCCACACTAATAAAAGTTAAGGCCTGCTTTTCCTCTGACTACAAGTTCATTTTTATGTGGAGTAGATTCCTCAAATGTTGGAAATATTCCTCAAATTCCTTCCTTAAATTGCAGTTCAGCTCTATGTTGACATGATTGCATAAAATAATTTCTGTTGCACAGTTATGTCACCAGTCTCATGTCCTACAAAATACATAAGATGTTCTACTGAATTCCAATCTGGAGACTGGGGAGGCCAAGTTCACTGAACTCATTGTCATGCTTTGTAAAATGGTGCGTTAAAATATTGGCAGAAGCCACTGTGACATTAAAACCACGATTGACTGGTATTCATGGGCAGAAAGTGAGCTATTGCCATTACCCACCCGCCCACCACCAACAGCAGCTTGGACTGATGGCATCAGACTGGATGGGTCCATGGATCCATGTTGTTAATGCAAAATTCTGACCCTACCATCCGCCACTTCAGCACAAATCCAGATCTGTGAGATCAGGTTTCATCTTTCTAGTTCTCAACTGTCCGTCAGTTTTGGTGAGCGTGTGCCCACTGCAGCCTCATTTCTGTTCTTGGCTGACAGGACTGGAACCTGACGTGGGTTCCTGTTATTTTGCCTCAAGGATCAACGTGTTGTGCATTCGGAGGAGTCTCTGCTCCACCAGAGTTGGAGTGGTTGTCTGAGTAACTGTAGCCTTCCTTTTATCTTGAGCCAGAACTAGTTTCCACTGGCCTCTCGGATCAACAAGGTGTTTCCATCTGCCGAAAATGTCACTCACTGAATGTGTTGTTTTTCCCACCACTCTTGAGTAAAAACTACAGAAACTGTTGTGTGTGAAAATCCCAGGCGTTCAGCAGCTTCAGAATCACACAAACCAGCCAGCCCAGCATCAACAGTCAAACTCACTAAGATTGAGATTTTAATAGTCATTCTGAAATGTTTTAATTGATGCTCCTGACCGAGATCTCCTTGGTTTTATTAATTGTTCTGCAGCCATATGATTGGATGACTTTGTGAATAAACAGGCGTAGAAGTTTTCCCAGCAAAGTTCTAGGGGAAGGTGCCATCTAATTTTTGGAAAAACATAACTTGGATGACTTTTTAAGCTGTCGTTCTTTTCTTCTCCCCCACAGTGGTGTGTTGGTACCAGGAGGTTTTGGTGTGAGAGGGACAGAGGGAAAAATGCTGGCCATTAACTGGGCAAGGAGACAGGGCAAGCCCTTCCTGGGTAAGAGAGAAACTTCTTAGTCTCATAAATTATTTCCTTCCCTATTATTTCACGTTCATATTTCATACATTTTATAGATTAAAAAGATGAAAACTAGACATGCTGCATGTCATTCCCTTTCATGTGTCAACCGATGAGGTTTCATTGTTCCATCACTGTGCCAAAGTAACAGTGGCAGTAGCTAAAGTGGTTTGAAAAGGTATTTGCTGCTTTTGAAGTGTCATGTTTTACTGTTCACACAGTGATGGTTGATATGTTTAATTTATGACAAACACAAAAAAGTGAAAACACACCTCTGAGATCATTTATTTATGGTACCTGGCATTTATGGAAGGAGAATTACAATGAAGATGGTGTTGGTGTTTCATAAGTACATAGTAATCAATAAAGTTCGGCAGGACCTGAATTTGGCAAGAATTCAGAGGTAAATAGAAAGGGGGGAAAAAAAAGTTGTGTTCAGGTAGATGATGATATTACAGATCCACTCTATGCATAGACTTCAAGGTAGTATTATTTCCCAAAAGTGATAATGCAAAATAGTACTTAAACGGTCAATCAGCTGCTTTGTGCAGGTTTGTATGGAATTTAGATCCATTTGTAGAGGTTTGTTCTCTGACATCAAATCAACTTGTTTGTTCAGGGGAAAAAAACTGTTGCATTCTCTTAAAGCTTTGAGAAATTGTGAAATAATAAAAAATATCCAACAAGATGACAGTAATATTTAGAGGCACAGTAGAATAATACGCATAAATAGCAATGTTAGCCATGAAAGTGGTTTGCACAGTGGGGATCTTGCTCGGGCTTTTTTTATTTATGATTCCTTACAATAGCATCATTATGCAAGAACCCTGCTGGTCTTTTTGCAGGGGTATGTTTGGGCATGCAGCTGGCAGTGTGCGAGTTTGCCCGCAATGTTCTCGGATGGGAAGGTGAGTAATTGCACAGTTCAGCTAGACACATTCCTAAGAAGAATTTTATCTCCTATGGTTTCTAATTTAATGTTAAAAGAACCTGTCATACTGCACAGTTGATTTGAGCTCAGATCAGTTTCGCTCATCTGTTTCAGATGCGAACTCCACAGAATTTAATCCTGAATCCCAACACCCAGTGGTAGGTTCTCTTTTTGTTTTGGGATGCTTTTATCACATAATGTTTTATAAGACATCAGCAATATTCTTTTTAACCTCCTGTTTCGATCTTGGCAGGTGATTGATATGCCAGAGCACAACCCAGGACAGATGGGTGGGACTATGAGGTTGGGGAAGAGGCGGACCATTTTCAAAACCAACGACAGTATCATGAGTATGTATTCGTCTGAAATAATTGGTGCACTATTGACTATTTACACGTTGCAGCTATTGTGTTTCTGATGACTGCCATTTCATTTTTGCAGAAAAACTGTATGGTGGATTTGAGTATGTTGAAGAAAGGCACAGACACAGATTTGAGGTAGAAGCGAAAATACCATCTCAAAGCCTTTTTATAGGATTAATATAATGTTAATTTTTACAGAATAAATGCATACTATTTTCTTTAGCCAAGGACAACATGAAGCTCCCACTGATGTAGTCATGAATTAAAGTAAAATAACTTTTCCTGAATCACCTGCCGTGATTTTAGGTGAATCCTGAGCTGAAGCACCACTTTGAAGCTAAGGGTCTGAAGTTTGTTGGTCAGGATGAGGAGGGAGAGAGAATGGAGATAATTGAATTGAATGGTAAGTTGAATGTGTTAGAGATAAACGGCATACGCGTGCTGCTGATAATAAATACATCATGCTTTCTCTTAGCCATGCTTTTAGCAAATTGTCCTTTGAATAAATAATTTATGTGATAAGTCACAGGATTACAAGACATAAGTAAGTTGAGACCTACTGTGTTGATTTTTTTTTTTTTTTTGTTTCAGGCCACACTTACTTTGTTGGAGTGCAGTATCATCCAGAGTTTACCTCCAGACCCATCAAACCATCTCCTCCATATTTTGGTCTACTGCTGGCTGCTGCAGGAAAACTCCAGAGCTACTTGACCAAGGGCTGTCAACTTTCTCCACGGTAAGTTCCAAAACAGCACTGTGTTGGTTTCCAAAAGTTGGTTGTTGGAATTTAAAATTTCTGAATTATGAAACTGCTAGATTGAGATGGTGCAGCAGTTGATTGGTTTTGTCCTCTATCCTATTTTATTGTCCTATTTCAAAATCAGTTTTTATCTGGATTTCCCAAGCACCACTTAATTAATACTCAAATTTAGTTGATTTGTAAACATGACCTTTAATTTGTTTTTGTTTGACTATTTTAATAGTCATTAGTGTCATCACCTGCACTTTTGTGTTATTTTGCGGTGTATTTGTATCAAAAGTCCCGTGGGTGTTGTAGCCTACAGAAACACTGTCACCTTGCTGTGGAGGGAATCCCTTTGAGACGTTACTGCTGTAATACTTATTTTATGTTCTTGCCTTTCATTGCAGGGACACCTACAGTGACTGCAGTGACAGCAGCTCTCCTGAAACGGATATGTTGGAGCTGAACTTCCCATCTTTATAGGTGTACAGAAAAACAAAACTTGCGCAGTTAAATGCAAAGCCCTGAAGAAAATATCTCATTAGCTCTTAATTGACATTACACATCTAAAATATCTTAAACTGGTTTTACACTGTGGTGCAATATGTTATTAATAATAATTACCTTAAATGTGTAACTCCTTCAGCAAGTAACATATTGCCACTATGTGCTTGTAGTTTTGAGTTGCTGCAAGCAACAAAAACAGGTATGAAATATTTATGGGGGAGCTGCAAAAAATGTATGTAGATGTTATGGAAAACCTTGAAAAACCAATGACCCTTATGAATGTGTTTGTGCAAAAATATTTGGGAAATAATGGGAAATTATATTTTACCATTTAGCATAGAAAGGTAAGTAACAAAGGGCTGAGGTGAGTTGGCATCCGTGCAATCAGGTTTTTGTTGGGAAAGCCATCTTGCATATCAAACCACTTTTATGTGAAAATACTGATATGAAACAATGACTCCATTCCATATTATGTATTGATGCATTTTTTTGGCTCTGTCTGAGAGAACGTAGTACTCACTCAGGGTTATTTTACACAAGGGTGTTAACCACATGTGTGGTTTCAAATAATTCAGGTTTGACTTTTGTGGCTGTGCAGGTATATGGGATTTTTCCAGTTATTAATTGAATTGGTTTTACTATTAGTCAATGTCACATAGACACTGAGTTTTAGTTTCTGCATGTGAGTTGTTGGACATCAAAGGTGTATATGTCTAAGTCTCTAAGTTTTTAATCCTTGACTCAGCATCTTGACTTTTTTGTTTGTGACCTTTTAAGTTACTGTCATCAACACAAACTGTTTAGAACTTCATTGCATTTTACTGTCATATATGAGGTACAGCCTTCTATAATGGTGCAGTCATCTGACAATGGGGCTGACTTCCAATGACCCTTGAGAAAACAGCATGAACTGGAAAAGCAAGCTTGGCATTTAAAACTGATGCCATGAAGATTAAAACTGAGACCTAAATTTGATCTTGAACCAGCTGTAGATGGTAAGCATCAGGCCTCTAAGTTACATTGTTGCATGGAGTTATTATAATGAAATTGGACCTGGATTATTAAATTATTCCTGCATAACGCATTGGTTTATCTGTCGATAACCCAAATGTATGAAAAGCAAAGCATATTTTTATATTTATGGTGTCAGATGCATGCTTTTCAGTATGTGCATTTATTCTGAATAAATACTGTTTTATTTCTCATGACACTCTGGCCTTTATTCTAGTTGAGCTATGACTGCCATGGCAAGTTTGGCTTCACTGCCAAATAGGAAAACTCTTTCCAATACCGTCCATTTAAAAACCTTGTGTTCACCCATGGTTAATGTTTCACGTGATGTTTGTAATTGGACCACAGATTTCTCCTGTAAAAACTTATCTGTTTGATATTTAAATAGCCATGATGTCGTCGCTAAATCTAAGTAGACATGTAGTCAATACTGAAGTAGATAATGCAAATATAACATACTGACTGCAAACCTATTGTGGCGAAATCAATTACATATCCTGAGCCTTTCCCAGTGTGTCCGGGGGATGTAAAGCTGTATTGTTATCAACTTCCCTTTTTAGGTGCCACTGGTCACGCTGCAGTCAACACTGTAAAGAAATAAAAAAAAAAAAGGGGGAATGATGAGATGTAGCCATCAACTGGTGACAACAGGAAAAAGAAAGCCTTCTGTTTATGTATTATAAAACACAACCACTTCCTTTGACTCCTTCACCCTCTCCCACATCTAGCCCGCCCTTTCCATAACAGCCCTCCCTGAGTCCTTGTGGTCTTGCCCCTCCTTTTGTCAAGTATCAGCAGGCAAACTTCAGTCCACGCCCTTGTACAGCACACTCATGCACATGCTTACAGTGGCAGCAGACTGGGTGAGAGCTACTCGCATCTACTTTTTAGGACAAGTTTTTCTAATTGTTTTATTTATTTATTTTTTATGTTGGATCTGAGTAGCCAGCATAGAAATGGAAGAAAATGAATTGTGCTGCAGCATTTTAACTTACACAGGAGTGTAAGATGACTGTGAAAATGTTGCTCCACTGATTGTGAGATTAATAAGGAGTGGCTGTTGAGGTTGTTACTCAACATTTGGAACCAACCAGCAGGAAGCTGGTGTGGGATTGTTGACCTTGAAGGATTCACCTTTTTCTACACTTCATGGTGCCATCTCGGCTGTCTGCTATTCTCTTCTCGAACCACTCTTAACATCACTTAGTCAAACTCTTCTCCTAACCATTGTATTCCTACAAGCGATATTTCCTGTCTGCGTTATTCTTTTCCCATCGCCAGCAGCAATGGACCTGACTTTATGGCAGTACCAGTTCAGGATCATCATGCTGGGGGACTCCACAGTGGGCAAGTCCTCTCTGCTCAAACGCTACACTGAAGACTCGTTCCTGGAGTCCATCAACCAGACTGTGGGTGTGGACTTTTATGTTCACTTCCTGGAGGTGGAACAGGGGGTCCGTGTCAAACTGCAGTTCTGGGACACAGCTGGCCAGGAGAGGTTCAGGTGAGAATGTCTTCTGCATCACTACCAGATATAGTACCTACTAAAAGTTTTAAAACTGCACAAGAACTCTCGCATCAAGCCTGGTATTACAGTGCTTTAAATACAGTTGGAACATGTAACCCTAACCCTACTGTTCAAATAAAGTATCACTGCTTAGCCTGTTCATACTAGACCAGTTCATCAGTATTTGCTCTCAGCAAATCGCTGCAACTACTCTGTCAGCCTTTCAAGAGCAGTGTGCACCATTTACAGATATGCCGTGTGTGTAATCCCTACAGTGGCAGATCTTTGAAAAGTCATTACTCTCCATGCTGAGCATATTTAATGAAAGTACTCAAGGTATCTTGCTTCATTCTATCTCTTAATTGTTTCAGTTCTACAGTTGAGTGAACCGTAGCAAATTGCAAACTGTGTTTATATTTACTCCCCCCTCCCTGCATTGGTATCAGTTTCCTGCTAATCCCAAATGACTCAGCTAAAATCTTGGGCAAATCTTGTTTGTTTTCACAAAGAAGTATTCTAATGGAGAAACCATTTTTCACCAGCTGGCAGATGGGAGGATCCGTTACGAAGCCTTTCCTGCGCTTTAAACGCTGTGACTCTTTAGGGACGAACATGATCAGGATTAAAAACACAGTGGTTATCAATTTCTTACAAAGAGACAGAATTGTCGTCTAACGTCTTATCTAAAAGAGTTCAAACCAAACAATGCAGAGAATCAGGTGATTATTTGCTCACTAGAATAGGAAATAAGTCTGACCTCTGCACTGCTTAGTAAGGATTTGGAGGTTTTTCATGTGTAGAAATTCAAAGGTCTTAACTCATTTTCTCTTGTTTTTCCCCTTCTGTCTGTTTCTTCCCCTCAGGTCGGTGACCCGTTCTTATTACCGCAACTCGGTTGGAGGCCTGCTGGTGTTTGACATAACTAACCGAACATCGTTTGACCATGTTAAAGAGTGGCACGCGGAGGTGTGCGAGCGAGTGCAACCGCATAAAGTTCTGTTTGTCCTGGTGGGCCAAAAGAGTGACCGAGATGCTTTCGGAGAGAGGGTGGTGAGTCGAGAGGAGGCTGAGAAACTGGCTGTACAGCTAGGGATGCCGTATGTGGAGGCCTCTGCCAAGACAGGCCAAAATGTCAAGGAGAGCTTTGAACTTCTCACTCGGCGGGTCTATCAGGGTCTGTTGAGTCACGAGGTAGAGCTGCAAGAGGGCTGGGACGGAGTAAAATGCGCAGCCCCACAAACACTGCACTTGCACAGAGCCAGCCTGGCTAGGCCCAGCACGGCCCCTAAGAACAAGAAGAAGTGCTGTGATTAAACTCTGAACTCACCCATTCTTGGATTTATGGTGATATTTAAACATATTGTGTGAGCAGCAGGACACTGAATTGACATGCATTTTTTTGCACCGTTGTTAAGAGTAAATCACCTTTAAAATTTAGCGAAGCACTGGGTGTTTGAAATGTTTTATGACCTACAATGTAGATATTTTGATATTCCTATATGAGTGGATTACTTAAAAAGTAAAGGTTTGGCGTAATTGATTAATCATGAATTAATCACATGGTTCACCACTTTGGTCCAGGAATACATCTGACACTACATTTGATATTTGTGATTTTTTTTCAGGTAAAACCTATTGGGCAATAAATTTGACAAATGTTCAAGGTCCCATGAGGAAATTCAGAGGTGTGACGGTTAATTAAAGCAAGCTGAAAAGCTAACCCTTACCATCTGTTGGACCCAGGGTTAAGTGCTAATTAGCAATGAAGAAACTACGTAAAGACTACTTAATCCTGGTATTACTGGCTGAATATCAGCGTGTTATCAATGTTAAATTGTTCAAATGCAAGATCTTTAGGTTTTTCTTTATTATACAACTTTGAAGAAACAGATTTCTGCTCTGTTCTGCAAGCCGACAGTTTATCAGGCCTTTGTAACATGGACTGACAAGGTCATTTCTTTCATTAGCTGAGTAAAGGGAGTGTACATAATAGTCAGAAACTGGGATGTATGTTTTCAGTCCAGTAGGTCCTAAATGTGAAAGTTTGTTGCAGTTGCTTTCAGTCTACATCTCCTTTATTCCCCTGAATTTATGAACTCCATGCATTGGAAAAGCAGTTCCAACTTGGAAGACCTGCCTATGCAAGAGGTATTTTATTTACTTTATTTGTTATTTGGTTCCCAGCTCATGAACACACTGAAGGTGAAAACTTGCCATCGGATCGATTTATGTGCAGCATCACAACCCAAAAAAGGTTGGGAGCCGCTGCACTGCAAGGATATTCTACATTCGTTTGCAATTCTTGTATTCTTGGTTCAATGAATAAATGGCAGTGGTTTAAGTACTAGATAGCTTAGTAGAGAATACAAACACCACCATTGGCCTTTATGTGAGCTAATCTCTTGGGGATGAGTAATTGTCTAGAAAAGGCTTTGTGGTATCACCAATTCTTGCACAAGATCCTGTGAGTGGTTGTTTTCAGGTCCTGTTGTACAAAATTAAATGGCAACTCCAGGGTTCCTTTGGCTGTTGTTCTTTTGAAATGTGCGAGGTTTCCATAGCAATTATTGTTCATCTGTCTGGTTTTGTTTTGATAAAAGACATCCAGATTCCCTGATAGGTTATTGCACCCCTGTCTCTACATTGGTTTGTGTCCATGATTCACTGTAAATTTACAGTAACTAAAATAACTTTAATATTTTAAAAACACCTCCATTTGATCCTCTGAAACCTTGATGCAGTAAATGTGTAACATTTGAAAAACTGGAAGTTTCGATCTTAAATGTGAAAAATCACTTAAGTGAAGAGCAACATGATAACTTGCTCGAAGTTAATTCCAAGTCTTGTCAACCTACACACAGAACTCTCCTAAGAATGAGGTAAATTTGGCCAACTCCAGTGTGGCATACAACACATATATATCAAGAAAGGCAAATCATTTGCTAGATTTGTTGCTACAACTTACCGTTTTAAGAATTTAGTGCTAAAAATGTATGGTCTCTTATTAACTAGACAACGTCCAAGATCATTTCGAGAAGGCAGATAAATCTGTAGCACTCACATGGCACATTTTTTACACTAATGATAACAGTCCCCCCCCCCAATAAAAGAAAATTAAGTATTCCAGTAAATGTTTATTGAAAAAAATGCAATGAATAAACTTCCTCCAGGCTTAGCTTAATGAAGACAAAACAAAATCAGTGACAATTATTTCATTATTGTATAATGGTACTGGTAAAACACTTAAAGGTTAGGGAGGCATGACAATGAAACACTAATAACAGGAAAAAAAATACTCCTACCCCAAACCCTCTGCTTTCTTAATCTTAGTAGAAAGATCCCAATTGAAAATAAAAACAAAAACCATCCAATAAGAAATTCCATAGCGAGTGTACAACATACTAGTGAACGGTCTTGCTATTTTTTGGTTGTCTTGCGGATCAGTGCCATTCTCTGAAACAGAAAAAATTACAAAATGTTAGGTCAACCATAATATGTCTTCCTTCCTATGCAGAACAAATTGATATTTCTGACCATGCAGACCTCTCAATCATCTGTAACTGTTCTCTACTTGTGCACACTCATGCACTGTGCCCTTAACAGGAATACTCCCACATATCCAACAGAAACAAAGCCTTCTTAATGCTCACCTGTTTGTGAGCCTCTGTGGTGCATGCCTTCTTGAACGGCCGGATCTCATCTGAGCCATAACCAGGAATCCACATGTTCCACTGACGCTCTGAGAAAAGCAGACTGTTTGAGTTATACAGGTCTTTTAACACTTTAAATTGCTATTTGGGCTATAAATATATTTGGAGGAACTCAGTGTATCAGCTCAGTGACACTCCTAGGGATCTAATTTCTGTTTAATTTACAAAACCTGAAATGTGCCATTGGAGCTGTAGGCAATGATAATTATAAATTAAGTCTTTGTGTGCTTTACTGTGAGCACAACAAAGCAGCAGCAGTATTAATGTAGCTTCCAATAATTTAGCTGCTATTTTTCCTCAGCGTTTTTCAACTGCCAACACTTAGAGGGTTTGTAAAATTTGAATTAAACAAATCTCCCTTCAACCATCACAAGGTTTTTCAACTTTCTGCTTTAAAAGTAACAGTCACATTTTGACATGTCATATCTATTAAGGCTAAAATTAATACAATTAAACATGAGATCCAAGTTATAATTTTGAAAATATTTTTTTTTTTGGTCTGGGCCCAAAGAGACACAGAAATCCATTGTAAAAATACTAGAACTCACAATCTGGGATTAAAAAAATAACTTACCAAGATGTAACTGAACATCCTTCACCTCTAAGGTGTTGGATTTGCGATGGCGTGCTAGTTGACATGCCGCTGTCACTACACTTTCTATAAAGTCATCTGCAATTTGTAGCAGCATCTGAGAAAAGAAGCATGTTGGAAATCATCAATCACATTCAGTAACTGCAAGCTGCATTTAACAACAGCTGGAAAGCCCTCGGTGTTTGCAGCTGCTCACACCATTTATCATGCAGCTAGGCTTTCATCAAAATAGTTTCCAAGTGATGGATGTGGCTGCAGGTTAGAGAGGCTTTAGGCAGAGCAAGAAGAACAGGCAAGCTGTATGCCATATTAATTTCACTTGAAAATGCTTATTTAAAAATATTCCGAATCCAAACTAAGTGTAAGTTTCAAAGTGCAGTAAAAACCCACTGACATACCTCCTCAACATCCTCATCCAGCTGCTCATTTGGGTCGATCTCTCTCACCAGGTCCTGTAGCTTCTTCTTACTGAGCACCTGAAAATGGGAGCAGATGTGAGAGTTTAAGGGTGCATATGCTGCGTGTTCTCTATAGTGCTCTTGTAACGACCAATTTGAAAACAGGGTGCCCTTTTTTTCACATAACCAAGGAATGGATTATGGAGCTAAAGCATTACTAACATTTGGAAAATATGACATATAAACATGAAATCTTTATAACAAATATACTAACATTTCATTCAGACTAAGAACAACAAATAATTTGTCACTGATGATCTGGAGGAGAAAAAAATTGGGTAAATTTAACCAGTAGAAGGACTTTTTTCAGGGGAGCTCTGATGTTAAAGGGGACCGAGCTCTATCTCTGTCAGCTGAACACCTCGTAGAAAAGTGCATTACTTTTGCGATGATAAAAATAGCGCAATAAATCAGCACACACATTACTTTAACGGGGTAGCTATGCAATTTTATCTAATAATTTAGCTCTTATTTTCACAGGAGCTCAGAGAGAGGTGGTTTATATAAGGGAACCCAGCCAAGCAGCAGCATCCTTGGCATCGTAAAGAAAAATGGACTGACCTGAGATCCTTCTGGACTGCTTCTGCCAGGATTACCAGTCAAAACTTTAACAGTTGTTGTGGTGTTGTTTGCCATGCTGGGGGCCACAGGGAAGGTGGAGGGACTCTGGAGTTTCACAGGAGGCTGAACTGCCGTCTTGGGGGACAATCCGACGTGGGAACAGATGTGATTTTTTAATTTCTGACAGGGATCGCCTCCGTTAGTCTGGTGTGAAGTCAGAAATGATATCTTTTATAACAAAGCTAAATAATCGGGGTGAACATACTGAAACCAGATGGTGAAATTTTTACTAAAAGAATATTTTTATTTTCATTTCTTTATCAATTTCTATTCTGCATACATTCCTTGAAAACTAGTAAAATCGCGATTCCTCTACATTGCCAGTATTTTAATCTTCCCCATGATAAACACTTTTTAACTTTGTTTCCGAGCGATGCTACTTAAACAGTTTATAATTACTTGGACAACTTTTACAATATCAAAAACTAACTTAGCAACGAGGCGGATGTTGAAATTCGGTCAACTTAGGATATTAGAAGACCAAACAAAATTCGCACTTTTTAAAATACAAAACACAATTCACTGTAAGTGTCGATGCGACAAATACCAAATATTACAGCTGACATGACAGAATGTGCTAAAAACAATAGCAGCTATACAGCTTTGGCGCTAGCCGAAGAAGCTAATGTAGCGGCTAATTCAGCGACGCGGGGTTTATACGAGCTGTACCTTAAATTTACATGTTAAACTGTAGACTCACCGACTTAAACAAACACTATCTATCCATGTTTCGGCCCCGTTCGCGGCAATGTCTGTTGTTTACAACAAAAGAAACACCGTGTCAGAAAGCCTCTTCACAGCTAGCAAAAATGATCCGAGGGTATTTTCACTACTTCCGCTTTGTGTGTGTCCACTTCCGCTATGGACGCAGCGCCTCCACGTCGCCATCTGCTGGTTGGTTCTCTGTAGGATCGAGGGGATTTAACCAATTCATCAAGTCTGATCCGTGTCTCTATTCCTTCGAGTCACTTGGGACACTGAACGCAAATATCGATCCTTGAAAATATTAAAATAGGAAACGAGTCATAGCCCCCGAAGTCCGAGGTTTAAACCTTATATTTAGAGTCTACATGCAAAATGAATGGCTGTTCATTTGGTATGTAGAGCTAGATGGAAGAAGATAAAAAAAACTGATAGATTGTTGAATGTGCCCTCTATCTATCTATCTATCTATCTATCTATCTATCTATCTATCTATCTATCTATCTATCTATCTATCAGTTTCCTGTTTTAAGGCGTTTTGTTGAATAGCCCTCTCTATTTTTCCTGTTTCCTTAATGTCAACTTATTTGTTATTAGAGCCCACCAGATAGCTCTCTATCACTGAAATTAGCTTGAATTGACCCAGTTTAAATGATTATTTGAATATGTTTTTTAATCAACAAATCTTTTACTGTATTTTCTTTGAACAAAACAAGCACCTTAGTTAGAAGAGAAGCCACTCAAGATGTTTTTCTTTTTTCTTTATTGTGCAAAGCAGAAACGAAAAAAACATACCGTATTGAAAAGGTGCGTGCACTTCAACCATAACCAGGAGTGACAGTTTCAAAGGTATAATAAGAAAGAAGAAACATAAATCCATGGACACTTGCCTGACTTGAAGCCTAAATTGAGCATTTCACAGTTTCATTTCCACTCCAGTCTGAAAATCATAGTGTTTAATGTTTTACAGAAAAACTATCTCTTAGGGCTTGACTGACTCGCTTTCAATTCCGTCTCCAGTTCAGCTCAAGTTAACGACAAATGGATCAAAGGTCACAAATGAAGCGTAAAATGTTTGCTTGTTCGGTGTTACATAGCATGCCAGGAAATTGCAAGACCTCAAATTCCGCTGATCGTCTTCAGAGACATTTGGCCGTAAACAAACAAGCCCCGTCTGTTAACCTGATTGGTCCGATTTCCCCCAGACACTAATGACGCAGCGGGAGCGGATTTGATCATTGGAGCAGCAGCTGCAGTTTCACTTCAACGACTCAGGCGTGAATTGTCATCAGCAAAAAAAGAAAAGAAAAGAAGAAGAACAAATTAAAACAAAAAATAGGCCGCAGAAATATGAGGAAGCTTGCTGAGTAAATTATTCTGGCTGTCTAATGATTGGCATGATTGGTTTGTTTGTGTTTTCATAATGTAGGACTATTTTGAAGCGATTTCCGGGGAAAAGTACAAAGTGATGAAAGCCCCGCCTACAACGCGTTATATATCGTGAACAAACTTTCATTTCTAATCATAAGTGCGTAGGACTCTGCATCCTTGATTTTGATCACCTACCGAAAAGCTTTTTCACAGCCATGAAAGTCCTTTTAGTTGCTGCATTGGTTGCCCTGATTCAAGGCAATTATGGTAAATATGTTTATTATTATTATTTCTCATGCACTGCGCTAAGATTTTAATTGGACCACTCATCTGTAAGTTGCTCTTGGTTTAGTCTTCACCTCTGGTTCTTGTCTTTTTCACAAACATGTCCATACAGTTGGTAAGATTTGAATTTGTCCATTCTTCTATAATGTGCTCTGTAATGTGGTTTAGTCTTCTGGTCTGCATCTTTTGTTCTCTCACAAACATATTTCTGTGGTTCTTTTTCTCCTGGGTTTTGTTTAGTTATGTTATTTGTGATATGTTTGTGTTTGTCTGCCTGTCTATTTCCTGTTTAATGTATCCTCTGGAGTAAAGTCCTAAGTAATAGTTGTCTTCCCTCGTGGTTTTGAAACTAGACAGGAATTATCTAGGGACTGTCAAGAAGAACAATGAAAAATTTTGTTTGCATAAGCTACTGTGTTATTTTCAAGATTTGTTCTCAACTGTGTACGAATATTACAATCAGATTGTTATGTGCGTTAAATATTATGTGAAGTGAAAGAGAATGGCCGGGTGACAATGAGGTTATTGGCAGTTTTCTCGCTGGAAACATAAACAAATGTCAGGAAAAGGGAGAGGTTGTTTTGAAAGTGTTGGCCGGAACTGCAGCTAGATCCCCAGTGCAAGTCGCTGAACCTTCCCTCCTGAGACCTCCATCTCTTCATGTTGTGATCAATAACTTTCATGTGTAATCTCTGTCCACATACAGCCACTTTGCTCATTAAAGGGCCAACCAGTGCAGTTCTGGAGGGAGAGATGATCACACTGGAGTGTCTGTACTCAGACTCTGAACTTAACATCAGTCAAGTCCACTTTGAGATCTTCTCCAAGGTAAGCTGTGGGCGGGAGTGATTTCAAATATTCAGCACTCTCTTCTCACCGTTATTTGGCCTGGTTTTGAGGTGGCATGCAAAGTCAAAGTGCTAAAGTGTTGTAGCTTAAGGTATTGTTAAGTTGTAGTATCATTTATTATCCAGTAACCATTGCAGTAGTGGATAATTGATTATTCAAAGGTGAAAAATAACCCCCCCTCCCATTTTTATCTCTTCTCTCTAGTACATGCAGAGATGGAGTCCAGTTTTTGAGCGCTCATGGTGTTACCGTTCAATGGAAGTTGAGCGGACACCTGAGAGTCTGGTCCTGTCTATCCCTGTCGCAGGAAGTTACTCTGAGGGGCCCTACCGTTGTGTGTCGGATGCCGAAAATGTGACCGAATCAGACAAATCCTCCAAGCCACTGAGCTTCAAAGTGCATTGTGAGTCCCGGGTTGAATTGGCTCAGAGCTGTGCCGGTGCTCTCTGCTCAAAGTCTATGAAACAATGACTCTGTGATGCTGCTTTTCCCTTTTGCCAAACAGAGAAACTCTTGATTTCTAATGCTGTTGGTGTCCTGCAGAGGTCAAAGAGATTTCTCCAGGAATACACAACAAGCTAGATAAAGAAGTGACATACAAATAAGATACACTGTTTCTGAGTTTCACTTTCCAATTATGAAATGTGTATCATAGCTGAGAATACTGATAAGACTAACGAAGAGGGGAGGGTAAAAAACCTGAATATAAACCAGGAAGCAGTTTAGGTAGGACAAACTCAGAAATTCCTTGCGATTTTCCTCATATTTCTAACCAGCAGGAGTTAAAGACAATCTTTCAGACACAGTGGACCCAGCTTTCCTCACAGTGAGGGATACAAAAACACATTAATACTTAATGACACAAGACATATCTACGAAATGCAGCTGCCCAAAAAAACAACTACAGAAAATCACAGATACAATGCAAACAATGTTTATGATGACTGACTGCAGTCTGGAAATTTTTTTTCCCTGCCTCCAGAGCAAACACAGATGCTTGACCCTGCTGGCAATTCAAGTGTGGCACCATCAATATAGGATACACAACTGAATGAAACAGCATCCATGGCATAGCTAGTCGGATTATCAGTGTCCTCTATCTCTTCAGTGGCCATCAAATTGACCGTAATGCTGTTTGATAGGCTCCTCAGTCTCATGGGATGAATCAATAAGAGGGTAAAATTAGAATGGCCTAAAGGACTGAAGGAGATAGTGGAGAAGAGGAGCCAAGAGCGAGATGGACTTGGGCCATCTATTGAGATGGAAGAGAAAATGAGTCATTATTCACAACACCGCCTCTCTAGAGACTTCGGTAAGATGAAGCCTATTATCATTATTATTGATTGCTTGAGACAGTCGGTGCCACTGGGGGGTACGCATCCTTGAGCCTATAAACTCAAATATACTTAAAAGATCTGAGTGTTTACCAGCTGCTACCGCTGCAAATACATAGTCTGTTACATCCCAAACTCTTGAGGAAGTATTTCTGCGAATATTGCATTTCTTGCTCCATTAAAGCCTGATCGTGCTTCCTGATTCTCACTGTGATTTAGACATGGGAGAGCTGTTCCTGTCCAGGGAGGGTTACACAAGCTACCTGGGTATCCCACAGGAGCTCAAGGTGCAGCCTGGGGAAGATGTAGTGCTGAAGTGCTCTGCAAGCTCATCAGAGGAGCCAAGCTACTTCTGGCAGAAAGAGGTGAGGAAGCCTCCAAAATGCGCACACCAGCAGTGTCCTCATTATTCGTTTGGAAACGTGTCTTTTCTGCTCCCTCTACCTCCGATGTGACCTCTTTATTTTTTTTCCTGTCTTCTTCAAGTCTCTCCAAGCCTCTTTTGGCTTTGTTCAAGCAATCTCTCAACTTTCTCTCCTCCTCTAACATGTCCCTGTTTCTTGCCCTGACTTTTTCAAGCCACTTGTTTTCCCTCGCCTGTCGCTTTTCTATCCCCTCCATAGAAGTGTTCTGTATTTAAGTAACCAGTTGGCTTAGGCCCACCTCTCGCTTGGGATTGCAGCGTGCCCATTTACAGAGGATTAATAGTTTAATGATGTCTAGACAAGAGCCAGTCAACCTGAAAATAATTATATGGAGAGATTTCTAATGATTTTTTTAGTGTTTGGTTAACTGGCATTGAATTATTCAACTGGGCTCTTCGCTGAACTAAGAAACCTTCACCCCAGGGAAATTAAGCCATCTCAGTGCAAAATACCACTGTGACAACAGGCATGTAGAACAAGGAAAAGTTGATGAGTAGTGAGATGCACTGTGCTCCCATGGTGGGTAAATGATATTGCACCTTAACATTACCACTGCTGTCACTAACAGGTAACAGGTGTAACAACACAATGTGTAGATATCTTGGGAGCAGGCAGACATAATCACTAAGTTTCCCAATTTGTTATTCTCCTTAACAAATCGGACTCGGGGTTAATGTACTTGTTAAACGGTCACTGCTAATCTGGGTTTTAAACGGGTTTACGAGTACAAATCCAATTCACTGGACATTTTATACTGCTAATACTGTTTGTCCTCCACATGATCATACATAGTGCTTTGTTAAATTTGGAGCACTGCTATTTCGATGAAGGCTAGCAGTCATTGTCAACGTGAGTGGCAGATCTGTCACCTTATGGGGTAGGAATCATTTTGTGCACCAGCACTCGAGTAAATGCAGCAAGGATAGATCGAGCTGTGGATCATGAGTCACGAAATCTTTGAAAAAAAGGACTGACACATTCAGTGAACTGATAACGTTGGTTTGAATGGTTGATGGGGATGTGTTTGTGTGTGTGCATGTAAGGGGATGGATATGGGACAGAAAGTGGCATCAGAGTGGCCCACTTTGACAAACAGTCGCCGTAGGTACATTGGCCCCCCAGTAGTGACAGCAGGACACGGGGAGAAATGGGGCACTGCTTTGGGAGCCAGTGGATTTGCATACAAAATGCTGCTTTGGCCAGACCTGGCCTTTATGGAAAATCCTCTCAATTCAGATCCTTTCAAATTGAAATGGACTTTCTTGGCAGGAGCTGCAGCTCCCAGGAGCCAAATCATTTGCATGGTGTAATGTCTTTTTTTTTTTTTTTTAACCCCCTCCTCCACGTTTGTTTGTTTTCTAGTCCTTGCGTATGGCCTGTTATTTGTTTCCTTCCATGTTGGGCTCTCTCTCATAATATGCTGCTATTTTTGTGTCAACAATTCATCCCGCTCCCTTGCCATCTCATTATGTGTTGTGTTCACAGTGTGTTGTTGCAGCATCATTCTTTGCGGACGATGGTGTTATCTCAGCTATTGACTTGTGTTTATGTGTATTAATTCATTGGGATTATTGCTCAGGTAAATACAGTTAATTTGGGTCTTTGGGGACTGCTCTCTGAGGGCCACACAGCAGAGGATATTACTGGCTTTCTGTCCCACTACCATTGCCTGTCTCTCTATTTCTTGTTTTATTCTGCCGCCTAACAACTGCAAAAAAGCTGGCCAATTAATTGTTACTTGTATTTTCTGCCCCTATGTTTATCTTTTCCTCTCAGGGTAGTGATTGGATGCTGCCTTCCTCTAAGCTGACACTGAAGAAGGTGAGTGCCATGGAGGGAGGAAAGTACACTTGCATGGCTGAGCATCTGTCCGTGAAGTCGCTCAGCAAGAAACGCACCATCAGCATCACCGTGCTGCCCGGTAAGAAAAAACTTCAGACCTGCCCGGACAACACCTGTCGCCCTTTGCACTGACTGAGTCTTGAGTATTTGTTTCTCAATTCCCCTTTTTAAAATAACAGGTCTAGGATTTCTTTGTAAGCATTGGGTAATTCATCTCTCAAAAAGTCCCTTAGCAAAAAAGAGAAAATGTTGCGCACTACTTCCTTTTGAATCAACAACACCATTATTTCCAGAAAGATCAGGAGTGCCAGTGCCATTACATCATCAGAAGTGTAAATGGAAGCTACCATTTGTGTGAAACCTTTAATGGTGTAGATTTTGAAGGAAGTACTGTAAGGTTAAGGTTTAATTTGTGTACCATGGAAATGATCAAGAAAGAAGTGAGGACAGTGATGCTCCAACAAAGAGAGCTTTATGACCTTTATGAAAACACAACTCATATTGAAAAGGTGACAAAGATTTCAAGAATGAAATTACCTCTTAAAATGTCAATGAAAACAGGTGATCACAGCAGTGGGTATGAATTTTGAATGTCATAAATAAATGGCAGTCTTGACAGAAGTGAGCTAACTTTAAAGAATGAGAAGATCAAACGAAGATACAAAAGAAGCAGTGAATCTATATGACCTTTGATCTTTTTTTTTTTTTTCCACTTTTGACAGAACTCTCAAGTCAAACATGAAATCACTCCAAAGCTTACAATGGAGAGAAACTGAATTAGAAATAGGCTCAGTCAGAAAAAGCTAATTTTATTTATCCCAAATTAATCAGATGCACTCATTAGACTATCAGAAAGTATAGAGTACATTACAGTGGGCTGCAGGAGGATAATTATAAGTTTTGAAGTCCAATTATTGGGTTGATTTTCTAGATGCGCACAGAATAATAGTTTATCTTGATCTGAATCAGTATGAGTGACAAAACTATCTACATTCTCATGAAACATGAATACTGTATTTAAGTGGAGGGCTAATTTCATTACAGCATTACAACTAATCCAATTTATAGCACCTCATCAGTCTCCATCATCTTTAGCGGTGACCTGTGAGATGACTGCACTGTATTAATGCACTGCAGTTTTGAAATAACCCCCCCCCACTCCTGTTCCACCCAGCAGAATTTATAAGCCTATGTCACTTCAACCGCTGAAATTACGCAACCTCTAAAAATTTATTTTTAATTAAGCCAATTCATGTTATTTATTATGGTAGAGTTATTTTTATTACAGCTGCAATTGACTCATTGGCCACTATGCTTTAGTGTCCCAGTAATGTCTAGATTATATCTAGATGCTGGAGTAGTGTTTGCTCATGCTTGAAAGTGTGGTGGGTAAATGTTGCTCGTCGCCACTGTTGCTTTAAAGTTTCACCCATATCAGTACAAACTGAGGAGTGCTGTTTGTAAATCCCCATGAGTGTATTTGTCACAGTGCTGTCACCTGATGACAGTAACCAGTTGTCTATCTGAAATGGATGCTTGAATGCCATGAAGGTTTGAATGGCTGACAACTGCCTCCAACTAAATGCAAATAAGAAAGAAGCTTATAATTGGCTGTCAAAATAACCTTAAATAACAAGCAGGATATGGGCTTGTTGAGGGGTTTTATTCAGCATAACCTTAGAAGTTCTATATTATCTTTGACGGGTCTCTGTTTCTAGATAACCAGCTAGCTCAAATGCCTGTGTTTTTGTTTTGTTTTTTTCATTTAATTGCCAAATTCAAATCTATGGTGAAAATGATATGTTTGTGCTTTTATTTTATTCTCCCTTTACATTGTTGTAATGCTTTTTTTTTTAATCTGCCAGAATGTGGATTCCATTCAAATCCTGTATCCAGGTTTGAAAATACTCACCTTTAGAGCCTTTATAGTCAAACACCCCAATTTCTTTCTGACCTCCTCCTCCATTATATGACTAATTTGGGCTCTTAGGACTACCAAACAAAAACTGGCCAGCTCTCAAACCCACTGTAAAACCCAAGGTGATTGTGCTTTTCAAGTCATGGTGATATTCTATCACAGAGATAAGTAATGATCTATTTCTTGTGATCAGTTTATTTCTTGAAGCAGCTGAAAACATTTTTACTCAGACAGGCTTGTTTGAATAGATCTAACTTTTTGATTTATTTTCCCTTTTTTTGTGAACTTTTCCACTTTTTAGGATGTAAAGCATATTTTTATCTGTGTAAGGTGCAATATAAATAAACTTTACCAACTTACTCCAGCTGCCAAGAAATGATGTACCATAAGGAATCACTGTAGACATGCAAACACACAAAGCATTGTGTTTGCTGCTTCAACTTGTCATAGCCTTGATGTTAACTTTTTTTAGTACCCAAAAAGAAGGTTTCATTCATGTAAAGCATTTTTGCAAATGTTATTTATAATTTGTGATTCCATACACATAAAGCAGATAAGCGGCCAGTTGTTATGCTAAATTGTCACTGTATGGGACACAAACTGTCTGAACTCCAGAGAGAGACACTCTTTTCTTACATAAACAAACAGGAGGTTCAGTTAGAAGCTTTGCCCGGGGCCAGGAGGTTCATAGTTAAACTGATTTCAGATTCTGTTTGATGCATGTTTCCCTTTATGTCTGACTGATCTGTCCCACAGAGGATGCCGCCTGGTATGAGTCTAGTAATGGCCAACTTATTTTGATGACCACAGCGGCGGCTGTGGCTCTCCTGGTGATCATCCTGTCCATGAGCGTATTCCTGTGTCGTTGGGCCAAGCAAGCCAGGACCAGCAAGGGGCCCATGTAAGAAAAGACTCACTGAGTGTTTGTGTCTGCTCTTCCTTCATAGTAAACAATCCCTTTACACTTGCTTACACTTGCTTGTGATCTTCATCTCAAATCAACATCTGATGGATAACAGGCCCCCTAAATGTAAGAGACTGTGCCTGCATCTTTATTTGGTTTCTTCATGGTGCTTATTTGCCCTACGTGACCTACTGTTTTATGGTATGAATTTGGTTGTCGATTGCTGTTGCAAATCAAATTTCCCAAATTGGGACAATAAAGACTTTCTAATCTAATTTTATACCTTATATTTAAGATATGGCTATTGCTGCAATATTTCATTCTGTCTCATTTGACAGAACCAGAACCTTTCAGTTACAATGTGTTCACTTTTGTGTACACTTTGCATTGCTTGGGTGCGTGTGAGTGTATTATGTATACCAAATATTCTTGTAAGAAAACCTGTATACATGCAGACCTGGGTGCTTTTATATGTTTTAAAAGGAATTATCCACATAGAATACAAAAACCTCCACATAAAGGCCTGGACTAAGGTTTTCTTCTGTTATAGCATACAAAGTTTAAAAAGGGCAACAGCAATAATAAGAACATTAGTGGAAGTGCCATTAAACATGTATACTGACAGCATGTTAATGTTCACTGTGACCTCATGCAACTCTGCTCATTAGTGTCTTATCCATAGGGGGTGAAAAAAAATTAAAAAGAATTTCCATAAGCACACACTTTACATAAGATGTGTTTTTTAGCAGCACAGAAGACAAAGATTTAATGTGTGTAAATAGAGCTGAGCACGTATGTGTAAAAAGAGATTCAGAAAGTGAAAGAGAGAAAAAATGGACTTTCATATCAGCAGCAAGGTGTGGCTACTTCACTCAGTTCTGGTCCATAATTTTCTCACTTATACTTTTCTAGCGCCCACTAGGAGGTCGATACACTGATAATCATGCTCCTCTGTCTTCCTTTCTCTCCCTTTCCTCAGTGATGACCGGTCTCAGAAAAAGCCCATCTATAAAGCCAGCTCAGAGTCCCTGCCTTCTTCTTGTGGAGACAAACAGCCTCTGGTGTGACCGCATTTGCAGGTGATCAGATGAGGAGGAAAGGGAGAGGGGAGAAGGAGTGAGAAACAAGAAAGATGGTTTGGGTTGCCAGAAAGGAGGAATTGCATAGAGAAAACAGTAAAAAAGGAGGAAAAGGTGTAAGGTTATGAAATGGCCACATGGGGTGGGCGTGGAGGGGTAAAAAGGGGGCACTGGAGGACTATTGGGAGAGCAAAATCATAATCAGTACCCGGCTGGGTTTTAGATAAAAAAAAAAAAAAACCTGAAAGGGAAATCATTGCTTTAGGGATGCAGAGGGTGCTTTGATTGGGAGATTAGACAATAGTCGTGCATCTTGAAAAAAAGATGGGCACGTTAAATGGCATGCTACATTCTTAGCACAAAAGATAGGAAGATGATTCTGTGCTGTAAGAGCTGAAAAGGCTCAACATGCAATGCTTTCCTTTCTGTTCCAAACACAATTACTCAGTTGTGTGTTTTTGAATGAACCATTTGGGCAGTACGAAAAGGTTTCATTTTTGTTGATTTGTTTTCCTTTCGTTTTTTTTTTGTTTTTTTTTCCTAAAGCAGAACCAGCTCAAAGGATCTGTGAAAATGTTATTATAATCTCTTTACCGTGACAGCACATTCTGAAGCACATTGCACTCTGCTGTTTAATTTTGTGTATTTAGGATTTGTTGTATATTAAATGGCTTTAAGAAAAAATATTTTTTCCTGTCCGCCCTGTGTGCCATTGATTTTGTTCCTTTTTAGAGATACAAAAGAGGTTGAGAAATATCGACAACACATTGAAAGGCGGACATGCATGTGTGCCTGGGTGCACATTTTCTTCATCTAATGCTAGCTTGGGCTTGCATCAGTTTGTTTACCAACCTTGCCCTTCAGTCTCTGAGACCTTACTCTGAAGCAATGACCTTTACTCAAAGTTCCTTGCCTGCTTGTGTTTTTTCCCCATCTGTCTGTAAGCACAAAAGCCATTCTCTGTCACACATAGAATTAAAGACTGCAAACTTACACAGAGTGAGAACAACTGTAGAGTCAGGTAACCTTGAGGTTTTGCAAATTTGGTGCAAGAGAAGGCGAGGTCAGCAACTGCTAGTTCTTTCTAACTCAACTAGATTCAGTTTATTTGGACTCCCCACCCCCACCCAAAAAGAAAAACAAACAAACAAACAAAAAAAACACCACCTACAGCTTCATCTTTTTAATTTTCTCCTCTGTTGCCTTGTAACCCTTAACGGTATGCCACAGCACCATCGCTTATTACCATAACCGTGCTCGTAATACTGAAAATTTCATTACACTTGTCTGTAGAAGTTATGTTGGGTTTTATGTGGTTTTATTATTGGTGTGTGGTTGACCATAGACCATCGTTAATAATGGGCGAAGTGGCAGTTCAACAATGACACTCTATTAACGGGTGCATGCACCACAGAGCACAGCCAGGATAATGTTATTAAACTGATTATTCAACCCCCCCCCCCGTGCAGCTAGCCTCTGCTGCAGTCATCTTACAGACTCTTTGTATTTCTTTTTCCAACTCTACAAACTTGTGCTTTTGTTATGTCTTCAGCTAGGCCCGGGAAAATAGAGACAACATATTGGGAAGCCATACTCAAAACAGAGAGACTTTGAAAGAAAAAGAAAAAGAAAAGTTTTCATGCTCTGTTGGAAAAAAATACAATGTCATAAATTTAAAATGCCCTCCCACATGTGAAATGCCAGCGAGCACCATTTTGTTTTGGCCTTTGAGTCAGTCATGAATGAAAAGCTACGTGCTCCCTTGTGGGCTTTAGTCTAGGGACTTCATACGGTGCTCCAGAAAAGACAAGATTATGTATCAGAAATTTCACACAGTGGAGCTTCCCCTGAGGTACCATGCTCTGGTTGGGAGTGAGAGAAGTGTAGTTTACAGTGACATTTTGACCTTGATAGTGGCTCATGGATAAACTACCAGACAGCAGCTTAGAGCAATGCTGGAGCGCTGCGCAGAATATCGAACAGCCCAAGTGCTTTGTCTTGTCTGTGCAGGGTGTTCACAGAACAAGAATGAAGACCTTGTGATGTTACAGTCACCAGGTCAGATAGGCAAACCTCCTGGCATCCCTCGGCACACATACCTTAATATGAAGGTGAGTTATACCAAACTTGACAGCTCAATGACTAATACACTGAAGTGTCAGACATTTCTAACCGTTTGCCGTCGCACACTTCTGTTCTGGTCACGGTCACTTGGTTTTGTATGTGCATGCTGCATGTGTTGTGTCACATGTCTGAAAATGAAGGAGTGAAGTTTGCTGGTGAAGCAGGTGTTTTCCCTCATTACTTCCTGACAATGCCCCATCTGGTGTGGGGGAACTGCTGCCACTGACTCCCTGCCAAGTGGGGGAACAAACACTCGGAGAGAGGCTGACAGGGAAAAATGGGATGGGAAGGGAATGAGCGGGGAAGATATTATCCTTGCCAAAACAACAAGGGTAAAACTTGCGTCAAGAAAGAAACTAATTTGGTAATTCATTTGGAGACTTTGGAGATTTCTCACAGATCCATAAGTCGAGGTCAGATATGACGCGAGAGTTCAAAGTGACTTGATGGAAGTCAAGCGTTGAAATATCAGTATTTATGTGAACAGACTGCTTTGATGCGTTAGCGCCTGACTCAACTTTTCTGCCTGTTTGAACAAAACTGACCGAAGTGTCTGAAGGATTTGTAAGAGATGAGAGAGGCGCCAAAGCAGATTTGTGATCCATGACTTGCTATATCTAATGTTGCCTGAAGGGGGCGCCGAATATACAGTTTGAAAAAGATCCCCTCTAGCAGTGGAGGCTGGAGGCCCGTGGTATAACACTATATCAGGGAGAGGGGAGGGGGAAATGTGGAAAGAGAAACAATTTTCATAATGGAGCAGCGCTATCTGACTGGAAAACATAATTATGGGCAAACTGTGGCCACAGCATGAGGGTAAAGTTAAAGAGCCCCTTTAGCAGGACTTAATAGGCCCTGACTACAGATGAGCAAAAGCACTGGCTCGTCCTGAGCACAAGTTTTTGTTCCGGGCCATTACCATTAGTTTGAACGGTGATTTGATTGTATGCATCCAGGTCTGTTCCCGGCTCTTTGAGGAGTCCTGTGCAAATTTTTTGAGACAAGTCAGTTCCTGCAAAAAATGTTCCCAACCCCTCATAAACTGCTGCACATGACAAATAATAATCTGACACCCGGTCATTGAATAAATGATAGTTTGCCACCATATCAACCTTCAAATCTGGAAACGGTGAGTCCACCAGACTACTAACATGCACACGAATAAACTCACATAACGCACCCCATTGATTAATCTGCAGCATTTTTCCCAACTGATATCAGAATACAATACATGACGGCAATATCATTGTCTCCCCCAACAAAAAACATCTGTTTCATTCTCACCATCTCAATCATTGTGCCAAACATCATTTTCAGTCCGTGGAAGTGCATTTGAAATAAATTGTTTATGTGCGTCGGGAAATTAATGTTGGTTATCAATCACATTTAGAGCGAACTGATTTCAATTAATTGGAAGATGCAGCCCTTCTCCCCCTCCTCTCCTCCCCTCCTGCTGTGTGAAGCCAATTTCTGCTTAAAGCCCAGCCCCTCTTTCCCCATCTACACACCCTCCACCTGCAATTGGCCGGCATGACACCCGGACCCGCCTCATCGGAGAGCTTCTTTAAATATATTTACAATGTAAAGTAACCAAGAAAAACCGGCAAAGCCATCACATTCCATCTTCCAGGAGGCGGAGGGGGGGTAAGAGGAGAAAGTGGGTGTGCATGGGTGGGAACATTAGTATGTAAAGACCCGCTGTTATGCACTGAGCACTTGATAAAATACACACACACTCGTTCACGCAAGATTGTACGTGCGCGCGCACTGACACACGAACACACACGCACAACACGCACACACATAGAGAGAGAGAGAGAGAGAGAGAGAGACGCTGAAGGCGCTGTCGGAGAGTGGACCTGCGGGTTCATGCCACTCTGATTTCTCCCAGGAAGAGGAATACTGAGCAAGAGATCAGAGGGGAAATATCAGCGACGACAATGGCTTTCCTAACCGTGTGGAACTACTGCGTCCCTCTGCTCCTGCTCATCACGGCGTCCTGCTTGGTGCGCACCGGTAAGGCTCCATTTCCGTAATGAATGAGTGTGAGGTGAATGAAAAGAGTGTTAAAGCCGATTCGGTGTGTGTGTGTGTGTGTGTGTGTGTGGTGGCGGTGGCGGTGGCGGTGGGGGGGGGGGCAAGTTTATCCAGAAGTGCTCCAAGAAGGAGCTGAGGAAGCCTTTGGGAGAAAAATAAATGAAAAATAAAAAATGCACCGGGTGGTCAGAAAACACGTGCGCGCGTGTCGGTGTGCAACCGTGCTGCGAGTCATTATTAATATTCCCTCCTGTGCAATTAAACATAAAAAACCCCCTCCTGTGAGCAAGTGTGCTCTACATCCTTGATGGTACTTTGGGTATGAGTCATTGTCCTGATCGCTAAACCAAAAGTGGGAAGCTGGAAAGAACCTGAAGCTCCGCACAGTAAGAGCCAAAGTGGAAGGCGCAGACTGAGCTACTTTCGGCCCCATGTAGAAAAATTAATGAAAGTACCCCCCACCTTCTTGCTTTGTCGACCTTTGTACGTCACGTAACTGTGGTTGTTTTGTTCCGGTCGGTGATGTTTGTTGATTGTCGGACTTGTCTGTGACATCCTTCCGCCTGCTGCGTACAGCCGCGCTCGAAGCTCGCACGGCTCCGATCAAATATTCTGACAGCTCCATGAGAGCTCATAAGAAATTCCCGCAGTGGACCAAACATATGTCACACCAGACTCAGTAGCCGAGGTCTAGTGACTGTGTTTATATTCTGCGGTAGTGTGTCTGGTGGGGACTGAGGAGGACCTTGGAGACCTCAGCTTATCAGCCACAATAACATCTTACAATCCATTACAAATCCTTCAAATGGCACCTGCAGCGCATCTGCTGCCTTTATTCTCCCCGCTGGAACATCTCAGCCTGGGATGGTCCTGCACCGCTTCCTTTCTGTAGCCATCATACATTTCATGGTCACGGTCCTATCATAAATCCATCTGCAGCACACACAATAACCAAAAGAAGAGTTATCTGGATGAAGCTCATTCATAACTCTAAAGCAACTTCAGCCTCGTGGTGTTCTGTGACATCTGCCTGTGTGTCGATTGAAATGCAGACCTGTAATAAACCTTATTACATTCCACACAAAGCTTCAGTGACTCTGACGGAGCCGGAATGGTAACGAGGAAGTGCACGCAGATGTTGCTTCAAGGGATTGGTGGTGTTGTGGTGCTCGTTGTGGTCTGCTGGGGGCTTTTGTTTAGGTCGTCCCCAGGTGGTGAAGGGGTTAAGTGTATGTCACGATCAGGCCTGTGCTGTGCTGTTGTGATGATGTCTCTTATTTATAAAGGAGCACTCCTTTTCCTTCATAACCATTCTCTAGGCTGCATTGATACAAACCTCTCAGTGGCCAGTGTATTTTTTTTTTCTCGTGTGTGTGTGTGTGTGTGTGTGTGTGTGTGTGTGTGTTTGCGTTTGCGTGTCTGTCTGTGTGTATCTATATGTACCCTACGTCTGCTCCAGGAACAATTAATTTTTATGCATCAATGTGTGGGTATTAGCATGGTACTCTAACTGGAGGACTGTGTAGGATTTTTAGTGTGTGTGTGTGTCTGGCTGCCCATTTATGAATATGCTTGTGTGTTGTATGTAAATGTGCTTTGTGTCAGTGTGCATGCGTGTGTGCTGATTACAGTGCTGGGTTTTGCCTGAGCTGCAGGCAACCTCTGCTGGGGGCTGCTCACTGATCACTGTCATTAATCTAGCTACTGACAGGGGCTGGGAGAGACAGGGGGCCCAGGGAGGGGTGGAGGTGTTTCAGGCAGGGAGTGGATAGGGGAAAGAGGGAAAGGAGGGGAAAGTGTAAAGATGGCCTGTTTCTAAACACCTGCCAGATGTGCACATACCTACCTGTGTAAAAATAACAACAACAAAAAACAATTTCTTATTAAAGGAAAAAACATTGTGTCTTGGTGATTTTTCTTCCAGAGAGAAAAATAACAACAGCAATTTAGAGGAATAGGGAAGAGAGAGGTAAAAGGGGGGGGGGGGGGGGGGTATTTTGCTTGGATAGAGATGGACAGATTGATTGGGTGGATTGACAGATGAGCAGAGAGACAGATTTAGAGGGTGGTGTAAAGATGGTGATGCCTGAAGACTTTGGCCCTCCTCTTGCCAAATGAAGGAAAGATGGAGCAATGGAGAGATGGGGAAGAGTGAGAAAGGCTGAAAAGATTGAGGGAATAGAGGAAGAAGAAAGGCAGAAAGACTATACAGTGTGTCTGACGGGCAAGCCTCAGGGACTCCCATGCACACATACACACAATCACTCATCACACACACACACAGAGTTACTGCTTTGCGTTTGTGCAATGTGTACATGGCTTGCGGGGGTGGCTGATCCACAGCAGCTGTGGGCCAAACTTGCACTCCACGTACGTAACAAATGCGGTTAACTCCACCTCTGCTGCCTGCCCAGCCTTAATCGCCCCCACACAACCCTCCATCACTTCCATTCTTCTGCCTCCTTCTCAGTCCTCTCATATGCCTCCATTACCACCTGCCTTATCGCCATGTGCATTAAATCACCTCCATTTGTTTATTTGAATGTGGGCAATGAGAGCCATCCGTTTGAGCTTGTTCCCCATCATGCTGTTTGGACCTTGGCTGGGGCTCTGGTGGTTGAAAAATGGCAGCAGTTGGATGTACTTGTGGGAGGAGATTTGAATACCAATTACAGCTGATATATGTGTGTGTGTGTGCGGGGTGCACACGCACATTCACCCAAACACACAGAGGCCATGCATAAATCAATGTCGCTTTAAGTCACAGAACAGAGGCCTGTTGTGAAAACACAAGCATCAAGGAAAATGCTGTACACACAAAAACTAAAAATATGGACATGCATGAGCACACACATAGGTGCAGAAACACGCGTGTACACAATCTACACTTTGCCTACAGACAACTTAGTAGTAGCACATTAAGGTGTCTTTTGAACACAGGAATAGGACTGCTTATGCAAGAGTTTGTCTGAGCCCAATTGCGGTTTTTGATGCTTGTCAGACGCTGTTTGCATCTTGCCAGAGTTTAGATTGCTTTTTTACTTCCCTCCACATTGCGCTGGGCTTGCTCTTTCAGGGTTTTGTTCTCTAATGCGCTGAAAAAGTCTTCACTGTAGGCTAAGGTTTATCCTTTGATCCAAGCCTTGGAGGGTAATTCACCCCAAAATAAAATAAATGTCTGCAATTTAATTAAAAAAGAGCAGGACCTTTCCTCCCTGCTCTCTGCCCCGCCATCTGCTGGTTCACCGTA
Organism: Remorina albescens; assembly: GCA_034769265.1. NCBI lineage: Eukaryota > Metazoa > Chordata > Actinopteri > Carangiformes > Echeneidae > Remorina > Remorina albescens. The sequence goes on from CM068486.1 coordinate 7,199,893, forward strand.
CAGATTTGAGCCTGGCGCACAGATTTCAGTGTTGCAGTCTTTTCTCCGCCCCCCCCCCCCCCTTTTTTTCCCTCAGCTGTGATGCATGTCTTTTGTAGGTATGTATATAATTGGACAACCTGAACTTGGCAGAAATTACCGGTATGCGCAGCAGCAGAATGTGAAATGAGATTCAAAGAAGGGAAAAAAAAAAAAAAAAAAACCCAAAAAACCAAACATGCTGCCTCCTGCAGTTGTGCGTGGCACTGTTTGATCAATTGATGCAGTCTTAAAGGGTTCTGACAAAAGTGACCCACTATGTCGTCTGAGCAACAGCCCTGGCATAAGCTCCATAAACAAATTGGACTGTATCGCTTCTTGGGCAAGTCACGACTGAAAGAGTTACAGAGCTTAGTGTAGGCTGCTTTTATTTTCCCTTGGGGTTTTATAGGTCCATTACTCAGAAGCAGAAGAAGTTCCTAGGTTCAGTGCAGGTGATGTATTTTACAGTAATTATCTCCTAATCTGCCCCGAGTCTGCAATGCAATCCATAACTCCTTGTTTTGAACTGCTGTTGTTTTCTGCAGTGATTGCATCTCAATAACCCTGTAACATTATAGACATGGTCCAGATAGGATTTTACTTTCACTCTGGCTTTAATTGAAATATAGGGATATGAGACAAGTCATTCTGATACCACTGCAATGATGCATCATGTGAAAGGGCCGTCACATATCCCTGTTCATGTTCTGTTGCCCTCATTCCTTCACAAAGGAAACATACAAAGCACAATGACTGAAAAGGCCACAAAAAGACACCAATTGGCAATTGAAGCTTTATATCTCTTTTGACCATTTGTTTAATCATCCATTAGTGAAAATTTCTGTCAATCTAATCAGGCCACTGCTAATGTAGAAGCACTCTTTATGGCTGCCACCTCATCTCCTTCCCATTACTATTCCCCAGACAGTGGTACTTGTGATTATCATAATGGGGATCTATGTCATCCTTATGTGTCTCTCTCTTTGAATAACTGGCGTTTCACCAACTTTGCTGAAGTTTTTTAATGCTGACTTGGATGCCAAGGACATCTCCTCCATTTGCTAGCATCTGCCACCTGCCAATCAATCCGCCGCTCCGTAACTCCATCCAATCTGATTGGCTCAATGCTAAAGTGAAACGCCCTTGCCCAGTACCCCCCATCCCCCCTTCTTGGGTGCAGCTTTCAATATTGTGACGTGATGTCCCCTGAGCCAGCAGCTTTTCTCCTACTGGTGACCTCCTTCTCACTGTATATTTGTCTTTGCCATAGGAGTGTGAAATCAGTAAACAGCAAGTCCCTCTGCACTGCTACTTGGCAGTACACACAAAGGCAGTTGCTATGTGTTCTTTTTACTTGGGTACAAGGTGTACTTATGTTTAAAGCTAGTCAATGTTGAATTGCGGTCAGGGGAACAGCGGTGGAGGAGGAAAAATGGTATCCTGAGTCTGAAAAAACATTAACTAACACTAATGCCATGGGGGTGAGCATTCTTCACTATTGGTACCACAGTTTCCATGACCAAGAATAAATGTTTATAACTCTGGCTTGGCTCTGGGCTCCTTTAACACTGCTGTGACACCTGTCTCTGAAGTTCCCACAGGGCACAGTGCTAACATGGCCAGACAGCGGTCTCCAGTAGCGCTGGTAACCAAGGTGATTATCCTCACTCAGACACCACGATGCAACGTTCACTAGCTGTGATTAAAGCAAAGAAGCTGACTGAGCTGAAAAGGGCAAATGCCTAAAATTGAAGAGCTGGAAATGCTGTATATCTGCCAGCTAAGAGGCTAAAAAACATCCCACGTGGAAGACGGTGTAATGTGATGTCGTTGAAGTAGCAAAACGGGCGGAGGTGGCTGGTAATGAGGTGCATGCAGTAATGTGGTGCGCGTCCAGGGGTAAGTAGGAGCAGTTTGGGACTTAAACCCACGTGAACCTGTCAAGTCTGAGCATGAAGGTTGCGAACAAGACCCCATTTCCCCTTACCCTTGGGAGGTCTGTGTGTCCAGTGGAGGCTAGCTTAGGAAGAGTGACCAGGCTTGGCTGGAGCACAGAGGGACTGATGGGGTCAGAAGGAGAGTGAAAGAGAGGGAGGGATGGCTGGCTGCACAGTGTATAAAAGAGTGAAGGAAGACAGCGAGGAGGGAAGGGAAAGCGCCAGGGGCATGCGTCTCAGACCATTGAAGCAAGGAGGAGCGGAGCAGAGGGGGAAAGTCAGGCGGAGAAGAGTCCAACAAACGAGTGAATGATTGCAGGATTGCAGCTTTAAAATGGAGGAGTGTAACAATAAAGACAAGGGAGAGAGGGAGAGACTAACTCCTGCCATGCTGAATGACAGATTTAGAGGGATGAAAATGTGGAGAAGGGGGAGATTATGGAGGGTGGGCTGAAGCAGAAAGTACAGTATACAGGGTGAGGAGGAGGAAGAGGTGGAGGGGGTGGGGGAGATGGATGGTGATACATAGATATAAACAGGGAGAGAGGGCGAGCACTGTGTAGGTGACCACTCTGGAGAGACAAGGTGTCATGATCGATGAGGTCACAGTACACGCACACACTCACACAGACATCCACACACATGTAGACACAAGCGAACAAGCATTGAAATTGTTTTCCAGCAGCTCACAGGCAGTCCTTCCTCTCTCAGCGAAGCTACGAAGTGCCTCAGCTCAGAGCATTAAACACCCACACACGCACAGGGCTATTAATCTGTCTGCCATTTAGAATCCCTTTTCATATCATCGCCATTAATAGGTTCACTTTGATGAGATTGTTGGACGCTGAAAATTGCCAGTCAAAGCGGTGCACTATCTGCTGGGAAATCAGATGGAGATTTTCAGTACGCGGGCACAACAATGTTGAAGAGTTCTCAGATGAGTTTTCTATCTTAGAAAATTCTCAAAGTGTCTCTCCCACAAGTGGCAAATTCATTTGAGCTGTGACCATGTCTGGCAAAGATAAAGTGGCCGTGTCAGATGCAACGGTTGCAGAAACGTCAGTGATAATATATTGTTTGTGAAAGTGTAATCATCATCTTAATGAATGCCTAGAAAACATTTAAAGTTGGGGAGAAAAACCCAGAGTTCTGTCCTTAAAGGAATGTATTTACAAAGCAGAAGAGGATCACAACTATTTTTGATTGAAGATCTTTGCACATGCTGCAGAAAGCCACACACTGATGTTACTTTGCCACCCAAAAAAAAAAAAAGTAAATGCTATCTCTAGTGATAACTGCGCCTGCCAATAGATCAAACTAAGATTGCTCAGGTCCATTCTGGACTGATGCCAAGAGATTGTTGACAGTCTCTTGGGGAAAAAAAAAAAGTCTTCCACTAAACTTCCCTGACGTGGCTTTTCACTCTCCCATCACTTGTCTTTATCTGTTTGCTCTCCTCTTTATCTCTTTCTTGGGCCCAACGACGTGAGCCTCAACATCAGCAGCAGCAAGCTCTCATCCACTTCATTAGCAAACCATAAACAACCATTAATTAGCTGCAATTAATTAGCAGAACATCAAAACAATCCTTGAAAATTTGGTGCCTCTTTAAGAAAACCGAGCACTCGTAAGGCAGGAGTAAGTGAGCAAGATAGAGCTGGACAAAGGACGAAAGAGAGAAAAGGGATGGAAAAAAAGAGAGGAGGGGGTGGGAGATGGGGTGGCCTGTGGTCATGCTTAATGTGCTGGGGCGAGATTTACCGCAAAGATTTGCCGGGCTCTTTTGAGATTCATAAGGTCATCAATTCATGCTTTCCCTTCAGCGGGACAAAACAGAAGTGAGGCTATGCGGCCCTCTGCAACGAAGTAAAGAGAAAAGAAAGAAGCCAAACCAAAGTGGATTGGCGCTGTGATTGTTTCTGCAGAGAATGTTACAGTTGGCGAGCACTTAAAAAGTCGCCAAGTGTCAGCGACCTTGAGGAAAACTCTGGCTGATTCCCGCCTGTGACTCATTTTCTTTTGAACGGCTGAAGAGGGTTTTTAAGCTGATTGGCCTTATGACCATTAGCAGGTACAACCCCTCATCTCTCATAAAGTGCACCATCAGATCGGTGGTTTTCTTCATGTCTGCAGACGTGTTATCATCATCCTGCCCATCTGTCAGTAGATTAACGTTACGACGGACCGCAGAAGGGCCGTCCCTGTCTTTCCTGGCCATTGGAGAAGGAGGACAGAACAGCCGAACGCAGTCTGTGATAGTGAATGAGTTTGACACGAGCCTTGGGCAGTGGGCAAAGTTGTGGAGAAACTGTGGTTCATAGCAACTGCCACCTGCTGGACCATACTGGTGAACTGAGCTGTGAAGCAGCTTGTAGAGGCCGGTGGGGTTCTGTGGTCAGTGTCTAAGTCATTTCTAACATTTTGTGTACCACGTAGCCATGGACGACCGGTGGTGTTTTTTTCTGCTATGTGGCTCTGACAAAGCTGGAGAGCAGCATCGTACACACAGCAAGACACTGTTGCCTGCTGACTACATATACAGTAACGTACTTTATTGCAGGGGAGAGTAATAAAAAAAAAAAGCTGTAGGGGGAATGCTCTTTCATTCTTGATTATTGTTTTTTTTTTTTCTTCTTCTTCCCAAGGGCCAAGATGGCTGCCATCTGTCCTTCCCTTTATTAGAGCAATTCTGCCTGGTGTTCTAGTCAGCAAGCTTACAGTTTGCTTTATGTCTGAATCCTCATGACTTATGTCAGGGAATAAAATGTGTCTTCTTTTATTCAGTGTTTGAAAATATTTGACATAACAATTACGTGTGCCATCACTCAGGTAGCCTTGCGCAACGTTACTGTAGACTTTAACAGAATGAGTCTATGCTGTTGTTAATGTCAGGTCAGTATGAGGCGAAAAGGCTTTGATTTTCGCTTTGCAAGGCAGGAAATTGAGGTTGTCAAAAAAGCTGTGAAGACTGGAAGCCTCTCAGTAAAGTAAGTTCGAGTCTGCAAAGAAAAAAAAAAAGAGAAAGAGAAGAACAACCAGAAGACAAAGCTAATTTCTCAGTGTCAGAATCTGGTAACTCTTCTTACGAAGAAACAGTCACTGGAAAACAAAGCATCATTTGATGTTTTACACCTAGATAAATGCAATTATGGACACGTGCAGGTTTCAATAATGTTGAGGAAATATGTTGGTTTTTTTAATATTCAGTTCAGACTGATGTCATTACTGAAAAAATAAGACAGCTTCATAGAAAATAAGGTGGTTCTTTTTCCCAGGAAAGACTATTTGTTTATGTTTTGTGCACAGTGAAATTTTTAAACACTGTAGTACCAAGATTACACTTAGTAATGCTGACTTTCTCACGATTGTTTTCTTTTTTGGGGAGTGTGTGGGTAGATGGTGGTGAAGGGGTTGACAGCCCCACTTGTATATGCACTAATAACTGATGTTTATTTACAATGGAGATGGATTTTAGGTGTGCTGTGGGGAAAGTGATTTAGGAGCTTATGGGGAAAATAAAAAACAACCCTTTGTAATTAAAAAGCACTTTGATCCCAAATGATGACTGATGTATAAATCACTGGATGTTTTACAGAAGTGTGCTTGAATCGGGGCAAAGCAGGCAGACAGGTTTCACCCAGATACACAAATTTACACATGCACGAACATTACACTGCAGCCAGCAGTCTGTGGAGACCTTTTGGTGTTTCCAAACTTATGTACTGCAGTGTCATGTTTCCTGATGCTCTGTGCTTTTTAAATACCGTGCTTTCTCTCTGGCCTTCCCCTTTATGAACTTCCTGAAAATTGTGTAGACAAGCAGAGGAACATACCTTATGATTAAACGTATTCACAAATGCACATAGACGGTGGTTTTTATCGATGTAGCATGATTTTTCGGAGTTTGGTTCTCAAAAAAGAATTTTCTTTGTGCTCGTTTGTGATTTTTTTTTTTTTTTTCTCGGATTCTCCTCTCACCCCCATCTGTCTTTCTTTCACTCAACCTCTCATGCCTTTCTGATCTCCCACAATGTGAAGCCACTTCAAGGGCCTCAGCAGGGACTTGTCTTTTTGTTTGTACTCCTCATGGTTGCTCAAAAGCTTTTTTTTTTTTTTCTGGGGGTAATACTTACCTGTGTGTCTTTCCACTTATAACCTTGTTGGTGCTTGAACACGAAGGCTCATGCTCATACACACCCTCCACTTATGTACCCCAGGCGCAGGTGTCCACATGCATCTTCTCAACTGTTACTGCTGGTTTTCGAGGGGGAGGGAGAATCACAGATCAGTGGAACAACAGATTCTGGGAAAGGAAAGAGAGAGCTTTTCATTGCGAGGTTCGCTTGCTGATGGATCATTTGGCTAACAATCTCTCCCTCTAGTGTTTGCACCCCTGTCCCCCGCCCCCCTCCTTTCTGCCTCTCTCACACTGTAGCTGTGGGCTTTGGGGATTGCAGGGCCAGGTATGGAGAGGCAGATGATAGAGGAAGAGAGAAGGAAAGAGGGAGGATTGACAGGGCCCAGGTGGCCAGCTTGAACGCCTGTGCTTCTGCTTTCCCCTTCTCATTTGCATAAACAAAATGTTTTTTTCCCCTCTGTCTGACTCTTTATTCCCTTCAATTTCCTTCCATTTACACACGCTAAATATTATTTTTGTTTTCTCCTTGTTGCATTGCCGTTTCTTAGAATAAGTTATACTTTTACTTTCTCCCTATTCTTTTAAGCTTGTGTTTTTTTTTTGGCCTTTTACAATGTCTCCAAACGTACGTTTTCTTCCCATCACTCTTGCTGTGGACTTGCTGAACTGTGCGTTTTACTTATATGCTGCATTGCAATATTCTGGAGGTGGAGGCTTATTTTCACCATACATGCACTTCAGAGACTGTGCAATACCCACAACCATCTTCATTCATCTGCCTCCCACCCTTTTTTTTTTCTTTTTTTTTTAATCCCATGACTGTTCTAACTAACCCCTATATCTTCTCTCTCTCTCAGCACCTTCCTCTCTCCCCCCTGACTCCTTTTTATTCATCGGAAAGCCTTTGCATAACTTTGTGTTATTAGTAGCAAAACAGTAGTTAGCTCTTTCATATTTACCTCCCCCCTCCACTTCCTACCAATCTCTTTTGATCAGGCCGTCATTCACGCACAAGCAACCACATACACACTTCATCACTCCTTGTCTTTCCCCCCTGTACTTTTTCCATCTCTCTTGCTTAACCTCTGTGGCACTTTATCTCACTTGCCCATTATATATCACATCTAGCCTCCTCTACTTGGCCTGCTCTTGGCATATTGGCCATTTTACAGTTTGTGCTGCTTGTGTGTGTGTGTGTGTGTGTGTGTGTGTGTGTGTGTGTGTGTGTGTGTGTGTGCGCGTGCGTGTATGTGTGCACTTCAAAGGGTCTGAGTAGTATTCTGCTCGCACATGCAGGCACATACACATGCATCCTTGTCCTGCGGTTTTTGTCATGCCAACCACAGTCCTAACTGGTTGAACCTGACACATGATAAATTGTACAGAAACAATCATGTGCCCATATATATATATATATATATATATATATAAAAACCCCAAACCAACTTTTCAGGTATTTCCACTACTTCTCAAATTCAATACACACCCATACACACCTTCTTTTTGGAGATAAGCCAGTGAAATTCCACAGAGCAATAGTGTATGGGGGATTGCATATATGATTTATACTGTCTGTCAGATAGCTACATACTGGTTTGTGTATACACACACACACACACAAACACACAAGAAAACAGCCATCAGGTTTCCTCAGAATTGCTGAATTGAGTTATGTAGTCTGTCAGTCAACTTGCCTAAACACACACACAAACTCCTGACAGATTCGGTCCACACACACATGCACCAGTCTGACGGTGCATATTTCGCATGGGAAGGGACTCAATTACGGCGAAGGTGAAAGAAGCAATAAACATGGCACAGATACAGTGAGGCTCACTCAGCGGCACTGCAGTCAATCACGCAGCCAGACAAGTAGCCGCTGCAGCTTTGCTCATCTGGTTGTGGAGTGCACGGAACGGCCAGAGGTGGTTTGTTTATATAGAGTGGTGAAAGTGCAAAACGCTGCCATCCAGCCATTCCAAAAATTATGTGGCTGAAAACCAACCTACATGGACCTGCCACTGAGAATACAGAGAGGTGGGATGGAGGTAGGGATGGAGAGAGGTTGGGAGATGATAACTGCCCACCTTGATTTTAGCCCATAGCATACACACATAGGTAGTTGAAGCCCACATTTATACATAAACCCACACATGCACCTACACACATACACACACGCACAACCATCACTGACTAGATACATGATTTGGCTGCCCACCCACGTTGAGGACCAGCAGCACAATAACACAAATTTGAACATCTTTGTGCCCAGAATGCATCTGCTGTCCTTTTCCCTTTTTATATGTGTGTGTCTGTGTGTGTGTGTGTGTGTGTGTGTGTGTGGGTGGGGGGTTTATGTGTGAAGCGGATATAACAAACACTTCACCTGATGTAACTGTTGTTACTGCCATTGTTAATGCTGGAGAAGTTGAGGCTAGCACGTGTGATTACTAATTCACAACCTTGATGATGTTGGATTAAAGGATAATTCAGTTTTTTTACAGCTTGGATCGTGTTCTTGGGCGTTACTTTTTCTGCTAAGGCAATGCTGTGCTCACCAAGCTGCTTTTTGGGATTGGGGAACACAACAGCCTCGCTAGTCCAACGGGACTGAAAAAATCACGATCAGACAGATTGTAAACCAAATCACAACTCAGCCAAAGTTAATTGGAAGCAACAGCAGCCTAAAATTTATACCAACTGTTGGAGCGCCTGTGGCATAGTCAGTAGAGTGTACACCCCATAAAGACGAGGCTACAAGGTCCTCATCAGCAATGCTAGTTTGGTTCCAGCCGGTGTCGTTTGCCACATGTCATTTGCCACTCTCTCTCTCTCCCCCATTTCTTGTCATTCTCCAAACTGTCCTATTGAATAAAGCCAAAAAATTATACTTAATGTTAACTATAATTAAACATTTTTTAGGTTTTCAGGTTTTTAATAAAATGGTTTGAATATTTGACATATCTGTTTTTTTGGGGGGTTTTTTTATTTGTCAGTAGAATATTATCACAATCAATAAAAACAATGGCCAAAGCTATGGAAATAAAACCTATGCAGAACTGAAATTATACTTTAGCCCCTAGTTGCAGATCTCCCTTAGGTAGGACATAAGCTTGTTTGCGGTCGTGATGTTTGGCAGCCCTGGGCATGTTCACAATCTGACAGATAGTGGGTTATACTTGGCAGACTAGCCAAAATCCGAAAAACTAAAAAATAAATAAAATAAATAAATAAAACAAACAGCTAGACGACTGACAAAGAAAATAAAGCATTATTTAAACACACGCGCGCACACACACACACACACAAGTTAACCTGATGGACTGCAATCTTGTCGACATGCACACAAAGCTCACAGACGCAGATGAACGAGCGCTTGCAGTCACACACATCCCACATACTGTGACTGTTAAGTAGTAACATCAACAACAATGTGTGAAACCAGACTTGGTAACTAACTAGTGTACTGCAAGGAGAGAGAGGGGGAGTGACATACTGAGAATTTAATGGTTCCAGCAGCTTGTTCACTCAACTCAGCTACCTTTCGATCATATCTATTCCTCTACATCTTTTATTCATTTCTGTTCCCCTCAGCACACCCAAAATTTCTTTCTGCCTCCTCATGTGTCTCCTTTGCTCTCCACCTTGTCTGCTTCTAAGTTTACTACCAAAGCTTGCCTTTTGGCAGTTCCTCAACCATTTTGCCCACCCTGCTCATCCCTCCCTGTGCGTCTTTTTCCTCTCGTTCCTCTTGGCCTCTCTTTCTTTTCGTCATAGTCTCTTTTGCTCAGTCTTGGTGTCAAATCCCATTCTTTTGTACTTGGCTCAAACCCCTTGCTCAACTCTTTCTATCTCTCACTCTGCACCTTCTTTCAGACATTTCAGTTGGCAGACGGTTAGGGAAAGAAAGCCTTGAGGAAAGGGGAGGAAAACAGCAGCAGGGAGTCAGGAGAAAGCTGTACTGTAAAGAGCGTCACCAACACACATCCGCCAGCTTTAGATTAATCTTATTAATTGCTCGTGAGAAACCCAGGGTTATGACACTCTTGTTATTGCTTTGTGTTATTAATAAAAAGAGTTATGGAATAGAGGAGGTGGAATCAATCAAATGGCTTAAAGGGAAATTAAACAAGGAGAGAAGGGGACAGGGTACAGGGACAAGTTTGGTATGCCTTGGACATTGTTATTAGTTGCTGTTGCCCTTTTAATGAGGGTTATTTAATGGGCCAGAAAACAGGCACACACTGCAGCCAGCAAGCTGAATGCTGATTTCCGACTACAAAAACAAACCACAGGCTGATCAAAACCCTCCTTTTTTCTGAACTGAAAACAATGGCGAGTGAAATATGAAGGTGCCGGAAAGAGCAAAGAACTTGGCCAAAGCCGTCCAGCTCACTCAACCTTAAATCCTCTGCAAGTCACCCTCACTCTCACTCGTGTTTGGTGTTTGTTTCACTTGTGTCCTTGTTTACCTCTCTGTGTTTTTGGTCTTTCTATGTTTCTTATCCTCCTGTTTATCCCGTTTACCACAGAGTGGTAGGATTCCTGATGTATAAAAATCCACGGATGGTGCGAATGTGTGTACTGTAACGCATCTTTAACACCATGCGTACTATATGCACATTCTTAGTCTCTTGAATCGGATTAGTATTATGTGTGAGTTGGCAAATAAAGATAATAAAAGGGTGACCTTAGGTGGCAGTTTTGAAGAGCTTTTTTCTTCACTACATTGTGTTAGGATGTAATTTATAATTTAAAGAAACTTGTGACTGCATAGTGATGCGTGAGTGGTTAACTACTTTTATTTGATATGAAAGAATCTAATTCTATCTTCAGTAAATGTTTGTCACCATTCATTGTAATAAAAATAATGGTCTTTATATAAATACATCAATACATAGATGATCATCATGAACAGAGATTATAATTCTGTGATTAGTGGATGGGATCGCTGCCCTCAGGCTTGAAAAACTAACGGATTGTTAAAGTGCCACCATATAAAGGCTGTAGCTGTGCAGAATGGCTGTGCCAAGTCATACAATAGATGCTTTAGTGTTGATTTGTGCACTACAGACCAGAACAAGTTTTCTGAGAACGCACTGATTTGCTGGCAAAAGATAACTGGCTAATGATTTTAGGCTTACAAGTAGTGTTTGTTTTCTTTTGTCAGTTTGATCAGCCCTTGTTTACTGTACACAGTCAGTAAAGTCGTCTTCTTCAGTTGCTTCTGAAATGAATCTCACATTGCTCCTCAAAACTAAATGAAAATGCCAGCCCTTTATCCCGAAAACAAAGCAACGGGGGGTGTATTGAAGCCATTTATAGTAAACTGTATGCTTGGTTTGAAGGTTTGTGCACATGCACACAATTTCAGGATGATTGGGATGTATGTGGGGAAAAATACATGAGCACAGATGTACGTTGGGTTTTACAGATCTGACTAAAAGACTGCATACGGATAGTTCCTGTTTTGTTTCCACAGATTTCTACAGCAGACTATACAGAGTTTTATACATTTGACCCTTGATGTCTTCACTCAAAGGTGGCACCCATTCTCTTTGCACTGCCGCTCACTCTTCAGCTTGAAATTCTCAGCTCTGCAGAACATTGTTTTTTTCATGCTGCTATAAAGGAAATCAGGTGTGCTTTACTGCTGCACTCAGCCTGCAGCGCAAATATCCAGCTAGTCACACACCACGAACGAATGCAACGCGAGTTCATGAGTTTCCGAGCCACTTTGGTGACACCTTATTTACATTTAACAACTGTCTGTCTCTGCGTGACGCGCATTCGATTATGTGATGTGTCTCCTGTGTGTACAGACCAGAGCGGTGTGATTGGATAGACTGTAATGAAGACATCTCAAGGGTGGGTGACAAAGATGGATGGAGCGAAGCCGTCACACAACCTCATCTGCATGGTGTCATTTCTTCCTCTGCTTTTACTATTTCCTCCCCTAATGGTGGTGGCCCAGAGGTTAGACAAGTGAGCGTACAACTGGAAGACCTCCGGTTCCAATCTCTGGACTAGCACGAGATTTGGTTAGAAAATGAAAGCCATTAACATCACAGGGGTGCTTGAGCATGACCTTTAACCCCAAGATTTCAACCAAACAATGTTCCTCAACTAATGGTGATGACAGCCAATTGCTATATGTCACAATATGACACATATAATTCCCACTTTGGTAATATATCTACGCTGTGTGAGCATCTCTTGAAATGTGTGTTCGCACAAACATTCATTCGGTACCAGAAATGTATATATTCAAAGAGTGAAAAAGTAAAATGTCTCCTGCTTATTGTTGCAAATATATTGGTATTAGTGATGTGTTGATCAATAACTGACCAGAAGCATCAGTAGAGACGATAAATAAAATCTTTTTTCAACGGCAACCATTAACGTTAAATTATGTTAACGTTAGTTTAATAACACTGCACTGTTATTCCATCCTGTGTCAGAGAGATGAGAGAACTGCTTTGATTAGAAAGCAGCTCATTAAATGAACTCCTCACTGCACTGCATGCAACAATAAAAGCTAAGGAACTAATCTAAATATAATTAATTGATGGAAAAACTGAAGTGTCTTTAAAACATGTCCCGCGCACTGAGTGATTTTCCAGTCCAGAAAGAGAAAACGGCAACAACAAAAACAGCTGACTGTAGGTATAAAGAAGAGTCCAACCTTCAGCTTAATAGCAGAACTTGTCATACAGGTCTCTCATCGTTGTTCCTTAGATTTAAAGTCTGACTCTCCTTTTGCACATAAAGTCCTTTCAGCAAAGGCCGTGTAAAGGGTTGTCAGCCTTCAGGTGTAGGTGTGTGTGGTTTTGAAGCTCCAGGGGGTGAAAACTTAAATATAAAGTATGTTAATTTACAGATTTATTACATTTATTATGTTTTGTACTTTCAGCCTGCTGAGTCGATGTGAAATTTTACATGTGGGTGCACGTGTAATGCCTGTTCGCACAATTATCCAATCATGGATGTCTCCCAAGTCCTGTTTGACCTTATTTGGACATGGACTAGGCTTGTTTTGTCCCTAATCTGGCACTGGTGACATTCACTGACAGCTACACAGCACACACTGATATATTGTGAGCATAACAGCCTATTCACGGGACATGTGTGGCTCATAGTACTATGATGATGTCATTGTTTGTTTTTTTTGCCACAATACACAATGTGGATAAACTTGCTTGTGCCCTATCCCATCCACTTGCACAAGAATAAAATGTTCATGGAGAAAATAGGTGGTTGGTTCGTTCATCTATTAATTTTATGTGGAGCCGTGTTGCAAATCTGTTCAACAGCATAATGTTCTGCAAAGATTAAGGCTCCACATAGAAATGTCACCCAAAGCCTAAATTCCCTCTTTGATGTTATCTGTCTTTTTTGCCACATTGTTATTTCACACTAAGCTCAGCACACTTGTGAAAGTCTCTGTAAGCGTGGCATAAAGCACAAAGATGGGTGCCAAAGCAGTGAGTCGATTAATCCAGCAGTTAATGGATAAAAAAATTAAACGACAGTTATTTTGGTAATTGACGAAGAGTTTCTGTGATTCATTCCTGTGATTTTGTGTCACGCTTCCATAATTTCCGACTCTTTTAGAGGGGTGTTAATTCAACTGTATGTCCATTTGGTAGTCTACGGTTTCTGCTGCAGTTGAATCATGTTGAATTATAATTCTGTAATTATTTAATCCATCCCATTTATATCAGTAAGGGTGGGCTGAATAACAGAAAAAAGCTTACAATACAATATGGTTTCAGCAGCACCATAAACCACAGCCTGCAAAATGTCCCTAAAGTTGAATATACACCTCTTTAAGAACTAATTATATGAAAAAAAGGATTTATTTCATGGCTGTTGTAATAGAGCATAAGCCATAAACACAGAAATATGACACACACACACACAAACACACGTGCACGCTATAGAAACAAATGCACACACACAAGAATAACTTTAATGTCAAGTAGAGACTTTCTCTTTCTGCAAAGATTTACCTTGCCCGGGTAGAAATGACCCATTTTATTTGAAGTTGAAACCCATCAGTTAGCACAGAAATGTTAATACAGCTGAATTATGCAGCACCTGGATCATACAGCACATAATGTAGATTTCTCACTATAAATCAGATGCAAGATATTTTTGCCTTCACGTCTTTATTTTTGCTTTTTCATTTGGTTGTAATGGGTTTCGAGAGATGAGCTTGTGTTAATGTGTGTATATATGTGTGTGTGTGTGTGTGTGGGCTGCTGAGTGTGTGTGGGTATTATGTACATGTGCATGCTGAGACTTGTGTTTGTTGCCATTTGCGATTTGAAAGAGTACAAAGCCCACGGTGGGAGTGGAAGCTCAGCTTCTAGTGCTGTAGGCCTCCGATGGAGAGATTAGCATGGAGAGCTGTGAAATAAAGAGTGTTAATTAAAAGCAGAGAGTGGGGGTGTGGGAAAATCAGGTAAGAGAGATAACATGGAGTCAGAGAGCTGAATAAAAATTTATTTACCTGCCCACACACACACACACACACACAGAGAGAGAGAAACATTTCAACCTGAGGAGATAGGGGTTGCAGAATAAAATGAACAAGTTAGTGATGTGGAAAGTGTGCAAGAAAGAGAGCACCACTGAGTAGGAGGCAATGGTAATAAGGGATTAATTGAATCCTGTTTTAATCCTGCTGTTTGTATCTGCTTCTTGTATATGTTTTTTAACTAAATTGAATGGGTAGGCTGCTGTACGTGCCATAGTGCTTGTCCCAGGAGGTCAAATAAGGCGACGAAAAAGTTGAAATGAAGTGAGAGCCATTTGGGCCATGATGGGGCTAAATACGAGGAAGGAAACTTATCTGCTTCACTTCCTCTCTTCATGTCTGATGTAAAGTAAGGGAAAGGAGATAACGTTCGAATCAGGCATCCAAAATGATTAGAGTTTCCGACTATAACATAATTAGAGAGGGGGATAATGTTGACGTGTCTGAGGGGGGCCAAAAAGGGGGTGAGGACAAAGGAGGGGAAGTGTGAAGAAGACGTCAGCTTGTAAAAACCGTTGCATCCTGAAAAGTTGGGAGCCGTGGGTGTAGGCTTGGGTTGCTGGAGAAGGTTGCAGAGGTTGAAAGGGCAGTAAAGTGAGAAAGCATGAAACAAGAGAAGCAGGGAGCAAAAGGGATTAATTGAAGCGGATTTTAATCCTGCTGGTGACATTAGGGTGAGCTATATTTGGGGGGTACCAGGGGTGGGAACTTCAAGGAAGAGACAGAGAAAGAGAGCATAGAGGGAGGAGGAGGGGGGGGTATTACATCTGTAAATCTTTTTAATGACGTCTCTCCTCTGCATAAGGCGGCAGCCAGGAGGCCAAACAAACAGTGTGCAATTAGAGCAGGGGAATGGGAAATAGAGATGGCGAGAGGGCCGGGGCAAGGGGAAGTCATTTGGTAAAGTGAAGGATTGGAATAGGAGACCTTCGGACAATAATGGTTATGGCTCTCATTATATGGTACTGCTGTTAAAAAATGAGCCCTGACAACATCTGTGAAACCACCAAGGAGGAGGATGATGAAGCTGCAGGTCACCACAGCGGCGACAGCTCTTAGCGCTACACTGATGATGATGCTGGTGATGTCGAGTGTGCTGATCTAAGGTATCATCTTCCCGGGCATGTGATGAGGATGGTGAGGATGACACTGGTGTCATGGCAATGACGATTTTGATGCTTGGAATTATAATCGCAGTAATGGAGATGATGATGAATGTGATGACAGTGCCATGGCTGCCAGTGCTGTCAGTTTTACTAATTATCCATTCATCCAATTTCTATACATGCTTATCTTGTTAGGGTCACGACAGGGCTGAAGCGTATCCCAGCATGCATTAGGCTGGAGAGGAGAAATATATCGCCTGGGTATACAGTCGCATTAACACCTTCTAGACTACCAAAATTATTTGACCTACAGTTCTCCTGGCTGTTGCAGAGAATTGCAGCCAATGGGCTGCCTGCTCTGCTAATTATTATAAGCTAAATTTTGTCTTTCCAGCACTCCCTCCCTGTTCTGTCTGAAACATCAACATGCTCTCTTGGTTCACTTCAATAAACTGGAATAATAAGCGTCCAATAATTTTTTATTTTTTTTCAGCACAAAACTGAGCGAGGGAACAAAAGGTTACACGTTTCCTTCCCACAGCTTCAGTGCACTGAGGACATTTTTTTTTCTGCCAAAATTAATTATTGCATAATTAGAGGTGAGTTTATATACAGGCTATAACTGACATTTTTTTATTAGCTATCAATAAATGTTCTCATTACTTTCCCCCCCAATTGTATAATTGTTTTACAATGTCAGAAATGCAGAAAAAAAACTTAATTTCCCCAAAGTTTAATGGGCCACCTTCAAATGACTTGTTTGTTGGAAACCAGAGGGTTTTTTTTTTTTTTATTGGATCACAATTTAATAGAATTGAGAAATATAAAAGGTTTAAGTATTGAACATGTTTGGAATAAAAACTTGGAAGGAGCTGGTGTTAATGTCTTGCATTGGCAGATGAATCTCTTTATTTGTTAATCCCATCAGATGGCAGTGATGAAAATAACAATTTACATGATGCATGTAGTAATTACTGTGATGGTGAAAATTATCAATTAAAAAGTTACAACAGCACGGCGTTATGAACTAAAGGTAAAGCCATAATATGGACAAGAGATTAATAGTCCTTATGGCTAATGCACCTGATGTTGATGCGTTGTTAACAGGAATATTACCCAAAGCATCTGCACATCATTTCATTTAATTTGTGAAGGTCAGAGGTCGTCACCCTGATAGGTTAGTTTTGTCTCACATTATGATGCCTGTTTGACAAGTGGTTTTGATCATTACAGCAGAGCTAACATTGACAATGATGAAAATGAACTGCTACATTTGCCGTTGTCAATCATCAAACAGCCCTTGGGGGGGATTGCCCTTTGCTGCTCATGTTTGACCTCCTCCTCACACTTACACTTATCCATATTTCATACAGTGTGTTGTGGCTTTGGGATGATACTCAGATGGTATCTGCCTACATGGATGACAGTTTGTTTTGCTGGAGAGCTGCATATAAATGAACGCAGGCAGGAAGGAAAACTGTATAGGCTTATCTAAGGTGCAACGATGCTGTCTCGGCAGTGAGTGAAAGGAAAGATGAACAGAATGATGAGAGGGAGCCAGGTGGAGAAGTGCGGCACTGTGCACTCAGGTGATACATAGGTGTGTGCACTCTGTATGCGAGTGTGCGATCGCAGGTGTGCTTAGTGAAGTGGAGAAGATATCAGGAATTGTATAAAAGAGGAAAGAGACGGGGAGTGGATTGCTGATGAAGGCATGTAAGTGTTTCTGTGTCCCATGACCATAGGCATGTCTGAGTCTGATTACTCTCTGACCTGTCCCCTCTGGCTCTGTGTCTACAAAGGCCCTCTCATTTGTACCACACACACACACAAACATACACACTCACCCTCTCTTCTAAATCCAGTGCGTAAATCCAGCCAAGGGCCACAGGGCAGCAGGAAAAGCACCCAAGAGACACAGAATCTCTCTCTCTCTCCCACTTTTTCACTCTCTGATCTTTCCCTCGCTCGATTTTTTTTTTTTTCCTCCTCCTTTCTCCTCCCCCACTCCCCTAAATCCTCATCTCCATATTCATACACAGAGGGGCTCTTTAAGAGGGCTGCTATCTGAAATGGGCCAGCAGCGCCTCTTTTTTTGAGACCCTCCAAATGGAGAAAAGCCATTTCCTGTTCCTGTTAAGCATGTAGGTATACCCGTATGTGTATGTTTTTTTTGTGCATGCACGTCTGCTGTGTTTGGGCGGAGAGTTGCGTTGTCAGGCAGTTTCACAGTCTTAAGGGCTGAGAGCAGGCCAACTGTTGGAAGCTAAACCTCACTTTCACTTTCACAATTACACTTCTCGTAAAAACCCCCGAACTGCAGCGGCAAGAAGGGGAAAAGTGAAATAATGCAGCTGGAGAACAAAAAAAACTGAATGTAGGAGGCTTTGTGAATGTTTTCAGCTTTCTTAAAGATTGCATGAAGGCTCACATTAAAGCAAGACAATAAATTGTACATATTTCAAATTGTAAAATTTTAAATCCTCATTTTCTACAGCTTTGCTCAGCGTGATTGATGGCCTTTTGTTGAGTGATGGATTGTCTGTGCACACTTGTGTTTCTGTGTTTCCTGCACACTTTTCTGTTCTGTTTGAAAATCAATGGGACTTAAGAACAGTAAAAAGATTTAATAAAATCTCATGAAATGAACAAAAATTCTTGAAAGCATGAGATTTTTGAAATGCATTTATGTTTGCAAGTGTGGCTCAGGCGTAAATATATGCTTGAGCCAGACTTGCAATATGAATGTATTTCATTAAATGCTGGAATAATTTCATAATGAAAACTCCATAAATAACAGTTGATTACCAGTAGGCATAACTGCATTAGTGGAATAAATCCAATTAATGTAACGCTGCCATCACAACACGTCCTATCTGCAGTAGAATGATGCGACACCGCTCTACTCTCTAATTTGGAATGAATGAATATACCAACACTAGACTAGAGAGCAATTCAATAAAAATGTAGAGCCTGCGGGATGAAGAGAAGTGAGAGGAGAGAAGGTGACTAAGACAACAGGGGGTAGTCGAGAGCTTTTTTTTCTACACCCCCACCCAGCCGTGATTTATGTCTTTCTCATTTTTGCTCTAACCATGATGCAACTGAAGACAATTGCTGCTTTACTTGGAGATTCATTGAACCATCAGCAGAGAAAAGATAAGGGCTGATGAAGGATGTGATGACAGGAGGCTTTTTTCCTAACCTTTGGTATTATTTCCTTCCTTTTTTTTTCTCCCTCCTTGTCCCCTTACATCCTACTTTGTTTGGATTGAGTCCAACTCCGTAGGATCAAAGGCATGATGTTGCATTAATGGTACATTGCATGTTGACTTGTGTCTAGCCATCCCAGAAAACGCTTGCGTGTCTGGCTCAGAGTCAGGCTGCTGCTTCACAGAGTCAAACGTTCGAAGCTTTTGTTTCTTAAAACCTCAAATCCCACAGAGCTTTAAGTAGAATATGGGTGGCTGTGCACGGGCTGCTGTAGAATTCAGATGGCGCCTGGTTGTGTGGGCACAGACACACGCAGCTGAAATAAATGGGAATATTGATTGAGGGTTCAAACCTGTCAACCGTAAAACTTTTATATGCAACTAATTTACTTAAGCGCCTACATTTTGTAAGGAAAGTTCTGAAATTATGGATGGTTGAGGAAACTTTGCAAACAAATGGTAAAAGCTACTACGGTAATACTCTTGTGGTAACAATGCTCAGATGCTGATGTTTAGCTGGTACGGTGTTGGTCACCATATTTATTTAGGGGTTCATCACCCTAACACTATTTTGCACTAAACATTAGATTTATATGTATTAAAGTCATAAAGTATTGGACAATTCCACATTTTTTGCCTAATTATCATGCTAAATTAAAGCAACATGTTATTTCTAGATATTACATTGCACCCTGAACTGGACCTGAATCAACTGTACAATAGCTGTTGAGATATGTCAGTGTCCATCAAAGTGGTGGCCTGACAGAGTGACTGACAGAATGATATAGTCTTCCCTAGAAACTGGCTGATAGGTCTGCTAATAAAAAGTCAATGCTGATTTAAAGCATAAGATGGGACATATCGACTCTGACATTTTCAACCAAAACAGAAGATCTTTCCCTGTTTTTTCGCCTCAACTGAATAACACAAGGGAAATAGATTGCAACCCACGGGCTCTAACATCACCAACCCGCACGTTGTACAATCAACCAAGGAACGTGTCGTCTACCACACGATCCTTTAGCTGCGCAATATTCCTGCAAATGTAATCAAAAAGGGCAATTACACCGCTTTCAAAACTTTATTTTTTTTCTTCATATAATTCTGAACCCAGGCGGTAATGGAGATGTTATTCATCATCGTGGTTGCTGTTCTCATTTCGTGAGTCCAGGCCTGCATGGCAGCTGATTGGCAAACACAAAGCACAAATGACGTACACGTCAATCTGTTGGCTTTGTGTCCAGGCATTGAGTTCAGATTTCATTACAGCTGTTATTGAAATAGGGAATGTATCAGCAGGTGGGTGATGATGGTGACTTTGCTCGGCTCCGATTTGCACGGTTGCTATGCTCGTGTGTGATTGTGTACCTTTATGTGTGCGTGTCTGTTGACTCTGGCACTTGCACAAACAACTAAGTACTTCTCATCAGCCTTGTAAAACCAGTCTGATCTGTCATTAGGAGCAACACTTCTCATAAAACTGTGCACACATAGAAAGATGTGTGAGAACTTGCCTTGGTACTTAAAAACAGAAACAAAACCAAAAAAAAAAAAAAAAAGTGTGTAAGTGGAGGCATCACATGCACATACACTCCTGCGTAAACACTACACTGTACATTTATCCTCATTTACTCCTCCTGCCTCCCCCACCTACTCTCACTCCCCCCTCACTAATCCTTTTTTTCTTAGCGTTCTCTGTGGGATGATTTCATCCCCCCCTCTTCCACCCATTTTCTCTCCCCTCTCCCCATCCTTTTCATTTTTCACTTCTCCCTTGTTTATTTCCCCTGCCTTGTTCCCTTTTCTTCCCAATCCCTCCCTGCCTGCCTCCTGTCTTTTCTCCTTCCACCTGCTCTCATTTCTCTCCCCGGCTCATTTTCTCCTTCTCCCCCTGTCTCCTAGTGTATCGCTGCAGACTCTTGTAGTCAATTATCCCCTCTGTTAATGAGCAGATAAATCTAATTGCTCTCTCCTTCAGTGCCTAACAGTGTCTCTCTTCTCTGCCTTTCTAAGCCTGCAGGACGCACATCATTCTCTCTCGCTGTCATTTTTCAACCTTTCCTATATACACAGGCATTGATTCTCTTTTTCATCCTCTCTTGTGCTGTTCGGGGGCCTCACAAAGATTTGAATCCATCTCACTAAGTAGATCTTTTGTGGTCCTTATTCATTGCTCTCTGCTGCCCTGACCTTTTTTTTCACCTCACCTCTTTGCTTCTTGAACTCGGTCAGCTCTTCACCTTCACCTAAGCTCCATCTCTATTCACTTTATCACCGCTCCTCCTCTCTTGGTGTCAGTGTGGCCAGTAGCTTAAGAGTGATGATGGGCGGTGAAGAGCTGGCGGCCATGTAGACTGATGGTGGTTTGTCTTTTCCACCCATGTGGCCACAGCCAATTATCCAGTACTGCTAGTCTTTCAGCAACAATATCAACTTGTAAGGCACAGAGTTTAGCAGAGGAGAGTTGGTGCTAATGTTGTGTCAAGTTTATATTTTTAAACACTAATTTGTTCGGGAAGTACCCAACGCAGTACTCACAGTGCCAATATTACACTACCTGGTGATGGGGAGTATTACTAACTGTTCATATTAAAGTAAGATATTCTCAGTTATCCACTAGATAGATAGAATGTACCAGTTTGTTGTTTTAAAAAAAAATAAATACAGACACACAGCACGGGAATCTGCCACATTCAGCAAACTATTACTCACTTTCTGATGCACAACCATCTAATCCTTGGTACTCCTGGTATACTGTGTAAGACGCAGTGTTGGGCAAGCTACTTGGAAAGTGTAGTGAGCTAAGCTACTAGTTACTCTAACTATAATGAAAGTTAACTACATCAAAGCTATTACGCTCAGAAATGTAGCAAGCTAAGCTACAGCAAAATTAAAGTAACTAGTGCAACTACATCCAAGCTTTTTATGAAATTGAACCAACTTCGTGCCAAGTCACTGTTATCTTACTGATCAATAAAACTCGGTCAAACAGATACGCAGGCAACAAAGTTAAGTTCAATTGTTTACTGAACAGTGAGCTGCGCTAACTCACAACACGACCAAACCACAACAGCAAGAATGAAGACTGCTTCAAACAGTCACAACATGGTCAAAAACGTACGTGTGTGTGTATATGTATATATACTGCAAAAACTCAAAATCTTACCCAAGAATATTTATTTCAAGTCAAAATGCCTCATTTCTAGTCAAAAAAAATCTCATTACACTTGAAATAAGACTCATCACCCAAAAAAAGTAACTCTTTTTTAGACAATTTTCACTTGGAATAAGCAGAAAAAATCTGTCCATGGAGCAAGTTATTTTTCCTTATTACAAGCAAAAAAACGTTGCTCCATGGACAGATTTTTATACTTATTTCAAGTGAAAATTAGCTTTGAGTATTTTTTTGAAGTGTAAAAAGATTTGTTTTGACTAGAAATGAGACATATATTCCAAACACACAAAATAAACACAAACAAATAATATATTCACATTATATTGACTTAATGCAGGTCTATGCTTTTCTCCTCATCTTATTGATAAACACGCAGCTACATGTATGCCACCGTCATGCGGAAGTGTCTCTGTGTGGTAGGAGTGACAGTTTTATTTCAGTCCATAACAGAAATCTGTGGCTCGTTTGAGCTTCAGAAATGATTTTGTAATTGTAGCTTGTGTGGACGCTACCACACTATGTGATCAATAAAAGAGCTTAACTACTGAGAAGTTACTTGATTCAGAAAACAGCGACGCTACCAGCAAGCTACGGAGATATGTAGTTAAACTACAAACGTCCGCTACTGTAGTGACGCTACTGCCCAACACTGGTAAGACGTTTGATGAAAAATGAGCATTTTAATCTAAACAGAATCAAATGGAAACTCTTGATTTTAGAGTCTTTTTTACTTGACTCTTGTTATTTGTTCCTCCTTGGATTAGAATTGACATTTGGTATTTTCTCTTCAGTTTGGTTTTTCAGGGGAATGACACTTGTTTCTCTGTGCTCTGTAATCTCTGTGGCAAAGTAAACAACGCTGAGTTTATTGCTCACTTTAATGATCTGCATGAGGTTAACTTTGTGGCTGCCTTTCCTTCCCCTGTGCTCGATGCCAGCAATGGGGCAAAAGTGGCAATAGGTAGGGTGAAGTGACAATAGGGTGAAACCGAGGCTAACATTGCAAAATGTATGTGTATGGTTTGCAGATGTCTGTGATCACAGTCACAGTAATAACAGATATTACACAGAAGTAGCCAACAACATGGAGATAGCCCCTTAATCATCGAGCTGCGCCAAGTAGGGGTCAGCATGAATTATCGGTTACTGTCACACTTGAAACGAACTTGGCAAGGCAGGCATGTTAATACCCAAGGATGCTCATGCCATGATTCAAACCTGCTACTTCCCCTCACATGGGATGGATGAGATGTCGTTACACTGGAAGAGTTAATATGCAGTGCAGCAACACGGACAAGTTGAGCCAGGATAACAGCGGTACAGTTGGCATTTAACGTGTTAATGTTGGTTATATAAACAGACTGTTGTGAGTGCTGTGAAGAATCAGCATTATTATCTGTGTATGGAAATTAGTGGCAAATGTTTTTTATATTTGATGTGTCAAAACTTAATTGAACAACTAATTATGTTTTTTTTTTCAGCCATTTAAAGATACATAGATGTGCATGCTCCAACACATCTGTCGAGAAACCAAACAAATTGCCATGTCTTCAGTCCTCAGACTTTCAGACTTAGTGGAAAAAACCCATCTCTGATGTATGATTGCATAAAGGATAAAAGTGCAGGCAAAGCAAACCAAGGCGAAGTATTTAACTTGTACAGTGGCTCTATGTTAATCACAAAGCATTATGAAAAGGCCTAAAATAATCTTTGGGTGTGTTGTGGCATAACTACGCTGTTAAAGCAATGTATGTGTTTCATTACACGTTGTAAAGTTGTGTTTCGTGTGGACACAGTAGAATAGCACCGGCAGGGTACCTGCATTTATCTTGTCCTGGCAGGAATTTGGTCTTGGTGATGTAAGAGATACACATAAGGTACTATTTGGAAAGCCAAAGGCTGCTGAATATAACCCTTCGTACCCATTGTAGACCTGTAAAGGGTTAGGAAAGGCATGAACATAAACATGCAAGTGGGAAGACAGAACAGCACACTGACATTCAAGTAGAAATTATATTTCACATAATTCATACTCGTGCATACATAAACATCAAAGCATTCTATTATCTGCAGCCAACCACAGATGCATGAAAATGGGCACATACACAGAGGGACATGGAAAGGTAAAACGTCTTTCAGACACACATATACATGAAACACAGAAGCTGCACAAAGGAATGCGAACCTGCTGCACATGTACACGGTGGGATGGAAAAGATTAAGGAAATAATGTAACAACATTGCAAACAACACAGCAAAGCCAGAGGGAATAGAGACAAGAGAGCCGTGTGCCTTCACATGCTGTCGCCAAGTTGTGCTCTACATCTATGCAAAGATGAAGTGGCTCTGGCTCTTCTTAATTTGAGTGTAAATGAAACGTATCGAAGCAAATCCCAAAAGCCTCTATTTATTTTTTTTGTGTTCTTGCTTGGTTATTTGGGAAAAAAAACATGAGTGGTGTGAATGCATGTGTGTGCAAAAGTGACTGTGTGCGCTTATGTAGCAGGTCAGGTTTAGTTCATTTCCACCTCATCGACCTAAAGCTCATCGTCCCCTGCTGTGCCAATCAGTGTCCTCCAACACAACCTATGTCTCCAGCAGAGCTGAGCTCAGTGATGAACGGAAGCACGGTCTACACAAGTGCACACCTGCATGCATTTAAAGGAACACGTACACACACCGTACATTTAGAAATACACACTTCAGACATGCTTGACTCTCCCGGTGGGCCGGGCTCTTTTCTCATCACGGCAGAGCGCTGTAGGAAGCGGGAGGAGGAGGATAAGCATGGTTGGGTGATGATAAAAGATGTCGTTGAGGCATAATTTGGAGCCACACCCATTTAGCAGCTCGGCTGTCATCGCACAAAGCTCCACGTCAAGATCCAGCAATGTTGGCCACCTGATTCACAGCAGAGGTCAAAGGCAGTGCCTCTGGCTGCCTACATCAAATATGGCCACTCTTTTAGAGTGGGTGGCCATGCTGGGCTTTGAGACTCATTTGCCACCTGCTGGCTGGCCCATTTTTTTGTCCAATTAGAAAAGCCTGTTGTTTCATCAGAAGACAGCAAGTGTGATGTTTGATCAGCATGGAAGAAACCTTGGGGCTGATTACAGACACCAATCAAAGACCCGAGTTGTTCCTTTTCATAGCATGAATGAAGAGTTAAAATATGAAACGAAACCTCCTTTTTTATCATACGGAGAAAAAATACAAACAACAACAACAACAAAAAAAACTACCTAATTTTGCCTGAGGGTACAGTTATATAAAACTGCATTGCAGCGTTTTATGTTGATTAATTCATGAAAACATCATTACTGTTAAGTCTCTGTAGGTGTGAAAAAAAAAAAAAAGGTAGAACAACACCAAATCAAAGCAGCATATACATAGAAAACCAAATAACTGCCGTTCTGGTCTTCTTATCTTTAAGTTAAGGTTAGCATTGAGAATATAATGACACAAAACCTTGGTTCGAGTCCAAACTGATGACCTTAAGAGCAGGCCCCATTAGTGACCACTGTGATTCTCATTGCTTCCGGACTGGAGACAAGCACATTTCATTTCTGCTCTTCTATTGGAAAGCCGTCAGATGTGATTGATTCCATTGGGAGATACACCTTGATAATATTGATCACCTGCTCTGCCTTGGGCAACATTCCTTGCACTAACAGTGAGATGAAATTTGATGAAATTTGCTGCAAACAGCTCAAAGCCAATTTTATTGAAGCTAAGCCCTGTTTGTCTTGTGAAGAACAAGAAGCAGCAGATTTGACAACAAGAACAGTCAAGGGTCTCAGAGGGAAAGGAGGCTGCGTGGATTGCGACATTTTAATATTGATAACGTAGACAAAAAAACATGTTCTCATTTATAGATGAAATTCTTAGTAAAGCTTAAGACTTATTCACACTCCAGATTGTGCACAGAGTCGTCCTCTCTGCCCTGAGCGTGATGTTTTTATAGATGCGAATAAGGGAGTCTATTTATTGTGCAAAGAAAAGGGGTACTGCCGGACATTCATGCAAATGTGACTTATAAATAGCAACGGTTGGCTAAAAGATGATGTTTAATTCAAAGTCAAGTATCACAGGTACAGTCGCTGTGCTGAGCAGACTTGACCGCAGCAGAGCGTATGTTTATATATGTATTCTGCAGGCTGGTTAAAATCCCTGTTAGTGCAGCTCGATGTGGCAGCAGCGGGGAGATAACAATTCATCGGATGTCTGGCTATTCTTAGTTTTTGCCTTCACTTTTATGAGATCTGATGAAATATAGCAGATCATGAAATATAATGAAAAGTCTTGATCTATGAGAAGCAAAAAGCAGAGTAGCTCATGCACAACAGAGCTTGCAAAATGAATTTGGAAGGGGGAAAATGAGGCACTTGAGAAGTGGAGAAGAGCTGATTAATGGTAGGGAACAAGTGTGATTGATTATATGATGAAGTTAATCTTTTATTTCCCTCCCACTCTGCTACCCCGGACCCCCTTTTTCATATTAGAGCCCCCCTTCGCTGACCTCAAATTCAGTGTAAATGTTTGTTTGTGTTTTTTTTTTTATGTATAAAAACACTCACTTTCACAGAAGGATGTGTGATTATCTCCACTTGCTCCTCTCCATATCAAATGCAGTTCACCACGTGCAGTTGATGGATTGGCGCAGAGATGCACAGCTGTGTCTCTTCCTTTTAGCAGAAATTTGTGCTTCTCCCATTATGCCCTGCAAACCAAGGCTGAGCCAGAGAAGACTTGCTGACAATTCTCAGAAGGGCTGAATTAAAAAATGTGAGGCTTAAAACAAAGGTAGTGCTCGAGTAGTATCTTTAAAATACAAACTCTCCTTCTGACTGGAAAACAGAGAACAATTCTTTTGAGAACCACACAGCTCACTATCTGGCAAAGTAAACATTTAAGCATTTGAATTGATCTGTAATCCTCTTATGACCCCGCAGAAATATGTGTTGATTTTATTTTATTGATCCAGAAATGTCTTTCACATTCCAGCTATTAAAACTGTGTTAGCTATTGAGCAGTTACAGTGGGATGTATAATTAGAATTCATATTCATTCATATGTGTGTGTGTGTGTGACTCCAGGTGCTTCTGCATACTGACTATAGGCACAAATCAATCATTAATTATTGCAGCTAACCTTGTGACCAATTTTACCAGGACTTTTTAAGTTGTGTACATACTGAGTCAGTCGTAATCATTCTTGCAGTTCCTTTTGAATAAATATGTAAAATTTTCTTGTGTGTCTTTGCAAAAAGAGCTCTTCTCTTGCCTGGAACCAGGGTGTGTCAGACAGAATGATAAACTGTTTCTCTACAGGCATGAAAAACACTGATTGGTTGGTGTGGAGTTGGAGACTGAGGTTTGTTAGTGAGTCTGGGTCTAGAGAGTACTCGGCTCTGACTGCAGAACGAGCTCACACTCCTCTGACTCCTCTGCCTTGACAGTCTCATGCGGGCCTAAGTTGCACGTCTTCCCCCAGCTCTGATTGATCATGATAACATGTTTTTTCTTGTGCATCTCCTCTGTGCGGTTACATTGTGCTTTATGGCAGTTGCAGTCAGAGACGAATAGTTCGGGCTTTGCATCACAGAGGTGGGGGGGGGGGGGGGGGGGGGGGGGGGGGGGTTTGCCTTGTAAAACCCAGTATTCCTGGAAATGGCCTTAGCGAGGAAGGCTACTTTACTTCAGCAAATAAATATGGCAAAACACAGAGAACAAAGTGGTAACGGGATTTTGGAGGTAAAGAAAAAGAAAATAATAGAAGGCAAGGGGCTTATAAAGCATCACACTGACGAAGTAATGGACCGAAAAAGCTAAATGACAAAAGGGCTGCTGAACTCGGTTGAGGAAACTAAATGACAACAAAACCAAACCAAAAAGAAATTACTGTGACTATTTACACAATGGAAGTATTTGAATGGATTAAACAACACCACTAAAAATGAAAGAACGGAAAAGGGACCAATGTCCTGCAAATTTTTCTGTCGTTTTTTTTTTTTTTTTTTACTTTTTGTGAAGAGTGGAGGTTTTTCTACATTTTTCCTTCAGTAGATTAAAGCCAGTGAGTTGGGTTCTTGCAAGAGAAACGCATCAGTAACTTACATGGCAGCTGATCAACATCTTAGATGTGGTGAGAACTAAACCTGTTCGCCTTCTGTTGAAAGTAGAGTCTCTCCAGCCATTTCTTCATTATTTTCTCTTAGTGTTTTTACTGTTCAAAGATTCAAACATATCCGATATTAATTTCACGTTATTTAATCTAGCTTGGTTAAAAAAAAACAAACATCATAGTTGCAATGTGATATGAGCAAAAAATAAAATGTATTTTAGGAGGTTTGAGTGAATGTGAGCTGTATAGATTGCCTGCTGAGGCCATTGTTTCAAGGGCTACTTATTTGGAAAGTCTGTGCCAGTTATCAAAGTCATTTTCTGAAATGAACAATTGGCTTTTCTTCCTGAATAAAATGTAAATGCTGCATTTACATTGACAGATTGCTCCCGCGGATTGACGTTATTGTCTGTCAGCAGGGTTTGATAGAAATGCAAAGAGACTTTGAATCCCATCCATTTGAACACAAATACATCTCAAAATAGAAAAAAACTAAATGCTTAAAGCATTCAGCAAACTGAATGACAGCATAGATGGGTCAAAAGAGGTGAGAAAAATTGCTACGATAAATAAACTAACAAAAAAAGAAAAGAAAAAGCAGTAATCTCTGCGTTTTACTTTAAGTAGATTTTTTTTTTTTTCTTCTTCTTCTTTTTGGGCATGTTCATCTTTTGAAGTTAAAGTTCTCACTGACAAAGTTGTCTTCAGGCATTTAAAGGCACGGCAGAGAAAGAGAGGGCGAGAGAACAGCACAGTTTCTGACTGCCGGGAACCTCTGCTGAATCACAGAGGCTGTAAAAACTGTTAGTCTGCCGTTTCAAGTCAGCGATGAATGCTCCTGCACTACTTAAAAGCTAAGCCAGGCTATGACAGGTAATCACTATTATGCCCGCGTTTCCATTTGAGTTACTGATCACAACATAAAAGCCCATAGTCCTGATTTGTGTGTGCTATAAAGCCCAGGGAGTGAAATGAGAGAAAAAGTGAAGTGGAACGTGGAAATGGTGTTGAGAAAGGTGGAGAGATTGAGAGATATAAGTGTTAGAGGAGGTGTGATAATGAAAGAATGGAGGTACGGATATATGGAGATGGAAAGGAGGGATGGGGATTGGGGGGGTG
This sequence comes from Remorina albescens, assembly GCA_034769265.1. NCBI lineage: Eukaryota > Metazoa > Chordata > Actinopteri > Carangiformes > Echeneidae > Remorina > Remorina albescens. Next base: position 7,229,266 of record CM068486.1, read on the forward strand.
TCTGAAAACTATTCTCATATAGAGAAGTGGAGATTGGACAGGATGGTGAAAGACTGCAAGAATGACAAGTGTGTGGGCCAATCAATAAGCTCCTGTCAGGCAGATGGCAAATTGGAGAGTGGCATGACACGGAGACAAATTGACACAATCAGATCTATGAAGATGAACATTCTCTGAGCGGCGTGTGTGTGTGTGTGACATACTGAAGACAAATGTTCAAATCTTCCCACACATGCATGAAGGGGGGGGGCAGTGGGCAGGGAGGAAGAGGATGTGAAATATGGATCAGAGAAAGAGGAGACAGACAGCAGCCAAGACTGGAAGGGGGAAATGAGAGACGAACAAGTGAGAAGAGAACAAGTAGTAAAAAGAGAAAGTGCACGTGTGTGTGTGTGTGTGTGTGTGCGCACGTGTCTCTCTGTCTGTGTGTGGTTTAGGACGGCACAGACCATAACCTTAAATCTGTCAGTGCTGGGACCAATATACTCTCTCTCTGCGTCCTTGTGTCACTCACACATTCCCTTTCCATCTCGGTCTCTCACGCATTCCTCTTTGCAATTGCGCATTAATTTTTCAGTGTCAATCTGGCTTTGCCCTTAGCCCTACTATCTTCTCCACTCTCCGCTTCCCTTTTTTTTTTTTTTTTTGCCATTTTTCTCACTTCCCATATTTCTCTTCTTACTCTCAGTATTGCTTTTCATTTGGATTTGTTGTTGTTGTTGTTGTTGTTTGTTGCTGCTGCAGCAGCATGTCTTTGGTTAATATTTGTTTGTGCCTGTGTGTGTGTGTGTGTGTGTGTGTGTGTGTGTTTGAGCTCTTTTACCCATTCAGCTTTAGTTTATTCAGTCAGCACCATTTGTCTCTTTTGTTTGTTTGTGAGAGAGAGATAGATAAATATAATTAGACAAATGAAATAGCACCTTCCCTGTTTTATCTCTCTTTGCGCTCCTTCTGTTGGGCATAATTCATCTCAGGCTCCTTCCTTCTTTTGCCCCTTTTACCCTTCCCTGTCTCCTCTCCCTTGTCTCGTGCCCCCTCCTGTCTTCTCTCTCTCCCCCCTCTGTCTCTCACTCTAACGTATTTTCATTCGGGCTGTGAAAGTTGCTGTTTGAATAGGCATATTTGTCCTGCTTAATAGCATACCTCCTCGCTCACTATGTGATTTAGCTCCTTGGCCTTATCTCGTGCAAACACAACCACTTCTCACGCACACATGCACACACTCTCTCTATTTCTTTCCCTGTTTATTTTTTTTTAAAATTATTTTATTTTATTTTATTTTTTCCTCTGCGTGGCTCTCTCTTTCTGCCCACACGTCTGGCCGTTGCAACTCCCCACGGCTTTATCAAAACAACGTAAAAAGGCGACAAGCATGCATGTTGTATGACTAGATATGATAACTGTAGCATTTTGCCATTACACCAATGTGGCTCACTGTTAACTCTTTATCTAATGAACAGTGGGGAGCTGAATGCCAAGACTCATAAATCTTGTCAGAGCTTCAAAACACCCTGCAGCACCAGCATTTGATCCCTGTGGGTGAGACAAAGACATGGCTCTTGTTCTTTAAAAAGCATATTGCTTGTGTACTGTACTAGCTGGTTGAGCCAACAAGTGGTTTGAAGATTTGCAATATTATTCTGCTAGTTACCAAAGCTTTAGAAAAACTCTTCCTTTTGGGAAATTTTTAAGTTCTTCCATCATGACAACATAAAATTAGTTTGAGTAAGAGAAAAAAAAATTACTGTCGTCTTGAAAACAGAACCAATTTAACATCCCCTCAATTGCACCAGAGCTGCTAAGTGTTTGATACCAGAAGACTGCACTTGTACTGTGTACAACTTTGGTGTGGCTGCCTGCAACTGTGAATATTATTCAATACAAGTTTGTATGTTTTGAAGCAAAGCACATTACAGTGACATCAAAGTGACATTTCTAATGCATAAATGAAAAGAAAAGTAATTATGCAATTCCTTTATAATATGGACTGACATCCTTGCGATAATCTCGTGTGTGGATGTTGTAACTTGCCCATAATTTATCTGCTGGTGTACTGATAGCTATTTTTGACAGTATGTGCTGTTTTTCTTATCTTGAATGTCAGTGATTGTGTAACAGGAAAACTTTCTGTGTCACAAATATCATAGAGGCAAACATGGAGCCATTTTCCAGGAGAGAGTCGCTGCCAAAACCCAATTACAATGTCCTTCCAAACCATCAGTCAGCCATTGAGTGCGTCTGTACGAAGTGGGACAACTAGCCACACTGTTGTTCTTTGAATTGAAAGAACGTACTTCATTTTCTCTCTCTCTCTCTCTCTCTCTCTCTCTCTCTGTCTCTCTCTCTCTCTCTGTGGTTTCATGAACTAAAAAGAAGGAGAACTCATTTTGTGATTCTTTTGTTTGTTTGCCATTTTGCAAACATATCTCGGCAACCTTTGCCAGCTTCATGGTCTCTCTGCTTGTGTTATTCAGTGGATTGACTCTGATTCCTGAAAAGGGATTTGCAAATGTACTAAATACTGATGCAGCAAAATGTTGCAAAAACACAAACAGTTCAAGACACAATGGATGCATCCATACCCAAGGATACATGAATTTCCTCACATTAAACCACTTTCATGCTTTCACACAGACATTCACATTGTTTTAAGGGGAACACACAAATAAACACTCCTTGTCAAGTTCTTATGTAAGGAGATTTTACGTAATCAATGTCCAAGACTGTGACTGTACTGTCAGTCATTGTCCGGCTTGTGGATGTGGAGTGCTTTGTAAGAAGGAATTGTAGCAGCATTGTACTTACACTTAAAAGGCTGCAGGAATCAGGACATTATATTTTTTGTCTGGTTTTGGTTCATAAGAAAATCTGTGAATTAAAAGACATTTTGTCTTTTTTTTAAATGTTAAGAGGAGCTCTTGAACTTGGAGGTTAAATTTTCATCTTCATTCGTTTCTTTCTTCTGACGTGCAGTTGAGAAAAGCTAAAATTTTTCATGTCCTTTCATGTGCTTTATCTGAGTTTTATTTTTGAAGATGATATCTAGAGAAAATAACTAAGAAGATTAATATGCTATCAGTAAAAAGAAAGGCAGCGGGTGTAGGCGACAAATGTAAAATCAGGCATCCGTTCTTCTTAATTTTACGGAGATATCTGGCAAAGTTTATCTTTCATCTGTTGAATTAGCGTTTGGGATTGACAAAAGGCAGATTTTGAGAGTCGTAGTTATACCTCACTGGTTCAGTTTTTGAATTTCAGACCTTCAGATTTATTCCCTTTTGATCTTATCTTTAAAAATCTTGGTCTAGGAACAACTTATTTCAAGCACTTACTAAACATTTACTAAACAGGGAGAGAAAAAACATGGAAACAACAAACAAATGGGGATTATAACCAGTGTTTAAGAAAATCACATAAGAGTTTACTCCAGCTATACCAGAGCGAGCGCAAAAACAGTAAATATGAATGAGTTTTGTAGTTTACCATTTTGGTGGGAACTAGCCATTATCCAGTATCTCTTTCTCTCTCCATATATCTACTGAACCATATGGGGATAATCCATTGAAGTTATTTCGCGTCCTCTTGGTAGTTTGCACCACTGCTCATTTTGGAAAGAATACTGAGAGCTTTGTTTGCAGGTGAGCTCAGCTCAGTCATTCAGTGGCTCAGAGGTTAAATAGGCTTCACAAATGGATCAAAGTATGGGAGTTATGTTGCAGTGTATGAATAAACCACTTGCATGTGAACATGCGCTGGAAAGGGTTTTGATGAGAGCGTTCAGAGGTCAGGGAGAGCGAGATCAAAAAGCTGCTGTTACATGTCATATAATGAGAACGTGTTTGTGGTGCCAACCAGAATGTGTTGTCATGGACATGGACTGCTAATGTGTGCATTTGAGTGTCACTTCCATCAAACAAAAAAAAAGTCGAGGAAAACACTCCAGCAGACTCATCTCTAACTCAGTGATTGCTTATTCATATCCAACGCTCTCCGTTTCGCAGAGCCTCCTATTTGCATGTTTTTGTCACTGTGCTGCAGGTACAGCGTGTGGGTGTCCGTGTCTGGCACCGAGCTGTTTCACTGTATGCCAGCTCACCAGTGTGATTTTTCTTGGGGACATGGCTAGGTCATGTTTGTACTTGTTAGTTTTGGGAAGCTGGCTGTGAGTGTGTGCCAAGGTGTGACTCCGGGTAATTTAGTATGTGTGCCTGTCTGTTGCTTGCTACATGTGTCTGTCTTGCTGTCATTGTCTTCAGCAGGCCATGTCTGTCTCCGTCAGCTTTGAAAACCTGACAGTTTTGTTTGCAATATTTTTGGACATATATGACATTTTTGAGTCCCACAAGACACGATAATAATAATACCAGTGTACGTTAGACATCGTACTGTATACATGCATTGCATCATCGTCTGCTCTAGCGATGGCATATGTAACGTTAACATTTATAGAGTTGTATCTGACTTACTTAAAAATCTGATTAAAATTCATTTTTGTTTCTACACCAAATCAACAAATGAAAGGAAATCAAGGAATTTCCTAGACATCGAACGCTGTCAACTGCTTCTTCGGGCTGAAGAAAAATCAAATGAATTAATCAATGAAGCATCTCACCCATTTTTGAGCAGTTAGACAAGCTGTGGGCAAAGCACAGATATGTTATAAACCTGAAATTTGTCATGTTGACTATCTACACATCCAGAAGACAGAGGGAAACATTAACATTATTATTATCTTTTTTTTTTTTTTTCAAATCATTGTTTGTTTGTGTCTGTCTGTTTTTGGTCACAACAAACTGCTGGAGAAAACACTTTGATTTTTAGCTGCTAAAGGCTTTTTTTTTTTTCTGGTGTTTGCTACCCGACTGGTGGCATAGCTGTGTCTGGGTATGTTGGTCAGGGTGGTGGCAATGGAGGTCTGCAGAAGGGCTGCAGACCTTCAGAGTGAAACAATGAGCTGAGACGCTAAGACATTCAGAGGAACTACAGAGCTTGGTGAATCAGTATTTATAAAATGTGAGAGATTTACAGCTTTTGGTGCAATTTGAAATAACAGTGAACTTGAATAAAGGTCACCGTCAGCTCGAGCATAAACAACAGCAGTCATTTTGATAATCGATCAATGTTTGATCTCCAATAATGGGATCTACAACTTTCCTTTGTCACATAAAATTGCACACTGAATATCTTTTGATTTGTTGCGCTGCAAAATTGGGATCTTTTTGCCATTTCAGGCCAAACAATTCGTAAATGAACAGGAATCAATAATGAAGACAGTTGGTCGGTGCAGCCCCATTTTGAAGTCACTATCCTTTCACGTATCCAGTAAAGGTCAAACATGTGATTGCACCTCATGACACTTGTTGCTTTTGTTTATTTGCAATGGTGAGTGTGAATCTTTGCATATCTGGGGATTTCCATGTGTGTCTGCGCGCTACTTGGAGTCAAGGAAAGTGCATACGTAGTGTGTGTTTTCTCTGTCAGACTGTCGTATGCTCGTATCAATGCCAGAGGTGTTGGGTCTGAGATGGGTTGCTCTTGGGTACGTATGTTTATTTATATTGCTCTGCATTTGTTTCAGAATGTCAGCTGGGATTAACATCACTGCGTTAGTGAGTGCTTAAGCACACCCCGGTTGAGTGTCGTTGTTTGCTTGCGTGGCTTTGGTATGTCAGTGAAAGTCTGTGTCAACATGCCTGTTTGGATTAATGTCTTTTTTGAAATCATGTGTACTGTATGGCAACACTGTTATCTGGCCTTATTTGTTTCAACATGGTGCAAGAGAGGCCTTCTTTCCACGTGTGCATGTAAATTTGCATGTGTGTTTCTGCTTAAGATGCATGCTGGTCCACTGCGCCACTTCCACCTTGGTAAATTAGCAGATTAGAACAAGAGACTCCGTTAGCAGGCTCAGAGCCGGTCTCTAAACTGTCTCTCCATTGTGTCTGTCTGCTTGGCTAATAGGCTTTATGGCTTGTTGGCTTTTTGCATCACAGTGTCCGTGTGTGTTTGAAAGCCTGACAATGTCTCAAATTGTCTAAATGAATATTCAGAAAACAGTCTGGAGATGTTATTCTCCCCATGCAGTTTCTTCATTCAGGAGTAGTCATGGAAAAAGGACTAATAGCACAATAAACTTATTTCTTTTTCACATCTTATCTGCATTACTAAACACAATTGGCTTAATGTCCCTCAACAATTCCCCGGAGTTCCTTTTGTTTGTATTACAAATTTTCAGTTGGCCATGTTATAAGTCCTGTTTTGTTAACTTTGATTGGTGTCATTTAAAAAGTATTTGGAAAGCTTGGGGATAACAGTGAATGGCTGATTGTACAGTAGCGTTTCTGTTTGCGTGTCTACCTGTGGATTCGAGGTCTGAGTGGACGGATAGCTGGGGAGATGGATGAGTGCTTTGCCTCTTCCTGTCTTTGTTGCTGTCTGCATGTCCAAACAGTTTGTGAAATGTGTTGGCAGGCTGTCTGTCTGGCAACTTCCCAGAAGCCTTACCCCTTGGTCCCAGCTTCCTGTGTGAATAGTTAATGAAGGCTGCATGCATGCTAATAGGCCTACTGTAATTACTTCTTCCTTTGCTCTCCCCCCATTTCTCACACCACAGCGACCCATTGCCAGTGTTATTTTTAGATGGCAGTAATGATAACTCTCCCACATCACAAACATCCTCCACAACGCTGATTAGCGGAATCAAACTCTCCCCTGTCTCTCTTACACCCTGCGTTTCCATTCAAACCCTCCTTCACTTGTTCTCCCATTCGGTCACCTTTCTTCTTCTGTGCCGCTCCCCCACTCTTTTTCCATATCACCCGCTCATTCCTCCTCTCTGCCCACTCTTTTCTAATCCTCTCTTTCTCTCTTTCATCTCCTCTCTGGAAAATGGGATATCAACAAACATTCATTCTGCCTTGCTCTCGTTTCTCTTTTGCTTCTGTCACCCCCACCCCCCTCCTTCCTACCTTTATCCTACTTGCCCCTATCCCTCTGTATTTCCCTCTGATGCACTTTCCTCTGCTCTTCACTCCTCACACCTCCATTATCCCTTCGTAATGCTCTGTCTCACTTTCTCACCTCCTTTGTAACTGCCACTTTTTTCTTTTCCTGCAAAAGTTTTAGCGGCTGTGTGAATGTGTCAGCCTGAGCGCTGACATTTTTTCTCTCTCTCTTGTACCACTCCCTCCATCTCTCACGCTCGCCTTTCTTCTATTGTCTGTCTCTCTTATCTCCCCTTCTTCCATTCTTCTTTACCTCCTGTTGTTCCTAACATCACAGGGTGAACCTGAATATCTAACTGGGCTTTATTAGTATGACATTCATGGCTGAAAAGCCCTTTATCCGAGTCTGCCCCCTCCTACCTCCGCCTCTCACTTCCTCTCTGTAGATGTCCTCTTTTGCCCGTACACACAAAACATCAACCACACACACTGACAAAGTGATAGGCAGCAAAACACACACACATCTCTCTTTTCCAATCTAATGATTTTCAGACCCTCTAATCTGCTTCTTCTTTTTTTCTTCTACCAACTTATCACAGCACTCACTTCACTCCTTTGCTCGCTCTCCATCCCTTTCTTTCACTTCATTCATGCGGGCATTCATCCCACTTTTAAAACCTGTCCGTCTATAATGGCGGCCTTTTACCCCCTCTTTCTTTTCCGTCTTTTTCTCCCAGCTAGTGCTCAGGTTTAGTTAGGGTTTGAGTTAAAATAAAGTCGGCCCTGTGTAAAAGTAAAAGATTCAAAGGGAGGGAAGGGAGGGGGCAGTATGGCAGAGTATCATGTTCTTTATTATCTCTGTTACTCTGTGTTACTCCCTGTTTCTCAGTTGCGTCTCTTTTCTCCGCACCAGTTCCATCTTTTTCCTCGCGTTATCCAGGCCTCCAGAGGGATCTGCTTTCGAGCTGCATGAAAATCAATCACTCCCTCCATCCTGTCCACCCCTCTTTCATCTTGTTGTAGTATTCGGCGGGGAAGGGGGGGGTTTAGTCTCTGTGTGTGTGTGGGGGGGGGGGGGGGTAGATCTTTTAGCCCTTGACTTCAGTGCTCTCCCTTGTTCTTTTTGGGAGGCTCAATTCCATCCACTTTAAAAACAAATCACTTGGTATTTGCTCAAGGTAGAGAGGGGAGATAAAACAAAGCAACCCCAGTTTGGCCTCCACCACACGCCGTTGCAAACTCTTGGCTCCATGATCTGCATAGTGATTGGAGTGTGAGAGGGCGGGGATTCTAATTCGGGTTGTCAATGTTTTTGAGGTGTATCCTTTTTAATTCTAACAGTGGCTGCCGTTTCTGCCGGGCCTGTAATCCAATCGGTTGTCCTGTTTAAAAGACTAAATTAACCCCTGTCTAACCTCCAGCTTTCCACTGTCTGTTTCAGTCTGTCTTATTCCCTCCAGCAGTGGAGGGGAGGGAGAGAGAGGATAAGAGAGAGAAGCAGAAAAACACACCAAGGATTTCAAACCATATGTTGCCTAGTGGTTTAACTCCAAGTGTTAATGTGTGTGTGTGTGTGTGTGTGTGCGTGTGTGAGAACTAGTCTAAGCTCCAGACTTCGAGTTTGAGGACATCTCAGGCGAGTGAGGAAAGTTTAATGCAGAAGCAAACATATAAAATGTATCCAGAACTCCTTGTTTTCTCTCTTATTTTCATGCAAGTAGCTTAGATTTTCGTTTCCTGTGGACAAAGAGTGGTTGAAGCTCCAAACCTGTGATTCAGGGACGACCTGCTGTGCCTATGTCAGTGCCACATCAGAAAGTCTGCTCACATCTTTTGCAAAAGGTAGGAGGTGGAAATCTGACAGATATCTTCACACAAAACTATTGAAAACATCCAACACAATAAATGTCATGTGTGAACACAAACACGCACTCGATACAGATAATCGTGAAAGTCCATTGCTTTGCCGACCCCTCCATCCAGCGCCCCCGCCTCACGTACTTTCTTCTATAACAGCCAGTAGAGGACCAACAGACCTACCACAGCCAGAGATGGAGCCATGGGGCTTTAAGCTTGTCCATCCACCTACTGTTCACTTGGGGGCGGTGAAGTGATCCAATTTTGGTGGTTAATGGTCAAACATCAAGGACATTGAGATCTCACAAAACACATTTTTGGTCATCACTCAAGAATTAATTATGACACAGTTGAAATGCGGATGAATGGATAAGTGATGACATTTCACCAGAAGTCAAAGGTGAACTTCTCTGTCACATCATTATGCTCAGCAAACTTTTCAGGCCATTATTCAACACTGTTACTCACACACAGAAGGGGAGATTGTGACCGTATTTCCTGGAACTTGATTAGTTGGCAGAGACGCACAACTGCGAGGCTGTAATTCTAGTATACCAATGGACTGTCGAAAAAAAAAAAAAAGGGGGGTCTTTTCTCTTTTAAGTCTTTTGAAGGAGAACAACACAAAGTATGATTAATGCCCCAGATCTCTATGGCCTGCCACTCATCTCTGCTTGAATCTGGCAGCTTGAAGCCACATTATTCTCAACTAGTATGTCAATCTTCCAGTTGCATTGTGGGGAATGTAGGGACCTGGTTTTGCATGCAAGAGTAAAGATATAATATTAAAGACAAATTTGATGGTTGAGGGAAAAAACACAGTTAAAATGTGTCTGAAAATGATACAGGAGATGGATGTTACATAAGTGGTGTACGCATTTACTGTAAGATGGGAACTATAATAGGAGAAATGGCTGAAGGGCAGGCTTGCTGTTTACTGGAAGACCAAAAACACAGACCTGATGGGTCAGGTTTAGAGAGTTATTCAACCACCAGAGGTATGTCCCATGATTAGATGACAAGATGTTTTTTTCTGTGTTACTTCCTCTTGCAAACACACACATGCAGTCTGGGACACAAAAGTACTTTTTTTTTTTTTTTAATGAAAGCGGAGGCAAAATAGAATACCCTATACACTCCCATAAAGGTTTGAAGCGATGGAAGATTTATTTGTAAGACTGAGTGCCAAACCCCCTGGAGCTTTCATCATATTAAAATTCTATAATATGTTTTGTTGTATATGCCAATTCCTCCCCTCACACACACACAGGCACACACATTCACCTGCACTGCTCACTTTGTTATTCTGAGAATGCAGCGCAATATGTATTTTCTTTTTTTGCTTGTAGCCTCTTTCCATCTACAGGACCTTCTCTCCTTCCTGTATCCTCTTCTCTTCCTCCTCCTCCCTTTTCCCTCTTTGTACCCCTCCCTATGCTGTCTTTTTTTTTTTTTTTTTTTTTTTGTCGTCATTTCCCAGCAGTCATGTAAAGTGTCCAGTGGGAATTCAGTGCTTTCATTAAAGTCATTAGTAATCAGCCATTTTCCCTCCTTTCCTTTGTCATTTTCTCTTTCCTTTTTAAGCCCTCGCTCCCTCTCTCCTCTCCGCCTGCCTCTGCTTACTTGCATGCTGTTGGTGTCCTTCACACACTGTAAGAAAAATACAGGAGATTCATATATTTATTTCCTCCTCTGTTTTTCTGGTTTTCCCTGACACTTGCTTGAGTTTCTCTTTCTCATCTCTATTCTCGTTTCAATCTCTTTCCATCACTCTCATCTGTTTGGCAGCCCCGCTTTTCCCCTTCATTTTCCATTTCTCTGGTGCTTCTGTCTCTTTTTCCTTGTCTCTCTCTACCCCCCCTCTACTTCACATTATAATCTTTCCATCGTTCCTACCTTTTACTCCTGGTGCACAGTTTGCCTTCATAACATGGGATGTTCATGTAAATCCTTTGCTATTCTCCACAATGCCTCTGTTTTCCATCTGTTATCCATACCCCCTTTGATCTCGCTGTGAATTACCTCTCTCTGGCTCTCTTTCTTCTCATTTTCACCCCCTCATACTTGCTACTTTGATTTTAGCTCTTTGCTGTGTTGTGCTTTGCCCCATCCCTCGTCTGCACTTCCTCCTCCCTTTCAACTAACTTTGTTTCTTGCAGTCTTTTAAATTTGTCTCTTCTTCCCCACAGTTTCTTTTCCTCTTTTAATCCCTCGCTCTTCTCTCTGTCATTCTTTCAGTTTCTCCAGGCTTCCTCTACACTTTCCCCTTCATCTTCCTGCTAACCATGCCTCCCTCCCTAAAATCTATTTTTAAAAAAACCTTCTGCATGTTAGAATAGTTCAGTTTTTTCTCGTCTCTCTCTCCTTCTTCCTCTCTACGCCCTCCACCCCACCTCCACCCACCAACAGTATAACAGTATGTTTACTGTATATACTTCATCATACATCATGCCCTTGGTTTTGTCCCAGATCTGAATGGGGCCCCTGGGGGACCACACCTCCTAACAGTCTAATAAATTCAGGGCCCAACATCAATATTTCAAACTCTGCCTTGTTCCTGTTTACTTAATAACGGGGCTAATTCAAATGGCTCGATTGATTAAAAATTTATTTTATTTGTTAGATGTTTGCCTTTTATTTATTCCTACTGCTGCCTACATAACAGCCAGAATGTGTGTTTGTGTGTTTGCGGGGTTGTTTGTGGGGCATGGAGAATGTTCTTCATAAGGGGAGGGTAGCTTTGTGATTTTGTTGTTGTTGTTGTTGTTGTTGTTGTTTTTTACGATCTCCTCTGAGTGGGTGATTTATTGTGTGGCGCATGCACACGTTTGTACATGTGTGTTTCTCTAAGTGTTTGCATGGCCTAATTTTCACATTGTTTAGATTTTCCCATCTTTCCTCTAGAGGCCTCACTATCACAGCAGAACAACTTTCTTTATCACAGAGAGAGAACACAGAAACTATACGGCTCTAATGCATTCAGACCTCCTTTAATTCATCTTTTCTTGACTTGTCATTTAATCGAATGATTGCTGCTGTCTCTGCAGCGCCTTCCCTCCACATCTTGTCTCCTTTAACCTGCCTTTTTTCCTGTTAAACAAACCTCTGTTTATTCCCCACATCTATTTTGGTGTGTTTGTCTCCTTGGTCAGCCCTGGTCTACAGGACATCAGTCACAACGGCTGACTTTCTTTGTCTTTGTCTCAAAGCTTTTTCTTTTTTTTTTTTTTTCAGAGTGTATTTTATTTTTTGTTTGCCAGCCAGGACAACAGGAGTATGTGTGGCAAATGCGCACATATGCTTGGCCCACAGATCCCAAGTGACAGCTGATTAGAAGCCTCCCGCATCCACGCGTGTCCTCATTTAAGTCCTGTGTTCGTCATCTCCCCAGTTATTACCCCTTTTCCGACTCTCAGCATGCGTCACCTCTCTGATCCTCCTTTTTGTGCCGTTTACACCCTCCGTTTCATTCGCTCCTCTCTATTCTCTACCTTTTCCAGATGTCGGAGGAAGAAATCTCTCCCTCATTTGATTTTTCATGCCCCCCCTTACCTCCTCCCTCATCTAATCTTGTCACAAGGCCCTGGCAAGTGAAGAAGAGAAAAAAGAGAGCGTGTGGAAAATGGAAAATGGGGTCTTTATTCATGTAGTTCTCCCTTTTCTTCTTTTTGTGTGCCGTTTTTTCGCCAGAAGGGCAAGTTTGTTGCACAAACTGAGAGGGGCAGAAAGAAAGGGGGGAAAAAAAAAAAAACACAGCGGAGAAGTGAGAGATGGTACAGAGCAGCAGGGAACAGGGAAGAAGAAAGAGTCAGAAAATGATTCTTTTTTGAAGGGTTGTCAGGCCGTGCCGAGTCAGAAGAGAAAGGGACATGAAGAGAGGGGAAGAATGCGGAGGTGTCAAATCTGTTTATCTTCCTAAAGAAAGTGACAATCATTTACCAGCTAACAATCCATTCTGGCTGCTGCACTTCACTCTCCAACTCGCTAGCCTCTGCTTCTTATTCTGTCTCTATCTCCCACCTCTTCCCCAGAGCGTGCTTTCACAAGCAGCCTTGAAATTTTACTGTAACTCTCCATCATCTTTTTTCTGTTTTCCTCATTTTCCTTTTTCATTTCCCTGCATTTCCTTTCTCAATCAAATCTACATGGGGCTTTTTCAGCCCCTCCCTCTCGTTCTTCTTTTCTCTCAAACATTCTATCGTATTTTCTTCGACCACTGTCACAGCATTTTAACTTGACATTTCAAAACCAGAGCGCTCTTCCCTCTCTCCCCAGCAAAATGTCTCAATTGTGCACATGCTATTGGGCTTATTCATACGATTGAGTGTGTGTGTGTTACACTGCCATTATTCAGGAATGTGTGTGTAGGTCTTCCATTTCATGAAGTATTTGGGTGCCCTGAGGCGTTGCTTAGAATCACACCATTCATATTGTCTGTTGTCAACTTTGACAACAATCACTTTTTACGTGCGTACGTGTGTGTGTGTGTGTGTGTGTGTGTATCCGTGTGTGTTTTCAGATCTCTCGTGTGCGGACAGGGATGAATAATTGATTATGCTGGAAGTATAGACGCCATTGTCTCAGACATGATGTGTGATGGATGCTTCACTGGGGGCCACATATGTGTGTCTATGTCTGTGTGTGTGTGTGTGTGTGTGTGTATGCGTACGTGTTCCCTCTCAAAGAGTAATTATCACTGGAAGGTGCTGGCCTATTGGCAAATGCCAAATGTTTTGTTCTGCTCTGCTCCAGGTTAATTGGCTGATTGAAGTACAAGACTCCTGCTAATACTTTATTGTTCTGTAATGTGTGAGTGTGAATGTGGATGTGAGTGACTTCCTGTGGTTATACCATGTTAGAAAAAGAAAAGACATGATGTTCATACTAGTAAAAGCTTTGCCACAGGGCATAATAAGGAAACATCCTGTGTGTGCAGATGCACTGGATACTCTTAGAGGATAATTCCTCTTTGTTACAACTTTAATGTTTTAAGTTTTTAACAGTTAAAGCTGTTAATGGACACAACAGCGATACCAAGGCTCTCTTGGGGCAAAGTGGCATTGCTAAGTCTGATGGTGTGAAAAACAGGCATTCAGATTGTAAATTGGAAACAAGTTGGAAAACAAGCTGTGACTTTATATTGACCGTTTTATCTAAATGTATCTAAAATGTACAAAAAAAGTTGTTTAGAATCTATCATTGCACAGGACATCTATGTGCTCAAAGCCATGGTGTGTACTATAAGCCCAATTGGAAGACTGCTTTGTAGCTTTGACTACATCATTTTAATATAATTATTGTTCATCTCTGATACTCCTCCAAATAAGTGGCTGAAATAATCTGACCGCTTGTGTCTCCTCACCTGTCAGACATCTTTTTTTTTCTCCATATTCCAACAGTTATCTAAACCACTGGAAACGATGATCAAATCCATTAGAGACACAATGCAAACATGACAGACTGACATACTTGGCTCTGACACCCCTTTGTTAAAGTGTACCACAGTGTACATTAGCATTGGAAACACAACAGGCAAGAATGTTATGAGGCTGAAATGTCACTTGTGCATGAAAATATTTGTAGATATGTGTATATGTCTGTGCGCATGTGCGTGTGTGTATGTGTAAGAATTGTCAAGAAAAACCAGAGACAAAGTATGCCCTTTCAAGTGTATATGGTGGTGTGTGCATAAGCCCTCGGATCAGAGCGCTTGTTAAATGAAAGTGGTAATGCTATAGCTTTGTGAGAGCAACGAGGGGCCGAACCCAGCATTAGTCTCACTGATCTCCATTTGTTCCACTCGCGTACAGAAAGTCGGACAGAATGGGAGAGAGTGAGAAAAAGGAGGGAAATAAAGAGACAGAGAGAGTGTGATGAATTACATAACCATTTGGGAGCTGGGATGGGGCAGAAAGGTTGGAAGGGGGAGAGAGAACGGATGGAAGGAGGCAGACAATAAAAAAAAAAGAAAGAAAGCGGACAGAGACAAAGTGTGCCGACTAAGCCAGCTAAATTTAAAAGTAGAGTTTATTCCCCCAAAAAAAGCATGCATACATACACCGTTTTCATGATTAAATGCTTTTTTTTCCCTCTCCACACCAAGGCTCGACTTATTTTTCCACATAAACGTCGGTACAGCTTCAATGTAGGCAGTAAAGGAACATGCATTATATATTGTGGCATCTCATAGAGGAGCCGATGTGGTCAATTCCCAAATGTCAACACTATGTAGGAATCTGAGCATCGTGCCGTGTGATCGGTCTCTTTAAATCCAGTCATGTTGTGGGTTTGAAATGGGAAAAGAATGCATAAAACACACAAAAATTACAGCCCCACAAATGTCCTGTACATATGTTAATTAGTGTACAACTAGAAGGTAGCATGTTCCAAAATCACATTTTATTCGTCAGGAACCCCAATGTCACTGTGGACAGATGGCACAAAAAAAAAAAAAGGAAAAAGTAAAAGCTGCATTTTCAGCAGCTGGCTTTGTGTGCACTTAGTTTAAAAAGGGGGAACGAGTAATTTTGGAAGAGAGAAAATGATGAGTGGGGGAAAAAAAAATACAGAGAAGGGAGCAGAGAACTTTTGAGATTTCTGCCGTCATTCTCCCTCTTTCTTCTCTCTTTCTCTACCATTGCAGTCCTTTGATCTGAGCTCATGCCAAATTTAGGGATGTGGTTTAGCCCTAACCTTTCGTCATCTTTCTCTCTCTCTCGCCCTGTGTCTCCTTTCTCTCTCTCTACCGTACATAGGCAGATGCACACACAGCTCCAATCCATGCATTCACATGGCTTCATGCACTTATAATTTGGGTTATGCGTGAGGGGGTGCATGTCGATGACAGCTAGAGGACACCGTGAAAAAGCTGCCATCCAGTCATCCGGGTGAGACAAGCTCATAAACCCAAAACCCCTGACTTCCAAACCAGCACCATATCCCATTATACCCAAGTCTCAGAAGTCCAACACTGATGCCTTGGGCCTTTTTTCAGATGTAATTATCATACACACAAAAAAGAGAAGACTCTTCAGATGTAAAAAGGGAAGAGATAGTAAGGAGAAGGTGGTAAGAAGAAAAAGGATTTTTATGTACCTTCTCTCTGATGGCCTTGAACCTCAAGTTAGCTGTTGCTGAATTGTTAATATTTGAAATATCTTTATGGTGAAATATTTGAGTCATCTTTTTGCTCAAGGAGAGAAAAAACATCAAGAACATCGATCTGAGTGCTCTGTATACATGCTATAAAATGAGTTTCTTTTGCTCAACAAGGGAGTGTCAGTGTTGGTGGCATCATCTTCATCTGCACAACTCATGTGAAAAATATCCCAAATAATTTTTATTCGGATTGCTTCAAATATGCCAGGGTGTTCATGTTTTTATTTATTATGTTTTATGTTCAACCACTGATGTCCACATTGAAATTTTGGAACTAAACACAAATATATGAGAATATAGAAGTGGCTGTCTTAAAAGATATAGGGAGTTATCTCAAATGCTTGGTAGGCTACCAGTGGATTGAAAACAGCTTCAGTTTAAATGAGTGTTAAACCTTTTTTGTGTGTGTATTTTTTTTTAAAGAAAATGAATGTCTCTATTAGTCAAGGCATGATAAATAAAAGAAAGTTTGAAGTCATAAATGTAAATGTTTCATATATGTCCATTCAGCAGTAAACAATAGAAAAGACAAAGGTACTTCGCTGGGTTCAAACCACGGTCATGATTATATGATATTGGTGGACCAGCAGACCACCAGAACATCCTGTAAAAAAATTTAGGAAAGAAATTCATTCCAAATTCACTTTACAAAGCCCGATTTTAACATTTGTTATATTAAAGATAAATAGAATAAAAGCTGAGTGAAAAATATTGGGCATAAATAAATTTAGACTGAAAGTTTGAAAAGCTACAGCATATCTGCTGATGAATTAGGTTTGAGGATTTGCCAGGAGGGCCAAAAATATTGTTCTATAATTAATATAAATAACATGAGGAGGTTAAACTGTTACAGTACAAAGGTTTACACAATATCTAGTAAAGACTGGTTTTCGAAAGCTGTCAAAAACCAAAAGATGTTGCCAGAATTGCAGTTTCGAGTATTTAGGACAGAAAAGTAAATCCCCCAGGGTTAGGACTGTTTATAAATTGTTCCAGGAGGAGTATTTAAGCTTGTTTTTTGTTTTTTTTTCTTTTGCCCAAATCCATCCTAATTCAGGGAGATATAAATATCTGCCAGATCTGGGGAATCAAACCAGCGACCTTCCAGGCATTCACCAGGCAGCATCTCAAGAGACGATCTCACAGTTGCAGAGCCAGAGTCGAGTAGATACTAATCCTGTCCTAATCCCGCTGTGACCTTTAAAATCTTCACAGTGAAGTAGACAAGGGTGCGTCGAAGGAACCTGGTCCGAAAAAGCTCACTGAAGAAAAGTTATGGACTGGCTGGCTGTAATGGGCTGATATGGTGTTTATGTTGCACCTGTGTAACCACATAACATCTACCCTGACCTTGCTTCTGGCAGGCTTCCAATTTAAATCAGTGGCCCACAGTGAGAATGTGCGAGGCGAGGAAGAGGGAGCATCGTTGATTGTGAGCCCAGTTTTCAGAATGAGGTTGTGGTCGTCGGTGGTGTACAGTCTGAGCCTGAGGGGGGGAAAAAATTAGCTGTGGTCACAGGGTGTACAGAGAGGATTTGTGTATGTGTGTCAGGAGTGTATTGTGGTCCTGGATGAGCATTCGGGTCGTGTTCAATTTACTGATCTGTGTGCGTGTCTTGTTTGTGTGCAGTAGGTGCTGCTAGGTTGCGTGATGTGGTATCGCAACCTGAGGGTTTAAGCGACAGTTGAATTATGAATGAACAAGTAGGCTCCATGTGTTTGGGGACCTCGGTGCACATTTTTAATACACGGGTATTGGCATATACCTGCAAACCTCATGGGTGTCATGCGTGTCGTGTGTGCACATTTGTTTTCTTACACTGTGACAGGTAAGAGAGGTCAGGACATGAGAGAGCGAGGGAAGGAGAGAAAAAGAGAGAGAGAGAGATGGAGGCAGCGGGGGAGTGCCGCGAGAAGGTTTATGTCTGCCAGCACTTTCTAATGAGACCTGGCACCTGCCCTGCAGCAAGGAGGGAGGGAGAGAGGGAAAGAAATAGGACAGGAGGAGGAACGAAAGGGAAGACGAGAAGGAACAAATAAAAGTTCTATCCATACCATTTCTGATACCTCTGCTTTGTTTTTATGTGCTTACATTTACTCGTGAGAATCATTTTTTTTTTATCATCACTCTTATCAGCCATCTACGAGAGAAGATAGGCAGTGAAAGCGAAAAGAAGAAAAAGGAGAAGTCAGCAGCGCAGTTGAAAATAAAGAAAAATGGCTTAAGGTTAAACGTTGATTGAGGGTTTGAAAAAACAGATGAAGAGAGGAGAGTTTAATAGGAGAGATGGAGAGAGAGAAAGAGATTGATCAATGGCAGAATGAGGAGAGAGATATAAAAACATTAAAATAAAGATGTAAGCGAGTGATCTCTTTGAGGCGCAAACAGAGCGAAGGCAATGAGATAACCTGGGAAGGGAGAAAAAAAACCCCCAAGAAGTAAGGATGGAAAAGGAAAAAAATGAAGAGATATGGGATTGAAGGATGAAAGTGAGTCGAGTGATGGCAGAAGTCGAGGAGTGCAAGACTGAGGAAGGAGGAGACGAAAGATAGGAGAGTGAGAATCAGTTCAAAGTCTTGGTGTGAAAATGTCTTAATTCCTCACAAGGCCTGTTCAATGCTACTTTCTTGTGTAGGTCAAGTGATGTTGACCCAAATCCTAAGTATCTTCTAGCACCTCTGGACCCATCACACAAAGTCACTCATTAACAAGCCCACTGAGCGCTCGGGGGCCAGTGAGAGCGATCGGACGCCCTCAGCTAAGCATTCACATACTTGGCATTTTGTAGCTCTGAAGCACTGTACTTGCAAGTTAGTCTGGGAAGAAAAAAAAATGAGGATGCTTTTGGAAAGATGATACAGTTGGCAGCATTAGTGCAAATCTCCAGGCTGATGAGCGAAGTCTTTCAAGACAGAAGGGTCAAACGCCAGTTTAGACATCGACTGTTGGTACAATTGTGTTTCTTCAGCTGCTGAGTCAGGGCTTCTGCAGCAGCCCCGTAGTAGCACAGATACTTTTCAGAGACGTTTTGTGTTATCTTGTGAACAAAGGCGCCGTTAAGTGTGAACTGGAGAAGCGCTGACTGCGAGCCCGATAAAGAATCTCGGAGTGGCTAACGTGTATTTTGTCCTTTAAACCAGACTGCTATAAAAATGCCCAGCTTAGATAATGACAGGTGGAAAGTTAGGCTACATTACATCCTGTATATTGTGGAAAAGTAGAAAAATATCACAGCGTAATGAAGGGGATAATTATAGTAATGATATTGTGTCTTTGTGCCCATGAAGCTATTTACCTGACTGCGTGCTAACACCAGCTTACCTTAATGCAGACAGAATTACAGCAAACACTTAAAAAGCCATGCAAATGAGGATAATTTGTAACCACTTGTTACATGATGATGTAAATGCAAGCAACCATGCAGGTTGTATTTGTATAATTGGAATACAATGGTATTATTTTTATAAGCGCATACAGAAGGCAGCCTTTAATATCCATCCATTGAAAGAGGGTGAAGTCGTGTACGCTCATCTTTTTTTAGTGACAGAGGCCCATAACCCACCTCCTGCTTTCCTGTGCTCTCCATTAATTACCGTTTCCATTCTCTCCCTCTGCCTCCCACCTTTCGTCACTCCATCAAGAGGTAAAAATACCACACCATAAGACCTCCTCACTCGGACTAACCCCTCCCCTCTGCACCTTCGGGCCATCGCTTCCATCATACTTACCTCTCGGCTCATTTCCTCCACACTCCACTCACATCTGCCCACCTCACTCCCACAACGGCGCCACGTTCCTTTTGCGTTTTTGTCCCGTTATCTTTCTATCTATCAACCCCTCCGGAATAGCTCTCTCTCCATCTCTTTCCTCGCTATTACTCTATTGGTTTATCCACCAGCCTCCCTCATCTCTCGCTCTCCCTTTATCCACTCGTCGCTTTTTCTGGAGCACAGCCTCTTCTTTCTCTTTTTGTTGGTAAAATGGAAGATAAAGATCTTTAATTAATCAGTCCACATACTGCTGGAGACAATGTCGCTTTGCTGAAAGAAAAAATTGACCTTTCCACCTTTTCTATAATTCATCACCAGTTTAAGAATACAAGAATAATATTTCTCCATATTTGGTGAGTTCAGTGTGGGTCTAACCTTTGGTCACCTTTAGTGAGCGTTCGCAGAAGAACTAAGGTGAAAAATTACTCAAATTATGAATCTCACTTAAAACAAACTTCTTCTGTGACACCCTGCTTTGAACTTTTCTTCTTATTTGCAGTTTTTATTGAGCTGTGAAGTTTAATGATAACTTCTCAGCTTTGGCAGCTGTTATTAAGTCGTTTCATTTAAAGATTTGACAAAGAGGACATTTCTAGACTGCCACTCCACTTTTCTGATCAGATGCTTGAAGATTCAAAGATGAAGAAAAGTTTTGCATGCTTGTGATTTCACTTTATGGTTAGTGTCAGATGACTCGATGATGACGTTAACGTAGACCCATGAACAGCAGCTGTGCATCACAAATACATAACGTATTGATAAAACTGAGTTGGCACCATGAAAAATATGTTGAATTGCCTTTTAGTTACTGCTGTTTGTAGTGGACTAATGAATCACCAGACTATCCCTACTATATTACTTCAATCCAGAGGAAAACTTGCGATTGGTAGATTTAAGGACATCTGTCCATCAATTTATCCATCCCCATCTCTAGGATTTACCCATAGAGGTCTACAATCCCAGCTGACTTCTCCCAAAGGTGGGGGACCCTGGAAACCCTGGAAAGGTTCCCAGTCTATCACAGGGTTGGCATAGAGGGACAGACAACTGGTCACGGTCAACAGGTCAAGTCCCAATGAACCAAACAAACATGTGTTTGAACTGTGGGAGAAAACTGGAGTGTCTGAAGGAAACCCACCGTCGCAGGCACAGAGAAAAAGACCGAAACTCCACACAGAAAGTCTGAGAAGCTTCTCACTGTGATAAAGGCAACAGCGCTAATCACTGCACCACCGTGCCACTCTTAAGGACATTTACTGGCACCAAATAATTGAACACCAGCTTGCACATCACTGTCACCTGAAGCAGGGAGGCTCTTTTCACAGTGTGAAAACCTCTTCTTTATACAAAACTAACTGAAGAGAGGAATTCATGGATGTCTGGAAAGCTTCCTGCCTGGCATGGGTTGCCTTTCACTGTATTGCACCAGACAAAAAAAAAATCATGCTTGAGTTTTGCCTGTTTTCAGCAAATTTGTGCTCTGCACCCAGAACAAAATAGCATGTCTGTATTTCTCTGTTGGCCCCCTTCCATCAGATTATACTTGGATGTTTTGATTTTTGGCAAACTAAGTGCACTTTGAATAAGAGCGTTCATCAGATGCCTAAAATGTAAATGTGCCTTTCTGTGTGTGTCTCTCTCTCGCTCTGATTTACAGCTAACACACAGCACCATATTGTTCCTTTTCCTTGCCTGCTGGCGTCATAGTTTTTAGCCCTTTCCCTTCTGTGCAATCTCTTGCCTAGTGAGAATGGAGCTGTAAACACACACACACACACACACACACACACACACATGTTCACACAGATATTTGCGCATTACACCATCACACATACAGTCTTACTGTGAGCCATGATTGTCTTCTGCAGACAATAAGAACGAAGTGGGACCTCTTGCAGCATCTCTGTATCGCACAGTGCTGCTCTGTAATCCCTCATCTCTGCCTCTCCTCATCTACACCTGCTTCTCCTCACTGCTACTTGCTGCTACTGCTCCTGTATTGTTCTGCTCCCTTCCTTACACTTGATTTCTTTGTTTGTACTCCTTTTTTTTTTTTCGCTGGTATGTTTTTCTTGTTATTCCCCCCCGCCCCCACCCACCCTCTTTCTTCCTCTCTTTGCTGCTACTTGCTGTTTCGCTTTTGTTGCTTCTTGTTTGTTTGTTTGTTTTAACCCTTTCATTAATCAGTCCCTTTCACAAGATTGACCCTTGGCTGTGTGTTTACCTTTCCAATGAAAATAAATGAATAAAAATTGTCTTAATTACTCTTCCTTTACTGGCAAGCATGGAAAATGACTTCATGTGACAAAGACATATTTTACTTGCAACTAAAAGCCAAGATGCTCGGGCTATACTGTATGCCTAAATGGATAAACAATTAAGTAGTGTAATTAAAAGACACTGCAAAGTCAGGAAGATGGTCATGCACAATTTAGCACAGTTCAGCATGCTACAGAACCCAAGTCTGCTGTCTGCTGTGTGAATGACATGGATCTAAAAAATGTTCTTCTGTATATTGATAGTTGGGCAGCACAGTGGCGTAGTGGTTAGCGCTGTTGCCCCCCCAACAAGAAGGTTATGGGTTCAGTTCCCAGGCCTGGGGGCTTTCTGTGCGGAGTTTGCATGTTCTCCCCCTGTCTGTGTGGGTTTCCTCCCACAGTCCAAAGACATAATTTTTGGGTTAACTGGTGACTCTAAATTGTCCATACATCTGAGTGTGAGTGTGAGTGGTTGTTCGTCTCTGTCTGTCTCTGTGTGTTGGCCCTGTGATGGACTGTTGACCTGTCCAGGGTGGACCCCGCCCTCGCCCAATGTGAGCTGGGATTGGCTCCAGTAACCCCCCACGACCCGGAAACGGATAAGCGGTTGAAGATGAATGAATGAAAAAAATGAATATTGACAGTTGTCGTAGAGAAGCTCATCACTCACAAAACACGAAATTTCAATTAGTCTTATCATTTACACAAAGTCTCCAAAGTTGCAGTAATTTTTCTGATAATTTAATCATCACTTAAAAACTGATGCAGGTACTCTGCTGATGAAGTTGATATTATATGTTTGAAAGCACAGAACAGCAGCTAAATGGTCCACAGAGTTGTGTCTGTATGTTATTGTGCTGATGTTGTGCGGTGAAATGGCCAACCGCAATGTCACTATTATGCCTCACTTCCTGTAGAATTGTGTATGCACTTAGGGTTGTAGAAAAAAAAAAGGCCTCCTTGATCTGCACCTGTGCATCTTTTTAAACTGACCCAATGACTTCCGCAGTAACATATCCCTCTGTGGGAATTAGGTGACATTGTGTGACAAGGTCAGCTGGTTTTTGTGTGTTTTTTTGACCAGCACAGTGAGCTTTATCAGCTCTGTATCTCTTCTCTTTCTGAAGCTAAGCTTTGATTATTGCGGCCTTTTTTATTCTTGCCTTTGTTAGTTACAAAAGTAAATACATTTTATATTCACATGCAAATGTTACAGGCTTCCACATGGATAATCTAATCAGTGAGAATAAGAACATATAGAATGACCTAATTTTAACATGCATTTAAATTGCATCCAAACTGAATCGGGGGGGACAACAACAACAACAACAAAAAAAAAAACCCATTCCCATTTTCACTTCTTTTCTCTAAGACATTATCAGTCTGATACTGGAAGAGAAATATGAGATAAATATGGACCTAGATGGCCTCAGTGGTTGGTTTTGACATGTTTAGACATTTGGCTGATTGTCAGAGTCATAACATTGGATGTGTTTAACAGTAGAACTATCTTTGATCGCTTCACCTAGCTCGTGATCCACTTACCTGACAGGAAAGAATTAACCGTCTGACCCTCTAAGAAAGATTGCTCAGAATTTCCCTCATAGTATGACATTGAAATACCCACTGAGTGCTAAAAAAGACAGCCGTGGCAGAAGAGGTTTTTTTCTTCCTCCAAACCTTGAACCATTGTCAATTAATGCACTCCTGTCTCTACCACAATAAATGGCTTTTCAAATGTAAGCATTTTTGAAAGTGCTATTTCACCAACAGCTGAGCAAAATATATCGGTTGCCACAGTATGAAACAATGATTGTCAGAGTGGAGGCGTAGCGTATATTAAAAAGTGTGGACGTCATTTTTAATGCATCAATCTGTGATTAATTATCCCTTCTGAGATTGTGACTTGTTGGAACAGATTTGGCAGACTGCGACACCTACACCTCCTCCCCAATCCGTGCTGCACTGGGCTTCTGAATAATAGGGGAAGAGAACAAAATAAATGAGCTTACATCTACACACGGGCAGGAAGTTTATTTTTTCATCATATTCATAATTTAGGAATAGAAGTTTTCTCTCCCTAGTGTCCCATTTTGTCTTCCTGTCTATCTCACATTTTTCTTGCCTTTTATACCCCCTCCCCTCAGCTCTCTCTCTCTCCCCCCACACCGCATGTGTGTTCACTGTCTGTGGCAATGGGGAATAATTTGAAAGATTAATTGCAACCTACTGTACTGTGGTTACTGTCAGTAGCCCCACTGGACCGTACAGAAAGAAAGGGAGAGTGATATAGGGAGTAAATGCACCAAGGGAGCTGTTAACAGACTTGGATTGAGAGCGAAAATAAGAGGTGGCCTGCAAGACAGGAGGAGACAGAGGGAATTCAAATGCAGAGGCAGAGATGTAGAGGGGGAAAGGGAAGGAAAGAGGGAAAGAGGAAAAGAGGGAGGGAGGGAGGGAAGGGTTGGAGTGGAGAGTCAGTGCAGAAAATGGAATTGGAGGCTACTGTAGCGTTACTCCATCGAGATGGGAAAATTAGGATATAGGTGGATTCAACGTCGTGTGTGCGAGAGAGGTTTAGGCAGTGAGTTATATGCTTGTGTGATGAGTTTGTGGCATCCGTGTGTGCCTGCACTAGCATGTTTATCTTGCACCTGTGTGCGAGTGTGTGTCCCTGTGTGTGTGTGTGTGTGTGTGTGTGTGTGTGTGTGTGTGTGTGTGTGTGTGTGTGTGTGTGTATGTGTGTATGTGTGTATGTGTGATGAGGCCCACTGAGTGGCATGCAGGTATGACTTGACGTAGCATCACACTGAGAATCTCAGCCTGGACAATGCAAGCACCTGATGTACCTCTAAGTATGGTGACTTAGACTTTGAAAGGGCAGTGAAAGAAACACATGGGCATTTCCCGTGAAGAATTTTATGAAATATTAGATTATATGCTTACTTTTATAAACCTGGACCCACGTACACTCCCTGTGATTAGTCTGAGAAAAACATGGTGATTTAGAATATTTTCACGAAAACACACTTAGCCCCTTTTCTCTCTTTTTGTGTTCTCTTTGTACAATAAAAGAATTTCTTTTTTTTACAGCCACTCATGGTACTAGTAATGACAGTGGTACCAAAACACATGCCGCTGGAATTTGCAACCTGCTTAACACAGGGCACAACTGTATCTGTCAATGCCCTCAAAGATCCTCCCAGCGTTGCCTTGTCAATTACTTTGCCGCTGAATGACAACCAGCACACTCAAGTTCAACAGCAAATGAGATTCTTGCATAATACGAGACAGGCCAATAATGACTTTGGAAGATCACTGCGTGCATCAGGTTTGGAAGCCAGGTATTGCTCTTGTGCACTTCCAATCCAAAATTTAGTGCACGCAGCCTAATCCTTTCAGCACAGTGCTAATAAAGTTATGCAGTGCTGTTCATACCATATGTCTCGGTTCTGGCCTGCTGATATCAGTTAAGCATCATCAGTTGAATCTTCTGGCTGTCGGCTCCAAAGCACATGAGACATTTTGATCAATTTAACATATTTCTACTCGGCATTTTGCCATAACCTGGCCAATAACACTTCTGTTCCAGAGTTTGTGGGAGGATGTGACCTTAACACTTTGATTTTGTTAGTAGGGATGTGGATGTATACAGGTAATGAACAAAGCTATACCAACACCCATAAAATTGGAAATATTAACTCCCTCATTTTTTTTCCTAGTGTTGGGATTTTGTCTCCTAACCCAATCCTGACCTTAGCTGATAAATTAAAGACATGTTACAGCCTTAATCAGTGTTAGATTATTGCGGAACCAGAGCTACGAAGCATGACTCAGTTTCTGTGAAAGCCACTTGTTATGAAATTGGTTAGACTGATCACAGGTTTATGTAATTTGCATATAGCAGTCAAGTAATTTTTTGTACTTGACATCATAAGGAGGACCGCTTTGTCTCAGCATGTGTGTATATCTGAACATTTCAGTCTGGACCCAAACTGCAATCCACAAAATTAGTGACCTGAACGGTCGCTAAATCAAATTTATTTTGTCACTCTAAAACAGCAGCTTCACAGTAACTGCACACTGACTCTGTTTTAGTGCAGAGACTCACAGACGCGTTGACCCCCCCAGCTCAGGATTTTAGGCGGTTTCACAGGCCAGTGCCGATACTTGTACCAGAACTGGAAAAACTAGGTGATCTTATACAAAGCTGTCAGCAGACCAACTCAGCAACTTGTTCGATCGATGTAACATACATCTTCCCTCCTGTGAGATACCGGTACCGTGACAGATACAGCATAGATACAGGTGTTGAGCTGCTCTGAGACTGCCTTCTTTGTGTCCACAGGAGATACAAGAACAGCTAAAAAAGGCTTTGTTGGCCTTAATTACATGTTGAAAGTTTTGAGCTTTATCCACACTAGAAGGAGCCTCTAAATGTTTTCATTCAACGAGACCTATGGCCCTGTTTATTCCTTTTTTTATTTTTATTACAAACAAAATGAACACAAACTGATCAACAACATAGTTCCTGGATGGTGTTTTTCTAAGCATCACTTAATTATAATTCATAATTTTCAGAAGTTGTGACAGTCCTGGTTCCTTTTTCCTTTGACCTTCTTTCCTTTATAACTCCTTTGATGAAAATAAAATCCTTTTTTCTCAGCAAAATAATTTCATAAATGGTTCTCAGTCTATATTTAGATAAAGCTATTGGTGGTTAGCCAACTGCAACCACTGTCAACAGTGTACGAGATGACTTCATACAAAGTAAAGGCCCTCTACTTTTTTTTTTCACATTAAAATGTTTTGCACGGTGTCACAGAATGAACGTAACGTTTGATTCCAGTGAAAAAAGCACAAAGCAGAACAAAGAGCAAAACAACAAAGCTCCCGCTGTGACAATTTGAATGACGACTGGCAAATAGTGACATATAAAACAATATTATGCTCTGCAGAGTGCAGAACTGTTGAACGCTCAGGTGTAGTTGGAAGCTACAACCAAACAAATGCGGCAGAAACATTGAAATAGAAGCAATCCTGTGCAACAACCATGCAATAAATACCTTCGTAATGCTTGTATTTTTCGATCTTTACTGAGACTGTGTCGGAACAGCGTTCATTCAACTCCGTGGTCATTTTGGAGGCTGTCTTGTTCTTCATAATGCCGCAGCAGTGCATTATATTTGGCTGCATCATGGACATAACTCCAGGATATAAGTCTTCTAAAACATCTACAAAGGTAATACCAATCATTGCATTATGTTTTATGCGAGTGTGTGCCGTTAACAGTCTGACACACAGAGATAAGGCAAAAACCACGCAGACGACCAGCAGTTGGTTTGTCTCATCGAGTCATGTTGGTCACTTTATAAAGCTGTTACATTCTGACACTTACAGCCCACACATCGGGCAAGATACCAGGATTCATCCTTGATCAGTCTGGCCACATGGAACGTGGATATGTATACGTAGGAGTATATGCGTGTGTGCCTATTTTCATGTCTGCTTGTGTTCTCTTTATTTCCCTCTTTGTGCAGGTTTAACTGCACTGAGGTCTTTTGTTTGTTTGTGATGTGTGTGCGTGCGTTTGCCTGCATATAATATGAATGTTTTCACTTCTGTGTCAGACTGTCTGTGTGTCTCTGTGCCTGTCTGTGTGGCCTTTGAAATGTGCAGAGGGAGTTGTCTATCATTATGCATCAGTCAGTCTTCCTGTCATGAACGTCAGACAAAGGAGGGCGGAGCAGGAGACGCCGCAGAGAAAAGGACGGATGAGAACACGAGGAGAAAGCAAGACAGTGAGGCACTTGTAGGAGAGGAACTTGAATTAGACAATTGTTTCAAGGAGACAGTTTGTGTGTGTGTGAAGTTTAAGCTTGCAGTGAGCTGCATGACAGCTAACACACACTTAAACACAGCTCTTGAGATTTGTACATGACAGTAGAGATGAGAAGTTTACACAAATGGGGGAAAAATGTCCAGGCTGAGATAAAAACTTTATGCAGAAAAAGATCTAATCATTGATTCCCAGATGCCCTCATGCACCTTAAGAGAGACAGAGGCTCAAGTGAGGGCAGGAAAATTCATCTGGTTATGAATAATGGAACACACGCACACAAAAAGAACAGGGACACACATACACTGAAATCCTAGCCAGACAGGAGTCAAACATCCTTTTAGAGATAGTTGGATTCACACAAATGTGGTAATGAGCTCTTCAATCCTTGCCTACACATAGGCTGACTCTCCCATGTGTATTCATCCAACTCAAACATTAACAGGCTAAAAGATTAAGTGCACGCACCCCACCCCACCCCCTCTCGCTCACCCACACACACACATTTACACAGGCAGCTAAGCATACCCATGTTGCTCCAATGAAGTGTCCGCTATAACTTTAATTAGGCTTGAATGTCATGACTTGGTGTGCCGTTTTATATCTGTGTAAATGTTCCTCATACGAAGCCATATACAGTATATGTGTGTTCAGTCCACTTTTCCTGTCTCTGTGACCACCATAGATCTATGAGTCAACCCTTGCCTTTCAGTCCCTTGGTCTTACTCTCTGTGGGACTTCGCAGCATGACAAACCATCAAATTTTCACCCAGTCGTCGCCCTGCAGGCCAGAGAGGAACAGAACTAAAGTACATTCAGACTTGGATGCCAAAATCTTTTCTTCTTAATTTTGGCCTCATTTCTACCATAAGCTCCCTTTTTTTTCACCCTGAGAAAAAATAAAAAATAAAGATTTTAGAAATGCTCTCCAGTGTGGATAAATCCTAATAATGCCAGCCTCAGCTTTCAGTGTGATCAGGGGAAATTTAGTTTGAAGTAATCCTGCTTAGAAATGTTTGGGAACTATATGGTAGAGTAGCTAAGGACATGACTTTGGGTCACCTTCAACATTCTCTGCAATCACTCACTTTAAATGTTCCCATATCCTACTTCGATAAAGATTTTATTGTCTCTTTATGTTGATTTCGTTATCAAAATAATAAAGTGATCTGATGGAAGTCTCGGGGCAGCAGACCAGGAATTCATGAGTTTGTGACAGCCAAAAAAGGAGGAGGAGAAAGAAGAAGACATTCAGCTCCATAATTGTTGTTATTTCTTTGGTTTTAAGTGTGAATGAGTATTTTTACAACCTGAAAGCATTAAAATGTGGAAACACATAGCTTGCACATGTCAATGGCTTTTTCACATTAAGCTGGCTTAATGTCTTAATAGGGAACAACAAAATCAGGAAGAAATAGACAAAAAAAAAACAGGTCATGCCGGTACAAGTCTTGCTTGCATTTTATGTGTGTGACATTTACAACAAATGTACATTTGTACATATTCACCTATTTGTTTGTGTCCTTATCTACATGTAACCTACGTTGTTGATGGGAAACCATCAATTGTCCAACTAGCCAATTAGAGGCAGAGTGGCTAGGGAAAGGGAACGTGTGTGTTAGTGGAAGTAGCAGCGGTTGAGTCCTCTCTGTTAATTTGTGTCAGGCTATTTGCATTCACTTCACCACCACATGAGGGGTGACAGAGAGAGGAAGAGAGGCAGAGAGTGTGGAGATGAACGGGAGAAAGGACCATAAAGGACAGAAAACAAATCGAGTGGAAGAAAAAACAAGACCCATGGCGCAGAGAAAGACAACCAGAATAGATTGGGGAGGGGGGGGGGTGATTGGAGGGTTAGACTGAGTGAGAAAATGGGATGAGAGAAGTGTGAGAAAAGGCCAAAGAGTCAAAGACAGCATTTAATCCCTGAGATGCCTCACAGCCGGGGCAGAAAACACTTTCACTACAAGTTACTGACGACACAAACACACATGAAATATCATTCATGTCACATGTTATGGTGCAACCTTATAATCACTCCGAGCTATTTGCTCTCAAACGCAATTACCAACAGTGTATTTCCACCCCCTTGTCACAGTTGCTCACCTGGTGACCTTTAAGAAGGACAAAGAGATTGAATCCAGGATTAAAGAGGACCGAGGTGATGCATCCAAAGTTTCCTCAGAGCACCACCAATATTTAACTTTACGCCAAGAAAACATAAGCCAGTTTTTGTTTAATCACTTAACAGTTCAGTCCTTCTGCCGATACCATTTTCCTACATGATGATCTAAATGTTGTTTCAAAGTGATAGAAATAATGGAGTGGAATACATTTGAGGGAATAAAATTAAATCCCTTCATTTGATTTGCTCTTCATGTCTGTTTGAATTGCTTGAGTGTGTTTTTATAGGTACACATGCTGTGCATTTCTTCATGTCGCCCTACGCCAGTATAGTTTTCCCAAGCGGGTCCACGCTGCACCCAGACAGGGACATTAGTTACTCCAGAAACAAATTACTTAAGTCACAAGCCATTTAACACTGATTTCTTCTACCCCAGTAGCTAGATACTACTGCAGCACTTCCTCCAGCATTAGCTCCAGCATTCTTTCTTTATTACTTTTAGCATTAGCTTTAGCTATAGGTAGTGAGTCACCCTATTAATTAAGACTGTTTTGAGTGCGAAGCATTTCAGATCACGTTAGCACACTAACTGAAGCAGGACCTCTCTGTCTTGCCTTGTTGCCTCCCTCATCACACGCCTGTTTCTCTTCTTAGGCTTTACTCTTTCATCTCCCGGCGTTCCTCGCTCTCATTTTCTCCAGGGGTCACCGGCCAACCATAGCAAAAAGAACTTTCAGTGTTTGTGTGTTGCTCGTGTGCTCAATTTCTATCTCTGTGAGAACCTTTTATTGAGATTTATTGGCATATAATAAGAACATGTGTTCAGGTTATGACTCTGTTTTAGGCTCAGTTGTGTCAGGCAGAGGTTAAAGTAAGGGTGAGAGATGTAGCAGTGAAGGGTTGATAACAAAGGTGAAGCCTTGGAAACGAATGTGCTAGTTTATACTATTAAGTGTCCTAAAGAACACACTGAGTAGCTCAGGCTTTATCAGCAGTGTTTAGCTCTGCAAGTTGGGTTTATCTTTCTAGCCCCAGTGTGCATGTGTGCTCATGTACATGGAATAAGATGTAGTTTTGGCTGGTAGTTATATTTTGATTGGCACAAGGGATGTGCATGGGATGAATGGAGGAAGGAAGATGGGGAGAAGAGGAGTGGACATATTAAAGTGGCAGCTTGTCTGAGAACGCTGGAGCAGAGTGGAGAACAGCTGTCCGAGAAGAGAAAGATGTATGGCCGTGCTGATGGTGACGGGGGAAAAAGGTGAATACACAGTGGGAGGAAGCCAAGCGATGGTGGTGAAACTTTAGAATCAGAAAATGTAGTGGGGTTGACTTTCTTTTCAAGCAGTATTGCTGCTGATATAATTAAAAGCTGGATCTTGCTTGATCAGAAGGCCTCCCTGATTGCTGTCTGGGTGTATAGTTCAGGTAGGGCAGATCAGAGTTAACCAATTATTTTGCCAGCCTGATTCAATATGAGAGAGAGTTTTGTTATGTGTTCAGCGGAAAAGACATGGTACCAGGCTAAAATGTTGAAGGTGAATATAGAGTTAATTAACATCCTGTAAACCAGGGTCAAGATGTCATTGCTGATATTAAAAGTCCTGAGCTCTATCAGAAGGTAGAGGTGCCGCTTGGCTTTTTTGTAAACAAAGCTTATGTGCTGGGGAAAGGACAAGGCACTATTAAGATATCTGAATAATGGTATACCAACTCGCTTTCCATCCTAATGGGTTGGGGGAAAAGGTGGATGTTTTCAAGCTCAACGCTTCACTGCTCATTTTCATTGTCATAATCAAGCTTTTATTATTTTGTGTGAAGCTCCTTAAGGAATGAGCTAAGTGAACATTGTCATGCATGTATGTGTTAGCATAATGCAGAGTTTATAAAACGAGAGACACAGTCTTGTCTGTTTTAATCTAAATGGAGATGCATTTAAGTAAGAGGTGTTTTGCATTTTTATGGAAAGATAACATTAATAGACCATAAAAGCTTCTTGAGTTGAACTGAGTTTATATGAGAAGTAAAAAATGAGGGAGGAAAAATCTCGTAGAGTAGAGAAAGAAACAATGGGACAGAGACAGATTAACGGTGCAAAACAAAAAAGGGAGCAAGAGCCACAGAATGAGGAACAGGGAGAGAGGGAGATGAACAAAGACAGCACAGAAACACCTCTAATGAAGATGAACAATGGAGAGAATCTGTCACCGGAGAGGAGTGATGGCTGATAGATGGCCGCGATAAAGGAGAAGACAAGTGTTTTAACCCTCACAACAGTTATCATCCTGGCGTGCCTGTAGCAGCCCAGCCCGACCACCTAGTGACATCACCGCTCCTCCCTGAGAAGGACACTGGGCATTTGTGTCGCCACGGCAACCGGCTCTCCTCCAGCTGTTGCCAGGCGGCAGTCTCCATGGAGATGTGTATATATATATGGTGGATAGTGGAGCGGTGAGAATGAAAGAGTTCGATAGGGGGTTAAGGGGCTATTACATGCATATATGTGTAGATGGAAGGATGGGCAGGGTGGGGGGTGGGGGGTGTAAGATTATTAAATAAAATGATACTTTTGACAGGGAGATTAAAAATCTATGATAGCAGGTATCTGGCTAATTTCTGCTGGTGTTTGTTAGAAAGTACCTTCATGTCCTGACAGCTTTGTTACTGTGTGTTTACACAGACAGAGAGGACGATGAAAGGTAAAAACAAGAAGACTGTATGTGTGTGCATGTGTCAAGATGTACACACCAAGTAAAGATGTACACAGACACAAACACACTGCCTTGGTTTCTCTTTCTTATTATTTTTTCCATTTCCTCTTTCCCATTTCATCCCTTCCGTTTTCTGTGAGGGACTGATAAAGTATTTCTGAGTCAGTCTTGGATACCTGCCACTTCCCCTTGTCGTTTGTAATCAGACATAAGTAACACAGATTAGTCACTTTTTCTCATGCATACGTACCTGCATGCACACATGCTATACACTTGCTGTGGAACGGGCTGCACATTTGTCTCTCGGCACCAATAAACTTCATGTTGTCCTCTGCAATTCACACACAACACAGAACAGCACATATTGCGTAGGTCTTTTTTTGAAGATTCTTCTGCTCAGTGCAAACACAATGAAACAAACACAGACACACATCACCCATTCTAAGGGATGGTATTTATGTAGTTTTGCTCCATACTAATGTCGGTCTGATGTTTCTTTTCTTCACTCTCACTTGATTGTGATTGATTGGACTATTTACCTCAATATTACCCAGCTGGAGAAAAATCAGGTCTTCTGTTTTTGTGACATGCTGCTTTAAATAATTAAAAGAAAGCATATGTATTATGTCCAAGCCTGATCAATCACATCTTCTAAGCTGAGCTCTGATAGCCCCTAATGAAGTCTCATCTGCTGTGATCAATTTAGTTTGCAGTGGAAGTCTAAACAATAGTTTTTTCTCATTAAATACATTGCCTTTTCTCTGTGAAGTAGTCCCTCTGCATTTATTTTTTTTCTTCCTGAAGCTCCATATTTTATTTCATAAAAGTGTATTAATTTCCTCTGACATTACTGAGGACTGTCGTTAATTCAGCAGAGGCGGTCTGGCTTCGCGAACAGCCGCAGGGAAGCCTGGATTGCAACAAGTGGGCATTTCCAGTCATTTCAGTCCAAAAGCAGTTTATGTTTGTGTTAACAAATGCATGCAATCCTGCTTTACCCACAGTTTATTGGACACACAGAAGACCTATTTTTTGAATCCACGGGTATCCACCGGGCTGTGAAGCTCTTACATGCCGTCCCACATGCTTCAAATGATTGTTGTTTTTTTGGGGTTTTTTTTTTACCAGCAATTGTTTCTTGTGAGTGTAATTTATATGTAGTGTAAGACTTGCCTCAGGTGTGCAAGTAGAATTGGAGAATTTCCAGCAATTGCTGAACCTTTGATGACAGCCAGGTAGAAAGAAGCATTTTTCAAATGTTAAAATGGGTTAATCATTGAAATTACTAGAGACCTGCAGAAGTTCAAATGTTATATTAGACCCTCCATGTAAAAAAAACAAAAAAAAAAACAAGCTGTTAAGACACAATATTTGTGCCTGAAGGGATTAGTATTGTTACCCCCTGGCTAGCCCTCATCTACTGTGTCTAGTTGCTGCTCTGCCAGTTTTTCTGCCAGGCACTTTAATCAGCTCCTCATTGCTGCATGAATTCCCTATGCAGCCTTGGCCTCTTTCCCCTTTGGTCTGGCAGCCTGTTATTTTTTCCTGCCACATCCACAGCACATCAACCTGTAAGTGTCATTTAGCTACAGCTCCCCGGAGGTTTTTTGTTATTAAAAAATGGGACACGCTTCCCCAAACACCAGGGTGCCATGTTTTTTTTTTTTTTTTTTTGTGTGTGTACATGTGTATTGATGTTCAATTTGGCTATAGAAAGACGGTGTTATTACTAAGAGTGAGCTTGTGTTACCCCTGGAGAAATCAATGAATCAAGAATCATTAGTGAACCCTTTTTCTGTGAGCATACCTATGTGTGAGCACATCTCTCAGGATTCCAAAAAAGTAGGTTTGCTTATTTGCTCATACATTACTCTGGATATGGGTGATATGTGTTCTTGTTATGCGTGGGCTGAATTCTGCAGAACGCTGAAATTGTTTGAGAAATATAACCCTGGAAATCTTGTTTTCCCTCATTGCTGAATATCACGTCTCAAATTCACAATTTCTCTTTTTCTTTTATTAAATTGTTTGCCCCTGAATCTTTCATACCTGTGCCCAGATAAGTAGGGTGATTACGTTCATACATGCATTCGATTTACCAGCTTGTGTGAAAGCCCCATCAGTGATAAGTTAGCCTTGTTGCTGAAGAAGCCAACCTGCCCCTCAGGTTGTGTGTAGATATTTGCACCAGCTGTTTTATTTATTTTTAATCCTGAATGGAGATGGAAAATAAGAGTGTTTTTATCAGCGAATCATTCAAAAATGACAAGTAGAAACGTCTCTGCAACACCGCTGCCTGAAATGACTGGCTTTGTATTTCACCACCTCGGCGACTGGAGCAAAATGAGCTGTCAGATAGCACATATAGGCTACTTTGTGTGTGTGTCTGTGTGTACACATTTTACATTTGATCAAAATTAAGCTGTCAGAGATATGCATGTCTTTGGCCTGCATGCTTTTGATCAGTATTGAGCTGCCATACAAGTATGTGCACGTACGTGTGCGTGAATGTATTTTCATTCCCAGTTTTTCCAACAGGATTTAACCATGCCTAAATCTGTGCCATATTAGTATTTATATATTCAACTTCATTTTCCACTTGTTTACACGCAAGTGCAAGCACATAGGTGCACAAACAGAGTGCACACACACACACACACACACACAAAATGCTTTATTTATTTGTGGGAGTTTTTAAGCTAATTAGTTTGAGTCCAGGGGAAAACAGTAATTGCCTCCCAGGAGTAAGGAGGGATGACAAAGAGAAAGAGAGTGGAGGGGAAGAAACTGCAACAGAGTCAGAGAAAAACAGAAAGTTGTGCAGGAAGAGGAGCATTAACAACAGTTTGGAACGTGTTTTGACATACACTTTCTTGAAACATCCACCTGTGCATGTCTTTGAAAATCTGTCAGGAGAGGGTGACAGATCACGACTGATGGTGATTGAGGCAGCGTGTTCTCTGAGACGTAACTTTTTTTGGGTGTGTGTGTGTGTGTGTGTGTGTGTGTGTGTGTGTTTATGTGTGCATGCACATCAATCCACACTCACTTAGCTAGTGGTGTGTATGGAAGTGTGGGCGGTGAGCGAGACATCCCAAAGTGACACCGACAATACTGCGTAATTTGAGTGACGGAGAGACTGAAATGGGTGCAATGTGACACAGACAGAGAGAGAGAGACACAGAGATGAAAAGTGGGGTGAAAAGCAAAAGGGATTTGATGTTTAAAGAGATACAGTAAGACAGGAAGGGAGGGTGGAAAGACGCATTAACAAAGTTACCAAATAACAGAGAGATGCAACAAAGCCCAATGGTAAGATGAAGCAGAGGCTGAAAGATGGGAGGGGAGAGGGAGAGTGAAGAGGAATTCAATGAGATAAAAGATGGAGATGATGGGGACGAAGCAATCAATCATTCTATTAATCTCAATCCAGCTGTCTTTCTATGATTTAGTCCTGACTCTCCTTCTGTCCCAGACACACACACACACACACACACACACACGTCTTCATTCTGATCTTTGGCCCCTTTTGCTTCTATTTTACTCCATTCAGCTGCGAAAAATTCAATCAATAACATATTAGTCATTGGGGGAAAAAAAATAATGATTTTCCTACACCATACAAGCTTAACAAAGGAAGTGCAGCAGTTTCTGTTACACTGACTGCCACTGATTGCCCTTCCAAAGGTGCCACACTGTGCAGAGCACATGCTAGCAGCCAGATTCCAAGAATTTAGTGACTGTGAACAGCTAGCCGAACCCTGGAGACTCCATGCAGCACTGCTGAAGTTCGGTCCTCAGAGTGAAACTGTGCCTTCATATACCTTCCAACAATGGACCCCACCCTGTAAAATGTTACACATTGGTTAGTAAGACAGATACAATCAGAATAAAAACAATCAATTATGAAAAGTAACAGTGACATCAGTGAACAGCAGCACTGAAAATGTCTTCCTTGGTGCTCCTCACCTTCTCTCCAACACAACATATGGCAGTGACAATGAAAACACACCACGCACATGAGATTTTGCACTAAGATTATGATACAAACAATATACAACTGCCGCAGCCATCTGAGCCATCTACCGCAGCGCCAAATGCTGAAAGTTTTCCCCTGCGATTGCAGACAGTTGACAGCTCTGTTTGCTGTATAGTAATGCAACAGATTTGCACCAGTTAAACCTGATGGTTTGGAGGTAAAAAGCGATTTTGTGGTGATAACAGAGGCTTTCTCTGTTTCTGTCTCCCTTCCCTGTTCAAATGATGCACGCAGCACCTTTAAGCTATCTTAAATGAGGGTTAAAGAGATTTTACTGCTCATTTTGTCCCACAGGGTGGCAGGAATAGAAAAGTTTTAACTCTAAGCCATGCAGTACTTTTATCTTCTTTGTCTCAGTAACCTTCCCCCCTTCTGTTTTCCCTTGGAGCTGTGTTGCATTCAGCGGGTTGTCTGTGTGAGTTGTTGTGTGCCTCCATCAGCTGTTGCTCTTGGTCCTTGTGCATGTCAAGGTCATTAGTTGCATTGTCACGGGGTCATCAAAGGTCGCACCAGGAGATGAGCTTGGGCTTGTTTACTCCATGGTGCTGTGAGCTCATCTGTTCATCTCTCTGTCTCGCTCTTCCTGTTTCTCTTTCTACTTAGCTGTCTGAACTCCTCCTTTCCTCAGAACTCTGTCGCTCGGTTTGAATGTCTGATTATCCTGCTCAGTCACATCCTTCCTTAATTGAACCATCTCCAGTGGGAGGGATGTGGATAATTTTGTCAGCAATGTTTTATATCAAAGAATCAATGTTAAAGTCAAATAACTCTGTTTATCATTTTCTTGTTTTGTCTTTATACCATTTCTCTCTCTAACTCTCAACTGTTTTCTTCCCTCTCTTCCCATCTGTTTCACTTCAGTTTAAATCAGTTCAAGATGCTTTAATGGCACGATCGATTGCCAAAGCACAAGTGCAAATCACATCACTGGAACATTTAAATTTTTTATTAAACAAATGAGTGAGTGAGCAGTACAGTGGGGCAGTGGTTAGCACTGTCGATTCATAGCAAGGCGTCTCTGGGTTTGAACCTGCCAGCCAGTTGGCCTTTCTGTGTGCTCTGCATTTACGTGATTTCTCCCAAGTTTGACTGCATCTTCACTGATTCCAAAGACACGCATGTATGATTATCAATTAAATGAGGAAGCTGTGGTAAATATTTAATACAGCTCACAAATATATAGACTCATTAGAGACGGGTAAGTCATTTCCAAGAGCAGTTCTACACCGGTAGTTTTTAGCAAACAAAATTTAAAGAAGATTTAAACAAGACTATTTTCACTGGTAAATTAATACGCATGGTGGCCTACCTACAGCAGCAGGACAGTATGTAATATAGACTCAAAAGAAGAAAACAAGTGAGCGTGCCTTTACAAATCAAGCAAGTAGTTATATCCTTCATTTGTTTGCTCTGGTAGAATAGCTGACCTTTAGCAAGAAGGATTTCAGTTTATCGATCCAAGAGAAGAAAGTTTGAGATTATACCAACAAATGCTCTGCTGACAATTATGAAAATAATCAGACATCTTGGGAAGTAAATAATGCACATTGTTCAAATATCCAATGTTTTTTAATATGAAACTGAAATGCTCTCCGTCTGTTCAGCCACTTTCTTTCTCTCTGACTTTGCCACTGTCTGATTTTACCCGTCTGTCTGTCAGACTCTGTTAGACTGTGTCTTCTGTGTTGCTCTTTAACTGTATTATAAAGCCATTTTCCTACAGTAGCTGCTCTGTTTCGGAGCCTTCCTCTGTACCCCCCCTCCTACCAGCTCAAATCAATGAAATTGCACAAGACCCTCCTCTCACTGTGACTCTCTGAATACTGTTCTCTCTCATTCTCTGAATACTTTTCCCTCCTGCTGCGATTTCTCCCTCTCTGTGTCTTTCTTTGAATCCTCTCGCCCCCGCCTCCCCGTCAATCGGTCTTTCTGCTTCTGGCTTTCTCTCTGTCTGTCATCTCTGCCGGACAGCTGGTCTGTTTTCATAAAACTTTCTTTCCTCCCTTGGCTGGCTTTTAAAATGTCATACGAGAGCCGGTAGTAATTTTTTTTTTTTTTTTTTGACATACACAATGGCCCTCTCTCTGTCTCTCATACACACAAATACAAGTAAGCAAACACAAACACAGGCACAAACATAAAGAATGCTTCTTCCATTCCTCGCACACACAGCAATACATACACATACTTTCCCCTCGCTCATGCAAACACATACTAGGTATTCCTCCGCCCTGTATGTATGCACACAGACACACCAGGTTCTCACAAAGGCAGCATAACGTACAATATATACACATACGCAGCATAGTAACTGGTGACAGCATCTTATTTTTACCTCATTGACATGCCACATGTAGGCTTGCCAGTAATGAAGCCTGTGAACACTTCTGCTCTTCAACAACACAGCCAATTACAGCAGGCATCCTGAGCACAGCTTTTTAAATCCTCCACAGTGCAGGATTTGAAGAGAGAGAGTTGTGCGACAGCTGTGTTCTGGTCCTACTCTCGCATCATTTTAACTTTTTCCATTTCTCCG
This sequence comes from Remorina albescens, assembly GCA_034769265.1. Lineage (NCBI taxonomy): Eukaryota > Metazoa > Chordata > Actinopteri > Carangiformes > Echeneidae > Remorina > Remorina albescens. The sequence continues at coordinate 7,268,504 of CM068486.1, forward strand.
CCAGAACATAAGGAAGTGGCTTCGCCATGTTGTTGGTGCTGCCATGTAATTTGTTGTGGAATGTGGAAAGCAAATTAGTGATGCTAATCTCAGTTGTGGGGAATTTGTTTAACTTGAAATCCTCATGATGGAGACAAGCAAAGAAATGAGAAAGAAAAAATAGCAAGTGATTTTGAGTCTGTGTAACCAGGTAAAAGATTTTTTTACATGTTGGATATGAAACAGGAGTTTCGTTTCACAGGCACTTGGGAACTTCTTTCTGAATGTAGTTGGAGCGTAAATAGAATTAGTTGTGTGTATGTGCATGTTTCTGCTCCTGATACTGTGCTGCATGAGTGTTTGTGTTTGCATTGGATGCATCTCTGGATTCTCAATAGGGATGTGTTCACATATGTATCTGTTTGTGAACTATTTTTTTCCGTACATTTTGTTTTTTGTTGTTGTTGTTAGACTTTCAATAAATGTGTGTGTGTTTGTGCCTGTGTGCGTGTGTGTGCATATTGTTTAATGCCATGCAGTGTTAGTAACGACGTGTGTGAGCACACATGTTCAGCAGCAGCTGTGTTTGCCTGCGAATGAAATGGATGGAAAGCTTTTTGCCAAATCACAAATGGACACCAAATGTGACTTTCATTGAGAGGAGAAATGAAAGACCTACAGTTGCAGCTTCTTTCAGATGAGTGTTTGGAATAGAGTGGGATGGCAAATGATGGAAGGAAATATTTACAGATGAGAGCAACAGAGAAGGAGGAGGTGAAGGTGCAGTTTCACAAAGTGGAAGCTACTTGTTTACACAGCAGGAGCTGGATACAGGTGAGGGGAGATGAAAAGGGAGCTTCATGCATTGTTATGTGAATGGGCAGAAAGTGGCAAAACAAAGAGAATGATGAGCGGAAATTGACTCATGAGGTTAAATGACAAAATGCCAGGGTGAAGCAAGAGAGAGACACCAACTCAGAGAGAGAGAGAGAGAGAGAGTGAAAGAGATATGGACAGGGTCATGCCAGTTTCCCCACCAGTGTCAAAGACAAACGCTGCCAGTCGCCCAGGAAACATGCAAATGAATTGCAAATGAGTGGCATCTCTGTAGGAGGGGCAGTTTTCATGTTGATGTTGTCATGGAAAAGCCAAGTGACACACACATACACAAGCGCATGCATGTGTTTTTGTGTGCCGGCGTGTGTCTGCATGGATGACATGAACAAGGGGCGAGACTGGGAGTGGTGGGCAGGCAGTTAGTGAAGATGAAAGAGCGAGAGACTGTTTACCTCGGAGCGCAGAAGGGAGAGTTTGGTGGCAAGGACGGAGAGCTGCGTCTGGCCATTAATGCAAAATAGTTGAGAATCCTGGAACAAATTTAATAGAGGTGAGGGTAAACAACTGATGTTATTGGTGGAAAATGAGACAAGCACACAGGAGGGAAGTAGTGCGAACCAGACAAGGCTGAGAGAAGAGTTTCTCACTGTCATTTGCTCATTTCTCTTCTCCTCTGTCCTTCAGGTTATTCCCCCTCTCCTCCATTTATGCATTAGCCATTATCCCCCATTGTCTTCTACACTTCCTCTTTCCATTTTCATGGTTCAACCTCTGTGACAGCCTCCGTGTCTGACTTTGTTGAAGCACCATTAAGCAAGACAGGCACTGCAGCTGTTAAGAGAAACGTGTGCATGAACACTGGCAGCCATGTATGAATGGTTCCCTCATCATTTTTTCCCTGCAGGATCAGTCCACGGGCAGCATTTTATGTATGTTTCCTCCAAATATGTCCAAAGTGTTACACTGACAACGATCCAACCAACCTCCAGCTCGGTCCTTGTAACTTTGACTGAAATTCCAACTGCTCCTCTTGAGAATTGAGCCAGTCTGAGCAGCACTTCATAAACTATGCAGTTTAAAGTGGAGATTCAACAGTGACAGTGGCGGCAGCGGATCTTTATGTGCATATCAATAGGATACTCTATACAGAGAAACAAACTTATAATTAAACCATGTGTAAGACGCCAATTAAGATCCCTAAAAAAATCTATATCAAAAAATAAGTACAGAAGGATGAGAAGGATGAGATAATAAGAATGCAGGAGCAATGATGGACAGAGAAGAAAGAGGTAAAGATAATGAAGAGGAAAAATCCCATGGATGAGGAGGAGAGTATGAGAGCGGGAAAGAGAGAGCCACGACGACAGAGAAAGATAAACAACCAGCGAGGGAGAGATGGCCAACGGTGCAGAGTACGCAGGAGGTATGGAGATGATGATGAGAGGAGGGAGAGAGAGGGAGAGAGATGGGGGGGAAAAGTTGAGGGAAGGAAATAAAACGAGTGATGCTGAGAGGAGAGGGTGAGGACAGATGAGGGAGGGGAGCAGTCTAGCAGGGAAGGGCTGTGAAGCGAGGGAGAGGGCTAACGGAGGGCCATGTTATACAAATTGCCATTTTAGAGGAGCCAACGGAGGGATGGGGGGGAAAAATACAACTACAGACTGGCTCCAGATTGCACACAGCGAGAGATGTACTCTGGCACCTCCAAAACACTGCGTCATGCACACAAGGGTGAACACACGCATGCACACAAACAGACACAAATGACCCACATAACGGTAGAAAGAAAGCAGAGACACACACACACAAACGTAACTTGTTCAGTAAATTAAAGTGAGTAAGACGTCCATTGGTGTATCTGTGAACTGAGCCTCACCTCTCATTGATTGGATTATTCACTGATCCCTAAATGTGCAGGATGTTGACTCCCACACATCTGCCTGTAGTGACTGAGAAGATGATGCAGCCAGTGTTATTTTACAGCGTGTTTTTTTTTTGTTTTTTTTTAGATCCTGCAAATATCAGCGACAGGATAGCATGATCTGGCTTTCCGAGGTTTAATTTGTGAATGCACAGCTGATTGACACAGATGTGTCTTTTGAGAAGTTTCATATTTTCTTTTGACAAAAAAAGTGTCACAGAGGTGTCTGTGCAGACTTATGCCATGTGCCGGTAATGTTAAGGACTGCTGAACAGTGTGATTGGATGTTTTGTCACCGCTGTAATAATGGCCACTTTCATAAATGGGACAGAAGTTGGCAAATAAGGATTTAAGTGATTCATTTACACTACCAGTCAAAAGATTGGACACTCTTTCTCATTCAAATGAATAGGAAAGTGTGTCCAAACTTTTGACTGGTAGTGTGCATGAATATAAAATAGTATTTTTAACTTCAACTTTTTTTTTCCTTACTCATGACAGAAGTATTTCCAGACGATGGATGAGGTTAACTGTCTCAAGCTTACTCTTACTTACTTTCTCGCTCTAGCTGCAGCTTGAGGACACAACAGTCAACAGAGTTTGGATGGTGCTAAGGCATGATTTCCTTCAAGTGCATAAATCAGCAGCTGGAATTGAATAATTTAGTTTAGTGACAAGTCAATTTCATGCACAAAGTGGTCTTGAGATTTTTTTTTCAGTTGTTTTTGTATTTGTTTCTGCCTGATGTTTAGCCCAAACAGCTGTTTGAGAAAGAACTGCAGTGAATTACATATTGAAATGCTGCTCCTGTTTGGCTTAAAGCATAACTTCATACATGACTGACCCAGTCCTCCTAACCTAAAGCCAAACCCAAGTGAAACTTTTAAATAATGAAATTTTTCAAAGAATTCTTCTCTGCATGTCAAAAGAAGAAGAAGAAAAAGAAAAGCACAAATCGATTAGCATAGAAGAAAAACAACACACACACTTATGTTCTCACACACACAAACACAGTCTGAGGCTCTCTTGCTGTCTTTGCACCCACCAGGTGCTCACTCTGGAGTGTATCTTCTCGAAGGCCCTGCTGACACTCTTCTCTCGTCCCTCATCACCCCCTCCTCCAACTGCACGCTCTAGCGACGCAGGACATCATAAAAGTCCCATCAGCACAGCACCACCTCTCTTCCCCACCCACTGTCCTTCCAGCCTCCCCACTCCCTGCCAGTTCACTCAGAAACCAAAGAAATGGAAAACTGGAAAAATGTCCTACAATAAATTTTTACTCCAATAACGCATTAGACTAAGAAAGCGGTTACTAAGATGTAGTTGACTTCTCAGGCCACATTAAACAATGAAGGCGTTAATGTATTTATTGATTTTTCTTATGGTTTGTCCATACTATGTTTACATTTACTCTACAAAAAGGAACTAATGTGTTAACAAAAACATGAACAAACTGTCCCAACCGTGGGACAGTGGAGAAGAGTGAAACCACCAGTGGTGTATGCACGTACCTGTCCTGTACAGCAAATACAAACACAATGCGTGCCACCAGTTGTCAGACACTCCACAGGTTACTTTTATGTTTCTGTAAAAGACACCACTTTGTTTCTTCTGCCATCTGTCAACAGTTATTACACAAATTCCATGCAGAAAATAAGTATTTATTGTGAGATCATAAGCTGAGCCATATTAGTGATTCAAAATAATGTAATGTTGTTGAGACTTTGGTGTCATTCTGTTTATTTTTTGATTAAATTTAACATCAGTGGAGATGACTAGAAAAGCACATCTACTCACTTCTTTTTGTTTTCTGCTGCATTTTCCTGTAAAGAAATATTTCTAAGTGACAGATTATTGTACTTTAAAATAACTACCAGAACCGATTATGTATGCTTTGGTTTCTCTTGGCTGTCAGTTGTAGAAATTACAGCTTCTTGAGAAAGCCACAGCAAAACGTTTTATGAAGAATCATCCGCAGGGCACATATCACCACTTTTCTTGATTTTATGTCACTGAATGCTGCACTAATGCAATACTGACTCAAAAACCTGAGAGTCTCCCTGCAATCAAGCCCACTTGACCGTCGGTGACCGTCTGACCCCTCGACCTCTATGCACTGTACAAGGTTTGCTGGCATTTTCTCAATATAATTTTCAAAATGAAAGTGAGACTGAGCCTTTGCTGCCGGGCGCTCGGGGTCTGGAGGAGCTGTGTCGCTTCCTTAAGGTGAGACAGACTGTTTTAGTGTCTACGAGGATCTGTTTGTACAGAGAGCCCTTTCATCGATGGGATTGTTTTCCTGTGTGAAGTATGTCTATTACATTTGTTTTGCTCTACTGAGTTGAGAGAATGGCTTTGTGATGCTCGCTCTATAAGAGAGTCACACAAGTACGCACCGTCTTTTAGACTACCTTGCCAAGAAGAGCAAATGTAGACTTATTTTTTATAAAACAAGTGCAGTGTAATTACTGTTCTCAATATGTAACTTTCATTCATTTCAAAGTGTGCATACACAGAAGCACATTATGTATCACTGTCTAGTTTGACGAGTTAGAAAACACCTCACTGCTCCTTCTACTTTTGTTTCACCTTCACTGTGTTATTTGCATTGATTTTTCATTCCGCCTGCATCCATATTTCAGACCTTGCTTCATTCCCTCCAAGCGCTCTCTCTTTTTAGTGTAACTTTGCATTGGCCTCATAAACAAAGTCACATTTGAGTGAAATTCACCTTCTAAACAGTGGGAACAGGGTGTTGCCTTATTTGTAGTGTCATTCAGGTAGTGTGAGAACTGTGTCACGCTGTTCTGTCTCATACATGGACAAGGCCCATCACCATTCTGCTCTGTCAATATAGGTCAGATCCACTGGGGGGCCGAGCTAAATACATGAGCCATTTGGAGGAAAGCCTTTTCATGCACTGTTTGTCTCTGGGGTTTTCTGAATTCTGTTTGTGTAGTAGAGACAAGCAGTGTCTGTGTCTTCGTCTGTGTCTGTGTGTGGGTATGGAAGTGGGAGTGTGTGTGTGTCACTGCAAGGGTCAACAAAGGCTGATGATAGGCTGATGATAGGCTGATGTAATAAGGCCCAATCATGAAAACAAACAGTAGGTTGCCCTGAATGTCAAATTGGCTTCAATTAATAGACAGAAGCACTACTGATGATGTTTTTGTGGTTAGCAGTGGTAGTAAGCTTTCTGTGTACATCCATTTATGTGTGTGAATGTTGAGCAGCACTTAAGTAAACTGGTCCTGTGGTGTATTATTTCTTTCCCAGCGCCTGTCACTGCCCAGAATAATTTTATTTGATGCGTTCTCCTTCCTTTCTGTCTTTCCTTTTCCTTAATCTCCTCCAGTTTTTCCATTAAAACAATGTATATTTTTAAAGAATGGGACCATTTACTTCTTTGGTTTTTTAACTGTGTATTGCTCATTTTAACTCATCTCCACCCCTGATGGATTGTCTGTGGTGCTGGCCAAATACAGACCCAAGACTCCATTGGGGCAGGGGGCCCATTAGGCCAGAGCTTCTGTGTGAAGTGACATTAGGATTTCACGTTGCAGAGTGAAGCAAAAAAGTCTTTCTGACAAACTGGAGAAATCACCCATATATTCTCTTTGAAGTTATCAAAAGAAAGAAACCACCGTGACACCTTCAAAGGGTTAGTACTCGTTTTTTCCCCTCAGGTTTCCTGCATGATGGTTCCTGATGGTTTGGTCTTGAGCTCCACAGTGACAACACACAACAGTAACGCTTCAACCCTGCATGAAGAAATGGAATTTAAAAAAAAACCCAGAAACTCTTCACCTGGGTGTTTATTTTACCATCAAAGTTAGGAAGGGAGGGTCAGCTTCAAAACCATTTCCCAGGGGACCATTAGCTCTTAATCCCTCCACGACTTAGAGGGACTCTGGTGCATAATCAGCAGCTCATTTGCATTTTATCCAGTTTTGTTGCTATGCTTTCCATTACCGGAAAATTCTCTGAGCTGTGTCTTCACAAAAGCATCTAATTTACAGTAAACTGCATCGGTCAGTCGTCTTACAAGAGGACCCATAACAAATTTTGTGGAGGTGTGAAGACATACATAAAATTGGTATAAACACTTCTTGGAGAAAACGCTGCAGACAACAAGTCTCACATATCTTTGACCTTCTCATTTAAGTCTGCTAAATGACAACAGAGGTGATAAACTGAACTTTATAGATCCCCCAAGCGTTAATACAGACAAACAACTCTGCGGGGTGTTTACTGTGTTGTTTATTGCTCAGTGTATTATCTCGGTGGGGGTGAGCATGAGAGGATGGAGCAGGTGATAATAGTGTCCATTTGAAACCTAGTATGGAATGACGTGAGCCAATCACATCCTTCTATGATAGGCAGTATATATGCTCCCATACTCAGATAGGACAAGTGGGGAAGAGTGAAATGACAAAGGAGGGAAATGAGAGAGAGAGAAAAGAGGGAAGGCTTTTGTCTGCTGCTTTTTCACTGCTCACAATGACCTCACTGTTTGACAAGTGAGATGAGAGGGAGAGAGGGAGAGGGAGTTGAGTTGGAGATGGAAGTGACAGATGATTCAGCGGTGTACAGTAAATGTTAAACAATCCCAGCAGGGGGAGATCAGTGAGGGACTGGGGGAAGGGGAAGGATGCAGACGACGGGAAGACAGTCGCTTGTGTAGTGGGAAGGACTATGTCAAAAATGTGTGGCCTCCTAAAAATGCAGCATGGTAGCCTACTCTGCACATGAACACAGAGGAGAAACATCCCACAGTGACATTTAATCATGATTTTCTAAATTGTGTGCAATTATTTAGATTCTCCATTTAATCACTGTGAGTTTTTCACACTTTTTTGTTGATTCTTCTCACACACATACGCACCACACACTTTCATGAACATATCCTCCACTTGTGACTTTTTTGCAAACTTGCAGCCTGGTACACACAGAGGCACCTTCGCCTTGGTGTCTGTCTTGGTGGATAAACAATAACTCATCTTTGCAACAGTAAAAGTTCCTATGAGTGTCTATTCTCGATGAATGGCCCTCAGCACAATGAAGGAGCGCCACACACTCAGCCTGTCCGTCCTCTCCTTCCCCTCACTCTATCTCTGGCACCACTCAGACGCCCCAACCCTCATTCCATCCTCGCGTTTCTTCCCGGTGTTAAATTCAAATCGTGCAGTTTGCTTGATGAATCCTTTGTTACCTAAACACTTCACAAGAGAGCTAAATGCAGGCTGAATTATTGGGGGGCTCAAGACCGAATAGCTTTAAGAAGGCAGCTCCTCTTCAGCTCTTCTCGTCGCTCATGTTCATCCTTTGCTCCTCTTTTTGCTTCGTCTCATGTGTAGTCTGTCTCCCACTCGCTCTGTATTTTCCTCCTCCCCCTAGGGCTTAGATAAATACTCTTTTTACCTCTTCCTCTTCTCTGATGAACATTTCTTCCATCTCTCTCTCTGACGCCTTTCATCTCTTCTTGTTTGTGTTTTTAGCTATCACGTTGTATATCTCTTTCACTTCCTACCTCACTCTATCACCCGCTACCTTTGTTTTGCCTTTTTCGTTCTGTCATCACAAATTACCGCTCCTCTCAGTCTCTCCTTGCTGCGGTGCCTCGTCTCCATGTGTACATCTCTTTCTCGTCGGCTTCTGCCTCCCATTCACACATTTGCTATATTTGTTTTCATCCTGCTTTTTTTCCACCATGAGCATCAGGATGTCAGCCCTCCAGGGTGTGTTTGGTGTCATGGTAAGGCTTGTCTTGTCGCTGCAGGCAGCTCTCATCACCGTCGGCCTTAAAGGAGCACATATGCTTGTGCGTGCATTTACCCGCATATGCACACACACACGCGCGCACCCACACACACACACACACACTGCCATTTTTTTAAGATGCTGACTGGAAGCAGCATGGGGTTGCTCCTTTATGGACAATCTTGCTCTAAGGGCTGTGACATTATCAAAGTGCTCCCTTGAATGCAGTAAGATCTTGATTTTGTGCAAGTGTGTATGCAAGAAAGTGCAACCACGCTATGACTCCATGCAGAGATATCATCCATTTTAATTTGCATTTGTCTGCCCTCTGCATGCGTTTGAATGTACATCCCCATGTTCAAATATATTGTGTACCATCAGCCTCTGCTTCACAGTTTATCTGTGTGGCTATGATTTGTGTGTTTGAGTGTCCCTATACTCCAATATTGCCAACACTTTGAATTACCATTCCTCCGTTCCTGTTCCTGTGTGTGTGTGTGCGTGTGTGTGCTCGTGTGTTTGTGTGTGTGTGTTTTTATATGCAATTTATTCAGCTCCTCCCCCCTCCTGTCCTCTCTTTGAACTCTGCTCCAGTGTTCACTGCAATAACTGCTGGACACAAAGACCATACCAATCACAATCTGGGAACAAACACACACACACACACACCTAAACACACACACACGCAAGAACACGCACACAAGTTTTTCGTCCCTCCACACTCCCCCGAAAAAACCCCAGAATAACAGAAAGTTTAGTTTAGTTTTATTGAGAGGAACACACTAGTTCCGTTCAAACTGATTTTCACTTGAATTTTATGCTACCCACACACCAGAAAGTTGCTCTGTTTCCTGCTGGAAGAGGAAACTGTTCACCACAGTTTACAGCAAAGCAAAGTCCTCCTGTGGCAAAGACAACTTAGAGTCTGCTTCAGCTAATAGATGGAGAAATGAAAACGAGGAGAAAACACTTGTGATTGTGATTACACTGCGGATGAACCGAATACAGCGAGAAGAAAAGAAAAATAAATGCTGTTCTTGCTGCAAATTTTCTTTTCATAATCCGGCACTGGACAAAGAGTTTTGTGTTTTTGATATTTTATCTTTAAATGAGAATAAAGTAGGGTAATAATAACCCCTGAACAATCAGTGCAAGCTGTGGACACTGACACACACAGTGTCTCAAATACACACTTAAGCACACACACCTCAACACACGTAAGATAAAGAAAAATAGATGTAAGCATGATAATTGTGTCGCGTAGAGGAGATGAAACACAGAACACAAAGAAGAAAGAACAGTGAACAAGATAGTATAACAGATTATGAATACCCAGCAAGAAACAGAATGTGACAAACAGATAAGAAATGGTGTGATGCATGATGACATGAAGAAAGATGGGGAGGGAGTGGCAGTAGGAAAACATATAGAGTCAAGAGGAGAAGTGGTACGATGTTGGTTTTTTTTGGGGGGGGGGGGGGGGTGGTGGTGCAGGAAGGGGATGTAGGGTGTTGAATGAGAACAAGAGAACAACAGAGGAGGAGAAAGAGGACTGAGGTGTGCGTGTGGGGATGTGGGGTGGCTTGGTGAAGCGATGAGGCGAAAAAGCACAGCACACCAGGGAGAAATAGAAATGATGGAGGGATCGCAGCTGAGGCACAGGGACAGACGGATACAGGCACAGTGACGGGACGGGGGGGGGGTGAGACAAAAGCAGGAGGTCCTCAGTGTTTCCTGCTGCCTGAAATGATGATAGGGTAACAAAATAATATACTGCTTGACAGGTACTCCAGGCCTCACACTTGTCCATATACATTTTTTCTAAGCGAGCGAAAGAGACCGTAGTGGGAATGAAACGTCTAACCTCTGAAATGAGGCCTGCCAGATCCGGAAACATTTTTACCGCAGCAAATAAAACATTTGAAAGTTGTCTTTCTAACGGATACTGTCAGTATTCCACAACACAGATGAATTACAATTTTGGGTGTAAATTAAAGTTGACAATTTGCGGTTTTTTGTTTTTTTTTTGTTTGTTTGTTTTTTGATGGATCCAAATTAGCAACAGCCGCACAACTGAGAAAATCCTATTGGCGGTTGTGAATGAGAGTTGAAGCAAATAAAAAACACTTTTTACTCTTAAAACTAAGATTAAAAAATGGTTTCCAAACCGAGCAGATGGATTCGCAGTGTCTCACTATTGTAAAATGAGAAGGCGATCAAACCGGGAATGAGCTGGCTAGTTAGCATGCTAACTTCAAACGAAGGAAAGAAGTGATGGAAGAAAAACAAAAAGGGCTGCTGAGCACAGCTGGAGATGGCTCTGAATAATGGAATGAGCCTTGGTGCTGAAATTGGAGCGTTTGTTCTGACTGGTAAGTCAACAGCTGTTACTGTTGATGCTAATATTGGCTGTGCTGAGATAGAAAATCTTACATGTAGCTAATTTTGATTGCTGATTGTGACATTACGTTTGTGCGCTCTTTAGTTTTCATTTGCACATTTTGGATTATTCTGGAGCATTGCAACTGGATGTTTCATACTTGAATCCAACCTGGGAGCTACAGCTGACAACTCTCTTTACAGTTTTATAAATGTGCACTGGCTTGTATCTCAAATAACTTCGTATTTCATTATGCAGCTTCTCATTGCACATTTTGGACTGATGATTCATCCAAGATAGTTTAATGCCCATCTAATCTTTGGAGGTGCTCCAACTGCCAGTTACCTAGCAAGCAGAAATGCAAAATGAATGGGACTTTTATGTTCAAAGCCATGGACACCTGAAATGGCTTTTTATTGCACAGCACAGGAACAGGAAAGGAAAACAGGTGCTGTATGGAAGGAAGGAGAGACAGGAAGGCAGGACAGGTGTAAAACAGAGTAAGGCTGGTGGTATGGCAGAGGATTATTGGTCTGATTTACAGCTGATTTGGCCACCCGGAAAATTGGATCAAAGACTCGATTGGACTGCCTAAATTTAGTTGGTAGGGTGAGGGGCTTTAAGCTTCAATTTCTGCTAACCTTGTGAATTTTCAGATTGATCTGAGCTACCCCAAATAATACCAAACATCTGTATAACATCTTTAAAGGTCCTGACCTATTCCTGCAGTAGAGCTTACAGTAACCAACGAGAGCTGAGTTTATTATAGCATGAGGTGAAGTGGAGGATGCTGAATCGGCTCATCTTCCCTGATTGTTGTTTGGATTGGGCTTTCATTGGCTCAAGTGAGTTCTATTGAGAATAGAGCCAGTGTCACATGAGGAAGGAGCAGGGTTATTTTAGTGTTATTGTTACTGGATAATACTCTTGTTTAAATGTGTGCTTCTCTTCTTTGTATTTTCCCACTGGTGCATTAACAGAGCTGGAAACAACATAGTTCATTTTTCCACCATCTGAATAAGTCATTTTTGTTCCTGCCATTTCTATTCTGCTGAAAAACAACTACTCCGACTTGAAAATCGCCTCAGACAGAAAATCCATCGCAGTAAAAAATGAAGCCTTGATTTGGTCTTGTTAGAGTTTCTGCTTTATCATTATCTCATTGTGCCAGAAAGTCCCCAGGTTGAGTGCTTTCATATCACTCTGTTACATTGTGCTCCGCTTACTGTCAATCACCTGACAGCCACGAGAAGAAATGAGATTCTCTGGTGGGACATAATCCCTCTCAAAACATGTTGCATTCCAAACACTGTCACAATCTAAACATTGTCATAGCCATGTCTTGTTATTTGAGGTATCTTTGTTGGCCAAGATAGCTTTGAGTTTCAAGTTGAATTTGATATGATAAAGTCTAAAAAGAAAAGCGAGACTGATAGAGGAATGTGGAAAAATTCCAAAACTCATATTCCTCCAAGTGCACAATACAAAATGTTTTTTTTTTTTAAAGAGCACTATAAAGTTTCTTAAATCCATATTTGTCTGTAAGCAAACTGACTGACGATGTGAAACTGATGCAGTGTGTTTAGAAAATAGAGGCAAGTTTTAAAACCACACAGTGCTTCCTGCAGACAAAGAGAGGGTGAGAGAGAGCTGATGAGAATGAAGTTCAACGGCACTGACATTAATAACAGTGTCAAAATAACATTAAAAACGCTGAGCGGTGAAAAGCCTGACAGAGGAAAAAAGAGGGTGGGTTGTACTGGTGACACTGGAGCCTTATTGACTCGCCCTGCACACTTGACCTCCCCGCCGCTTTTCTTGATCACAGTAGTTTGTCCCAGGGGAGGCGCTCACCTGATTGGGTGCCTTTGAGGGCCAGGCGAAATCGGGTCGGGAGGTGAGCATGTTTCCTGATAAGTGGTTCCTAGGTAATGGATGTTGGCATGAGAAGCTTGGTGTGAAGAAAAGATCAGATGCAATGGTTGTGTATGTGTGTGAGAGTGTGATGCCATGGGATGGGGGGGTATTATGTTGTATGCATTATGGTGTTTTTGCATGCATGAGTACGTTTGCACATTTCCCTGTGTGGGTTCCACCTAAAGGAACATCATGATTGAACTGCAAAATTGCCCATGTATCAATTAAATGGTATGTAAGTGAGTGTGTGTCTATGTGTGCATGTGCGTCCGTGTGTGTGCCGGTGAGATAGCCTCCTGCAGGCAGAGCTATGTAATAACTGTCATTACCAAACCACAGGCTGAAGCTCTCATTTAAGACTAAAAGAAAATTAAAGAAGGGCTGCCGTCAGAGTCACAGTAATCATCAAACAGTGTGTGCACAAGCGCGTGTGCGCACGTGTGTTTGTGTTTGTGTGTCCATACTTTGGCTGGGTGGCCTTAGGGTGCACTAGTAGATGAATACATATGGAATACTTATGCAAACACGCTTTTGGTTATGAGGACTTTCGTCAAGTCATGTAATAAAACTGGAAGCATTCCATCTATTGCTCTTGTTCAGACACACACTCACGCATACGCACGCGCACACAAACACACACACTTTGACACATGACTGAGAATCTATGTATTCTTGTGTTGGCTCCACATAGAATCTTATTAGACCTGTTTAGAACTGCTGCAGTTTAATTTCATTCCCTGCTGGGACTGCTATTCTCTTCATTAGAATTATCAACAGGTGTACCGGGGCCTTACAGATAAAACACTGCCTGATAGCAGCAGTGTTTAAAGTGTTAGTCATATTAGTTTGGGTCTAATTCTTCGTCCTGTGCCGAGTCTGTAAATGGCCCCAGATCCCCCAAGTTCTGTCGGAGTAGTTAACCAAGCGTACTGTTGATCAAGTGAAATGAAATGTGAAATGTGGAATTTTGAAAAGAGGCAGGAGGTATATAATATTTAGACTGGCTAATTGCCGTGAGCCACTTCAGCTCGTATGATGGATCCCTCTGCTGTGGCTTGGCAGACTCTTCGTCCACTTTGAGTCATCTAGGAGTAAATAGTGGAATGGGAAGCGCATGCATGCACATCCGCAAGCGTACGTGTGTGTGTGTGTGTGTGTCGAGTTCACTCTTCACCATGTTCTGCATGTTGTGCTATCTGCTCATTAAAGCGGTTTGAACAAGTGTTTGCTTGTTAAAGGCAAACAGCACCCAGTCTCCTTCTGCACAATAAACGAGGCAAGGAGAATCTCTTTGATGAATTGATAATTTTTTTTATCTATTTCACTTGGCACAGGGATGTAGAGTGAAGCAGCTTTTGCTCATTTTGGCCCTGTCTGTGATCCACTGAGAGCTCTGTGTGAGTGACAGTCCTAATAAACAGTAAGGTGAAGTAGAATTTAACAGCTTTTCCAAGACTTCTCCTTTTTTCATTTCTTTTCTTTCTTTTTTTTTTTTTTACCAAAACTCATAACAATCAATCATTAGTCATGTTAAAAAAACAATTGGAGACAAGAGTCTTTGTTTTGCTCTACCAGTGCCTGTGTGTGTATGTGTGTCTATCTGCATAGTAAAAGAAGGCTAATACATGGTAGATTTATCAACTTGTTTTTTTCCCCCCACACAGTAGTGACTGGTGTGTGTGTGTGTGTGCGTGTGTGCTGTCATGTCATCATTGTTCAGTCTAGAAGGAGAGAGAGAGAACGAATGTTTATTACTGAGATAAAAACAGTGGTGACGCTTTATAAATGAATAAAACGAGCCTGAGGGTAGCTTGATCTGGAGGATGTGAAGAAGAGAGCAGAAAAGAGGAGGAAAGGGCGCATGAATAAATACAGTGCCGTGTCAGGTCACTTGTGTGGAGGCAGTGATAGGTACCTTGAGCATGCCAACTGGCTGGTTAGCAGAGCATCGGTGCTTGTGGGCAGTGTGTGTGTGTGTGTGTGGGGAGAGTTAGTGAAGGCAGGACAGACGGAATAATATGTTGCATTTAATACCTTTCACTATCTGATATTAGGAAAAATGCAAACTTAGAGCAGAGAGAATGTCGCCTTTTCTTTTCTCTGTAGAGAGCAAAAAAAAAAAAAAAAACCTGAAAATTAAAAAAATAACACAACCACAAAAACAACACAAACTACAAAGAAGTGGAAGAATTCAAATCAGAACCCACAAGACGCTTCACTTTGCTGATCTCGAGACAGCAATGTTCAAAGGACAGATGGTGTAAAAGAGGGAGACGCTATAGCCTAAAATAAAAGTGATAAACTTGCTGTGATCCAATAAATCACACTTTCTTTATTAATCAGTAATCATCGCTTTAATTGGCTTATAAACCACTATCTTTTTAAGCACAATTACTAGCCTGTCGCAATTAGTGACAGAGTTGTTTCTCTGTCTTAAGTTTCAATGCAACTACATGTTAAAGTAGAAATTAACGATAGATGAGATGCATTCACTGTGTAGAGATATAAACCAAGATGTTAGACTATAGAGATGCAAAAGCTCTGATCTGAAAACAAAAACTTCACAATACTGTGATCATTGTTTTTGTCACATTCCAAAATGACTGTCTACACGACAGTAGACAGACAGCCAAGGATAGTGGAAATAAAAAGGGAATTGAAAGAAGTTAAATGAGGCAGGCTGCTCTCAGAGTCACCTTATAGGGACAGGAAAGGTCTCCCAGGGCGGGATGCTGGGTACAAGTTGGACTAAAAGTGAGCAAAGCAGAAAAGAGAGGACAAACAGATAAAAGACGTGGACGGGTTGGTGAAGAGCGTTGACAGATTGTCATTAAGAGGGACAGCTGCCTTTTTTCACAGTGACTCTTATAATCTATAATCCGCCCGCGTAGACAGACGAGTTTTGTATGCACTAACACACTAACACAAAGTCCGATTTAAATTTTTTTAATTTATCCTCATAGGTACTACTCATTAAAATTGAGATCTCTCTTTCAAGAGAAGCGTCTGTAAATACAAATGACAGTGAAAATGCACAATCTAATTTAATAATATGCTCAGTCAACATACACAAAAAAAGCAATTATTAAAACTCCCGAAAAATATAATAGGATGGGAGTTTTTAATTTCACAGTGCTTTGCAGCCAGTCTTGTTTACAAGCCGCAGAAACTAATCAAGTTCAGAATTTATGCACAATGTATTTAATCATAACTAGATTTGTGAACCATTAGCATAGTTGCTGGACTTTAAAAAGACAGAGTTTTGAACTATATGGGCAGCTTTAGCAGAAAACGAGATAAAACGAGAATAAAATGCGCACAAGCAAGTATACAGACATGCAAACATGGGACTGATTGTTCCATAATGTACATACATTACAGTGGTCAATAATCACTGTCATCATTCATCCTCCTCAAAGTGGCTGTGGCATCCTGCTCGAATGTAGAAGGTGCACGCAGAAGGAATGTTAAGGTGACATTACCTGTCACTGGGTTCACATACAAAGTCGATGCAGAGATAAAATAGAGGAGATAGCCTGAAGGGAAATCTGATGTTTCTGTTGCCAGTTTGTTTCAAAAGTACTTATCATCCACTACTATAATCAGCAGGTTTATTGTTCAACATATATGGTTGTATGCAGGTTTTAGCACTGCAAATATCCAAAGAGTGAGCCTGCATGCAGGGTTGCATCCTGAAGAAGAAATGATATCACCGACCAATAAGCTCTATTTTGAACAGTTTGGATAGGAAAAAATTGCATTACCGTAGCTTTAAAACTGCGTTAGTCGAAATAATTTAAATAGAGTGGGTGCTGTGTTTTACCCGATAATTTATTTGTACAATAACACAATGTTATGACACTGTAATTCTGCTGGGTTTTGAGCCTCGAGTTTTGCGTTGTAATTACCACAAACATAAATGTCTGTGGTAATTAGGCTGCATTGTTTGATCGGTTATTTTGTTAGCCTTAAACAGCACAGGGATATGATGCCCATCCTATAATGAGCGCAGCAAGCAGCACTTGAGATAGAGGCGCTCTCTAGCTCTCTTTCTCTCCATCACCTTCTGTCTTTGTTTTTCTCCCAGTTGTTCTCTCTTCTCTGAACTTTGATTGATCTGGTCAGCGCCAGTGTCAGCGATGGATGTAAACACATGGTTGACTGATATTTATATGCAAATGTTTTCAGGCTCCCCTGTGATACAGTGCAAAAAAAATAAAAACATATAGAGCATTTTAGCGTGCATTTAAATGCTTTATCCAAATTAAATTCTGAATTTAACAAAAAGCGCTTTCAATTTTCTCTGAAAGTTTACTGGTTGGACATTGGCTTTGTGATATTACTGTTAGATGGATAGTGAGCCATTTAATTCACTAAAGTGAACCGAACTGCTGGCATAATGATTGGCAGCCACTGTTTGACATAGCATGACCAGACAGGCGCTATTGGTCACAAGACGTCTGAGGAGAAAAGATATGAAACTACAAGCAGTCAGCTCATAAAATTCTCCAGTTACCTTTCTCATGTTCAGCTGTCTGCCTGGTTTTGTTGGTTTTTGTAGCAACAACCAGATTTTTCACGCCATCATAATAATGATAAAATACACTTATTTTACAGCATGACTGTTATATTCAAAAACAATTTCACAACTTTTACAATGTTGCTCTGAGAAAAGTACAGTGGTTTGGACCTCAGCGAACACACTGGTGGATACAACCACATCCCTCTGTTTTGGCTCAATAAGTATAGTGTCTCCTGGAAACAAGAGAGACTTGACTGAAAAATCTTTCATTTTGGCACGTACCCACTTCAGATCGCTTACTCGGACTGCTGAAACCTCACACAGCCAGCGTCACCTGGATGTTAATACTTTCACAGATTGTAACACGGCACAAATGGCATCTAACTATCCTATTAAGATGGGTTTGATAAAAATCCAAACTGGATTGTACCTGTAGCCTTGCATGCAGCTGTGTGTAACTGATTTAGACCGGCATAAATGAACTAATTAAACGCCCTCTCTCCCTCTTTGATATACACACGGCTTCAAGTCCATAATAGAGCGAATAAATGAGCCCGCGTACCTACAGTGTATTAACATAGTTTAGCTTTAATATGCAGTGCGAGAAAACAGTACACAGAGAAGGACAGAGAGGTAGAGGAGGCACATGACGGAGAGGTGGAGAAAGGAGATGAAAACATGTAGGGAGAGCAGAAAGGGAGCAGAGAGGAAAAGAATGGAAGGAAGTGGAATTGGGAGATATAAAAGTGGGAGAGTGAGGCAGTGGAGCAAATCAAAGCAAAATTAAGTGCATTTACATATTTAGATGAGCACTTCTAGTCAGCCTGTCTAATTATTTCATCTCCTTTTTTCATTTGCACACTGTTCAATCCAAGAGCAGTAGGCCGTGAGGAAAGTTTCCCCCTCTCTCTCTCGCGGTCTTTCTCTCTCTCGCCTCCCTCCTCACCATTGCTTTATCGCATTTACACTCAACCCTTTTCTCTCCAGATTCTCTCTACTTTTCTCTCCACCCCTTGCGGCTGCCTTTCGTTATCCGGGTCATTACCATACACTTTTTGTCCATTCGCACTTGTTCTCCCTATCTCCCTCGCGCCCCTGCTCTTGCTCTCTCACCATGTTTTATGCATGGAAGGATACTGCCCTACGTGTCCAGAAGTGTGTGTGTGTCTGTCTTTGTACAGCCATCTACTATTAAACCCTTCAAATTAGCATGAACTATGGCGGGAGCAGCCAGGCCACATTAACCTTCTATCACTGATTTCCCCCTTTTTATTTATGCCTTTCTTCACACTCCATAAATCTGTCCTTCACCTTCCTTACAATCTCTCCTTCCCTGCCTCTTTCCTTCTTCCTTCCTCCCCTCTTGGCCATGCTGGTGTTCATCACTTTGTTTACATTGCCTTTCCTTCCATATTGCTTTCCTCTGCTCCTATAAATGCTTCCCCTCTTCACCCACACTCCTCAGCTCAATGTATCAGTGTGTGTCCGAGCATGTGCACATGAGTCTGTTGGCGTGTTTCTGCTCTGATGTAAGTGTCTGTTCTGTGAGTAGGTGTGTTAAGGTGTATTGTCGTGCATGTTTTTTGCAGCAGTGTGTTTGTGTGTGTGCACCTGCATGAGTGTGTTTGCTGGCTTAAAAGGTTGTTATGTGCTTTTGGTGTTAATTGGCTGAGGAGATTCGTTAATATTCTCCTTGCGAGCCTGCTCGTCAGGAACAGAGCCGGCAAACTGATGAGTGTGTGATTTTCCTCCAGGGAGAGAGACAGAGAGGGAGAGACACAGAGTGAGAAACAGAGAGGGAGAGACAGACAGGGAGATACAGAGAAGGGAGAAGGGGGTAAAAGAGGAGCTTGAGTGCTGAGGCTCTGTGTAAGGTCAGAGGAATTGAAGGGAAGACCAAGAAAAAGAGTGGAAAAAAGAGAGAGAGGCAGGGAGAGCAAGCAGGGAGAGGGCACAAAAAGGGAAAGACAGAAGGAGATGGAGGGAGAGAGGGAGGGCAAGAAAGAGAGATGTGATAAAAAGCCATAAAGGCTTCCATTGACAGAATGGGTGAAAGGAAAGATTATATCATGCAAGGGAGAAATTATGCCTTTGTTAGGCATTTGTGAATTGGCGAAATGAGGGCAAGGCAGTTGGTGGTGAGCCCCACGGTGAGGTGGGTCATAGCTGCCCAATTTTAATCACCCACATTATGCCACAACAAAACACAAATAAGGTGCTCCAGACCCAGCTACACACACTTGGCGGCGTGCACAAGAATGAAACATCACAAGCTGGCGGCCTTGACAGGTAGATCCGCACATCAATAACACATCACACACATATAACAGGAAAGGAACAGAGCGAGGTAATACTCCTTACCTTTCCAAGATAATGAATTTGTGCCTGCATGTATAGGCATACAGCGACAACCGATCTGTCTCACACATCAGGGAAGAAAGAATTCCGCACAAAAGGCATGCAAATATTAACATATGGATTGGGAACAAAAAGAAGAGAGACTGACACGAGCGCTGCAGCAAGGAAAACAGTGAATATTGCAGTCGGTGCTTGTCACTGGGAGGTATGATGCCACACTGATAATGAGTGTTACTCCCAGCAGGTAGCTGTGTAGCATGTGGCTCTTAGCACTGGCGGAAACACTCGTTAAGAAGCTCTGACAGTACGTTTTCAAGTTGGCAGGTAACCTTGTTTGCATTTATCTTACTGAATAAGGGATGACTGAGTTTAGTGCTCTGTTGCATCCAAAAAGGGGAGGCCTTACAAATTTATATAGAAAATGTGCCAGTAATTCCTTTTCATAAACTTCTAATAAAGAATTTATTAAGGAAGCAAAGACCCGGAGCACATGGAAGTACCATGTCTGTGTTCAAAACTCTCTAGCCATGCTGGTTTATATTGTATAACTTGTATCCTGCAGTTCTCGATATCTGACCAAATGAGAAAAAATGCAGCTGTCTCCTATCCTGCTGTATTTTTTCCAACTGCCTCTACTGCTTCCACATATTTTCACAAGCCAAGCTGAGGCTGTGTAGCAGGAAACAGCAAATGACCTACTGGTAAGGAGGGAAAAGGGAAATTAAAAATGTAGCACACCTGATGACTGAGAAGAGGAGGCAAACTCAAACAAAGGGACAAGAAGGAAGACAACAGACAAGAGGAGTGAGAATGCAAAGGAAAGGAGGAAAAAAGCAAGTGGAATTAAACTTAACTCTTATTTAAAAATCTGAAAGGGAAGTGTGTGAAACCAGGACCCCTAAAAGAAGAAGTGAACCCCTGCTGGAGCAGAGGAACCTGTGCCAGGTCAGACTTCGCTGATACTCACATTCTGGGCTGGACACCTGCCCACAGAGAAGTCCCCTTTCACCCAGCCCACGTTCTGCTCTTCTACCCTGTCTGACCTTTGGATCTTCCTCGTTCTTTCACCCCCCAACTAAAAAAAACACACACACCTCACCCCAAAACTGTGCTGAACTGAAAACTACTCACCCTGCCTCCACTCCCACACACACACTCTGGAACTGATTGAAATCTCATACTGTGTGATGTGAGTGAAAGTTATGTACTGTAGGTACATTCAGTTGTACACGTTTTGTTGAATTTTCAGGCTCAGTATGAGAAAATCTGCTGTCCATGTGAGAAAGGCTCTTAGTCTTGTGTTTGTTACCTAACAACTGCTCTATCTGATTAAGGGAATTCACCATAGAGAATTCAACAAAAGGAGAGCACTGCCTCTAGAACAGCCAGCTTCAGATGGCTTCTTTATCTGCACTAACACGAACCATCAACATCATTCTCTAACTCCACTTCTTGTAGTCTGTCACTTGAGAGTTTATTGTTCTAAAATGTATTCTCGGTTCTTTGCCAGACTCAAGAACAATAGGATAAAAATGTCCTGCTTTAATGCACTATTTATACACGGTGACTGGATAATGGGATGGGACTAATAATAGGATGTTTCCAATGGTTACCACAATGCCTTTACGGCTGTGTAAAACCAGTGCCAAGTCTGTTGTCTGCCAGAAACTGAGTTTAATCTCTGGGTTTAGTCAAAATACACAAAGAGAGGTGAGGCCAAGTAGGAGAACATGAAAATAACACAGCGTGCATAAGCAATCAAATCCAAACCATGTAATTTCAAGAAGCCAGTGATTTAAATCCTGATATCTGCTTTGTGGTCTTGTTAGTCAGTCATGATGCAAGACATATTGACTTTTATTTATTTGCCAGGCTCCACTATCAGTAGACAGTGAAAAATAAAGAAAATCAAAACTTTGTAATCCAAAGTTGTGTGAAGAAAGCCGGGTGGTGTCACTTGAAATGTACCTGAATGATTGGGCCATATTGATCTCTTCGCCCGTCAGCGTGTGGTGAGCAGGAAGTAGCCTGAGCCGTGCCTCCAGAAAGTGCTGTCACTGATAGTGTCCATAGATCGAGAAGCAGTGGCTTTTCTAATTAGAGAGTTCAGAGCAAACCGAGTTGGATTAGCTAATGCATGGCTCTAGGGTAGCTATTAACACCAAGACAGTCAGACAAACAAGCACTCAGAAAGAACGAGAGAGTTGGAGGAAGAGACGCAGAGGGGCGATGTCTGAATGGTACGCAGACCTCGGGCCAAATAGCTGTTTTTATAAATAAGGGACTTTTGTTTTCTAATGCTACCCTTGTTGAAGTTAAAAATAGTATATATGGGATTGAGCTAATTGGTACTGCAAATGATCCAGTGTGCTGTGTTTACACTGCAGAAGACTCCAGAGGAGATAACTCAATCAGGACGGTTCATATAATTCTTTTCTACGAGCGATTCAACTTTCTCGTGCTCCTGGAATTTGTGGGAGCTCTAACATCAAATTGTATGAGGAAAAATAGGAAATAGAAATGCTATTGGAATTGCACTCACAATAAATACAATCTATATTCATGAATATCTAAATGTTCATATGCTTACATTGATGTAACCCCACAAATACTCGGATGTTCTGTAATGCTGAAACGCCACTGGGGGGTATTAATTTGATTTATCTTTACCTTTCAGGAACACATGCCCTTCCTCTCACTTCGACAGCTAATAAACCCTCAAGATTCACACCTACACAAACACGTATACATGTACACCACTACATGCTCACACACACACACATACACACACACAAACTCAGACACAGGCAAACCGGCATATACACTCCCAACCCACTGTCTTGCACAACCTCAAGGGAAACATAAGAAATAAATTCGACACTTCCGCTTACCCAAGAAGCGCCTTAAGGACAAAAAGAAATTTAATCTTGGATAAGCCTCCCGATAGAATCTCTGCATTAGCCTTCTGTTGCTGGTTCACAGCTATCCCATCAACTCCTTACCTCCCACACCTTGGCCTGATTCCCCTCACATCGCTACTCCCCTACATGGTCTTGTTTTTTTTTGTTGTTGTTGTTGTTGTTTTTATTTCCCCTTGTTTCCTCTCCTCCTTTACCTCTAACCACTGTCCTCTTCACTCCTCTTTATATTGTTTCACTCCACCCTTTTTCTCTGTCTATCCCTGCAAGTCTTCCTTGCTTCCTACCTCATGCCTCCACTGGCTCTTTCCTTTATTCCTGCCAGCCTATTTATCCATCCATTTCCAGTTGTGGTACATACAGTACATATCTATATTTCAATTCTTTTCCATGGTTGGAGCGCTTTAATACAATTGGTATTAAATGCTGACACGACCTCTGTAGCATACTTAAACAGTCAGGGATTCTTGTCAGGCTGTTTGAGAGCTTAATATTTTCAGCACACCACTGACTTAAGCCCCTTAAGTGCTTTGGCAATACTTATTCCACGGTGGCACCAATGAAGCCCATTAAAAATTTGATTTCAATGAGAAAGGGAGAGAAAAAAAAGCGAATGGGAGGGGATAGGGTGCACAATTTGCTATTACCTCCCTTGCTTCCGCACACACTGCAACAAAAACAAACACACCCATAAGGGGGTTGTCCACACGGAGCTGGCAGACATAAAAATACACACACTCTCACCAGTCCTGCCACGATTTGTACTGCGGTCTTTTTGTCTGTAATTATGTCCTTTGTTTCTCTATAAAGCATTTTGCGATGACCCTATTTTGTTAAAAGCACTTCATAAATAAATTTGAGTTTATTTGACTTGATAATAGGGAACAGCGTGTTCCAAATTGAATACGTAAAGATGTTTGTTAATACAGTGTATGGCAGATTAGAGTTGATACTTTATGATTATCTGATTAAGAACACGCCGAGGTGCTACTATAAAAACAAAACGGTGTTGCTGTTCGCATTTTACAGGACAATGAAAGTCGTACACACAGTCAAGTGGAGTTTGCTCCTGCCATTGGATTTGTGTTGCCAGTTTTATTGCCAATAGCAGTAATGATAGCACAAGCAGCAATGAGCATGAACAAAGGAACTGCATTATGCATGTGTTGATCCAAAATGTACTGACAGGTTGGAGTAGCTGTTAGGACAGATTTCTGTTTCATCAGTATAAAGATATGGAGCAGATACTTACTGAGCCATGTTCACATCAGCATAACTCATAATACCACCACAGTCATGTTTGTTTCTGCTTTACCCGCATCTTCTTCCAATTACAAATGCCTCACAAAAGCGCACATCTCTTGTCAGCAGACAGCCGTGTGCATCCCTGCACCCATAAAAATGGCCATTTAACATAAAGAGGTACTGTGGTGCCTCTGTGTGAGCCTGCATGGATAAATTAATGGGCAGTAGATGGTGAAAGGGCCAAACAGACAGCCAAATGTACACTGCGCAGTCAACACTGGACAGTCAAGCACATTCAGACACACACACCGCCACTGTTTGTTGACCTGAAAGGCAACCATTGTCGCTGCATCCATCCACACACACACATGTCTCTAACCTTCACAAAATACTATGCAAAGTATGCAGACACTGATCCCACACGAACACACACACAATAAGCAAGGGGAGGGAGGCCAGGGTTATATAAACAAGTTGAAGCTAGAAAACGGAAAGACAGATGGATGTGATCAACAGTGATACAGCATTGGGATTATAGCTACTTTCATAGACAAACGGAAAAGGAAGGAAAGCGGAAGACAAATTTGTGGGAACTAACTAGCTGCTGCACACTAATTGGAGGACTGAAGGAAGAGGAGAGAGAAAGAGGACAGAATGGATAAACTAAACACAATTTGAGGAGATCAGTTTGAACAAGTAAATGCGCTTTGTTTTCCTCCGTCTGCTGCCAGGCCCCAGAACTGCCAGAGCCGAGTTGCTGGTTTATACCAGCACACAGTAATTTTCTCAGTGTCAGCCAGCTGACGGGTAAAGTCAGAGCCGCGGGGAAGAGTGGCTATGATCTGCCTTCGGTTTTGCCAGAAGTGTCAGGGCCGTCACCGTTAGAGTTCATTGTGTCTGTAGTGGCACAGGGAAGGGAGAGAGCAGGCAGTGTGTAGTAATCTAAGCTTGACACCCGCACTTTATTCCATCAGATAGTGTTCAGTGAGGTGTGTGGTGCAGTTCGTCACGCTTTGTCTCTACACTACAAAACACACACGCACACACATAAAACGCAGGTACTTACACATGCAAACACAACAGAGCTACACACTGTTCGAGACAGGTGATGCATCGGGACCTCACAATCAGGGCAATTCTGTCCAGACCTTGAACAACATAGCAGGTTCTCAGTTCGGTGAGTGTGTGCATGTGAGTGAGTGTGCGTCTCAAGTGCACCCAGGCGCTGAATGCACCCATTGGAGCATGTTGGAAAGGAAGAGTTAGGCAGGTCGATGCTGTACGATTATACTGTCTGATAGCCTGTGATTATTGTGAGGAGTCTAAAATTACCATGTAAAAATCACTGTCCATTTACACTGCAGTGTATACATGATAGCGCATCGAAAGAGTTCTGGCATTGAAGCGAATAATGGTAGACACCTTGTGAGAATAATGTGGCAGTCTCTGGAGTAAAATAGCAGACCAAAAAAGTGTAATATCAGAAACTAGATGCGTGTTACTGAGGTTTGCTCGACCCTTTTCCAGTCAGTTCTTCTACACAGAGCGCGCACCTTCGCTCTCTGTCTTTATAGAGCGGCACTTGAGCTCAATGGATTCTGTTTAACCTCAGCCATCTCCTGATGACTTGCAGTAAGATGATGTCTCCTCTCCAGAGGCTCGCCCAATTCAGTCATAGCTCAGGGGAACACTGACTTCTGCCTGCCAATTTCGTCGGATGAGAAGTGCTGAAACTTGTTTGACTCATTAAAATACAGTGTTTGAATGAACATCGTTGCCCTAGATTTCTCTGTCCTCGAGGGCACAGCGATGTAGGTAGCTCTATTTCAGAAGTTAGCATACAGTCAACATCAGTGGAGATAAACTTGTTATGAGAGGCAGTAAGAAAGTTTCCTTTCCTGTATCTGATTGTGGAGTGTTATTGATGTTTTCTGTTCCTTTGAGCAGTGTGGTTTGACCTACAACAGACAAGCAGTCTATTTGTTGTTGTGGTTAGTTGTGCGACTGATTATGAGAGAGTCCCTGGACTAGCTTGGCTCTGTGTTTGACCGTACAGTGTGGAAATTGTGATCAGTAAATGAAGTCTGGTTTTGTTTGGTTAGTTGCTTAGCTGTCTTCACTGACCAACTTTGCTGGTAAATAGTGAAGTATTGCAAGTCAACTGTGGTCACATTAGGCATTGTTTTTTCCAGTTCATCGATCTGAGGGTCTTGGGCTTTGGTGTTACGAGGCTCAGAGCACTGTGGTAGAAAATAGCAACCCTTGCTGGGTTTGCTTTGTTGTAATTTCGCATAAATGGGACTGAGCTCCTGTGCCGCTTTATAGGAGCAAAGCTTATGTACTATATGGGTTTAAGACGCTGCATGTTTTAAGTAATTTCTAAGCAACACATGTTGCCAAAGTCAACAGTGGAAAATTTGTCGCTTTAAACTCGTTCCTGTGTGCGTTGTGATGAAGTATCTAAATCGCTAGCTCTGGCCAGACATCCGTGTATTCCGTTTGAGGCCTTGCTACAATTTAGTTTTGTGTTATTCTCTGCAGATAAAGCAGTTTCTTTGCGTGTGTTGTGATGCAGCGTAGTACATAGGAGTCCTTTCTTTAAGTGCTGTACTCAAACAACAACTTCTATCTGATTGCACTGAAGTAAAGCTGGGCAGTTAGTGCGTGCACGTGCCTGCAGCATTGCAGAAAACAAATCTGTGTGTATGTGTGTGTGTGTGTGTGTTTGTGCGTGCACGCGAGTGTGTGGACTAGTTTGTCTGTAGCAGTGCGGTCAGGGTCACAGAGGATCCATTGATCAAACGCACACATACACACACACACACACACACACACTCACACACACATATACACACGCAGCCTCTCAATACACAATGAGGCCTGTCCGGAGTTCTGTCCTCTGCCGCCTCCTCCCTGCCCCCTTCTCTCTGGCCCTGCGCAGCCTGGTCCTCGTCCTGCTCTGCATCACTCGTAAGTCATGCACGCTCAAACACTCACATGTACATACACACACGCACACACATTAGAATTAATAGAATTAAATGAGATGTGCAGAACTGACTCTAGAGGGGAACTCAGGTGTCATTATATATCAAGGAAGTGAGGGAAACAAGCAAATAATGTTCACATATAAACACTCATTTCATATTATAGACAAGATGTAGCAATTAAGTGCCAGCTCTTTGTTCTTTTAATTTAAACTCCCTGCAGATGCGCCTCTAAATGCTGTAATGGGAAGCTTCTGTTATACAAAAAGAGAACACAATTGTGAATATGATACTAATTGGTGTAAATCAATACAGAAAGAGATCCAGTGCAGTGCCCAGCAAATGACCAAGGGAAGAATAGACCACAACGGAATCATATGCATTGAGCACTTCAGATTAATTGTTGAAATGGCTGGTAATTAAGTTACAATTGGTAATTAAGATTAAGAATATAGAGAATTTGAGGATAGGAATATATACCCGAGAGGTGAAAGGGTCGGGGAATGAGAAACCAGACAGAGAAAGGGAAGAGAGACACCTGGACCAAAGGAATTAAAGAGGAACAGTCATGAATAAAACTGGCTGAGGCCTTTTTCTTAGCTTTCTTCTGAAAAACCTAATAAAAGAAAGTTGGCCCCAGAGTGGTAGAGATATAGCCAGTCAAATGGAGAGGTATAGAAAGAGAATGGGGGGTAAAAGTGCAGTGCAAGAGACCAATATACTTTATATTGAAAGAGAGACATGCTTGCACGAGGAAAATGGGACCAGATCAGATAGAAATTTCTACTGTAAGTGAGAGAGGTAGGCAGCAGCAGAGGGAGAGAAAGAGAAACAGCAGGACAGAGAACATACTGTTTGGATGTGACAGAGATGGAGGGGAGGAGTACAGTGATGAAAGAAGGGACATAGTTTAAAAAAGAGCTGCATGAGCTTACGAAATGAAACCAAGTGTCACAAGGTCAGCTGAACACCAGTCAGAGATGGTGGGAAAAAGTGGCGCACAAAGTGGAGTGGGATCACTGGCAGAATTGGAATTCATACAGCCTGTCATTATTATTAGTTATCCAATACAGAAAGATGCTCTTTCCCTGCTGCTCATTGGTAAACAAGTATAGTACCACTGTGCACTGTGCCTTCTTTTCTGTGCCAGCTAAAATCTCAATTCAGTACTGTTTTTTTTTTTTTTGCATATTAGATCAACAGAAGGACATTGTGTGTTGTCGGATGTTGTGGGGGATGCTGGGTGGGGGTGAAAATAGGGGAGTGAGGGATACAGAGAAAGAATGAGTTGGTGTCCTGGCAGTCATTGTGGTTATGTAATTCATGCCAGTAGGGCAGTTTTGTATAATGCCTTAAATGTTCACACACATGTACTCTCTAATGCACTTTTTCATATAAGCGTACAGACCGTTGTGCTTTTAAATGCAAGCACATGCTTGTATACTTGAGTGTTCATCCGCTTCCTAACACACACAAAGTGTGGAGGAGATACACGACAAAGGGAAGTCTGCCATGTGGTGGATTTTAAAGGGATGTTAAGACCAGTGCTTTTGGCTGTGGTGAATCTCCAGTGTGGTAGCCGTCGCGTAATAGCCCTGTAAATTTCCTTTAAGCCGCTGTTGGGGTGTGTGTGGCCACCATTGTTGCAGGGTTGTTAAGGCTGTGACAAACCCGGGCCATAAAATGCTGAACAGTAGATAGAGCTAACCAGCTTTGGCCGTCAGATAAAGGGGGCAAAGAGAAGAGGAAGGAAAAAAGAAAAGAATATGGTGGTTGGTGAAGGGTAAGATGAGGTGAGTAAGAGAGCAGAAAGAGTAATGGGATGGGTGGACCAGATGAGAGGAATGCGCTCAGGGAGATGCAATGCAGCGGGGAAGAAAAGGGGATGGAAGAAGACAGGGGGTGAGGTGATTGAAATACACCGAAGGGCTGCGGAGACATTAAGATGTGAAGGTCAAAACAAGAGATGCACGGGGAGGTACACGAGAGGAGGAAAAAACTGATTTCCAAGCTGAGGACGGAGACAGCATGACTGGGGAGCAAAGAGAGCTACAGAACAGCGAGTGAAATATGTAAATAAATGAAAGTTCATGTTTCTAATGCAAGGTCAAGAGTGAAAAGAAACAATTTTACAGCGATTTTGCTGATTAACAGTACTCACAGTACACCAGTGGGCGATGGAGGGAGAGAGGCGGAGAGAGAGAGACTTGGATGAGTGAAGGTCTGAAGTTCCTGCCAGAGAGAGAGGGAGAGATTAAGTAAAACAGAAAGAGAGGGTGAGAGGGAACAAGAGAGGGGTAGAAAGTGAAAAGTGGGCTGAGCTTTGTGACAGGCAATTAACTGAAGCAAAAGTAGGGAAGATGAAAGAGGGAGAAAGAAATGAGTCCCCACTCCACTCATTTGTTTTGTCCTCTTTTCCCATTCACCCCTCTTCCTTTTTTCCCTGTCTTTCCTTGGCGCCCTCTCTTCCGCTTTTCCAGCACACTATAAAAACGGCGTGATTATGCTGCAGACTTGAGCTGCAGAACAAATCACATTTAGCAAAGGAGAGTGGGGAGATAGGACCAGCAGAGAGGCAGGAAAAGATTCCCACTGAGTCACAAAAAGAGGAAGAATGAGACAGAGATTGCAAGGGGGAATGAGAGCATATTGCGGCTTGGAAAGAAACTATTGCAAAGGGCTGACAAAAAAAAAAAAAAGACACCAAGAAAGAGGAGTAAGAAGGGACAGCAGCAAAGAGACGGCAAGCGCTGACAGTTAGAGAGTTCTAACAATTCTCCTGAGGCCTCTGAGAAGAGGAGGGAAAAGAGGGCATCTTTAGGACAGCTGTGATGAGGAAGATGCATGATGAACGATGCAATAAAAGATAAGCAGAAAGAGAACAAGGAAGAGGACAGGAAAAAAGGGGGAGGGGACAGATGAAAGGAGGAGAAATTGAGGATTAGATCAGGCGAAAGGTGGGCTGGCGAGGTATGGAGAGACTGCGGGTTTAAATAAAAAGAGAAGGAGAGAGATGGTGAGAATGAGATTAGACATGAAGGCACTGGGAGGGAAGAATTATGGGTTGTGGACTAAGTGGAAATGAGGGAGGTGGGGGGGACAGGGCTTGCACAAAAAATATTAGAAGAAAGCCTGAGCAGAGGAGAGGGAAGAAAAAGGAAAGGAGAAAGTGACAGAACGAAGGTAATGAGAGCGACGAAAGCGAGATTTGTAAAAGATTATGTAATATTTATAGAGGGAGCATTTTTTTCTTTGCACTGGATTTGATTGGCATAGCTGTGGCTCCCCGAGAGATGGAGTGATAATTTTAGACGAGGAAGAAAGGGGGGGGGGGGGGGGGCTGAGGCTGAAGGTCTGCAGAGGGGAGGCATGGAGGAGAAGAACCGCAAAGTCAGCTATTTCTTAGAATCAGTACAGTGCAAAATTCTGATTAACCTGGAATGAAATTTAGCATGTGTGTACACATAAATATTGTAAAGTTCATTAGCATACATGCCATGGAAAAACTGCTCATCTCGCAGACTCTGGGGACGACGGAAAACATGTACATCCAGATGGGAAGAGTTTGAAAAGTCGCCAGCAGATGAGCCCAGAAGAGTGAAACCTACGAGCCGCTGTTATTGTTTTAATTAAAACAGTAATAACATAAGGGGTTGTGCGTTGTAGCCTCCTGTATTGATTCCCTTGTACATCCGTGACCAGCATGCAAAGAAAACACAAGCACTTGGCTCACCTCCAACTGAAAGATAATGAGGGATAATGAATGGGAAGACAGTGACGGCACTGCTTCAAGGATGCATGGGGTCTTGTTTAGGGCAAATGGAAACAGCTCCTCTCTTATGTGACTTGTCTCTTTATTCTGTCTTTTCCTCTCTTCACTTGGAGACGTGGAGCGTGAAAAAAATAAAAAAAGGGGGGAGTGAGAGGCCAAGGCAGAGAGGCGCAGCAAGGTGGTAATTCAGCCCGCTAACCCTGCACCGCTGAGGTAGTTTCTAGAATTTACCATGACTGAGGGTTAGCCAGCAGTCCACCTGGTGGCCGCTCAAATCCACCTATTTTCACTCTTCACACCTCCCTTCATCCCCTCCCTCTGCCCCTCTATCCGCCGTCTCCTCCGACTTATAACTCAGCCCCATAGCTGGTCCATTAGAGACGGGCCCCTGAACAACCTTGTCTTATGAATTTGCACATCTATTATTTATTTATTTGTTTATATATTTTGAAATGATGGCCCTTCTTGGATCTCTATTGCTGTAGTAAATAAAGGCCCCTTTTTTTTCCAGGCCCTGATGCTGGAGTGGGGGGTGGGATGGGTAGAGGCATTTCAAATTAAAGAAGCACCAATTGACTGCTATGAAATACTGCCCCCACTTGGCTGGAGCGAGAAATGATTGCCCACCGCCCGCCCCTCCTGTTTTATTTATCCTTTGATCATAGCTGTCAGTGCTGTACCACAGTATTGATTGCACCCAGCATTCTCTCTTAATATAATTCAACACTTGTGGAGTATTTTATTATGGGCACAGATTTTAATGGGGCCCAGATTAATACTTCTGTCACAGAGGTTGATCTCACTACCCCCCTGCCCCCCTTTTCATTCCCTCTCTGCACTGTACTTTGCCAGTGAACCGAGGCACAAGCTCATGGCCTTGGTATGAATGGCAGACTATAAAACCTACAGTCAAACCAAATTGCTGTACCAAGCTGTGTTATGAGTGGGACTAGAAAAATATGCGTCATCTTTCGTGTATTTCGTCCGGCCCCTGCCAGCTGCAATATTATCCTGAAAGCATTGCTTCCTAACTCCCTGCTATCATTTCATGGTTAGAGCAGCAACCCCCCCCAACAACTTCTCCCGATGCCTCTATTCTTCTCACCCAGATTGATCATCCCCCATCAGCCGGCAGGTGTTTCTGGGTGGCATCTCTCAGCAGGTGATAGCGGATGGCAGTCGTCCCACTCACAACAGCAGTTAACAATACTTTATTTTTCTTTCGTTATTTCTTTCCTCGCACTTCACAGCTATATTGCCACTGCTGCGTTCTCTTTGAAAGGGGTGGCAGCTGTCAGGATAAGTGGGTGCACAAATGGACAGCTAAGTAGTTTCTCTGGCTACCTCCCAGATGCAGCAAACTTTTCACCGCTTTCTTTGTTTGTAGTCACTCTCTTGCTTGAAGGTCTTTTTCCCTCTCAGTCCTGACAGGTCACTAATCACACAAAGATGCAACACTGACTTTGTCAGAATGCACTGCATTCACTTTCACAGTTAACACTGTTTAAAACAAAGGAGGCCAAGACCAGTAGCCACAGTGATGAGTAATAATAGCCATTAGGAAAATAATTGCAGTGGCAGTGGCAGGCCCTGATGCCCCTCGATATGAATAACAATATTGATGCAGAGAATGGCAGCAATTATGACTACAATTAGTGGTAATTGTAAAGACTTTTTTCTCTGTTCCATGGAGTATTAGAATCCCCCTTGTCTGTATCCCTTCATGGTTTCTTTCTTTCTCCAGTTCAATATCCACTGTGCCTCTCTTTCCCCTGATGTGATGAATATGTAGGCTCTGAGTATTTCATTTAAAGAGATTAAAATCAGGGGGAGAATTAAATTTGGATGAAGTTGGCGGGATCAGATGATGTCAAAGTAGCTTAATTGCAATATGCCAACGCCTGCGTAAGCACACCCGGTGCACATGCCCACCTATTGTACGTGCACACACACACACACACACACAGGAACATATGAGATCATATCAGCTGCAGATACAGACATTTACTTTTGGCCCAAAGCGGAAAGTCAGCAACTCTTGCGATGTCAGCCACCATCTGTTTGTCGCACAACATTTCTTGCCTTCTGAAGGTGTTTTTACAGAGCTCAGAGACACTGTGAGATGCAGCAGTGAAATATATTTACTCCCACCATCTTTATCGGCACTCCTTATTGCCTGCTTCATCATTGTGTGTCAATATTGATGTCGTACTTTCTCTAAATCCTCCCTATGGCCAACACTTTGCCAGGGATGAAGAGAATGCAAATAAGGATGCAAAGTGGTAAATAAAAGTTCTGAGAGAAAAGCAAGCTGGTACTCTCTTCAAGGCAAGCACATATCGCTCCTGGCTGTAGTTATATGACTAATTGCTCCGTGGATCATTTGAATTCAAGCAGTGGAGCTTGCTGTCCATTGTGCACAGCGGGAACTGTTACTGAATCAAGCCGTGTCAATAGACTGACCCACAACACACAGAGGGCGCACCAATCAGAGCATAATCAACCTCCTTATTACTGACTCTTGGACTGTGAGCGACATCAAAAGGGCTCCCTACTGCGTCTCATCATCCTTGTCTGAGAAAAAAAAAAAAAAAAACCTGTCAGGTTTCAGGGCCCAACAAGTTTGTTTTAAAGAATATGTGCGAAAAGTTTCTGGGAGTTTTTTGAGCTTGTTGTTGGCGTCACTCTGTATGCAAAGAGATTTCTGTGCATCTGCATCCTCATTTTTTGAGAGTGGTCGTTAGACAAATGTTCCAGAAGGTGTCCATGTCTATGTGCTCATCACTGACAAGAGCCAAGGATGCTGTATGATTCCCCCCCCATAGCACTTCACAAATACCTGTAATGTAAGAACCATTACACCCGGATAATGGAGTGTAATCAGCTGGTTTGGTTTGCACCTGGATGAGAAATGGCATTAAGACTGAAGTACACTGGAGGATGCCACTGAGCTCTCACTGCTCTGCTTGTTGGCCATCTTTTTCACACTGAGTTGATCACGTACTTGTAGGATGAAACTGCAGTTTAGACGATTAATGCACACACAAGTGGCAGCGATGCCACACTCCAAACGGTGATCTGATTCTGCCTGTGTGTTGCCCTGTGTGTGGCTAATGTTTATGTGTGTCCATTCATGTGTATGTGTTGCTGTTTGTTTATATTCAAGACCGGCGGTCACTTAGAGATTTAATAAGGCGTAATGTATTCAAATTTGTGTGGTGATGCATTCTGTTAATGCCAGAGGCAGGAGAGCTGTTTGCATGTGTGCGCTTGTGCACATGAAAAGATGGATGGCAGTATTTATAATCATCTCTATTATAATCACAAGAACACATTGTTCACGAGGAACCTCTTTTACTTGTTGAGTCCTTTGGTGTCTCTCTCACTCAATTTCTTTATCACTTCATCTTCCTCCCTCTCTCTGTTTCTCTCTTGTTATAATGATAATGAACAGCAAGTAAATGAAACTTGCTTTAAGTGCCTTATTTTGAAAGGTTTTATCTTGAGTGAGGTGCAAATTGAATATCTCTATTTCTCAGCATCTGTTCCTCTTATTTATCTCTTTCCCTCTCTTTCTTCCTCTCAATCATCCTCCCTCTGTATCACCATATTAACATCCATCTCTCTCTCTCCTTCAGCTCATTGTCAGGCAGTGCAGGCAGAGAATGTCACAGTCTTGGAGGGAGGTACGGCCCAGATCTCCTGCCGCCTGCAGAACTACGACGGATCCATCGTGGTCATCCAGAACCCCCGCAGGCAGACTCTCTTCTTCAATGGCACGCGAGGTGTGTCTCTGTGTGTCCACATTTGTCTCTGCTGACAAACTAAAGCTGTCTGTGTCGAAGCATCGGCCCTCGGTGGCATTTGAAGCCTTTTAAACACATTAGTGATGGCTTGCCAAGACTCACATTTACATTTCCCTGATTGCAAATGTCCTCACTTTTCCTTTGAAGCGATTCCACATTAAAAAGTCAGATAACCGCAGAGTTAATTTAGGAGATTGTTTTACTCTCTGCCCTAACAGTGTGACTGCTCTAACTATTTTAAAAGCATAGTTTGAAGCTCACTGCATAATCCACTCTTAACCCCAGTGATGAGATCAGAGCTTATTACAGCTTCTCATTAGAGCATGGCCTTGGCTATCACATGTTTTTTTTTCAAATGCCGCTTTAAGGCATATTATCATTGTAACCAATATAATAATGGAGGGAAATATCATTGAGGCCCTCAGGGTAAGCAAACATTACATGTTTCTTTGTAACTAATTAAGGGCAAAGAGTTGCAACCTTTGCCAATTTTTTGTTTGCACTGCTAGGAAACCTTTGAGCAAGGGAACAATGATCAAGGATATTTAACACTGCCTTTAAAATTTGTGGTGGGTGCTGTAATTGTAAATTTGTGTTTTTTAAGATATAGCTGTACTCATTTATGCCCCACTGAAATCTGGAACAAACTTCCTCAATTCATTAGCTCGAGCTTAAGGCTAAACTATGATTTGTAACAGTTTAGAGTTCAGGGAAGACGCTGAATATAATGAAATAATTTTGGTGGTTTAGTGGAGACCCACTAATCCCAACCTAGCCACCTAATTAATGCCCTGTTTTGAATTGGAAAAAGAATTATTCCTTTAATATGTGAGACCAAATGTGCTTGGACAGGCTGTGATACAATTGTGTTTTTAATTAAACAAATTAAAAACACAATAAAAGAAAAGAAACATGGACACAGCAATGAAAACCACTCAACTACCAAATCAGCTGTTGGCTTCAAGTAAAAGGAAGTTTGTTCTTATCAGAGCAACAACACAAATCTGCACAGAGATGCTGGATTCTTTTTTTGGCACATTTTCGTGTTATAATGGTGTTCTGTAGCTTAGCAGCTTTTCCCAAATCATCCAGCCATCCAACCTAGAAATCATCTCTAACAGATGGAGCAGCCAATCCAAACACCTCAAAACCCTTTGACAGTCCATATGCTTAGCCGTCATTCTAGAAGCTTGGCTTCGAGCAAACTCCTCAATTCCTTTAACATGTACAACCCAAGATGGGATCTACTCAGTG
The DNA here is from genome assembly GCA_034769265.1 of Remorina albescens. Taxonomy (NCBI): domain Eukaryota; kingdom Metazoa; phylum Chordata; class Actinopteri; order Carangiformes; family Echeneidae; genus Remorina; species Remorina albescens. The sequence continues at coordinate 7,304,163 of CM068486.1, forward strand.
ATCTGAATGATTACCCCCCTCTGTCTGTAACATTCTTTGTTCCGCCAAAAATTATTCAGAAAACAGCAGATCTACTGTTAAAAGTTGTGTGACATTTTTCCCATTTGATTTAGAGTCCTCATGTTTGTTTACTTAGCTCACTTAGCTCACAATTTCAATCTGCTACTCTTTGTGACTTTAACCCAATTTAGTTGAACATCAGGCAGCCAAAGTGCATTAATTCATTCATCTTCTACCGCTTATCCGTTTTCCGGGTCACAGGGGGTGCTAGAGCCAATCCCAGCTCACACTGGGTGAGGGTGGGGTACACCCTGGAGAGGTCGCCAGTCCATCACAGGGCCAACACACAGAGACAGACACAACCACTCACCAACAACCAACAACCACTCACACTCACACTCAGACCTACGGACAATTTAGAGTCACCAATGAACCTAAACATGATGTCTTTGGAACCAGCCCAGGAACCGAACCTGCGACCTATAGGGTGAGGCAACAGCGCTAACCACTATGCCTTGGTGCTACCACAGGCAAAGTTATACTTCCAAATATTTCTTTTTTATGTGTGCAATAGAAAAAGAACTACTCAGCTGCAAGATCATGTAAATGTCAGTTTCAAAAAGCCTGAAACTGGCTGCGTGTATATCATTTTTCAGGAATATAGAGTGGCAGACAGATTCAAAGGTTATTAAGTATTCTCAACTTCAGTATTGAAAGAAAGGCTTTAGAGAAATGTCAGGAAAATTTGCAACCAGAGATTTTTTCTTTTTTACAAAAGTCTTTGCACTTAAACCTTTATATGATAAGAAGTAGATAGAAGGAAATGTTTGACAATCTTTTTTCATTAGCTACTATGAAGGTAAACTCTGCTCAAAAAACTGCTCGACTTCAACATATTGCTATTTTTAACCAACAAACACAAAAGCCTTTTTTCCAAAGCAGACATTTTCTGCATGTTTGCCAACATAGAACAGGATATTTTTACAAGTGAATGTTGGCACTTAATAGATTTTCATGTTTCTTATGATTACATCTTCCAGGACTTGTAATTACATTGATTGGACAATCAAGATTTCTTCACTCCTACCTAGAACAGTCAAATTTATGTCAATATTAGATAAAAAACACTGATGACTAGAGAGCTGCTTTCATTGATACAGCATTCAAACACTTTTGTTCTGCTCACGTTAACTTCATTTGTCAGTTGGCTCGATTGAGGAGTGGCTTTAATTGGATAGTTGAGGTCACTGCTTTGGGAACCCTTACTTTCAACTCTCCCCCCAATTCTATCAGATCAGCGCTATCAGAAAGTTCTATTAAGTATTTAAACAGAGCAGCTCCATCTGCTCTCCCACGAGACGTGGACTTGCACCTTTCGGAAAGAATGATGAGGCCTAATCAGAGTGAGGAGGAATATGGGGCATGAAAGCTGGACTGAAAGAGAAAATGAGAAAGCATAAAGAAAAGAACAGGGGAGAATGAGACAAAGGGCAGAGGGCTGAGAAAGGTAGAGGAAAATAGGAGGACAGGGACAGGGAATGCCAGGTGACAGGAAGAGAGAGCTCTGGGAAATGATCCAAAGGTTAGGCAACGTATAAAGTATAGATGGCTTCCTGAATCTATTTTGGCTCCCGTAAGCATGGAAAAGCCTTGTTGGTGGACATTTTCTGGGAGCATAAATTACATCCCAGTCTGGCTTTATCTACCTCAATGTAGGCTCCATCGCTTGCTGTAGGGCCTCTCCATTTCTGACTATTGGCCATCTGACGCCCAGATATCAGGCTTACAAACTAATGCCTTTGTGTGCCTGGCCATTCCACATCTAACTGCCCAAATGGGGTCGCTGCTGTAAGTGCTGCGAATTAGACTGCGTGTTTTGCCAGCAAGCAACCAGTCAAGGGATGTGTTTTATGAGATTGTGGGCACTGATAGCTATAATAGAGCTGTGGAACTAACCAAATGGACCATTTCCCCTCAGTGGTCCATATCTCTCTTTCTCCCCCTATTGCCAACTCTCCTCAGCATGCAAATGAGATAGGACAATAAAGGTGAACTTGGACTTGAACAGAAGTCTGACATTTAGTTGCCATTTAGTGCAGAGAGAGGGAAAAAAGATTTACCTATCTGGAGGGAATAGCTCTCTAACAATGCTCTCCCTGCCATCCAATGGAGGGGAAATTTTGGGGGTTGGTCGGAGAGATTAGTGTGGTGTACTTCCAAGAAGAGTGGACGAACTCCATTGCTCCAGGCCGCTCTCTCAGAGTCTCTTGTGGATTTCCGCCTGCTTTTTTCCCCCAGCTGTCGCAGTATATATATTATACTGCTATATTAGTCCATTTCTTGTATTCTTTATTCCTCCTCCATGCTATTTCTTGCACGCCTTCTTATGCAAACACAAAGCCAATATCTATACTGTACTCTTGCTGTTGTGGGGAATTATCCTGGGAGATGGCTGGGTGTTTCATCAGGGAATTGTCTGCTGTTCCCTCCGTGAGCCAAAGCCAACACAAAGGACTGAGAAGAGGGACAGAATAAAATAGACATGGAGAACGAGGGAGAGGTTTCACAGTCAATTCAATACAAAGTGAGTCTCAAAGGTATTTGTAAGAATCTATGGGCATCGAGCTACTGTCACGCACAGACTGTTATTAGCGTTATTTGTTATTATCCACATTTTTCTCACCATTGATTTTACCCTTTCTTCAGTAACAAAAGAAGAATCATTCGCATGTTCACATTTTCTCGTCCTCTTAGCCACTGTCTGTCTTTTTCTTTCTCCTTTGTGCATGAAGAAGTTTGCAATTGTGGCCCGTTCACACAGGGTCCAGGACTGTCTAAGCAATTGGGCATTTAGAAAGTCCATGTCTTTTTACTTATCATTTTCAAACTTAGGTCATTTTCCAGAGTCTTAATTGCTGTGTTTACCATGTGCACAATTGCAGTATTTAGCCTGTCTCTTATTGATTCAAAGGGCAGTAGGCTGTAGGTTGTACTACACAATATAAATTATTTGCATTGCACTTTCAGAAGAGTTTGCAAGTAAGGCAACGAAAACAATAATGTCTCAAGCCTATTATGATGAACAATAAAATTGACAGGCACTGATTGGAAATGGACTTAGAGAGGAATAAAGTGTGCAGTACAAAGAGAATGAATGAACATACTTTACTTTAGAATAGTCCAATCAGTGCTTGGGAAAATGAACAACACTCTCGCTCAAAGCTGGAAATGAAAGAAGCAAGACATCTGTTATGTTGTATCAATGTGCAGCCTGGAGTTCTCTATCGAGACTGACTTTGCAAACTCTCTCTGAACTTGCTATTTCAAACTGAGTTTTAGATTTAGCAGCACTATCAATTCCGGAGCTGAAAATCATCCAGGGTGCTGCCACAGCCACTTTTTCTTCCATGTTTTGCAATTTTTCCTCTGCAGAGCTGTCTATGGGAGTGACATCACAAATTAGAAGGCAGTGAAAACTTTACAAGATTGTGGGAGATAAGACGGACTGTTTGCAAATACAGAGCACACTATCTTTAGGCAGAGAAATTAGTTGAAAATGTGATACAATTCAACTAAAGCAGGCCTTACATCATGTACTTTGTTTGATATATTTGCCAATTAATGCACACAAAAAGATGTGCATTGCAGAAAGGTGGATATATTGTATTTTCAAAGATAAGAATTAAACATGATATATTCTAAAGCTGCTAAATAACGAGGAAAGGTTGTGTTATTCACGCGAAGTAGCAGCAACAATTCATGACCAATGTGTTTCAACTACAGAGCCATACATACCAAGCACTTTCAGATTTGCAGTTTGAATCTAACTTTTACCTTTATCTGCAATAAAAGTGTGAGCAATTGCAGCATCCTGCATTTTCTTGGCTTATAAGTGGCAACACGGGCTCTGAGCTACTTTTAGGGCCTATTCCATTTCCCTTTGAATGGTTCAGCTTGCAGCCATCCTGAATTCAATCAAACATTTGTTTTTTTGGGGGGGGCATTTGTAATGTGGGATCCAGTATTATGGTCATTGCAGGCTGCTGTCCTGGTTCAAAAGAGGCTAATAACACGATATCTTCTATCCTTGTCTACAAGAGAGTTAGTTGGAGAACCTCAAAGAACAAGAAAAATTGTGGCAAAGATTGATGCATATACAGAGGGTGGCACAAGTCCTTACAGTATCTATTGCTCTGTCACTACTTGCGCATAATTATTCAGTGCCACATACCACGTTGCCCAGAAACAGGAAATTACTACTGTGATTTAAGATACCAAAAATACCAAATACCCCAAGACAGAGCAATAAACCTAAGTGAAGAAGTGCCATTAATAGCCCTCCCTTGTGTAAAATTTCTAATCTTGAACCGAACCCTTGCCTGCAAAACCAAAATGAGTTTACAAACCATCTCCCTGGGGTGCTCCTCATCTATAAATAAATTCAAATTAAGGTAAGTAAAGGTCTGCCAGTGAAACAGTCCTGGGCAATATGACACTGTCTTTTGCAGATTAAGCTTCAGTGTATCCATGTAGGAGACACTACACAATTAAAAGTGAATTAATTACACCCTGACCAAGAGACAAAACGTTCCTTATTGTTTTCTGATAGTTTCTCGAGACTTTTCTTTTTTACATGAGTTTAGTTTTTATTGGCTGTTTAAATGTGTATTCCATTATATATACATAGAAATAATTTTTCTACCAATGTCTGATAAACTGGCCCTCACTCAGCTTGTTCTCACCATTTCTGTCACTTACCCCCCCCACACACACACCTTCTCTGCTATTGCCACCCCCTCCTCTTCCATCGCACCTCCACTTCCTCTCACCACTTCCCTCCTTTTCAACAACCACAACCCACGCTGGCTCACTTCCCTACCATCTTCACCTCACTTCCGCCCTGGCCATCATCCCCACCTGCCTCCAGCACTGAAGGACGACCGCTTCCAGATGGTGCTCTTCACGCCACGCCTGGTGCGCATCACGTTGACCAACGTCAGCGTGTTCGATGAGGGCGGTTACTTCTGCCAGCTCTACACGGACGCCACGCACCACCAGGTGGCAACACTCTCTGTCCTGGTGCCACCGGAGACGCCCACGGTGGACGCGAAGGAGGAGGCTGTGGAAGGTGGCGAGGTCGAGCTCACCTGCATGTCACCACGCAGCAAGCCGGCTGCCACCCTACGCTGGATCCGTAATGGCCGGGAAATACCAGGTACCAGGATATGGCTGGCAGACGGACTGATGGATGGTTAGATGGTAGTGAGGGATAAATGAGGAAATTAATGAGGTAATATAGGGCAGGTCACATGAAATGGGTGAATGATATCACAGATTGAGCGCTGGAAAAAAGGTGGAATGAATGGATTGGTGATTGATGAGTTGACAGAGAGAATGGGAGATGGATAACTTGGTGGAAGCAGGTAGAGACTGATGGATAGATAAATAGATGGAGGGAATGAAGGTTCTGGCTGCAGGGCTTCCAAAATCTATCTTCTCCTCCTATTTCCTTGATTTTGATCCAGTGTTTTTTGCAGTATTTAGAGGCAATAATCTAGTTTCAAATGATCTAACACATTTTTCTAAGTCGGAGCAGGAAAAACTTTCCATCTCTATTACTTTGAGAAAAGTTTAAAATTCCCAGTAAAAGTGTAGACTCTATCTATCTGCCGACCTATAAGGTGGGAATAGATTTTAATGCATTTCTGTTTTTCCGAGATGTCCATGAGGCAAAATCTTTCACTGCCCAAACAGATACATACATCCCCTTTCCTCTATATCTCTTTTTGCATGCTCTGTTGGAAATTAAATTCGAATAACCTTGATTTGACAAGTACCCTATTGGAGGAAAGCACAGATAGTACATAGACTGCAGATTTTCCTCTCTTCCTAGTCCAGTTTTCTGCTACATTCACCATACTTCTTTGCTTCTGATAAATCTATGAGGCAGCCATCAGTCTGTTACCCTGATCTTTCCTTCATTAAAACTTGTCTGTCTCCCTCAGCTTCTCTCAGCTAAAGAGGCATTTCGCTCAATAACACATCTGAGACCGATCTTTCCACTGATTTCAGTCTGTATAACCTCTGCCATTTGTGTATACTCTAAGTTACATTGTGATTTGAATTCCTCAAAAACATTGTTCAGTTGGCTGCATACAGAAAAAAAGCAAAACTTGCAGATTTTATTGTTAAGCAGCTCCCACTGAAGCTTTTGGCTATTGTTTTAATTTAGCTTTTCAAATTATTTGGATGAATATTATTGTTCATTAATTCATGTTCACTGCCTCCCAGTAACCCAAACAGACCAAGTGAATCTGGCGTCACCGGTTTTGGGACATGTATTGAGCAATGTTTTTGCCCTTTCAAGCTCCTAAACTCCGTGTCAGCCATCGTCTCTTTTACTTTCTATTTTTGGCTGACGCTCAGCACCTCTTTCATCCAGTCGCTTCCCCTTTTCTATGTCAGAACATGCCTGTCACCATCATTTCATCTCCACTCCCCCTGTCCTTCCTCTTCCCCTTCATTTCCTCCATTGCCTTTTAACTGATCTCCGTTTCATTATTTTTTTTGTATTTCACTGCTGACAAAGAAGTGATGCTCCTTGGCTTGCTTATTGGTTGCTTTAAAAGCCAAAGAGACAGACACGGGGCTGCTCTTTTGTCTCTCTAGCCTCATCTTGTTACTGTTTCCTCTCCCTGTCTCCTTGTCTTTTCTTGTCTCTCCTTTTCTCCTTCCCTCTAATCTCTTCTCCTTATAGCTCTTCTCCTCCCCTCTCTTTTGGCCCTGTGTTAAGTGAACTGTGACACTAGAGGTTAGAGGCAGATCCCAACAGATATAGGACGGCGGTCTTTAATTACGACACTATCTTCCCACTGCTCTCTTATTCCCGCTCATATGCACCCACTGCTGTCCTGTCTCACGCTTCGATTGGGCCTGCTTTCATTTGCTCTCTGGCAATAATTGGAAACTCAGCGCGATATAAGTAATATTGTTGTATTCTGCCTCAACAAGCACAAACTTCCACTACATGGCCATGTCAAGTCCTGTTAGTTGGCCCTGCTCTTCCTCGTCCTTCCTTCTGTCCTTTTTTTCTTGCATCCTTATTCCATTCTGAATCAGGCTTAGCACTCTTATCATCCTCTTTCATGTCTCGGCTCGTCTCGCCATTGTGCCCGTTTTGCTGCCCTCCTTTACCATCTCTGAGTCCCCCCCTCTCCTTTACCTTCTTCTCTCACCCTGTTCCTTTGACACCCCTCTTCCAGTGTGTCTGCCTCAGTTAAAACCACAATTCGGTTATGCATATTCCCTCTTTCATCCTTCTCTCTCCTCCATCTCGGTCTCGCTTTCTTTCACTTGCACAAAGCATTCAGCTGATTTACCAGCTGCAAACAAACAGTTCTGCTGCTCATAATTGCCATGAAATATAGATGCAAACTGCTTTGACTTCTCTCTCTCCCTCTCTTATTTTGTCCTCTACAGCATACCTAATGCTGCTCCTCAAAGCCAGATCGTTAGTTACTTATTTCTTCTTCTTCTCTGTCTGCTCATTTAATCTATCCTCCAGTATGCTCTCTTCCTGAAGTCTCCCACCATAGGTGTGATGTCTCAGCAGGGAAAAAGGAAGAACAACCATGTTTTGGCTACTGTTTTGTTACTTGGCGACACTTCTCGTTTTCTTCCCTCCCATTATCTCATCCCCCCTCTGTTCTCTCTGTCTCTTTCCCAGGTGTAATGTCGCAGCAGGACAACGGGAAGACATTCAGCGTCTCCAGCACCATCCGGATCCCAGTAGAAAGGAAAGACAATGGGGCAGCGCTGAGCTGTGAGGCATTCCACCCAGCACTGGGCACACAGAGGAGGATTCGGCACTACCGTCTGGATGTGTACTGTAAGTCTCGCCCTCAGGCCCACTGTGTGTGTGTGACGACATTTTTTCCAGCCATCTTGGAAATTAACACACATAATGTTCAAAGTCATCACACATTAAGGCGAACAGATAGACAAATGCTGAGGGCACCACATTGGCACAACTGATCTGAGCGGTCCAACTCCTGGCCAACTGGACTCTTTGATGCATTTCATTCCTTTGCTCTCTGTCAGCCTCCACTGTCCTATTAATGAAGGCTTGCAAATGGCCAAAAAAATCACTTTAAAAAAAACATATATTATTCCATCTGTCTTGCTGTCACTTAAGTTGCCTTAGTCCTGGTTATTACAGTTTTAATTTAATGGCAGCAATAATTTGTGACGGTAACGGCTTCATTTTTCAAATGGTGGCTATCTAATTTTAAAGTGACTCTCATCTATACACAGTTCAGGATTCTCAGTCCAGACTCGATACTCACAGCCACCTTGTATGAGACCTGCTCTCATTAAAACCTAATACATAAAAATCTTGTCATGCAGAGAGCAAAAGGCCTGTGGCGACGTTAAGGTCTTGGCCTGAGGTTTAAGAAGCTAACCCTCCCCCAGTTGAGAAAACCTTAGTCACATTAGTATGTGCATTGACCCTTACTTTTCATGGTCTGATTGATCTTTGCTTGCTTATTTGTACAAGTTATTATGCACTGAAATCCCTGTACATATGTCCATTTGAGAGAGGCAAAAGCACAGAGGAAAAGTTGCTGCAACAGATTCAATCATTTATAATTGGCTTAAGCCTAAAATCCACCAAGGGCCCGAAAAGATTTTTTTTTTTTTTTTTTAAGCTTGAATCTCAATATTTTGTACATTTGCAGATGATTAATTGGGATTAATGCTTAAATGCCAGACAGGTCTAATTTTCTAAAAGTTTAAAAGTCCTATGTTAATATCTATTGAAGGTAAATTCATTTTTTGGGCCTCTAATATCAAAAATGTAAAATTGGCCTCCTTCTCTGTAGTTTTGACAATTCTGTAGTTAGATTTTTTTTTTATAATCAAACAGATTATAGAGAATTCGTCTGTAGAGTTACTCTCAAATTATGCTATTTATTTGTATTGTTGTGTTTGCAAATCCCTTATATGATGTAAAAAAAATAAATAAATAAAATGGGCGAGTGTAGAGTTTAGTTCATTCAACAGCATTTGTTGTTTTTTTTTTCTTGCTCCCTCTACCACTGACATCCACCCGATAGATGCTAAAACTGCATATAATTGCTTTAGTCCACCAGTGCGACTGTGACGCTGCTCAACAAGTCAGCCAAGATTCATTTACTCTATTTGTGCTCCCACATCAGTATTACTGACAGGTCAGCATGATTTCTCTCTGATGACATATCAATAATTTTGAATGGTCAAACATTTCACCCACCTGTGCAATTATTTGGTGATGTGACTGGCGACGCTACCTCTGCAGAGGCCTCTCAGTACATTCAGTTTGCCACATGTATATTAATGTTTGTTGATAGATCAGAATGATTCATATTCAACACTTTTGTCAATCTACATGCTGCTGTGTCTCTCCAGCAAGAGAGCTGGCAGTAATGACGAGCTGTCAATGTGCATTTGGCTTCCCATCTCTCTGTTACTGAAGTAAGTGCAGTACAGCAGCTGCTGGAGCGGTGGGCTGCTTATGGTAACAGGTGTCTCAGCCGTGGGATTGTTGGCTGGTTGCCTTGGAAACAGATGTTAAAGACCCTACCCCCGTCACCTTCTCACTGTTCCCCTGTTCCTCCTTTTTTTTGTAACCTTTCTTGTCACCTCTCAAGTGTTTTTTTTCCCCAACTTCTATGGTTGTGGCTGAAATTTGATAATTTTGATCCATTTTAGTATTAGTACTATGTTTTCTCACACTCATTTATCTACCTCTCTTCTTTTCTCTGCAGTTGCACCCACAGTGAGAATTGTTCCTCCTTCTGGCATTTTGCGAGAGGGCGACTCGCTCACCCTCACCTGCTCCGTCACTGGAAACCCTCTGTAAGTCTGTGCTTTGAGTCTAAATGTGTGTGTGTGTGTGTATCTTTTTGTCCTACATTAGTTTGAAAAATATGTGAATGACAGCTTTTAATAATAGAAGCAATGTTTGTATTCATGGTTTAAGGAGGTATGATGACTTCCTGTATTCATCAGTCTTCAAAGATTTATTTAAATCACAGATAAAGCTTCCACAGGATATGACAGTGGGGTATTAAACAGCTGCTGCCAAATGCTGCTTGTGAAGCTGTTTTCGGTTTGTCATTGCAGTGTGTTTAGGCATTTTCTCTCATTCTATAATAAATTCATGACAAAATACAAGATTTGTGGCAACAAACTGGCTGTGATCAGAGAGCTGCAATGAGCCTCGACAAATCGGCTTAAGGATACACAGGAAGCTTTTAATTGATGAGGACATACAGGAGGTTTCCGAGTTCAATGTCAAACTCTACGAGGCGAGGTGTGTTTTCAGCTGCCGTCAGAATTACTTTCAGGTCATATCATCGTCACACAGTGGGTAACGACAAACAAACAGGGCTCTTCTTTCTGTCTGTGAGGAGGCTGGACAGTATTTCCTGTCTGTTTATCCTGTCACAGAGGTCCCAGATTTCACCCTTTTTCTGGTGTTTTATTTGAAGTTTTAAAGATATATTTGTGGTTTTAATAACCAAAAACCATCTCAGTAGAGTTTTACATCAACTCCCTGAGTCTTCTTTCTGGAGCTCTAGCATCAAGCATGTACTCGGTGTCTGGCTGTGCAGGGTTTCTCTGACATTTTCTGTCTTGTGGCTGCTAGCTTAGCAATCGAATGACTCTTTTTTGTTGTTAATAAAGTTAAAACAACAAAGAAAAAAAAATGGGCAAGTGCATCAAGGGAAGATGCGCTGGGAGCAGAGTTAAAGAAATTCTACCAGCTCATTGTAAGGCACAGTTTTTGAATATGGGCTGTGTCGTATTTCTCTGTGGATTAAGTATTTTACTTTTGCACCATTTGTAGCCAATCTACACCTGCTTTATGGTTTGGAAAAAAAAACAAACATTTATCTCTTCACTTTATTCAATATGGGACCTCTAAATTCACCCATTTATCCAGAGTACCTCAGTAAATTATTCTGCGCACAGAAATGTAGAATAAGCTTGAATTCAGCAACCTCTAATAATTGCAAAAGTCAGAGCCAAAGGTCATCATTACTGTGACCACAGAGTGCACAGAGTAGCTCAGCTGTTACACTAATGAGCTTGATCTATCGTACGTTTGGTAATGTATCTTTGGAAAACAATGAATATAAATATAGAAATTTAAAAAATAATTATGTATATTTGGATGATTTGAAACAGTATTTGAGAGGATAAAAACAGATGAACACACATGAAAAAGAAATGAGTTTCTACCCCAAAGGGTTGATTGAAGGTTGACTCGTCGGCTATAGAAATTAGAGATCAGAAATGGAAGGCGATCACACAAATATTGAAATATATTTCTGTTAAGTATCGTCTACCAAATACAGAAAATATCCTTCTCCTTTGCAACTCTTTTGTAAGCATCCACCTGCACCATTGCAGCTCACTGAGAGAAAGAACCAGAGGAAAATATATATTAATATTTATATTAAATATATAAATATTTGCAGCAATCGTTAACAACAACTTTGAAACATTTGTGTTTGATCAGACCCCAATAGTTTCAGAAAAGGCTTTTTCCCAGAGTATCTTAAAATAACTGAACTGGCACATGAGCTCTTTACCCTCCCTGTGTTTGTCTGATGCAATTGTATAATGGGTTGTTGAAATGAACACTAAGTCGACTTTTTCCAAATGATTGCTATCCCATGTAATTCCAGGGTTCTTTCTTAGAAAGCTCAGGATAATTAGCAAATATATCAACTTGGATACATTGCCTGTAATTACTATAAGACGTCTTTGTTCCTCCCGGGATCTATTCTTAGGAATAAGCAACGCCTTGTATCACTTCCTTTGTAAGAAATAGGAAATAGACATCAAGTATGAACACATACTGTTCCTTAAAAATGACGCAGGCCTTCATACCTTGAACTGAGGATAGTTTTTGTATTCATGACAGCGAGCCAAAGTGTGGTATCTGTAGTATCAACTGGCGTTTAATGTTTGATGGACAGATAAAAACTGATCCATATTTCATTCCGTGGAGAACAGAGAGTAAAGCTGCTTCTGACTGGAGACAGAGAGGTTACCGGAAGGGTAGGAGTACCAGTCATTGATTAGAAGTGTGGACACGTGACAAACTTGGATGTGACTCAATGTGTGAGGTTAGAGTTACTAAACCAAATCAGCAATCAATACTTTTAAGAGCCAGCTTTTAGACAAAGCCGCTTTTTTGGGTGTTCACAACCCTTTGTGAACTTTCCAGAAGGGTATTAGGTCCTAAACTCTCGAAACCTCCTCTAGATGGTCCATCCGTCTGTGGGCATGAAGTCCAGTAAAGCTCCCCAATAAAGCTTCATGCAGCCAACGTGTGTGTGTGTGTGTGTGTGTGTGATTGTGTAATGAAATCCCACAGTGAGCACTGGCTGAGAAGTATATTGGCCATAGCCCCACCCCAACTTTGTAAATGCTGGCTGGGGACAGTGTGTATGTGTTATACATGTGTGTGTATATGACAGTGAGAGACAGGGACAGTGAGCCACTCTACACGGGGACCCTCATCTCACGCTGGACTGCACACACACACACACACACACGCACACAAAGTCACACACATATTACAGTCCCCTTGTCACCCTCACGCTTTCTCTCTGGCCGTGTTAGTGGCCTGTTAAGCATTAATGGCCAATTATGTGCCACTTCCTTTTGGTGAGGGGGTACACTCATTGTCTGTCCGTTATTAGGAAAAGAGATGGAGACAATGTCTTGTCATTTTGTTTGATTGCCTGCTTATTTGTGTGCCTGCATTTGGAACAAACTGTACGTGTGTGTGAGAGAGAGTACCAGTACATGTGTGCATCAGCACGAAGAGGGAATGGAAGGAGATCTTCTTTGCGCACGTTTAGTGTGTAGGAGTGAGGGAGATTGTGTTCATGTGTGTGACTAAGCAAGAAAGAGGTTTAATTAGACTTCCTGAGGGATTAGAATCCAGATGAGTCAGGATTGTAATCCAGCCAGGGTGACAAGAGCCATGACACCCAGCCAGACACATGTGCACACTTACACACACACACACACACACACACACACACACACACACACCGCCTTGTTCGCCAGGGTGTCTCTGTAATCCTTTCACCTCCTGTGTGAGCTGCCTGCTTGCCTTTCATGACCAATGCATTCTGTCTGCCTGCTCTTTCCTGTCATCTCCCACCCCACCATCTCTTCTTGTCTTCGTTCCTTCCTTCCCTCGTTCCTTCCTCCACCTGCAGTAATGCTTTCTTTCTATTCCCATCTCTCCTTTTGTTGGTGTTTTTTTTTTTCCTCCACACTTCACACTACTTCTGTCCTATATACCGCCTTCTCCTACCTGCCAACGTTTTTACACAGTGGCTGCCCTCTTATTATCCTTCTTCTCATTATTTGTCAGGATGCAGCTCTGTGTTGTTATTGGCTCCCTCTCCAAACTCCTTTTATACTTCCTTCTCAAGCCATCCTTCCCCCATGGGCTCCTTCACCCTCTTCTTTCACTTGTCTTTTTATTTATAGCATCCTCCGGTCTGTGTGCTCCGAACCTTGTCTCTTTTCATTTTATCATTCCTAACACCTTTTAGTGCCTGAGGTTTTTAACCAAATTTGATTAAAATCAGTATGCTACAAGTGGAATTACTGAGAGAGCTAGTTGTCGCTCAGTTGTCAGCGCTTGGCAAGTCACTAGAGAATGTAATCCGTTGTTAGCCTACGTTACCTTTTCTACACAGTCCAAACTCTGCACACCCACACATCCTATCTTCTGTGTTAAACAGGTGCGGACGCAGAAAACAACACATGCAAGCGCCAAGTATTTACTGAGCATCAACAGCTTGATAAATAGAGTTCATCTTCTTTTTCTGTCCTCAGAGAAAAACTGAATGCAGATTTATCGATAGCTAATGTTTGCAAGCCAGCTACATGTAATGTATTTAAAGAGATCAAATGTGTTTATGTGTTAATTCTCCTCTCTTAGTGGAGACTAACTGCCCTCCCAGCTAAGACATCCCAGGCTACAGGCACAAACAACAGATATAATTGCTAAAATTCAAACTGTCGTCCCTCATATGGCTTCTTTTTGAAAAGTAATCAGATTACTGTATCTCAGTACCAAGTAATGTAAAACTGAAACTGATGGTTGTACAGATAATAGCAACATGGTCTTTACTTTAGTTTTAAAACATTTAAACATTTCAGCTGATGTATACTGAACACAAAAAAAAAGATTCTCAGAACACAACATGAAGTCATCAAGTCATTTTTTTATACCGCTAATGTTATTCTAAGAATAAGATTAGAGTAGAGCAACAAAGGCCAAATTTGAGAAGAAGTGGGTTAGGGGCTTTTGTAGTCACGTTTTTAAGTGATGCTGCATAAATTATTGAACATACTGTTCTAGCACAATCAAGCAATAAACTCTCGCTCTCTTTTGCTCTTCCCACCAGGCCAAGGAACATTCAGTGGTCCAAGATAAATGACACCTTACCTGAGAGGGCAGAGATTTCTGGCCCCACCCTCCAGATCTCCCGTCTAAGCCAGTCACACAATGGGACGTACCTCTGCCAGGCCCAGAACAACTATGGACGTGCTGCTGATCATTACACTCTACTGGTGTATGGTGAGTAACTGTGGATTACAAATGATTTTTGTTGTGAGTTTGTTTTATGTCTCCTTTTTAAGATTTCTAAATGTATTTTTTCAAGCGATAATTTTCCATTATTATTGTAATTTCCAGTGTTGTGTAATTGTTAATTGCTCTGAATTTCATGCCAGTCGATCTTTTGTTTGTTGTTTTGTTTGTGGGATTTTTTATTTTTTTTCTAGTTTTTTTTTTTTGGGGGGGGGGGGGGGGGGGGGGGGTTCAGTTTTATTGATCCTTTTCTTCTACCCAGTGTGTTTGTAGTGTGGTTATTCTGGCACTGGGCAACAGATCCATTAAATCTTGATGCTTGTCCCATCTGTCTTTCAGCTTTATTTGTTTTCCTGATTCGGTACACACCAGGAAACCTCTGTTAAACCTCCAATTGATTCAGCAGATATTGATTCCACAAGAAGATGTTGGCCAGTGTGCTCAAATACTAGTCACCAGCATCATTATTCAAACTATCTCTTGTAAAGAACCAATTTGTCATGTCCCCAGTGACCTGCTCCTGTCTTCAAGGAATTCAGAATAACTTAGATCTTTGAGTGCAATAAATAAAAATGTAAGATGCTTTGAAAACTAAATTTTCACTATACAAGGTGACACGTAGGAGACAAACAGAAGTTCACCCAAACTGCAAATTATTAAGGCAGAGCTAAATCTGTTGTTAACATTTGGCAATAAATCTGCACAACATTTGTTGCACTTAAAATTCAGGCAAATCAGCCTTGCTTGTTGTTCGAGGAGAGGTATCAGACGAGGAAGGAAGACGTGGGTTAGGGGCTTTTGTAGTCAGGTTTTACAAGCTTTCCAAGATGTTGCACCTAGATTCACTGGCGTCGGCTAAATTCTTAATGAAGGTTGACCCAGTTAGGGTGCACACGGCGGCTCAAAGAGGATGACGACGGAGCATGCAACATCACATGAACTTGATCCCCGTGCTTTCAGTAATTGTGAGAACTTGGCCAACATTTCCAGCATTTTAGAAAACGAGGCTTTAAGGCGTGCTAATGTTGTTGTAATCCTGACATGAAACAACTGAATTAAGTTGGAATGAAACAAAGAAGGACTTGAGATTTTAATGGAACAGCAGCACAGAAGGAAAATTTCATCATTAGAGACTTCCACCAGTTCACATCAACTGCATTAGTGATTTGGCTGATTTGCACACAGCACGCATCACTGTTGCTCCGCAGATGTGTCATTTTGATTGACATCCCCTGCTGGGGGCTCCTGTCATTGCACCCCAGTGCCTGATAAGGGGAGATCAGAAGGAACGGGACGGATGGAGGCAAAGTCGACATAATATCTTACGTAACACTTTTGCTCTGCTTTTGTTTAGCACCGCCTCAGCTAGTCATCAGACAAACACACACACACACACTCGACAATTGCATACTCTTGACAGCTTTCCTTTGGTTTCAAGGGTGGCAACAGTAGTATGATTACTTTCTGTCTCTGTCTCATGCTCTCTTTATATCCTAGAAGGTGAGACATGCCAAGCTTTGATGTTCGTTGCTACCTCTGTGGAAAAATGGCCAGTCGTTTTCTCACTACTACAGTTTCCTCCTTTTTTTTTTTTTTTAGATGTCGTCTTCATTTGTTTTTCTATGTACCATTTTTTCCCGCATTTCATCATTCATCTTCTTTATTTCACATTGTTGCGTGTACTGGTCAGTTATTTCATTTATTACACTTTTTATTTTCATCCACTCTTTTGAAATTTGTGTGTGGGTGGGGGGGGTTCCATTTAATGTAAAGAATTTTGCCTTGACTAAAATCCATAAAAGACCAAAAATCCTCATATCCCATATAAGCCAAGCTTCATCTCCTCTGCTCTGCAGCACGGATTTCCAGCAATCAGCTTCTTAAATCCTCTTGCTGTAGCTCAGTATCAGTGGTGGTTTGCTGTACTTCAAAAAATATGTACTTGCCCATTGGGCAGATTGTTTCAAACCTTATCTCAAAGAGCTCAGAGTTGTTGATTCAGCCATCACATTAATCTGTAGACTCTTGATTTCCCTGTATGTCACAACTAATAATCTGTTTAATGCCATGTTAATTCTTTCTCAAGACATACTCTTGGCATTCAAGCGATAATGTTTCTAGTGATACCCATTATTTTGAAGAGTCTCCACAACTTAAAACTGGTGTGTTTACTACATTATTGTAAATGTAAATAACGCATCATAAATGACTTATTACAGTGATATTGAAGTGCGACTTTCTGTTGATTAAATGCAAAGCTCATTAGTAAACTGTGGGGATAAATATGATTCAGCACTGTAAAATATGTTACAATGACTCATAGCACTGACATTTATCCACAGTGTGCACAGTTTTTTTTTTTTCCTTCCATTCCAGCACCCACGTTGTTTTAGTAGGTGTCATTTTTCTTTTTTCAAACAGAGAATATCTCATTTTGTAACAAAGCTTTTCACTTATTCCCTAAAGTCTCTGGTGATAGAAAAAGATATATTCTCATGCTACTCTGGCTCCACTTCTTGAGCCTTAATGTTTCATTCTCTGTGAGTTTATTCTCCGTTTCAGTCAGAAGTGTTTCAATCTCTCATTTCGTCTTTCTTTTCAACTCTTTTCTCATCTCCTCTTCCATTGTCCCTTTGTTGCTCCTACATTTTTCTCTCCCAATGGCCTTCTTTTTTATTCTGCCCACTGTTCTCACCTCTTTCACACCTCCTGCCCACTTCTTCTTCCACCCTGCTCTGCTCCTCACCTTCCCACCAGTTTTCCCAGTGTTCTCAGTTCAGCCGCAGTTAATTTTCTTTACTCACAGAGGGTCAAGCTTTCGAAGAAAAGGACACAGAGAGAAACGGTGGAACTGTAAGGTGGTTAGAAAGAAAGGGATGGAGGGATGAATGGATAGACAGAAAGAGGGAGCTGGGAGAGAAGGGAGGGATGAAATGGGCGATAGAAGGACGATGGAGGTCAAAGGCAGGTTAACATTCAGTACTACACCCTGTCAGATAAACCGAATGTCAGTTAAGTTGGCTTCCAGCCTTCCCAGAGGGAATCCCAGGGTGCACTGGGGGAGGTAGCAGGGGCTAAGAGGGAGCACTAGAGCGGTGTGCTGTAAAAGATGAGTCAGCATAAAAGAAACCATTTTATTGCAGGTGCAGAAAAACTACCAGCGCTCTCTCTCTCTCTCTCTCTCTCTCTCTTTCTCTCATTCTCATTTTTTCCTAACTTTCCCCTTGTGACAGTTATCTGCCATCAGGGCCTGTACACGGAGCACAAACTCAGGGCAAACGTGGCTGCCACTTTGTCGCAGGAGTGTTGGGCTATGTCACTTCATGAAGGGATGCTGGCTTAATTCTGGCAAAAGAGAACAGAGAGCGATAAGAGGAAAAATGTTGAGGGAGCTGTGGCAAAGATGTGGTGCTGAGCTCTATTTAACTGATCATGGTTGTGTGCAAATGTAACTCTGGATATGTATAGGGAGTGTGTGCATGCGCATGTAATTGTGCATTTGTGTGTGTGTGTGTGTGCGCGAGTGTGTGTTGGGGCATGTGCTTTAATGAGTTTGTAATTTAGAGAAAGTGAGGGACATTTTTCTTGTTAGTGTGCGTGAGTGTGCTCCACACAAATTAAAGCACTGAAATTAACTTTCTGCAACTTTTCAGAAAGTCATTAATGATATAAATGTGAAAAATTGTTTTGAATGAGTCACAGAGTGCACAGCTTCATATTAATTCATCCACGTTGCAAAGACATGGCAGGTATCTGCACAATGCAAAAAAGGATGTGGCCTGGTGGTTGTTTCATCTCTGCCACAATTGTTTAGGAAAAATTGGATACTTTTTTTTATGAGTGTGGATTTGTGAAGGTTCATGTGAATCATGTGCATGTGAGACTGTAGCTGATTATCTGGGGAAAGCCTGCAGGGCTCCCTTATGTAATTGAACAGAGCTGCTGCACTCAGATGAATTTCCAAGCCAATAAAACCCATTAGAATTGAATGGCGTGAAAGACTGGGGGGGTGTGAAAAAGAAAGAAAGAGAGAAAGATATGAGAATTTTTACTGTTTGCATATATGTTACATACTTATGTGTGTGTTAAAACATATGTTTGCCAAATGCAAGGGGAAAAATACAGAGACTAATGGTTTTACAAAAAGACTCATGGAAAGCAGTGAGGAATTATAGAAAGATGAAAGGATTGATAGAAAATGAGATGGAGAGGGATATTAGGTGACCAGGGTTTAGTCTGTGTCTCTGCAATGGTTGTAATGAGCTGTCTGGATAATTGGAATGAAAAACATAGACCTTTGTTTAATGAAGTGAGACTCAAAAAAAAAGAAAGAGAATGAAAATGGGAAGAGGGTTTGGGCTAGTGGCAGAGGAAGCCAGGCACAGATAACAGTCAATTTTGTTTGTTGGAAGAAAAAACTCTCTTCAGTGCTGTTTTCAGCCACACATGACACTGTATCTTTATTGGCATGTGAGTAAATTTTGAACGACTCTTCGGCCAAACAGTGTTTGTTGATGTGGCCTCAGCAGCAGACCTCTGCTCAACATGTACTGTACAGCACGTCGATTGACAAGTGGAGTCACCACTGCTCTGGTTAAGGCCCTTATAATCAGAGACACTGAACATGAAAAAATAACAGGGCTCATCCAAAACAGTGGCACAGTATCCTCAGGCACACTTCTGCAAGAATTAGATACGAAGGGAAACGTTATTATCGCAAAGAGCTGCCACATCCATCCCTGAAAATAACATGGGCCGTGTACCTGATTGGCAGCCATATAGTGTTAATGAATAGCAATATGATGTGGGGGGAAAAAAGGACGCCATCGGCTGAGAGGACGACAGCTGTATGGCATTCTCCTTAATTAAGTTGAAGAGAGGCAGTGAGAGAACGCAGTGACCAAGGAACGAAACTAGAGAGGCAGTTGAATGAAGGAAAGGGAATGAGGGAGAAGGTGCAATTAAGGGATGAGGGGTTTGGTTGAAGAATAAAAGGGAAAAGAAAGTGAGAGATTGTGGTGGAGTGATAAAACAAAGTTGGAAATGGTGAGAAAGAACTATTTTAGGTCATTTGTGTGATAGTCAAAAGAAATTCAACAGCATCCAGTTAATTAGTGCAGCGACCCTGGCCATTAATCCTGTGTGCTCAGGCTCAAGTGACAGCCACGCGCACACATTGAGATGTATATGTACAACATGTGGATGTAGCCACTAATATATGCAACATGCACGTAAACTTACAAGGAAGCATTAACAGACACTGAGGTAAGTGGTAGGTTAACCTCTCTTTCCCTCTCTGTAATTCAATTTGCCTTTTCCCGCCAACTTTCACTTCTTCTTCACAAAAAAATACTCTCTATTCCACAAAATACATCATGTACATTTCTTTTCAGATGGAAGACCAAGGAAGAATTGGAGGAAGAAAAAAAGAGGGAGAGGGGAGGTATAGTGCTGACATAAGAAGAGTGCAAAAAGAGATTGATGATCTCAGGGCCAGTGGGAGAAAGGGATGGAAGAGACTGAGGAATACTTACCAATAAATTACTCCTGAGGAGAAAGGGCAATGTGTGTGCGTGCGTGTGTGTGTGTGTGTGTGTGTGCGCTTGTACACACCTGTATGTGTCTGTGTGTATATGCCTTTGTGACTGCATCATATGCCTGTATGTGTGTGATTAAGCATTTCTGTGTAAGTACATACATACACAAACCTGTGTGTATATCAGAACAAGCTGTGTGAGAGATATCTATGTTGCGTGTGTGTGTGTGTGTGTGTGTGTCCGGAAACATGAGTATATAAACGACATCACAAATTGCGTTTTTGATGAAGATTGTGTGATGAAGTGACATCTCTTCACTCTGAAAGTACTAACGTGCACAGACACACACACACACACACACACACACACACATTCACACTCCCTCCTCTGTCTCCTTTTTGTTCTTGTCAGCTATTATTTTTGTCTTTAATGGCAATATGAACTTGTCTTTTTCTACCTCTCTACCTACCATTGTATCTCAGCCATTGATTTGGAGATGTGTCAAGATCCAACCTATTGTTGAGCATTGAATGAGACAATCCCTGCATAGCGCTGCTCCATTGGGAATGCATCTGTCACAGACAATGTCTCTGTCTTTCTTGCCATTGTACCATAGAGAATGTGTCAGAAGTAGAGAATGTGTTCCTATATATTCCATTTGCCTCATAGATGAATGGCACTCTGCCAGGTGTAACTCTCTTCAGCCCATGCTTTAAAGCATGTCTGTCCCATTGTAAACATTTTCTTTAACCACTCCCCTTCAGCTGGTGCAGAGGTCCGCTAGAGAACATTATTTGTCTGTAGCTTTATCACCTGTCAGGGGTCAAGATCAATTCGCACCCACATTCAGTTTGGGAAAATAATTAGTGACATTTGTCTCTGGTACCATATCTGAGATAAGTTTCTCCTCTCTTTCTTGGGTTTTACATCTGTTCCTCCTCCTTTAAACTCTTCAGGGGAAATGAGGTGTCTTTGAGTCGACCATCCAATGATTATCATGCAGGACGCTGAGCCATAGCAACCGTGAAACTAATGTAATAATAAAGCATGTGTCATGTTTTATGTGCCTTTTTCTATAAAACCCTGTGACGCCGCTGTGGAAATGTCACTGAATGTTGTAGATAATAGAATTTGTGTCTGTGTTATCCCATTCCCTGTCTGTCTGTAGATAATGTGTCAGTCACTACCACGGTCCATCCCACTTGTACGTCCACCCAACCAATCACCTCCCATCCTGCCACCCCAACCCTCCTAACACCCAACCTCATCCTGGACCCAAAAGGTAATGCACATAGCTTTTTGTTCACCCTCTGTTGGCCTCCACGCCTCTCATTGTCCTTTCCCGCTCTCCTTTGGTGTTTTCCAATCCCAACATTCATTTGATGGCCCTCAGGTGACCCACACAGACACACAGCTAGACAAACCATTTTTCTGCTGCAACTTTACTTTGCCCTGCATTCACATGAGCGCATGTGTCTGCAGACACTTGGGTATGCATCATGCACAACCACCCCTCTCCCTCTTTTTTATTGCTGGCAGTTTGATGCACCCCATACACACTGCCCAGTCAGCATTTGTGTGTGTGTGTGTGTGTGTGTGTGTGTGTGTGTGTGTTTGTGTGTCTCTTGGTGCTTAGTGGATACTGTTAATGAATCTGCGTTAAGAGTTTAAGGAATTGGCAACACACTCAGCCTTTAACTGACTGACACCAGCCTCTGGAGGGCTGAGAAGTTGCTACAAAAACATATTTATACACACGCATCCACACTCGCAACAGATATATGGAAAGAGAGAGGAGAGAGAATAAGATAGAAAGAAAGCAGGAAAGGCAGAAAGACAAGAGATCCAGGTGGTTGTCTAATCATATTCTACCAGATTAATGTAATACAGCAGGATAAAGGAAATGCTGCGTGTTACTAGTTGTACCCCGTGTGTGTGTGTGTGTGTTTATGTATATGTGTAAAACTACTGCAGAATCAATTTATCTCAAACACACACTCACTGGCATTTCTTCTTTCTTTCTTTCCACACCTTTGGCTGTTCTGTCTCCTCTCTGCATCTTAAAAGAAGAGATGAAGCAAAGGGAGCGGGGATATCCTTCTTTTTCTTCTATTTCTGCTGTCACCAAGCACATTTACATGCACAGTTAAACCGAGCTATGGTTGTAGCTCGATAAAGCCATCTCATCGGACTTCTGTCCCTGTCCCAGTATACATGTATGGGAGTGAAATCGATTTATTTGTTGAAATCATGTCGCCTCCGATACGATAGGTGGCGATATGCACTCTTTCGAATTGTGGGTAATGGGTCACTTCCGATGGACCTATAACGTCACAGACCACAACAGAGGTGGAAAGAAACAAAGACCGGTGAGCTAGGAAGTTAGCGACTCAGAGGTAAACTGGCACGACGATGGACAACCACCTTGTAAATTTGTACATAACTTCGCCATGTTAGCCAGCTGCTTTTGTGTGACCTCCTACGTTTGCGTTTACGTTTTAAATGCCGTTCGACTTCCGGGTCATAGCTTGGCGTGAAACTTAAGCACATGCGCAGATCACCTCCTCCGGTTCCAGTCCGATTGTCCTTATACACGCAGCAGTAGATCGACCTTCAATCGTATTATCTGGGTGTGTTAGTCTGACAATTTTCAGTTCAATTTCAGCCGAGCTAACGTGTTTACATGTACTTTAAAAGTCCAGTTTTGGTCGGACTGACGCTTTGATTCAGTTTTTTTAGGTGTCATGTAAACGTGCTTACTGTCTGAGGCAGGCAGATGTTGTTCACCTGCTGGGCATGTGTGGAAATGTCATAAAGACTCATAAGAAAAAGCTGTGAATCCTCTTGAACAGTTTGGTGAACGTTTAGTCGATGTTGATGTACTGTCTGTCGGGCTCCTCAGAGAAACAGCACGCTTTTGACTATCGTCAATCATTACCTGTGGAGCTCTGGGTTTCTGTGGCGCAGGAAGGCAAGAGGTAAAAGTAGAGCAGTTGCTCTTTCACTCCCTTAGAAAAATACTCAAACCAACTACTTGGTGTTGTCACCACTGTGTCTTGCATGCCTGCAGATGCACGAATGTGTGCTTAATCAAACTCACACAGAACCTGATCCTGCACATGAGTGGAAATGTATGACATTGTGAGGCTCAACAAGGCACTTGTACAAGAGCACACTGTCTTTTCTACAGTTTTCAACTCCTTTGCCTCCCCGCATCGTCTCCACTTTCCTTTCCTTTTACCACTCTCTCTTTCTCCCTTGATCTCCATGTTAGCGCAATATTAATGATTCATGTTCTAATTCTGCTTTGACAAGGTCCAAGAGCTGCATCAATAACTCCTCGTCCTTGCTTCCCATTGGCTTTACCACCCCTTACACTGCAACCCCCAAGGCCCTATCAGAAAAAAAAGAAGTCTCTTGTTGTCAGCACCTCAGATGCTGACACGTTATTTTAGTCCAGGCTCTTGGTGTTTCTCTTTCAGCTCCAGACCGATCTATCACCTGCTTTTTATGGGTGTCACGTAATATTTTCTGGTGGAATTGCAGACACATATATAAACACAATCTTTAAGATTTAGTTTTCAAATAAGTTTAATTAATTAGTTGTTTAGTCCACAAATTGTCAGAAATACTGAAAAATCAAGAACAAAAGGTATCATTGAATGCCATCAGATGATTTTTACTCCAACCCCGTTTTGTGTTCTGTCCTTATATTTCAGAAGCTGGAGCTAGTAAATATTTTGTAGTTCTGCTTGATGGATGACTTCAACTGTTAATCAATTGTTCAAATTGCGGTCATTTAACTTTTCTGTCACTTGACAAATTGTTGAATTGAATCATATCAACGCTAACTGTTTCTTTCACTGTTCCCCAATGTTTGTTGTAGCATTTGTCCTTTTCTTTATACCAGCATGTGTAAAGATGGTAGAAACTGAGGTTGACATGAATAAATCCTTTGCACTACTGCGATTTTATACAGCTACATGTCACAGAATTTAACTTATCTTCTTTATCTCTTTATCTCTCGACACTCATCTTGTTGTGAAGTGTTTGATTTCATTTCCCAGAGCTGCACTACCTGGGGTGTAAACACACTCAGAGTTCCCCTCATTCAAATGCATTGTGCTCTTGACAGGTGCTTGGCTGAAGTGGGTTTTTAGAGACTGACGTGCTTATTTATTTATTGACGCTCCTCATTTCTCCACCTTCTTCTCACCCAATATGACTGCCTGACATTCTGTGCAATGGTGGGGTGATGAAATGTGATAATTCAAGTTGGGTGGAAAATATTGACTTCTCTTTCCTCCTGTCTCGCTCCTTGAACTCTATCACACGTCTGAGTTTTTTAATGTGCTTTCCTTCTCTCAATTTGATCTCTTTCATTTTTGATGTGTCTGTTTATTTCCATCTCCCTGACCAGTGCTTCTCTCTCTCCCCTCAAATATCCATATTTACCTTCACGCACTCATCCCATACACGTTAATCGTCTCTCTTGTTACTTCTCAGACCCTGGCGCAGTGGTAGAGACTCACAGCGCGGTACCATATGCAGTGATAGGTGGCGTACTGGCACTGCTAGTTTTCACCGTCATCTGTGTCCTCATTGTCACCATCTGGTGCTCCGTCCGGCAGAAAGGTAACACACACTCACAAACACATGCATATTGAGTCAAACAATAGTTTCTTGCACACGTAGTGGGTGTGTCTTGGTGCTCAGAGTGTTTTATTGCATTTCTCATAGACACGTTGTCTCATTCTGCACTTTCTTTTATAACGTGCATGTAAAAAAAGTAATTGGCGGACCGTTAGATCCAGGTTTTTCAAAAATAATCTTTTAAACCAAGGTGTAAAATTGTCATGACATAGGAGACAGGATGGAATGCTTCTCTCTCACTGTCTGTGATGGACGACCTTGGCCAGGAGAGCGGAAAAGATAGGGTGTTGTGGGAAATGTAGGTGTGGCCCCATGTTTTATGAGACTATGTTAGTGTATCAAGGCTCATCTATTAAAAGCAGCCTCCCTGCATTCCCTATCTTTTTAAGTGCCCTCGTTTTGGCAGCTGTTGACTGTGCACCAGAGCTGCCAAGAAATGATCTGGGAACAGTGTAGCAGGGTGCAAACAGCCATTACGTACCCTATGGCTGGACAAGCCGCCAGTCAACTTTCTGTATGGATTGACCGCCAATCAGCACAGAGACAGGGCCATTACAACCAATCAGTGTTGAGACAGGGCCATTAGGGCTTTGTCTAAGGCCTGCTGTGACTGTCAGCATGCCAGTCAGCCTCTGAAGTCAGGAGAATGAGAGTGTCACTCACCCCTACAGCAAAGGGACACGCCGATAGTAAGACGACTCGAGCGGTTCTTGCTCCCTGTAACCTGCACTACACAGACTCATTAATTATATGGACCTTAAAGGTGGTAAAATGTTTTTGATAGGTTTTCTGAGTGACGCAAATGTGCCATTGTTCGCTTGCACCTAACCTTCCCTCCACCCTTTTCTGCCAACCTCTCCTCCCTCCCTCTTATTCTCTGTCATCTACCAATTCCTTCTCCTCTTCTGCCTTTTCTGTTCACACTTCCATTACCTACCTTTAATCTCCACTGGTAGGCTCATATCGTACCCGAGAGCCTATTCTTGCTTGGTATTGACCTAACAATTAGTTAACTAATGAATTAATCAGTCAAAGGTATGGTACGCAATAATATTACAGCTGTTCGGTTGGATAATTCTGCATGGCGCTGCAGTGATCATGACGCTTTACCACCTAACCTACCCCTTCCAATGTCCCTCTCTCTCTTTCTCTCTTTCTCTCTCTCTCTCTCTCTCTCTCTCTCTCTCTCTCTTTTTCTTTTCATTCAGGTTCCTATCTTACCCATGAGGCCAGTGGGTTGGATGAACATGGTGAGGTGCAGGAGGCCTTCCTCAATGGGAACGACGCCAGCCAGGGCAAGAAGGAGTACCTACTGTAGCCCTGTTCCTCCCCCATCCCCTTCTCTTCTGACCTCAACCCCCTATCCCTTCCTCTCCCTGTCTCCCTCCTTATATACAGTATATATAAACACACACAGGTGAACACACAAGCACATACACACACAGACACATACACTCCAATACAATGCGCCATAACAGGCGGCCTTCTAAAAACGACTGTATACAGATACTGCACACAGTCAGTTCATCCCATGCCATTCCACCCCATATTCTCCACACACACACACACACACACACACACACATGCACACACACACACGGACACAAAAACACTCTTCCAGAAACAGATTGAGAAAGAGAGAGCCTATAGCCCACCAGCCATTAATGACTGTGCCATATACTGTAAGTCAGAAAAACAAGGAAGAGAGAGGGTGGTTGGGTGAGACTGAAATATAGGAAATAAAGAAATCACACTGTACTTATTCAAAATCAAGAGGAAAGTGGGGAGCACAAAAAAACCCCGGTCAAACAACCACTGCAGTCGCCAAAGTACAAGGAAGACCAGACGATTGCTGTTATTCCATGCCAGAAGAAAATCATCCTTTACATAGAGCTCAATCTATAACTGGCAGAGACATCGGGAGAAGTTTGTGAGCAGGGTGGAGCAACTGAAGAGGAATGGGGGTGTGGTGAAGTGTTTGGAAGAAGAGTTGATCGGGCACTATTGAGTACCCAACTTTAGCAGAATTGACATTATTTTTTAAATTGCCAAAGCATCTTGGCTACAGAGCACATCTCATATATAATTCCTTAACAACACTGGAGCGTGTAAGCCCAGAGTCTCTGGAAGTATCTACACTTTTTGAACAAGGTAACTGTCCTCTTTTGCTATCCCTGTTGGGTGGCTTGCGGATAAAAGTTAGTTTTTAGTGATTCCTCGCCCCCTCTCACTAGCAGTGAGGGAAAGGAGGTTTGCTCTCCATCGCCTTTCTCCCCGCTCACCTTTTACCATCCTCTCTCCTCTCCCTCCTATGTCTCTCTCTTTCTGTCTGCCCCCATCCCCCTCGATCGCTCCTCCTTTGTTGGCTCCTAATAATGAAAGGATTAGTGTTGGGCTGAATTCCCGACAAAGAAGAAAGGAATATGACTTGCTAAGTCATGAAAGAAAAGCTTAATTATTTTAGAATGTCATTAAGAGGATAAAAAGGTTTAAAAGTCTTAAGAAGGGCAAAGGGAGCGATAGCAAAAGGGATGAATGGGAACAGAACGCAGATGGATATTTTTCATCTGAGTGCTACCACACATATGCAGATACATGCACACATTCATACGTACAGTAAACATGTTGACAGAACAAATATACATATCTCTGAATTCCTTATTTGTATAAAAAAACAGCAACATAAATTAAATGGATCTTTTAAGAAATAAGAAAACAGTTTACTATTGAAACGCATTATGAAGCAACTATACTAACACAGAATATTAGCCTATAGAGGTGCAAAACCGAACAAACTACTGTCCAGTGATCTTTAAAGAAAATAAAGAAAAGTATAAAAAAAATCATTTGTCTTTATGAGATACCAGAGGTCTTATTGATTTTTTTATTAATTATTATTATTATTTGAACAATTATGATTGTTGTTACTGTTATTATTATTGCCGTTGTTATTATTATAATTGTAAATGTTAAAGAAATGTAAACTTCCCATGTTTTGGTTTTGATTCTACTGTAGAGAAATTGCTGTCTTTTTTCACTCTCTTCCTCTTACCTTTACTCTCTTTACCAGTCTTTCTCTCTCTTCGTCTCCTGTGCCTAGTCGTCTTTTCTCCTGTCTTTCACTCTTGTTTATTTTAGAGTCCATGTGCCATTGTTGATATATAGCTAACTATTTCTTTATAGGGGAAAGATACAAAGCACGACAAAATAAAAAAAAAATCCAAAAAGAACCTCTGGGATCAGACTGGTTTTTGGGTCTATTTACTGTGTAATTAGCAGGTGCTGTTTTTGAAATCCTGAGGAAAAAAAAAGAACAAGAGCCTGAGCATATGATTAGATCAGTGGGGAATAGTGGAGTTATAGGTGGGAAAATAAAGATGAAAGCGCTGGCAGCTTATTCAGAATAAATAGAATAAACAAAACAGAAGGTTCTGTGGTACTGTTAATGAATCATAAGAACAGATAGCAGGGAAGAAGAACGTGACAGGAGGGTTGAGTCAGATGCACAGAGAAAAATATGACTCTGCCATTAACTTCCACACAATCAATACCCGATTCTGTCGAGAAGCACTCAACATGTCCATCTGTGCACAGGGCTAGATTTGAAAGCCGCCGGAGGTCGCAGGGTGACAGATCGATGTGTTTCTTTTCCATCGATGGCAAGGCTCCACAGTTGCCTGTCATAAAGACAGATTGTCAAACGGCAATCAAAGTAATGGACTTGCCAGGCGCCACGAGCGTGAGTTGACACTGTGACCGACAAACAATTCACAAGCGCACATCTACACAAGTCAACACTAGACATATCTTCAGTTTATGGTGACACGAGGGTAACAGAGGTATAGGGCTGCCAACTTCCTAAAGTCGAAATAAGGGACAGGAGTTTTTGTTTTTGGGAGGGGGGGGCATTATATTTATTGTGCATACAGTATGCACAACAAATATAATGCCTTACACAAAGGAGAGAATTCTCGTTGCTTTGTTAGCTATAGTTTCATTGGTCAATAAGAAGCTTATTTCAGACAGTCAGAGAGATGGCAGCGGCAGTCAAAGACACAGAGTTTCAATGTCATAAAAATCGCCCAGCATGGATTTTTTAAAATATGGAACAAAGTGCGTCCCTTATCAGTTCAATAAGGAACACATCTTTTAGTTTCCAAATATGGAACGATTCCGTATTTAAAGGGACGTTGGCAACTCTACACAGGTACTTCCTGCTATCAGACCTACTGTGGTCAATGGGTTATAAAAACAAGAATATAACCAAGAAGCACTTTATTTGTCTTCACAACAGGAGTGTGTTTGCTTCAAACTAAGTTTTCATTGATTGTATACTTCTGAGTGTGACTGTGAGTGTGAGTGTGAGTGCTTTCGGTCTGTTTCTGTGTCCTGGTTAGTTGGTAAGGTTATTTTTGCCTCTCCTAACAAGCACGTGTAAATGTTGGCTCATTCATTATGCTGTTACCACTTACACTGATGCATTTTTGGAAGCTGGCCAGTTACAGTAACATGGTTTAGCTGCTAAACCTTATGACAACCAGACTACTACTGTGATTATAAAAGGTGAATGTCAGATCGAAGCAAAAATTAGATAGGGGCAATTCAGACAATGGTCAGTTGTGCTCCTCCATGAGTTTATGACACACAGTTAATGTATTATAATCTGGACAATAATGACAGCAAGAGGTCCATGAATAACTCACACTGTTCTCTCTGATGCTAGTTTCACCGATTAATGTCCTGGAAAGGGTCCATATCAAAACATTTCCCATTTATGACCCATTTATGACCGTCATATCTCATTTCTATGAGTTTCAGTAAATATCACATTCCATCCAAACACTATCTCTTGATATACCTGGTGGCTACATGGTGACTTAAACACTGTTTTATTCGTCTTTAACGTCAACCCCAGTGACCCCAGGATGGTGTTCCTGGTCTTGGCAAAGCACAGAAGTGTGCACGGAGAAGCAGTGTAGCAGGAGGCATTGATTGAGATGGCTGTGTGAGTGTGTTGAAGCCTAGAATAATCAGGAAGCTTTCAGGCTGACAGAACAATTCAATGGGTAGTGGCACCAGGCGAGCTGGAGAAATATTTCTTCCCCCCTTTACCAGATTTCTGTATCAAGGATGTGTTCAACTTTTTTTTTTTTTTTTTTTTTTTTTTTGGTACTGATTGAAGACATGCTGTACTCACAGGCACTGCATTTTGTGAGCACATGCCAGGAAAGATATGAATGAGAAATAAATGAAAAACTGAGAAAAGTCTGGAAAATGATATGCTATTAAAAAAAAAAGTAAGCAAGAAGAGAAATTAAACAGTGATAAGATTGGGAGAGAAGGAGCAGGTGGGCGATCACAGGAAGCAGTGGATGGAGAGACTGCCATGGCCATGCTCCATGCAGAAAGAGATGAATTTCTCCTTTTTCCCCATCAGTGACTTCGTATACCAACACGGTTCAAGATGAACAATCCAATTAGTGTGAGCAAGGCCCTTTTATTAAAGGAGAACTTCACATTGTTTTTACAAGTTTAATCAAAACAGCCATGAAGATTGTGTCATAGCAGGTTAATTATGTTTTCTCTACATAATGCGTCCTCTCCGGACTACTATGTTATTACTGAATGTTTAATGAAATGCTGTCATTCATATAGCTACATTGCTGGTGATTGGCTTAGCAAAGACTTAAATCGGGCTTAGGATAAGGCCCACAGGAAGAGCACTCAAAGAAAACAGACATCTGTGATCAGGATAGTTGTCATCATCTGGAGACTTAATTTTCTCATTGACATTTGGTGTGGGACCTGGTAATTAACTGGCCTTTTCATTTGTGAGTTATTCATATAACGTCTGCACACGGGGTTGCTGATTAGTTAAAAAGCCAACAACAAACAAGAATGCGCTATATTTATCTATATTTGTTTATTTATTTAAGCCTGCCAGTTATTGGTTAGTATCACTAGCTATTTCGTAAGCAGCCAAAACTTGGAAGCAACATTGTTTTGGGGAGATTATAATGCTTTTCAGTTGAAGACCTTTACATTGAAAGCAAGAGCTCATATTTACTGTGTCAGAAATTTAAACCTGTGGGAACCCTTTGGCTTTAAGGGAGTGTTTGGCTGCAGACCACTGAGCTGCCTGCACTACTTCACACAGTGCCATATGAACAGATTTTTCTCTGGACAGGGCTACTGCAGGTGGAAGCCTCGGAACAGAAAGAGGAAATGCTGTCCGTACTTGCCCCCCTTGTTTCTTCAGAGGAGTGAAGAGAATCTGGGGCACGAGGCTGTACAGCTGGAAGAGGAACACAGCAACTGCATGAGCCCAGGCAGGAAGAGCTGTACTGGGGGTGAAGAGCATGAGAGCATGGATAATGTGGAGAGGCAGGCACAGCAGAACTAAAAGAGAAAGAGACACAGCTAGGGAGCGGACCTGACAGGAGTCGTGTTTTGGGTCTGCATGACTAAAAGGAGCCTTCCTGGGCTTCATGCATAGCAGGTCAAGGTAAATGAACAGCAGGCAGAGCAAAGGTAGTAGGAACACTGTCGCACCATAAATGTAGACTAGGAACTGGGGACTGAGAATAGTATCAGGAGCGCACACTCCCCAGTGGCTGCTGTGAATTTCAGCATAGGTGAAGTTGTGCATGTCTTCCACATAAAACTTGGATAGGAACCCTCCATATGGAAGATACTTCCCAATGACCTTGCGGTCATGTTGGTACCTAGGTGGTGTTGAACGTGCAAGATGAGGCAAAGAGGTCGTCCAGTTGCCACCCAGCCCAAGGCCAGCTGTGCCCGGACCGGTACCACCACTTCTCCAGGTGTTAAGTACATCCGAACCGATGAACTGTGCGAAGGAAGATAGGACAGAGCCCACCCAGCACAGCAGAACCACACACAGAGCTCGCTGACGGGTCACCACTGAAGAGTACCTGGCACCCAAAGACATGAGGATGTGGCAACATTTGAAAGGAGTTTATATTGAAGATGCTTCCCAGTGCTTTAGATTATGAAAAGAAATTGACATGAGGGCCTTACGTATCCCTACAATCTAAAACTACCTTGACAATCATCTCCCACTAACAACAAACATACATAATGACTCATATTTTAGAAGAGATCTGCTCTAACAGCTGTCATATCGACTTGACACGAGCGAGCCCCTTAGTTGACCCCTCTATAGATAAATATTTTGAAAAACAGATTTTGTTTCACAAAAATCTGATCATACTTAGTTCACCTGGTAACCAAGTTGGCCCAAATCAATTGAAGGGCATTTCAAAAAAACAAACAAACAAACAAAAAAAAAACTATTACCGATTCATATCGATTGAAGGACTGAACTTGTAGGTCATTGTCAATCAAACATCTAAGAGCCTTGGAGTCTATTGTTATTACTCACTCGTGTCTCAGAAGGAAAACAAGCTGTTTTGATGTAGAAATATTCCATACAATAGCACATCTTGACATGTTTTACTACTACTTTTCACTGTCACCCCATATTGATTTTCTTCCATTACTCCTGAAAAAACACTTGAGAGTGTTGGTTGACTCTTTACACCCACTTACTCACCCTTTCCCACACATGTACAAGAAAATATAAAAGAAAAGCACTAAAAACAATTTCACTCCAGTGAGTGAGGCTGTATTTTGTTTGTGAGAAAACATCTTATGTGCCCATCTTAATTGGTATTTATTTTTACCATGTTGCAGTTTGATGGACAGTTTTTCCTTTTCAACACTGACAATATCCATAGATATTCTGCGTCATAAACTGATTTCATAGGCTCACCTCTCTGCCAAGCGATGCTGCAGGTGGGTGTCCAGTGTAAGCAGCATTAACAGGAACATGGTAAACTGTCTGACCAGCATGGGGCAACACACCAAGGTTATGCAGGTGTACAGACACTGTGGGGTTCGCAGGTTGACTAACACGGTTAAAGGCACTTCCACCGCACCCCCTATAGCTCCCATCCAGCCGAGACACAGTCGAAGACAGCACGACACGCTCCCTGGTTGGGGTCTGATTCGTGGGGTTCCCATCTGGATATCGGCCATGGTGCTGCTGCCACTGACTGCGATTTGCAACCTCACACTCACCACTATTACAGCCACACACAGGACGCACTGGCACAGGGAATACAGCCACATGAACTCCATGTCTAAGGGAGACCAAAAAAGGAACACATGGTTCAAAGCACATAATATATCTGGCTGCACTTTAAAAAGGCCATTGCTCATAATTATGGGAAAGAGCAAATATTAAAGAAAAATTTTAGCTTTTTATGCAAATACAATCTCATTTAAATTCACTGTTGTAGCCATGTTTGCCCTACTGTATGTTCCCATGGCTCTTTTAGCAAAGCTTGTCCCTGCAGTGCTCCCTCTCATTGTCAAGGGAACGGTCAAACACAATGAAAGTCAAAGAATAAATAGAAGGGATGCATATAAGAGCAGAGTGACAAAGAATGGATCAAATTTTGAGTTTAAGCAAAAGGGTGTTGGCAGAATAATAAAAGCAGTTAGCAAGAGAGGGAGACAGTACAGATGTGGAAAGCCAGACAATGTGATGCAAGTTTATGCTGGGGGCAGAGAGAGTAGATATTTTGTATTGTTTTGTAGTATTGGAAACGTGCCTGGAGAGTGAAAAGGTCAGGCCAGACCGGACTTGACAGAACTTTACCACTGAGGATGTGAGCACCATGCAAACAGAGAACAACAAGCACCAAGCAGCGTCACAACATACTGTTAACACTCTCTTCACTCTCCCCTTTTTCTCTGGTCTTTGCGTTCCCTCTCCTTTTCCTCTGACTCACTATGCATTATTTGCCCAGCCATATTCTCTGAAATACAAAAAGACCTATACATTTATGTGTAAATATGTGAACACTGACATACGCACTGTAGCTGTAATTTTTCCAGTAAAT
The DNA here is from genome assembly GCA_034769265.1 of Remorina albescens. NCBI lineage: Eukaryota > Metazoa > Chordata > Actinopteri > Carangiformes > Echeneidae > Remorina > Remorina albescens. The sequence continues at coordinate 7,337,957 of CM068486.1, forward strand.
CTATTCAATAGTGATTGGCAGCTAATTTTAGTACATTTTCAAACAATAGTCTTGCATAAAGTGGAATACATGAATATTGAAATAGCGGATTTGCTGCCACCTGTCCATTTAACGTAACTGGTTTGACCTTTTCAGTACATTGACTGTTAGTCGTCACTTTTCCATAATAATCCTGACTGTCAGAAATAACCTCTTTAAAACACTTCATAATCGCTCTACACAGTTGTCTCCTGTCTCACCACTTAAAAGGCCTCATCAAAATCGGTTTACTGAGGTAATTAATAAAGTTTAATCCACCTTGTGTGAGTCTTCAGTTCAAATTAGTGGCTGGTCATTCCCAGTGTAATTAATTACCTTAATTAATCAATTACGTTAAATGAAGAAACATTTACACTATGGGTGAAACCTTTCAGCATGGTCACTGCCATTTGGAGAAATGTCTGTGAATGCCTGTATGTTGTAATAATACTCAAAGAATTAAGAAATTAGGATAAAAAGGTACAGTTACCTGTTGTGAAGTCGTGTGATGACACAGTTTAGATAAAGCTCTATAATCTGTCCTCTGTATGAATTGGCTGCCTTTTTTATTTCCCTCCAGGATCTCCGTCTCTCACTTTCACCTCTCACTCTTAACTGTCTGCCCCCGCTGACAGAGTAAACCTGATTCATAAACCTCTGCTTATCCACCTGCCTGCTATCCTTCTCTCTCTTGTCTCTGCAAACATATCACTTGTGTCAATGTTGGTTGCCCTTTCCATTGGAGATGTGCAAAGGGCAACACTAGCTCTGCCAACCAATATGTAAATAAGGCATATAGAGACATATGCACATGTGTATGATGTATGGTCACAGAGACACAGTGAAGTAATATGTTTTTTATTAAATTTTTTTAGTTAAAAGCCCCTCTCACTGATGTTTTCTTTGGTTTTTCCAACATTTCCTTTTTATTTGAGAAAGATAAGAAAATGAGAGGTAGTGCTAAACTCTGAAGTCAATGTGCTTTTTGATGGAGGTAGAGGTGATAAAAATGAATAAAGATATCAAATATCCTTTCCAATTTTATCCTTAAGAGAGCGTTCTATGAGACAGACTGAAACAATGCCACTGTAGACTGAGCTGTATTGCTCAGATACACATACATAATGGATGCATGACCTTGCTAAGAGTTTATTTAAGAATACTATAATAGTGTCTAAATGGGTTCAGTTCACAAAAAATAGACAAATCTTGGAGAAGTCCTATGCTGGGGAAAATTCGCCTTTTATGTGCCCTACATTTTTACTTTAATTTCAACATGCAATTGAGCTACAGTGAATTGTAGGGCGGACTGTTATGGCCCCGAGGATATGCCCAGATATTTCCAAAAAATCACCCAGGCATATCAATGTGTCTGTAAATCATTCTCCCACTGTCTGCCAAAAAGTGCCATGTGCAGAGCTCCAGGCAGGAGCTCATTGGACGAAGCTCCATTAAAAATTTTTAAAAATAAATAAATAAAAAATACCCCCAATACAAACACAGAGTAACTTACCCTGCTGTATTTTAATTTAAACACAACCACAATATATTTGTTGATTGCGAAAACTGAGAGCCCAAGACAGGACAAAAGTAGATTAATATTGAACCAATAATGTGAAAATATAAGTTTCCTTTCTTTCCGTAGTGGCATTGTTTGCATTATCAGATTATTTTTTTTAACATGGAGATAAAATAATTAGGGGAAACCCGATTAGATGACAGCCCGCTAAATTTCACTACACTAAATTTCCTGCGCTTTCTCTTTAGTCTTCCGTTACAGCAATGATTGAGATGAGCCTCCTTGGTGGAAAAAACAACGCTTAAATCTCGCGTAATTAAACGAGATCTGTCCGTTTTAACATCGGTTGGAAACCCCGTTCAGCCCTCTTCCCTTTGCTGTCCACAAGCAAGGTAAAGCGCTATTTTTCCCTCCCCGGTTTAGCTAACGCTAAATCGTGTCTAATTTAAGCATATACCACTGAAACTTCGTCAGTTAAGACATAAGGTATAGTTTAACGAAGTGGTCGAGCTCTGTGTGAAGTCAATAGACGCGTTTATTCGTTTTTACTTGAATGCTGCTCATAACTATCGCTCGCTAAGTCATGGCTGCCCCCATGCTACCTCGTTGTGGCCTGCTAGCTAGTGGCTAGCTGTCCCGTTGTGTCTATCTGCTTTCTGGCGGAATTTTAACATAAATATGTTGGTTGAATACGTAGTGTAAAGCATAGTGCTTAGAGGTCATTGGGCTCTGACTGGGATGTCCCATTTTTCAGTCTAAACGGTTAAGAAAGATTTAGGCTTGTCCGGTAGCTAGTTAGCGTTGGTTAACACTCGCTAGTAGGATGACCACTACCGGCGTTAAGCATGCCGCCCAAAGAGTCTTCACATGTTTAGGCTCCAAATGTTATCGCCGTGATTTTGATTAAAATTAATATCCTGTTAATAGAAACATCGCCATTTGATGTAACATAGGCAGACCAGCTGCGCCTATATATCGTTGCTAGAGATTTCGTGCTTGCCTCATGTTTCGTGTAGCATTGGATCACATCATGTCTCTTGTATGATATAAGGTGTACTAACTTCCGCTGTGTTTGTGTGCTTATCAAGAGGTGATGTTGAAATTAATGTTGGGCTGTCTTCATTTTTAGATGCCAGGTGTCACAGTGAAAGACGTCAACCAGCAGGAGTTTGTCCGTGCCCTGGCGGCCTTCCTGAAGAAGTGAGTATTTTAACAACTTGCTCTTTATTACATCACTGGCCATTTTCATTTTTGCCACTGTTAAGTTGTGTTATGAAACAGTAGTGCTGATTAGTCCTCTGGTTCATACAAATAAATTAATGATTATAGGGTCCAGGTTTTTCTTTATACATCCCGACACCTCTCTTTTTCCAGGTCAGGAAAGCTGAAGGTGCCCGACTGGGTGGACCTTGTCAAGCTGGGTAAGCACAAGGAGCTGGCCCCCAGTGATGAGAACTGGTTCTACATCAGAGCCGGTAAGTTTTCAATTAGTGGTGGAGATTCTTCAACAGTAGGTATAATTCTGGTGTTAATTTTGCAAGTATGCAGTGATAAGCATTTATAGTAAAGAAAGTAACTACTGCATGCCTGTATTGGAAATTTTTTGCTGTTTTGTTGAAGGATTCCACAAATCACTAATAGAGGTTGTCATAGCAGTATGAGCCTCTTCCCAGTGCAGTGTTCTAAGTATCACAAGAATGATTGACATTTCTGTGGTGGTTCATCCAAACTATGATTAAAGTTATGAGGTGTCACCCAAAGTATTTTGAGGTCTGCGAGAAAGGCTTGGAATAACATATTACTTCTTTCGATGTACTACAAAGGTAGATAATTATTTTATTATCTAGAACTTCAATTTTGGCTTGAAAAACAAAGGGGAAAATGTCCCTGCTATCTGCATTTGCCTAAAAAATTTTTTATTTGACCTCACAACGTAAATGTGTAATAATGTTTTGGATGCCATCATACATTGTAAAATTCATTCACCTCTGATTTTAGTGCCTTGTTCATGAAGTGTTAAACACCTCTCATATTGATTTACCAATGTTTTAAATACATGCATTAAGTACAAAATGCTCCAATTAACCAAATGGTGACTGTAAACTAATCATCTAATTGTTGAGCAGTAAACATTTGTTTACCCTTGTTTAAAGGGAAGGAATTTCACCCAACAATTGAGTTTTCCATTCTAAGAAAATGTACAAAATGTTTGTCAATAATGGTTCTAAATGAAAACAAAAAATGGCAAACATTACCCCTCTAGTGTTCAGTTGTTTGATCAAATTTTACTTCAAGGTATCAGATGACAACTAACACCAATTCTGTCTCCATGGATGCTGCTCCATCAGCATCCACAGTCCGCCATCTGTACCTCCGTGGAGGTGCTGGTGTTGGCTCCATGACCAAGATCTATGGAAGCCGCAAGAGGAACGGCGTGTGCCCTGCCCACTACAGTGTAGGATCCAAGAATGTGGCTCGTAAAGTGCTGCAGGCCCTTGAGCTGCTAAAGATGATTGAGAAGGATCCCAATGGGTGAGTATCTTATTTGTGGTATCCATCAGATGTTGAACGAACGCTTGGCATTTCAGTAATTGTGTTGTTAAAAGTAATTTGTTTGAATGACATATGAAAACAGAAACGCATGAAAAGGATCTGTTTTTACACACGCTGACAGTATTTTTGGCCCTGAGGTGTTAGGGTATACATACCTTATTCTAACCCACTCAGTCCTGCGTAGTCCTCAATTTTCACCTTTATGAAGTAGACTAATCAGTGTCATGCTGAGTAACTGTGAAACCTCCTAATGTATAAGCTCGACTTTTGCTGTTCCAGCCCCCAGTACAGATAAAGCCACTCTGTAACTAGAGGGCTAATTGATTGACTTTTTTTATTCAGATCAAGGGGGCAGGAAAGAGAACTCAAACTTGAGTTCTTTTTTGTTTTATTATTGCTTTTGAGTGATGTTTGCAAATGTCTATGGATGGAGGATTGATCTGTGGCCTTCCCTGACTAATACTGTGGTCAATGTGGCGTAAAGAAGTTGTTATTGAAGACTTAAGCATTTTGATCTGTGATCTGTGGCCTTCCCTGACTAATACTGTGGTCAATGTGGCGTAAAGAAGTTGTTATTGAAGACTTAAGCATTTTGTGTATTGACTTTTCCTCAAGTTACATAGATTAATCCTTGCTTGTTTTCCCATTTTAATTTTTGCTATTTTTTTATTTACCCCAGTGGTCGCAGACTAACCTCCCAGGGAACCAGAGACCTGGATAGAATTGCTGGCCAGGTGAGAAACTAATCTTCCTATTTTGGCATGCACATAAATAACTTGATCATTTCAATACTTGGATTTTGCAAAAGTCAAAGGATTCCAAGGCATAGCTGAAAACAATTTCAATTATCTCAATTCTTTTGTTTTGATTATGTATGTCCTTATATCCACTATTCAACCACTCATCATTTAACAGAACAATAAGAGGGCTTATGTGGTGAAAATTGTGTATTATGTAATAGCAATATGGGTGTATATACAGTAAAATCTGAGATGTGTATGAGCACTTTCAATCAATTCTGCAACTGATCTTGGATGGACTTGTGTTCATTTTTCGTAACACACATGGATTTTATTGAACTTGGTTACCAATCTACACAATTAGTAGCTGTACAGAATACATTTAAGAGTAAACAAGGTCTGCAGGTGAGACGTTTGATTATGAGCCTCGTTAAAACGTTGAGATGTTAGTTGCACTAGGAACATCCAAATACAGCTCAGGTCTCTGTAGTGGTATAGACCCCTTTTTATCTGGCAGCTGTAAACACAGCTGGTTGATAACTGAATCCCACCAGATCTCCTGCAGCACGACTTGTTTGAAGTGTCTCAGGAATAGAAAAAACACAAAGGGGAGCAGACTCCCCAATGCTTTCATTGGTTACTGTTGTATTGATGGGCTGTAGTAATTGCTAAGGTGTCGTGTAACCCATTGCTATAATTTAAATGTATCGGGCTCCCCAGCTGTTGAATGTCATCGCAAGCTCATGCTGTCCAGGCAAATATCGGTTTCAGTGACCGACTGCGTATGATACACTCTGCCATTTTACATAATGCTCAGATGCTCTCAGGGTGATGCCTTCAGCGAATGTCTCACAGAAATATCATCCCTTTGCTTTGATACAACCGTTTCTGTTGAGATCTTACATAGGCCCAGTGTCACTTCAGCATGCAAGGCACTTTAAAGTACTTGTCCTTGGGCAAAATTTCTTCTGCCAACCAAGTGAGTTTTGTGTTTTGGATGTTACACCACTGAAATTCCTTGTTTGCCTTTTACCAAAAAACAAATCACAGTTGGGCATTGTCAAAAATCAGAGAAGCAGCAGCGTTGTGATAATCCAAGGGTAAAGGGGGTAAACATGAGGAGGGAATTTCATGCTTGGCAAGTCTGCCGTATGGCACCAGTTTTCTCCTTGTTTACCCATGCTAATGAGCAATATGCAGATGAGCAGACCTGGGCCCAGCCTGCTGCACAAAACTGGCAGGAAGCATGTTGGTGGGGCTTCGTTACCTTTGCATGAATCCCTCTTGTGTGTTGTAGTTTTTGATGGCTTTTTAAGAGATTGATGCTTTTCCCTCGTAACTGAGGATGTTGCCATATTCTGTTCAGACTATTCTTGGTGTTTTGGCTGCAACTGGAACAGCCCCCCTTAAGTCTACATGAAATGTCATTTTGACAGCATCATACCACTTTAGCTTGTAATTTTACCACTAAAACTCAATGTTGTGGTGGTAAAATGTAAATATTTGAGGCCAATTAAATATTTTATATGGGATAAATTATAGCAGCTATGGCAGCATGATGAAATTATTAAAATACTATTTCCTCCAGCAGGTAATTGGATTCAAAGGTCCTACAGCACCTTGTGTGCCCCAAAATGCTTATATTTCATGTTTTGTTTTTTTTTTGTTTTTTTTCTCCACAGGTTGCAGCTGCAAACAAGAAATCTGTTTAATAAATAATTTTTGGAGAAAGTTGAATAATGTGTGCTTCTTTCTTAACATTTCTGTTGGATTTGAGGACATGAATGGTCTGCTTAGTAATTTCAAGTGCATGGTGCACTTTCACTGGCTCTTCAGGAAGTACATGAAATGGCTTTTGAGTTATTTCATAGACCTTGATATGACAAATTAATTGGCAAGTAAAATACATGGGAATAAATACGAACAGTTTGATTTTAAAAATAAAAACCAACAGTTTGGGAAGTTCGAAGTTGATTTCTGCCTTCAATGTCATTTAGTGTAAAGGGTAGAGAATGACCCTCAGTTGCAGTGTTTTCAGATGCTCATGCTTCATCCAGTAAAAGCTCACTATGGGGTGCAGTTTGATCGAGCAGCTTGAAAATGCTTCCTTGGAGCTGTTCCATCAGTGAGCTAATATAGCTTCTCATCACTGGCGAAATACTTGCCACTGTTGTGGTACTATTATGATCCTATATTTTATTTGCTCTTACTGCTGTGCCCTTGCATCAGATGTAGTTTGACTTGATTGATCATGATACAGTAACATCAAAGGAAACTTGTTCAGTTAACAAAGGCAGACGATCACACATCCTTAAGCATCCCTGTCAACGTTTCAATAGCTGGTAAGGAGTGATGTCATAATTTAGCTGATTCATTCAGGGCCATAGTGCCACCTAGGGACTTTACCAGCAAACAACACATTCTTAAAAGTTAGCAATGTTAATAGCAAGGAGCAAAAGTGCATGTAAATGTCACAAGGCTACTTAGATAAATGGGGTATTTTGACTGGTCTTAAGAGTTTAACCCTTTGGTCATTTTGTGTTAAAGATAGATTCCTGATTAAAAAGCAGGCCTCTAATGGTTAAGCATGCCTAATTTAAGTAGATTAACTCATTTCTATGGAAATATGGCAGGAACTGACTTTTTTTTCCTAAAATGTATGAATTGTGAATGCATTTGCTTCTCATTTTGGATTAGGCTATGCAGCAATCTAACATTCTTCTGTGCACATTCTGGTGCACTAAGCTCAATCAAGGACAGCGCTTGACTGCTTTAATTTGGTGGTGCTTCGAAAATCCTGCAGAGGGTGCCAAAGCCTATAGAATATCTATTATGCCTATATATGATCTTTTTGTTATTGCAGAGACATATTCTAAGTAGCAAGAGCGATCAATGAGACAGTACTAAGCTTTGTTGTGTTTTGAAAGGAGTAATCTAATGTTATATCACAATTGTTATATCTAAGAAGAGCCAATTTTGCAGTTGTAATGAGGGTGCTAGTTTATAAGGGGGATTTGATTTTCTTTGTCAGCAGTTTTTAAAATATCTCTTTGCTAAAATTGTAATACACAACACTGCTCAACTTTTGTACATTGAAATGGCTTCAAGAGCTTTGCAAAATGTAATACACAGGCCCAATTGACTGGAAAATATCCAATCTATTTTAATTCTCACACTCAGTCTGGGCCAGTGGAGCTTCATGGTGCTGGCTTTTTTCATCTCTCAGCTAGCCTTAGGGCAATGAAACTACAAGCACAACCAAATGACAATGAAAAGAGAAGGAGAGTGCAGCGCAGCGCTCTTGTGTCCCCTTTGAGAAAATACAGATTGTTTTTATGATGTTAACCGAATTCATGTCCAGATTTGAAGATCAACAACCAGAAGGCATTGTTTGCTGACAGTGTTTGGGTGTTGCGCCTCTCCTGCTGTGCTTTGTGCTCTTTGTGTTTGCAAAATATCATGTATCATAGATCCCTGGATGGTGAGCTTCCTCTAGTTGCCAGTCTGCTACTGTATCTTTGTGTGTTTAGTACACACAGCAGCACACAACGGTCTCATCTATTTTATGTCACTCATCATAAACAATTATTACACACGGCTCTCAGGAAATATTAGTCTTTTTATATCACCACTCATTCTCTCTCACTCATTCCCTCCATGTAGCTGTCCACCACCCACCTACTCCTCTTTTCATTTGGAGACCAGCTGTTCCTGAACACCTGAATCCACCACCTCTCCCTTCCCCCTCTCCCCTTCATGAGCCCTCTTTTTCCTCCACCCTGTAATTTGGGAGAGAGAGAAGGATAAACACGTCCTTGAGCGGCAGAGAGAAATGTGTGGAATCCACTAGAGGAGCTCTGTTGTTTTTTCCCCCTTGTTGCTGTTCAACTGCATGTGTGTGCTTGCTCATGTGTGTGGTTTGTGCATCCATACTTGGTTATGTTTGTTTGTTTGTTTCTTTTCTAAAGTGAATTTTAGGTCAAGACATTTAGCTTGTTTGTGTGCAGATATGTCATTGTATTCAGGATAATCATCAGCAACATCACTATTGCAATTTCAGCTGTGGAACAATTACCGCTTTAACAAATGCACATTTAAATGGTTTGTTTTGTGTGTGTGGAAGAGGATGCACCTATTCATTCTCCAAATTCTATGGCAGCTCAGTTTGATCATACTGAGAATGGATGCAGACCTGCCTCTCCTCTCCTCAGGGCTGGAGGCAGATAAGTAAGAAATGTCTGCTGCACAAGTCTCTCTAAAATAGAACCACTATCATGAGCTCTGCTGCACATACACACACATTGTCAATCATGCCCTGTGGCATTTTTTCCTCTGAAGACATGACACATCTCAGGCAGTTTACCAGCATTTCTCCACTCTGGTTTATCAAGTCACTAAGTTTTTTTTGGAAAAGCCAATATACATGTACTATTAATGTGGAATACATGACCAGTTTTGCCCAGATATGCTTCCTTGTGTTCCCCTACAGCATGTTTTTCATCTGAACTTTATTGCTTTCTTTTTTGGCAGCAGGTGCTTTTGTTTAAAAAAATGGATGGTTGTCCTTCTATCACGCCCCCTTCTATTTGGAGGATATCTGAAGCTCTATAATAGACAATTGGCCACCTTACGGCCATAACTAATATCTGTTATCATCCCTAATCATGGAGGTGAGCAGAGAGTTTCATTCACTTCATGTCAATGAAACTTGTTTTTGCTTTTTTTTGGCCGGTTGTGTGAACTGTGGGACCTCACATGGACAGTTATGGATAGTATACCTCACTAAACAAAGCTTTGGCCAAAAAAATCCATGTCTGTCAAACCAGATTATTTGGATCTATACTAAATTGATCATATATTGTAATGATATGAATGTCTTTTTTTTTATTTCCGTCCATACATAATTTATTTGATAAAGAAAGTCCCTTTATTCACCTGGATTAACACCAAAAATTTAATTGGTTATTCCTGCCCCCTGCCCACTGCCCCATTTTTAAAACTGGTCAAACAAACTGACACAAGTGAAAACACAACCTCTGTGATTGAGTGAATAAAGTCCACGCAAAAAGTGAAGTGGCCTGAATTCTATCTAAAACAACTGGTTATAGCAGCTCCACGTCGTTTCTGTAACTCAAGCTGTAATAAAGTCTAATTATACAAGCCAGTGGGTAAACTAACACATCAGTGGCAGTGTAGGGGCCAACTTATGATTTGTTGATGCTTTGTGGCTAAGGTCATGCCTAGTCTGCAAGAATGTGTTTACAGAAATTAGTTTGAGGCCAAAGGGTCAGATTTTTGTTTTGTTTTTGTGTAGTGAGCTGTGCTACTGCCTTCTGCTTTTCAAATCAGTGAGCGTGAAACTCCTTAGCTACAAAAAGTATACACTTATCAGTCCCAGAAGGTGTGTAAAAGATGATTAATAGATCTGTTTGGGTTATTTTCTGTTTTGTGAGAGGGATAAACATTAAGTTTGACCTTAGAGGCTTTTTGTTAAAGTTAAAGGTTTTTATATACATTGCGGCACATTTATGTGTTGCTACACTTCTGTGTGTTGTCAGCTCTAATCCTTCAGCCCGTGTTGGGCCAGAGAGCAGGTGGTATAAACATGTAATGTGCCGCCCAGTCTGCGAGGCACCATAGTGCACTGTAGTGCTGCCCCACAGCAGGTGTGTTTATATAAGTGTGTATGTAGGCAAAACACTGACTGTGTATCGCTGACCTCTGGGACTTTGTGAGCTTTGCATGTGTGTCTTCTCAGCTTGAGTCTGAATCCCTTCACCTGTCACTGAGGGTGGGGTGCAAAGGCAAGATGACGGGGCACAGAACAGATGCTGTCTACAAAGCCAGCCGAATTAACTGAATTGCACAGTGTGTCTTCTGTTTGTTTGTGTGTGTGTATGTGTATGTGTTTACAGCCCATGTAATTTCTATGTTGTGCCGCAGCTTGTGTGTGTATGTGCATGCACGCGCACATGTAGATCAGAGCTTTCAAGTCATTCACACTTTGATGCTGCGGCCTTATGCTTTCTTCACCACAGAACAAAAGAGTGACAGAGGGAGACAGCTACACACCAGTGTGACACCGACTGGCTGTCGAGATAGTTGACACAAACTGACTGAGATGGAAGTGCACACGTTTGTAGCTCTGTACTTCATCATCTCATTTCATATCTATCTTGCTGACTCCCCGCTATCTTTCTATGTGTCTGTGGGGGGTATGGCAAATCTCCAAACAAATGACAGAGACAGTGTCAAAAACTGACCAAGCCATGTAGCAGCATAAACAACAGAGCTGATTCACCTAGTGTCCCAGGCTCAGTCTCTGAAAACCCTCACCCTTCCCATTACCCACAGCCCTGACAGGTCTTTTCCTTCCTGAATTGTTTTTTGTTTTTTGTTTTTTTTTGAGATTTAAAGTTAAAGTTAAAATATTTTCAAGGTTTGTGCATGCAAGAAAATGCAGTTGGAATCTCAACCAGCATAAGATCTGCCCTTCAATAAAATAAAAAATTATGAACAGCATTGCATTTTTCACTGATCATCCTCAAAGTGCTGTACAAAGGCAAATGGCATCTTGAAGATGTGTCACCTCTCATCAGTTCTGTTGCCTTTGTATAGCACTTAGAAATATAAATAATATGCAGGAATGACAGACTCTCCAGACACACAGATTATAATTGTTTTTAGGTCTAAATAAAGTTTTAGTTAAAATAAAAACTTTTCAAATCTCTCACCCTCATTCATTCTTCAGTTTTTGCTCAAGTTTTCTCTTTTAACAATTCCCCAGAAACTAACTTCATAACTTTTCAGAACAGTGATATTTCTCATTTAACCTTCCTATTGTACATCAATATACACCCTCTCTCCTCTTTCTTTTCTCCCTACTCTTCTTTGTCCTTTATCCCTCAGTCTCACTGCTACTCCAGATTTCTCTACCCTAGCCTTATTGGGGCGAAAAGCCCTCAGCATCTTGTATTGCTACTGTGTCACACATTGCCTCTACAAAATAGATCCTATGCTTTTTACAAATCCCTGCACTTCTTTTATCATATCAACCATGGGACCTAATCAAGCACTTTTCTGTTATTTGAGAAAAAATGACTGTTTGCGTGGACATGTTAAATTTATGAAATAATGCAAACTGCACCCATCCCCCAGAAACTGATAAGTGGTTGAAGATGAATGAATGCAAACTGCAATGTGATTTGAAAGGATTTCATTAATGTATTAACATGGGAAGGGAAGAAAGTGGACTGTTGCAGATTTGCCAGTGTAATTAGTAAAATGTGATTAAGAAGTCTTTCAGATGGGTATTTATAATTGTATGTGCAGAATGGGTCATTGCACATTTAATAGCTAACAGGCCAAGTAAAGAAAAAGAATCTGTGATCGCTGCTGCCAACATTGGAAATATTTTCAATGCATTATTTAGGTTTCTTACAGCTTTTATACTATATCTGTAGATGAACATGGAAAATATGGTTGGATTAGACAATAAAAAATGATGAACTGTTATGATCAATCTGTCCAACAACATATGAGATAAGATACTTTAACTAGCTACAACATAAAATGCTGCATTATATTTCATTGATAATATCCAGTATAATATAAAAATAACACTTTCTGTTGCCTAGCAAACTCCTTCACTTCTCTGTAAAATGGACAGTTGAAGAGATGATGTTAACATTCCACTTTGCTTTTTCTCATTATATTTTAGCTAAACTGGGTAAGTAGTTCAACTTCTCATGTCTCTCGCCCTCTTGGACTTAATCAAAGCAACATTTCCATGCTACATGATCCACATAACAGCGAGTCCTGACATACAGCCTGTTTTGGTGTGGCCTCCTGATGGTCGTTCTCTTGTGCCTTACTGAAATGTTTCTCAATTAAATTTTGGGCAGTTCCCTGGGTGAAGCTGTGCCGTTTAACAGCCTGATCACTGTGCTACTTCACTGATAGTTTGTGGTGCAGGATTGCAGAGGTTGGAGCACAGCTGTTTTTCTATTGCATATTGTACTTTCCTATTACACACAATGACCTCCTTGATTCAATATAATGTCCTTTTCCCTACCTCTGGTCTATTTCCAACACCTTATTTTCATTCAACCTCCTGTCTGTCTTACTTGTCTCTTTGTCAACCTTTGTCTCTTTTCCTTGCTCATTTTCCTTTCCATATTCCTACCCTGCTGTACCACTTTTTAGTTTTTTTCCATTTAGATTTTCCATTCTTTGCCATTCATTCCAACAGTTTAGTGGTTTAAAAATGTCTCTCCTTGGACTTGGGCAACCTTTAAACTGTCAATGGGCTTTTGTTTGTGTGTCTTACTTGGCTGGAGAGATAGATAAATCTCCACAATAGGCTACTCTCTTCCTTGTGCATGTCAAGGAAGACAGAGAGGAAAGACAGGGAGAGTGTGTGAGAGTCAAAATCCCAGACATTGCCTGTGTGAATGTATGTGCAAAAACAGTCTGACAGAGGTACGGTTGTATTAGTGGAAATCATATTAACTACTGAGCTGTTTTCAAAACTTCCTCATCTCTTTACCCACAGTTCTGTCAAAACATCTCCAGAGAAATTATATCGCTGTGCACTGCATTCGTTGATGTTTTTTAACTGGTGCAAAAGTATATTCTGGATATTTCTGCATAGTCCACAAAAAATACACAATTTCGGATAATGACTCTGAACACAGCGTTTTGCAGATTTCCTTGTTTGTCACGCTGTGGTTGTCTTCTATTTGGGACTTGTTGGATTCATGACTTAAGGGTGAAAAGAGAGGCTGGGATCATTTGACCGTTGATAACAATCGGGCAATTCCTACTGTACCTCTATTGAAATCAAGGCACACCACTGGGACCCATCTTCGAAGAGAGAATTTAATTTGATGGCCATGTCCTGCTGTGGTAGAGGTCTGGTACAACATTAGGATAACACCATGAACCTGCCTTCAGGTCTGCTGAATCCAGGCAAGTAAGGGCTCATGCTTCTTTGACGTCGGATAGAAAAAATGTTCAGCTTTCTTTCTGTCTCATTTTCCTTTTTCCCCCCCATTATTTCATTTTACATTATACAGCTCATTTTTCTTCACCCTTTCTCATTATCTTTCCTCCTGTTTGGTTTTTCCAGCCGAGGTCACCACTTAGTTGTTGCACCAGGACACAGGAATCTCATGAATAGCAATGTACATACCAGCAGGCCCTCTGAAATTTTGAAAGTCCTTTTAAGACTAAGGGTAATTTCAACGTATTGATTGTATTGTACAAAGGATCCAAGCTGGTGTATAATTTCAATGAATTGACCTCCAGATTTCATCACCTTTTTTCAGCTAAAAATTTATTTCTTCCACAACATATCTCATCCTCCTAAAAAGCAGAACACTGAGCATGGTATCCTTTAACTTTTTACACATCATTCAGCCAAACCATATCAGAAGCTTTATTTAGTATGATACAATGTTGCACACACTGTAAATCATCCCTTTCAGCCACTGTCTGTCTGCCTGCCTGAACACGCTGCTGAACTTCAAGGTCGGGCTATCTGAGAGGTCAGCCAGAGTTTATTCACATGAATCTCATCTACTCCATTGGAGCTAGTATCTGCTGTGTGGGCACCTTTGTATCTGGGCAGTCACTTGGTGTCTTTCGAACAGTCTTGATCTAGTTTCACACCATTTTGCAGCCCTCCTTGGGTGGATTATTCCGCTGGGTCTGCCTTCTCTATCTTTTGCTTTTGCCCAAAATTACTTTTCACTTAGTCACTGCCAAACTATAACTCTCATTCTAACTGCTCCTGCCCAAATTTCCCCCTCAGCTCCCATCATCCATCCATCCACCCATTTTTCCTTTCCTTTTTCTACTCAGCTGGCAGGCGAGCCAGAAGTAAGTGCATGCGTTTGAGGAGAGTAATCTGCTTTCTCTCCTTCCCATTTCCATTTCAATCCTCTGTCCACAGCTGGAACCCAGGCGCTGTGCATGCAGATGACCCAGAGTTGGTGGTTTTTTTTTTTTTTTAATGTACACTCAGAACTGAGGTGTGTGTAGGAGAGACAGAGAGAGACAGAAACAGTTGAGGCAGAGGAATGAAAGAATAACTGTTAGTGCAAAGCAGATGCAGACTGTTGGGAAATCATTCTATTCAGCTGTTCTGTCATTCAACTATATGCAGGTGCACAGAAGGAGATGAAATGTTTTTATAGCTCACAGCACTGTAAAAAAAAAAAAGAAATTACAAAAAGACAAGAAAACATGGTCCATCAATTCAATGACAGATCGTAGCATAGTCAAAGTTTAAGGAAAGTATACAAACATGACAACAAAAGAGATTCCTGATGTTTTTCTCTTTTTGATTCAAACTGCGTTCACACTTAAATATTTCAACTTGGTGTGAACTACTTGTAATTTAGCTCACATGAATAAAAACATTGTGAAAAGCTTGAAAGACAGAAATTCAGTGTGTCATAGTGGCAGGAAAGATGACTGATCTGGATTTCTCTTGAATGATTAATACTGTACTGAATACAGAATTACACAAAGTTGAGTCACTCCCTGCACAACCAGAGTCGGTGAGCCAGGACTCAGTTTCATATGCATCCTGCTCATGTGCCACAGACGATATCTGTTAATCTCTGGCTACGGTCAAGTGCTGCGTCACCCCACTACAAATCCTGACACCCAGTGACCAATGATCACGAGGTCATTGGTGAGCGTGTGACTTAGCAGCCCAGCCCACACGCATTGCATCAGAGCTCTGTTTAGTGGTGGACGCTGAATCAAAATGGACTTGTGATTGGGGATTGTGTTGGAGCCACAGAACACAGAGGGCTTTAAGTGTTCACATAATGCTCTTCCCATTATAAGTGCAGATGTAAACATAGTGGTAAAGCTGATATTATTTTGAGGTGAGGCCTCTGATGCACTCTTTTCTGGGGCTGTATGGTTGAGCACTCACATTTCAGTCAAATGCCCATTATGGCAAAAACCATCTGCTGTCAATTGATTATAATAACAGATATTGATTTGAACAGGCAAGCAGGCAATGAGGTGTAACAAAATGTGCTGACCGCTTAATCTGGCTATTTAATCTTTAATTAATGCCATTGTCATAGTAGAGTCAGGGAGTTAGAATGCTTACCTGATTTATCTTCTAAAATCACAAATTACAAAGAAGACATGATCTTTGTGTTTGGGTGAATCAGCTAAAAATGATTGTCACTGAAAGAAGTTCTCCTTCCTCTCCACATTCAGCTGTCTCCTCTTGCTTTGGGCAGTGAGATAAAAAGCTCTCATTCCCATTAGAAGCCTTACTCTACAGTTGCAATAAATCTCATCAGGCCAAGGGGTCTGCAAACCAAGCTAGTAAAGCTGCACAGTCAGTGTAGGAGCCCACTGGCCTGCACTTCTGGCCCTTCTCTCTCTCCTAATCTCCTGTGGTTTAAAACACATCAGCAGCCTCTCATTCCCTTCAATCAAATCAAAATTTTCACTCCCTCTACCTTTTAATATGTCACTCTTGCTGTTCTTCCGCCTCCTTTTGCACAAATTGACTCTCCAAACCTCTAACAGACACCTACTGCTCTCTTTCTTCACTACCTCTTTTTTTCCCCCTTCATCCCTTATGTTCCCTTCCTCCTCTATCCCACTCATTGTTAATGCCCTCCTGTGGAGTCACTCAGGTCTATATTGATGGCAGCTCTTGGCCATGGCATATGAGGGAGTGTCACGGTTATTTAGACACCATTGCACTGTTATTGTGGCTGTAATGCCATAATTACTCTCCCTGTTATTGGAAAGACTGAGGGGGAAAGGAGTAGTTTCAGTGGCAGACAGATGTAGAGGGTTAGTCAGTTGGATAGGAGATGAGTGAAGGAGAAAATGTTGAAGCCTAAGAAGAAAGGACTTGACAGAAAATGTCTAAATTGGTTTTCTGGACAGCAGAGCTGGTGTTTGCTTGTGTGTGTGTGAATGGGGAAAAAAATGACATTCTGGGTCTGTGAATCCCAGGGGAGACCCTGCCCATGCACCACTGGGGGGGCATCAGTAGAGATGTAATGATTCAGGCATCGTTGGACACACAGATGGGTCCCTCACTTAGGTTACAGCAAATACACAGATGTACACAGATCATGGTAACATAGTTGGTTGAGCTCAGACACGTAGATAATCAGCTCTGACTTGACTGTGATCAAAATCTCTGCAAGCATCAATTGTAGATTAGAAAACTACAAAATCATCACAGACTTTAAAGTTATGACACACATTTCAACATCTTTTCAGCATCAACATTTTAAGACGAATGCATCGTTATATTTGTAGATTAAAAGTATATGTTTGTGTTTATATATGAATATACAGTATCTTAGAACAGCGAATTGCTTATTGCGATATATAATAATGCTAGCATCCATTTCAGTGTATTTGCTAATGCTTAGTACTGTACTGATTCTTTTAAGAATCTGAGTCAACAATATGTTTGACAGGCAATTGGTTACACAAGTGCATGTGTGTGTACTTAATAATGTACCCAGGAAAGACATTTAAATTAGAGGATAACATTGCTTTAGGTGGCATTATAAAGCCCACTAGAAAAGTGTAAACATGCAAATAAAAATGAATTCACACATAAGACTTGTACATCTAAGTTTGACAGAGGTTGTTACACTTTCATATTCCTATCGTAACCATGGGGCAGACTCCGAGAAAATGCAGTTGCATGCAATTCATTCAGAGGTGAAGGATGATTAATATTCTTTAGAATAGTTTATGTATTCATATTTAAAGCCCAAGGCTTGGAATGCAGAGACGACGCCAACGCTGAGTTGGTGGAGGCGCGATAAAGTCCACAAAGCCCAGTGGGCATGGAGGATTGTGAGTGTGTGCGTGCATCTATGTTGGTAAGCAAAAGAAAGCAGTACAGAAGACACATTGGAGACTTTGAAGGCAAAGAGCTGATTCCTAATTAATTTTCCCCTGAAAGCTACATTTACATGAATTACAGAAAAAGATGTCTGAAGAAAAGCCAACTGTGTTTCATGAGCAAGAGTAAGCTGCATTAAAAACGCTAACAAGAAAGAATTCAGAGTTTTATAGGAAAGTCTTATTCATATGGTCTTGCTCTTGAAACTCATTAAACTGTTCAGTCTGTTATAGCCTGACTTATTTTTTTAATGGATAAAGTTTCCATTCATAATTTTATATCAGATCATAACCGGCTAATTATACTGTATGTATTAGAGAACACAATAATAGGGAATTGGGCGCTAAAAAGATTGGGTCTAATTTCTACACCTGATACGGTGCATGAAATTGAATAGTAACACATTGGAGATTGGGATTTCATTTGAATTAATCAAAGTTAAAAATCACGCTTGATGTCTGGCTGTTAATGATACTTATTGCAGATCATACATTTTCTCATGAAAGCCTTTAAAAACTTCCTAAAACATTGGAACAGCTGATCAGCTGATCCTAACACGTGAATCTCCTTCATGAGCAACACCATCAGATAAAAGCTTTCAGTAGTTGTAGTTCAGACTTGCACAACATTCAGAGTAATTTTGGACCATCTTTTAAAGTGCTACTTCAACCTTATTCTTTGAATCTAAGTGGCTCTGTGAAGGTCGTCCCACTGCCTCTCCTGAGTTATTTTTGGTGCTCAGACTTGGACACTTCAACAGGTTTATCTTTGCTTGAAGTTTTGCAGAAGTAGATGAACTTTCAAGGTCATCTTGCCCAGTTGCCTAACTGATGCTTGTGGGTTGTGCCTTTGCAGTCAGCTGACATCCATGTTTTGGGGGAGTACTAGAGATGGGGACTCAAGTTTGCGACGTGTACTCGAGTCGCACTTAAGTCACACACTTCAGAGACTTCAGACTTGACTTGGACTCGTGAACAATCATTCTGTTTTCTTTTTCTTACGTATTAACATTGAGGAAACGTTGAAACGTCTGACGAGCTTAATGTCACAACCTCCTTTTTGTCACGGTAATAACCATATTAGGCATCGGGTGCGCGCCTCACGCACTCGTATCTCAGATGACAGTAACTATGGTGACTGGCATACCGGCAGCTGCTTCTGTAACGTTACCATTTGTATTTACGTTTGGTTATAAAAACTTTAAAAAAAAAAAAAAAAAAGATGGCATCAACAAAAGAAGCGCAGACTGCAAAGAATGTGGTACTAAAATTAAGGATGCCAGATCAACTACTTCAAATTTTATCAGGCACCTGAAAACTCACCCAGATCAAATTAGCGCAAATGAATGGTTAGCAAACATGTCTAGCTTAGCATCAGCTATGTATAGATAAAGGAGTGATAACAATACAGTAAATGCTTTGAATTTCTTAGATATAGCTGTGCAGTATTCTCAACAGACTGGATAGCATCAGATGATACAACGCTCATTACAACCAGAAGAGACATGAGACTTTTATTTTTTAGAGACTTGAGACTTGACTTGGACTTGCAAAAAAAGACTTGAACATCTCTAGAAATTTTCTCTATTTATAGTTTGTCTAATTGTGGACTGAATATTTAAATTCTCTTAGAGAAACGCTTAGAGATTAAATAAATATGAATTCACTCAAAATATAGTAGGAGGCCAGTGCACTGGAGGGAGAAGGGACAGCAAAATGGATTGAGGCAGTCTTGGCTTGTAGTGGCCATGATGCATACCTGAATTAATATGATTGCAATATAGCTGTGAATGAGCAATTCATTTGATCCAAACTGCAAACAGCTGGGATGTGTACAAGTGTGACTTAGTGCCTTGCCTAAAGTAATATTATGCCTCATTTGCACTGTATTATCATGCAATAATAAGTTATCTCAAACAAAATATATTCACTGGTATGGATTACCTGCCTGTAATTCTGGGAAAAAACACACACAAACATCTGTGGGATAAAACATGCAAAACACTGGGTTGGTCTTTGCAGAAAAACAAGGCAAAAGTGATATTCATAGCCATTTTTCTCATGGGCCTGTCACTACGAGTAATACTGAACAAATCTGAATACAACAAACAGGTTATAAAATTCATTATTTGCACTGTGCTAAAAATTTGATCTGGCGAAGCTCAGGAACGTTTCTGTGACACCGATTTATTGTCTGAGTTATTGGGGATCAAACAAATTTTGTTGGATATATTGCATGGATTGTATTTTAAATGCATGGCTGTGATTTAAAAAAAATATCATCACCATGGTTTAGGTCTAGAGCTGTAGGATGGGTTTCATCGTTCGCTGTCTAACTGTGCTACAATTGGACCAAATCATGTGCTGTATTTCCCTTTTAGGACCGTGACAACTGAAGGTTACAAATGATAGTTATTTCCTGTGGTGTATGGACTAGTTCTTGTAAACACTGCTGGCAGCAATTGACCACACATCTGACCTTTATGATGTAGGGACCCACTCTACAGACATAAAGCAGGGTATATGACTACCATGTTGTTCAGCACCATTTCCTGTAGCCTGGCTCTGTCCATAGTGAACTTGACAAATCTCCTTCCCACAGAGTTCCTCTCAGAGTGGGTTGTTTTGTGCCTGACAGCCAGAGAGGCAGAATACACTGTAAAATGGCATAAGTTTGAATTAAAATACAGAGTCCCAGTGAAACTCGACAGGGAACTTAAACAAAAAGCCGCCACTCATTTACAAATACATCAGGTTTTGCACAAGTTGCAGCTGTCTGGCCCGCTGAGCGATACAGGCAGCAATCTATTATATCTAAGGCAGTTAAAGCCACAAGATGGAAATAAGAATGATATAAGGATGAGTAATGAGGTTTGGTTCATTTTAGTGACTCTGAAGTAAGAAGTATTGATCATCAGGACCAAACGGAGCTAATGTGTGTAAGCAATCTAGATTTCAAGAAGTAGTGGTGAATTCCGATAGAATAGCTCTAACACTGTACAAATCCTGCATCATGACTCACACTTTGCTATGTAGCAGTGCCAGGAAAACAGCTGTGTGATCATCTGTAGTCCAGCCAAGAAGGAGACGGCATGAGAGCTGCAGGGAAGTGAAAATATGAAGTAATAAAAATATATGGAGGGACTGAAGTGGACCCGGATAGATAGAGACAAAAAGAGATCAAAGCATCTTGGGGGGATGGATGAAGATTCAGCCCATCTTTCATATAGTCTTCCCACCATGTCGAGACCAGACATGTGAATTCATACAAGATCACAGCTTCCCTCACTTTCTATCTCTCTCCCTCTCCTTTCTTTCTGCCTACACTTTTGCCTTTATTCCCTGGGGCTATATGCTACCCATCCCCTGACTTTGGAATTAAAGTTCTCCCTTCCTCCACTTCTAATCTGTTCTCTTCATTATTCTTTCATTATTCGTCTCTGTTTCCTTTGTAGTGTTTCTGTCTCTGTTTCTCTTTATCCCCTTGCTTTAGGCTGATATGTCAAATATTCTCTCTGTCAGGTAGCCTAATTTTTCGCATGGGGTGGGAGTGGTAAATCACATAAGAAAGGGTCTATAAAGTGGACTGTCTGACTTTATGTTTTGCAAGGTGTGGCAATTTGCCTACAAGTACCATCAGTGAGTGTCACAGAACTGCACGGTTTTGTTTCTCTTGAAGTGTAGAAATGCTGACAAGACTCAGTATATAGTTGGCATTTTCAGTTTACATTTTATGGCCTTCAGATGATTTTAACAGCCACTGAGTGATTTGACAGCCATGAAAGGTCTATATAGGGAAAAAAAAGCCATGGCTTTAAGGATGGCATCGTTAGTCTGTCAGTCTGTCGTTCAGATCACCTCTTTCGTCCTTACTGAAGAAGGTGAATCCTAATCACCTTAGTGATCTCTTGACGTTCCCTGTAGCACCAACAGCAGATCAAAGTTTTCTTATCCACTGATGGATAGGTGTAGCATTTTTGCACCTTTATGGCCCTACGGTTTTGAGTCAAGTGTCTCAACATCTATTAGAGGGATTGTCATGTCACTGGTACATGTATTAATGCCGCCTTCAGGATGAATTGTAATATTTCTGCTGATCCCTTAAAGGGGAATTCCACTGGTTTATAACATCAAAGTCTGTTTACAGATCTCAGGGAGTACTACTGCATGTTTGGGAAAAAAAAACTGTTGCATAAAGCCTTATGTGGCTTTGGAGGGAGCAGTGTGAAAAGATAAATTGCTTCAAGTAAAGTCATGTGAGTCAACACTGGTTGGATCTGAAGCCTGCAAGTTTAACATCGGGAAAAGCGCGACATCCTCAGACCTTCTATGTTGGCTTATCTTTTCAGTCTCTGAGGTAGCTGTTTGGGCTAAAATCTGCATTTTCCCCTACTAGCATAACAAGACACCAAAATCTTCATCCAAACTGGTGTAAATTAAATTGCATTGTGGTTTATGTAGGAGCCAGGGTTTGACAAAGATGAAGAATTGAAAGGATGATATCTCCCACGCTCCACTGATTTTGATGCATCTTTTTTAACTGACCATAATGAGCCTCCTAAAATATAGGAAAAAATATAAATTTGGTTGAACACCAGTTCAACTAGTCCTATTTTCAGATCAAAATGTTTATTTGTCTAATATTTCAGTTAAGTT
Source organism: Remorina albescens (assembly GCA_034769265.1). Taxonomy (NCBI): domain Eukaryota; kingdom Metazoa; phylum Chordata; class Actinopteri; order Carangiformes; family Echeneidae; genus Remorina; species Remorina albescens. The sequence continues at coordinate 7,360,358 of CM068486.1, forward strand.
GCTTAGTTTCAGGCATCCGAAAAGGATACCATCTGGTATTTTAGAACTGTCTTTGCAGAGCATCCTGGAGCCGGCCATAACACACTGGAGGAGTTATTCTCCAGACAATGTGTGTCTAGATAACAATGGTAATTCTGTCATTTCAAAACATGTGTTGTCTGACACTGTTCTTACCAGTGAGGTACAGGACTACCTCTATTATTGTTCAAGCATTACACTCCTTTCTTTCTTCTTCACTCTTTCTTGCTTATGTTCCACTACTATATTAATCCGTCTCACTTTCCTCTCTTCACATGCTCCCCTCTCTTGTCCTTCCTTTTTACTTATACGATCTCCCTCTGTGTCCTTCTTTGTCCTTCTTCATCCTTATATTTCCTCTCCTCTTCTCTCCTGGAGTTCCATTAAGTAATGAGCCAATACAGTAAATCACATCCCCAGCTACTGTATGTATGAATAACAGCCTTACGTAAGAATGCCCTGTGCTGGGCTGCATCAGCATTAGCCATGGCTCTGCAGCATGAGCTTATGTAAGGCTGAGTGAAGGTTCCACTTCCTTAAGTCCACAACAGGACAGAAGTCTTGTTAGTGGATCTCATGTCTCTACAGAATGGAGAGATGATTATGGCTGGCTCGGGGATAAGTGCCTGCATTGATGTTAGGTAGTTGTGGCTCAGCTTTTCGTCCCCTCCTGCTGTTGGAGCTGGTGCTAGTGTGAGAGTAAACTATCGGCCTCAGTCCCGTGTAACTCTCAGTAGTCTATACACTGTAGTCACTGACATCTTTCTGTGGAACAGCTGTGCATGTTTGTGTGTGTGTGTGTGTGTGTGTGTGTGTATTTGTGTGTTTCAACTACCAGGTCCCACCCATAGTGGTTTTACACGCTGCAGTGAAGCAGGTTGCAAGTATCACGTCTCTTCAAACAGGGCTGAGAAAATAATTAACCAGTTGTTTTACACCAACTATGTTTGGAATGTATGTCTTTGATTGCAACTCCTCTACAAAGAACTATTATTACCTGGGGGCGGGGGGTTCATTGTTTAGTGTTGTTACAGAGTAGATGTATATGTTGTACACTTTGGTTTTTAATAGTACCACCAAGGTATCTTATATGGGACAGACATGTGCTTAAAGCATTTGGCCTAAATCTACCCACTCCAACCGGCCGGACTGGTATTACAGTATTGTAAATAAGCCCCTTGACCTCTCATGATAACTGTATATCTGAACCATAAATACCCCGATAGGTTGTGCTATACTCTGTAAGTACCCAAACAGATTCTGAAGGGATTACATGTCTAGGAATGATTGGTATGTCTGTCAATGACAGACAGCTTAACCCAAGATATGGCCTCCGGTTGCTTTGAAAATGAAAATCATTATTGGAAACGTAAGAAAGTTGTGGATGTTAAAGGTTTGCCCAGAGCCAGAAATTTGTCTACAAAATGGAGTAACAACAGAAAGCTGATCATTTTGGGGGAGATCAAGACATCTGACTAATTAGTAACCTGCCAGATTAATTTACCAGAATTTGCCTGCTGATAGGGAACATCATTTCCCATATCTACAGTTGCATAATTGCGGCTTTCATAATTTTGCACTCAATCAAAAATATATAAAATATTATGCTGCAGTCTATTTTTATTAAGGGCAAATCGATGTCCCCTCCCCAAAAATAACCCTATTATCTTCATCATTCCTAAGTAATACGACAAATTAAATTACCAAACAGTTCATGTGTGCCCTGGTGGAAAATTATTTCAATATTCTGGGCTAATCTACATGCACATTCATGTAAGTGTCTACATTTTAATTTTGCTGAGAAATGTTTGCATTATCCTTCTAGGACTTAAATTGTTTTGAGTTTAGCCAGAGAGCTTCAAGATAAAATCACTTTTAAGTTTCTTCAAAGTAAAAAAAAAGGAAGAAAGAAAGAAAAAGAAATCCTCCAAGGGCCCCAGGAGACTTGAACCATGATTAGTCAAGCAGGTCTATTCACTGCAAGTGAGGTAGAGAGAGAGAGAGAGAGAGAGAGGGAAGAGGGGGCTGCCTTAGGAGGAGGAGGGGTTGGGATTGGGGGGGGTCACCTTTTGTGCAAATATATCAACCAAGAGGACTCTGCCACCAGCATCAGATTTCTGTGTGTGTGTTTGAAGGAGTCGGACTCTCCTTTAGCAGAGAGAGAGAGAGAGAGAGAGCGAAAGAGAGAGAGAGGGGGAATCCAGAAAGCTTTGGAGCGGTGTAAGAAGAGAGAACACTTACTGCCAGACACATTTCCAGTCTCTGCAGCCTCAAACAAAGTGAATACTTTTCCCCTGAAAAAAAGTTGAGAGAAGCGGCCATGGACGGGATAACGCTTGGACGCGCGTCGCTCCTGTGCACCTTGCTGTGGGCTCTGCTCGGTAGGTCACTCTGTTGCTCCCCGCTTCATTTCTAACATTGTGCCTCTTTCTCTCTAACTTTGTCACGCTTTCCCCACGGTCCCACTCGTTTTGTTGTTTGTGTGTGTGTGTGTGTGTGTGTGTGTGTGTTTCGTGGCTTCAGGCTGCGCGTTTAATACTTTCCTCTGCGCACAAACCTGTCCGTCCACGCCGCGGCCTGGAGCGGCTCATTCAGTCCAATGACGGTCTTACTTTATTTATTTTTTTATTTTATTTAAATTGTTTTAATATGTTTAGCGACCTGTTTGCGGCTGCACTGACAATGATATGCAGGTAGCTTTAAGCACATGTGTCATAATGTGAGTTTATTTTAACACAAGTCTCACAGTTTTTGTTTTTGTTTTTTTGTTTTGTTTGTTTTGTTTAAATTCTTTGTAAGAGCGGTCAGTGAACGCAGCTCAGATTTGCGGGTTATCTTCACCCGGGGGGCTTTAAAGGGTTTAATGGGGGCTCAGTTGTGCGGCAAGGCTCAGTTTCCGCAGTCGGGTGCACTTCTGATCAGCGGCCGAGACTGCGGCATGTTGCTCCTGTCCTCACAGGACAGCACAACACCTCACAGTTCCTCTTAACACAGCCACAATAAAACACATTGGACCGCCAAAATAAAACACTCATCAAATAACAACATGTTCCTAGTTGGAAAATGTGTCATTTTAACCAGATATCCACAAAACAAGTTTCCCAGGTGTTTTAGTCCGCCCGTTATATCATTAATTAATTATTTTTTTTTAACAGAAGAGTGCGCAATAGTGAGCTTTTATTTTGAAGGGCATGTTGTCCGCCGTCTCTGGCTGCTGCGGTGCAGTTTCCACCGCTTTGATGTCTGATCTGCGGGATTTGCGTTTCTTCTTTGGCAGTGCACCTCATCCCTCAGCACCTCTGCTGCTGCCAGAGACTCTAGACCAATTTAAAGGCAACTTGTCTGCGGCCTCACATGATCTATGAAGAACAGGGGCTTGTGGGTACATCAGGGCACATTAAATGATGTGGTACTTGGAAGTTTTATTATTGCCCTCAGTGGACCTGGTGTTTACCGCCAATGCTCAACAGTCCCACTGGGATTGAATTTGCTGCTAGTGAGATTAAGCTGTAACCTACTTTGCTGTTTCTCTTTCCCCCTTTAAGCAGCGCTGTAATATTTCATTGCCTAATGCCCTTTTATGCAGTATACAGTAGCTTTTTTTTTAACACAGGTGAAAATAAATGGTAACAACAAGGTGTAGGCTCCATTGTGGGTACTTTTGTGAATCAAAATCAAACTTGTGGAACTGTGTTATAGAAATTTTGAGACATTTTCTCCAATTCCTTGCCTCTGTTGGCAGCCTTTAGCGGTTTGAAGCAGGATGAGGTAAAGGGCGGGGCTGGGGTGCAGGCTGACTCATGACTGCTCATCTCTTCCTTTCTCTCTGGCTGTCCTGTCCTCAGTGCATCACAGTATTATATCTTATCGAGCCCTTTATAAAATATAAATTTTTGTTTTTTCACCTAATAAAATAGAAATTTCCTCTCAAGTTTACATGGGCATTCCTGTTATTGCTTTCTCTTAGTACTTACCTTTTTACACCCCTCTTCCCAGATCTGATTTATTGTTGCCCCCTCCCAAATCAGTGGTATCAGATACAGCTGTGCTTAGCTGTCTGCCTGCCCTTCATGGAGCCTTCTAACATGTGCCTAGTAAAAATGCCCTGTAATTGATGGATGCTGTCTTGATCACCCAGTCCTCTGTACAGCTGTGGTGCATTGATTTTAAGGGCTTGGCTCCAGGTGCTGAGCTCATCCCATTACCCCCCCATGTTGCCCTGGCTGCTCTAGTCTGAGGCACGAAAAGTAATTTAACATTGGTGCAACATCATTCTTCTTATAGAAAAACTTTGCCAAATCCCCCCCCCCATTGCTCTCACTCTCTTGAGCATAGTTTTGTCTAATAATAGCCCGCTCTTATTGGTTCTCAGTGGGATCCTGTCACATTGACCCACATTTTCCTAAACATTGGTCACACACATACAGCTTCAGCTTCACATGTGTCCATGTTGAACACAGAGCTATACAAAATCAAACCCTGGCAGTCTTACCACTCAGATGTTTGCCCTCCACCCCTGTAGACGTGCCTACATGTTTGTTTGTCCATATTTATGTACATAGTTTTTACACATGGATATGCGATGCATGGCAACCCAGGACACCCCAAGGTGTTCGGTATGCCGGCACCCAGAACTGCACACACCCTTTGACCTGCTCAACCAGACATGTTGGTAAAGTACTCCTGTTCTACGCTCCTGAGATTCCAATGCCTTTTACATTGAAACTACGGCATCAACGGTGGAAACATGCTGAATTATAAATTCATTTCAGTTATCCAAAAATTGTAAAAACTATCTACATTTAGAAACACAATTTTGTAAGGAACTCATGAATGGCCCCGGATGCTCTATTAACCGAATTTAGCAAGTTTTGAACAAAGTGACATTAAGATAAAGGGATAAAACAAGTTACATGGTTTGATGAGTTTTAGCTTTAAACTGTAGAGGCTCCAAAGTAATCGGAAACCAGTGTAAAGAATCAATGTGACAAGTGTCAGTTGAGTTCAAGGTGTTCACCACTAACACGCAGCGTCAGCCTCTTTGTCTATCACTGCCTTAATTCCCACAGTCATTTCCTCACTTTTAATTTCCCTCCTCCTGCCAGTGTAGCATCAAAAGTGCACCCCCTGCAGCCATGTGTAATTATTATGGTATTAGGCCAGAAAAAGATCCATTTAGCCTCAAGAAGATAAAAGCCAGAGGAACCTCTCTTTTTTTAACGACTGACCAGGGACACACAGTTTTACTCTCCTTTTTCTACAAGCCTACACACATTCCTGAATACAAGAATACTTATGAGAACTTACGGATAGAATACATTCACTGACCAAATTACCAATGATTAAAGATGTACGCATTATATTCTACAAATGTCAGTTTGAACACATACATGAAGACACCAGTTGCAGGTTTTCGGCATTATGCAATCTCGAACCCTTTAGCTCATAAAACACTAAGTGACAGATTGATAGGGACTGCTCTGGGAGAGCAAGTCCATGTTTGCCCCCTATGTCATTTAGGCCTCTGGGGAGTGGGCTCAGGAATGGTTGAGCCACAATAATTGAGGTGATTCATTCCCTCCTGTGCGTTTGCTTGCTAAAACCTGTGTTTGTGTGGGTCTGTGTGTGACAGTGATTGAGTTGAGCACTGAGAAGGAATGAGTGGCATTCCTGTCAACACGTTTGAGCTCGCAATTGCAACCACTTTGAATTCTTAAAAAAAGGGCTGTCCTTCTTCCTTTAAACCCGCCAATCACCAGAAGTCACGGGCAATGAACCATATACAGTATGGCAGCCTCAAAACGTAAGTCACAATAGGGGGATGGTGGCATTGTAGTTCTGGCAGCAGGGGGTGTCTGAGAACTGGATCCATATCTTTACAAAAGGGTGAGCTAGAGTGTCCGGACAGATGTTGGCGCCTCTGGCTATGGGATACGGCAGGCTGCCTAAAATCGCACCTCAGGTTAACCTGTTTGGTTCAGTGTAAACAAACAAAGCCGGCACCATGATGCAGCTTCTTCACATGGATATAGCGAGATATCTGTACAAAAGGGGCTACAGTTACAGGTGTAAAGCTGGAAGCTGTTCACAGCCAGCCTGTGTTGCCTGAATTCCACTTATCAGAACATCCAGGGGGTACCAGCTGAAAGACTGGCTTCTGTGAAGAAGTCCATTTAGTCTATACTGAGCTCAGAGAAGGGGATTTTAGCTTGTCGGCCTTTTACTTACCAACTTGTGTCTTCATTTATCTCCAATAAATCGATTTAACTTTAACAGGACACTGATGTTGTGTAGTGAGCTGGCAGTGAGCACTAGTAGGCGACTGAGCATGGCATGTTGGATGCATGCAAGAATGATTTGGTTCATGGAAAAGCTTATCTCCAGTTTTTTCATTATTACATCCTCACGTGAACTTCAAAAGAGCTGTAGACAAAACTGTGATCTCACACACACACACACACCTCTGTGGACACTTATCCATAAACAAAAGGTGTACTTTGCTGGATTAGGCTTGTCTACATTCCCTTGTGTCTCCTTCTTATCTTTGTCTGTCTTGGTCTGTCTCTCTTTGCCCCCCTACATTCTTTTGTCCTCTGCAGTGACACGTCAGGTGATTGTTTGTGTGAGTATGCTTCCTCACAGTGATTTACCATGTTGTCTTTGCCTGTGTTGACCGTGGAGCTTTTGTGCATGGTTCACATTTAATGGGCTTGCATAGCATCAGGAAGATTCCCTGCTGTGTTTCAGTGGGAGAGGGCTCTGTTTGCTTTTACGCCCATCCCTGGGGCTGTTCCCCAGCAGATTTATGGTCACTATTAATGATTTTTAAGTAAGAGTGACCATCCTCCCACACTTGGCACGTCCACTGATTTTCACTTTCTAAAGCACAGATTTAGAGTGGTGTCTTATGCAACTACTATCTGTTCTAATCTTGGTTTAAAGTAGTTTCATCAAGTTTGAAGAAGTTTAATTTACATTGAATATTATTGGAAGAAGAAGGGGAATTTTGAAAAAGAAGAGGGAGGGAAGGGAGGAAGCAAGGAGGAAAGGGTGGACAGAGAAAGATCAAGGGGAGGGGTAAGAAATGATTATAGCAGACTATTGTGTTGCCACCAGGCAGCCTTTTTCTTGTCTCATGGGAGGAAGATGATGGTGATGGGTAATTTCAAATGCAGCCTTGAAACAAGGCTCCATGTGTGTCCTTGCCTCTACATCTGTGAGTTTGATGGTGTAAGTAGTTGGGGGAGGGGGAAAGGGAGGGCATTGCTTTGCGAATCATGTTTGGAGCAAAATTGAAAAATTCACAGAGCTCTTCCTGGAGACAAGGTTAAGTGATCCCAATGCATTTATCAGCTGAGTGGAGTAGTAAGATGTGAATGGTGCTTTGTTGGAGAAAGTAAAAAGAAGTAATATTGGCCTGAGCTCTTGTGGTCTCATGTGGTCTAAATTTGTGTCATAAATCAGCAAGGAATTATGAGGGCCTACATATTTTGTGCCTGCTACAAAAATGCTTTTCCAGTACTCCTCTTGCGTCCTGCCCAGCTGTTTTGATCAATCAAACAGCATGAACGCAGGCATCAAAGTGACAAAGGCGGTGAAGACAGACATGGCAGCAGTGAGGATCAAACAGGCAGAGAACGTCAGGATTTAGGAATACCAGTGAGGGATTGGGAATGTCATGGAAAAGCCTGGATCTGTGGCCAAGGAGATCATTTTTCTGGCAGCAGAGAAGAAATCCTAACCCCTGTGCCCCTCCAACCCTAAACCCTCCATCTGACTGTTGGCTGGCAGAGTGTCCTTTGGGAGCCCCACAAGCTGTTGCTTTTCAGACATCAACAGTTGCCTCAGCAGCAGTTGTTGAATGCACCCCTCTAAAAAAGCCCCACCACTCTCCTCCCCTCCCCTTCCTCACACACACACACACACACACACACAGGTTCCATTACCACCTTGTCTTTCTACACCACTAGTTTTGCCTGGTGTGGGGGGAGGAGAAAGTAAAAATGTACATTTACTCTGAATAAACCCTTAATTTAATTTGTGTGCCCTTAAGTTCTTTGACTGTTTATTTGACCTTTTTAAAAAATGCTTCTGAAATTATTCCACATTGTTTTTGAACACTTCCGAGAGAACTGGGGCACATATTTTACCCTGTGGAAATATTTCAATGGACCTCTGACCCAGTAATTCATGGCTTCCCCAGGAGTGGTTTCAGAAATATGATGTCGGAGCCCCAAAGGACTCTTTCCTTCCCTTATCTATATTGCATGATGATAACCAGGAGATGAGGGTTACTGCGGGTTCACTAGGTTTCAGATTTTTCTCTCTCTATATATACATAATGTGTACACATATGTAAGTGTCTGGGAGCAAATTTACTCAAAGCGCTGTATCAGAAGTAGGCCAAACCCACAGTGACTACTCTTTGAAACCACTTTTTACGTCCAATCTCCCTTTACCATCTGTCAGAACATTCCTGCGCCCCCCATTTGACTTTAATCTAGTTAATGGTTAAGCAGTGGTGGTTAACCTCTCCGGCGAGGTTGGTCACTGTTTGACAATGAGATCATATTGCTTTAACTGGGCCGGGGGGACATGGGAGACAGGAGTGGGAACATTAATCCTCCAAGATGGGGAGGAAAAGGAGGAGCAGCATGTGGAGGAAGGGAAGAGGGGTTGGTGTGTGTGATCCATAGGTGTGTTTGGTATGACCTCATGTCTGTTTGTGTGAGAAAAGGGGGCTCCCCATGTTACCTGAGAGCGAGGCCTAAGTGTCATCACTGAAGAGATACAGTGTCAGTTTTCAGAGCTTCCGAGGTTGAACAGCTCGCCTAAGGACACAACTCGTCTTTGTTTTATTGAGGTTTCACTTACCAGAGCCCCTCTGAAACAACAACTGCAGCACTAAAGTTCCCTTTGCTCCTCACTGCGTGTGTGAACTTGACTTTGAAAGAGTAGAGAGCTAAAGTTACCATGATATGACTGTTAATTTTGTCCTCAAGTCACAATCTGTTCTCAACTTTAACATGAGTCTATTTTTCTCTGTTAGTTAGGTTTCTCCTTGGAATTCACTTGTCAGCTTCTCTACCACACCCTACTTCATGTCCAGCTCTGCAAAGCATCACTTTTATCAGTGTGTTTTTCATCTCTACATCACTGTGGCACATTTGTCTCTTTCCTCCTCTAACCTCGTCTCACCCTTCGTTTATCATTTTTCTCTCACCGTATCAGGCGCCAATGGAAGATTTGTGTATCATCCTGACCCTGTGTTTTGTGATCATCACAATAGCACAAAAAGAAGGCGTCAAAAGGACTAGGGTGTTTCAAATTTCTGGTGATTCTCAGCAGACAGGAAAGGTGGTCATTTTATCTTTTTTATTTGTCTGACAGTTCAGCTCATGACAATAATCGAACCAAAGGAGTTTGACTTGCACTCACTTCCCACTTATCTAACAATATTTGTAAAGTTGCATCATTTCTGTGAAGTGGCAATGGAAGGTCTTCCTTCAACTGAAGTGCATTTTTCTGCCAAATCTCTTGTTGTTTATCAGCTGCGTCCATATTCCAGTAATATAAGGGGAGTCGAGTTACATGGCATCATTTCAATTCAGTCTATTCGGGGAAAAGTACAAGCTTATCCTGCTTCATATGAATATTTAATCCAAAATCAATCACATTCAATTGGGTTATGAGTCCATCAGGCTAAATGATTCCCAATTACATGTCTTTGCAATCTGCAGAACAACAAACATGATGGATTGTTATTATGGGGATAATGTTAGACGTACAGGGTTCCTAACTGATTTAGCCTCTTGTTATTAAGGGCTAAAGTAATTATAACGCCAGTGTTTTGCCTCGAGAGCATCTTACATTATGAACCGGCGGGTATGTTGGAGCAGTAAGACTAAATTCAGTTAACAATTATTAGTTCTGAATTACAATCAAGCTGAAACCAACTGAATGTATTGTACTCTCATTTTGTAGTACTTTCGAATCATCTACAATAGATATTTCGCCCTTCCTGGCTGCCATATAATGTGTTGAGAGAGGCTGAGAGTTCTGGGATGGGCAGCTCTGACGACCTCCTTTGATCCCTTTCCCCCCTCACATCAGCACATGCACTTCAAGATTTGTCTCCGTGGAGGATGATGAAAGATCCACCAACTCCCCCTGTCAATTAATAATTCGGGTGTGTGTGCGGCAGCACAATGTGTGTGTGTGTGTGTGTGTGCGCGTTCGCATTGAAAGTAGTGTGTATGGGTGGGGTTGGTTAATGGCAGGGGCAGAGAGGACACATGTTCAATTATAAGGCCTGACAAAGGGGGCAAGGCAGAGGGAGGAATAGGGGGAGGATGGGAGGATGATGGAGCATTCAATATGTCAGTCCGTTTGATTATCTCTCTCTTCTACTTTGGGCTGGAAATCAATGTCATTATATGAATGAGAATGTTTTTCCACATTGAAAGAGGTCACAGTGCTGCCAATCACATCCGAAATGAAATGACTCAGTTTGATTACAAATGTCTTGAAATAATTACTTTGGATTAGGGCTCCAACTAATGATTTTTTCATTTTTAATGTGCTATTTATTTTCTCCTTTAATTGATTAGTTTTTTTAATTACACATCAAAAATACGAGAAAATACTCACCACACAAGTTCCTGAAACCCAAGATAGCATTTTCAAATGTTTCTTTTGTCAGAGTAACAGCCCAGTTTGTCTTTTATGTCAAAAAATAAAACACAGCATGACATAACCTGTCATAAGAATATGGTACAATTTGATATCAATTGCCTAAAATAGTGAATCATCACACTCTGGCGAAGCAGTATAGCTCAGCTGTTTGGTTATCTGTCCTGGGCTGATAAACTGTGAGTGTGGAAGAGAGAGTGTTAACAAGTGGTACACAGTGCTTGACTGATATACTCTGTAAGAGTAGAAAATTTCATAGATTGGCCCCAAGTGTTAGAGGCAGTGTGAGAGCCAAGTGTGACCCACTCAACTGCGTTCATCTCATCATAACGTGCCTCATGTCTTATATGCTACAGCCGTGGGACTCCTCACTCCAGCACGTTTTTTTAAATGTATTTGTCAGTGAGGTCTTTCCCCTGTGCACCTGAACAAGGCTACATTGTTGAGACATTCCTGTAGGCTGTTGGAATGCAGGTATTACTACTGGGCTTATTAAACACACACACACACACACACACACACAGCAGAGAGGGAGACAGGGAGAAAGAAGGGAGAAAGGAATGGAGAGTAGAGGAGGTGTAGAGTGAAAGGGGTGATGGCAGTTGAGGCACAGTGAGAGGGAGAGCATGACGAGTGTCGGTACTTGATGATGTTGAAACTATGTTTGTGATTGTGCACACATGGATGGATGCAAGCATGTATGTGGGCGAGAAGGGGTGTTTGGGCGTTTAAATATGTGTGTCTGGAATGCACACTCCATTAACTGAACTAACACTGCTGTGTGTGTGTGTGTGTGTGTGTGTGTGTGTGACAAAGGGGAGTGTTATCATTGGGTGTATGACAGGACTTTGCTGTGTGTGTGGGCGCCCGTCACTTGGCAGTGAGCGTTCGGGGCTGTTAGGAGCATGTGAACATTACTGCAGCCCCAATGTGAACTGGAATCAGGACTTTGCCGGGGTTATAAATAGGTGTGTGCGTGTGTGTATCCAGTCCCAAACTGATGGCAGTACCAGCTGGTGATGGGACCAGGTGGAGTTGTAGTAGAGCCCATGAGTACACTGAGGGGCCTCACGTGGCTAGAGCCTTTTCTATTTCTTTCTTAGAGAGTGTTTACGTCACCATGATGTCTCCAAGTTAATATATTTCACCAAAAAAAGGGGAAGTCAAGCTTTTATTTCCTGTGTTTTGATGCAACACCTCCTTTGTTTCTCTGATTACCCCGTTTCTTCTGTCTTTATCCTAAATTGGTGGTTGTTTCCTTGTGTCATATTTTGCTACCATAGCAGCTCCTAGCTTTCCAGCTGGTGGTATATGATCCAGGCTGTCAGAGTTAGCAAGTTAGTCCTTGGCAATGAACCTTGGAAGGTAAAGCTTGCCAAAAAATACCATCCACTGCCTACACCCTTTTCTGTAGACCCTTGCCCACACACCCCATCTCGCCCCATCTGTCTGGGTGTGTGTATGTGGCCACTTGGTGCTGGTTTAGGGCCAATTGGTGTAACAGTTCAGGCGTGCATCAAAGCCAAGGCCCACCATCGGCATGACAGGGGCCTCAAAGTCAGTGCACAGTATGCAGCAGGAACCCTGGAGTAATACTAACACTCAACTCCCATGTACTGAGAGGTGCTGGTTTGAGGAGATCTGGATCACATGGTTACATAGACACCAGCCAAACAATGGCATACTTGTCTTCCTGTGGCTACCCACCTGCTCTCTCCTTCCTCACTTCGGCTGCATCCAAGGATCAGAACAGGACCTCCTGTCCTTGTCGAACACTTTCTTCCCTCCTTTCGCCAGCACTGTGCTTCTTTCTTCCTGTCTTTTTCTTTCTTCGCCATCTCCCATGGGCAGGGAAAGCATATTTTGTGGCACAAAGGAAACGGTGACAGGGACTGAGACAGAGTAGAGACAGCTGGACGGTCATGGCCTTGAGATCGTGTTGCATGTGTTAACTTGCAACACTGTCTGTGAGTCTTTTCCTCCGTGTCCCAATTCTTTTTTTTTTTTCACCGTCTTCTCACCCTCCATTGTCTTTTGACATTTATACTTCCTTCCACTTCCTCCAATGTCTTGGTTTCTCTTCTCACTGCTATTTCTACTGCTGCTATCTCTGAGCTCTGTCTTTTGCTCATGTGATTTTTCCGATGCCGCCCCGATCTCGCTCCCTCTACGTTTCTTGCTTGTCTCTGCCTTTTGCCACTCATCTATGTGGTCAGAGCCCCTGCAGTGGATTATCAGTCAGTTGGCTTGCAGAGGGCAGCCAAAGCCTCCAGTACAAACATGAGACAATATTCAAATGATTGCCTGGTTGGCATTGGACAGTGGAAAAAAGCCTGCATATCAGCTTCAGCCAGACTCAGTCCATAGGTCTACATGTAACCCCTAATAGCCAGTAACACTGACACATTGCATTGCCTCTGTTTGTTTACAGCAGCTGGCTTTTGGTGGAACACAATCCAAAATGCACTGAATTATCAGATGAATACAGAAACCGTTGCTGGCTGTTTTAACATGTGGTTATCATGCCTGTGGGTGGGAAAAGGAGTTTGTGTTGCAGAAAATCATATTAAGTACTGCCAATGACTGTGTGTCACTAACGCCTCCGGCTCATTCTCTTTTCTTGGTAGCCGGTGAGGCTGTATTGAGCTCTCAGTGAGTCCAGCAGGTTTTGTTATTGCTCAACTTCAGCATTCTCACTTCCTGCGTCCCTGCTCAACAGATGGATGACTGTAATTAGAGCAAATGGTAGCCGTTCAAAACAGTTCCCCGTAGGAGCCCTATACTTCATAAGAGACAGTTGTATTTGTATTTACAAATCCTTACTTAGTGCAGTTTTTGTTTCATAGTTCACATATGTGGTCACTTACTTGCAAATTTTTATGGATGAAAGTACCAGTTTGTGTGATTTATGACACCAGAGGGAGGTAAGCATCTGGGTGCTGGAACACTCAATGTATGCAATCCCTTTTTAATCTGGGAAACACATTGTGGCCCATTTACAGAAGCTTCAGAGCCCATCTGCCTTCTCTGGTGTAGGGCCGAAACTGAAGCTAGAGAGTTACCTCCATGTGTCTCTCCGTCTCAAGATGCCACCTCAGTCTGCAGTTCATAGCTCATTATGGGGATATAGCTCAGGCTTCTCTGCCCCCCAGCTGTCTTTTTCATGCACAGCTGAAGTCATGGAAAAAATTATGGAGCAGCGTTGGTGATCGACAGCTTCTGCATCACCTGCCCCTCAACTTGAATAAATTCTTTTCCACATTCCTCCACTCACACTTCTTTACTGCTTCTCACCATTTCTAGGATTTGACAGACCGCCCCTCCTCCCCCCCTTCCCTCAGAACAATCCCCCTTCCTGTCCTTTTCCCTCCTCTACCCCTTCCTGCCATATACCTGGATGGACAAGTTTTTGCCTGCCTCTGCAAACCCTTCTCATCCCCCCCTCCCCAACCTCCCCCCTTCTTGCCTTCCCCACCACAAATGTCAAAATTGCCCAGGGGCCCTCAGCCCAACCTCAGTCCTGTGTATAATTCCAACCTCTCCATTATAAAAGAACACTTTTATACACTTAGATTTATTGACACAGTCAGAGGATATTCTCTGAGAAACATTCACACTAGTGGGATTATTTTAGGCATACAAATAAATAAAATCATTCTGGAGATGTAAATTAAATAGTTTACTCATGCTGTAAGTCATTTCTGACTTTGGCTCAAAAAAAAAAACAAAAAAAAGATTTTCTTTTATGAACAGGCCCGTGATTTTGGATGCAGTGTTATGAATAATAGATGAATGATGCTAATGGGAGGTCCAGCAAATGTTTTCCATTTGATTTTCTATTTCTAAAATTAGTTTTTTAATCGTAGATGAAATACGTTTTGTAATCTTCACTTCAATGTAGCTTTCAAAAGCAGTTAAACCTTATAGATAGTTACAGCCTTTCTTTTTCAGCTCACTACCCTATAGATCAGATTCTGTCATTCCTCCATCTCTACCCATCCATCCATGCCAGCCCCCCAGCTTCTCGCACTGCCTCTATCTTCATATGTTTTAACCTTTTCCCATTATTACCAGATGCTTGGAGATGGAGCTGGTGGACAAGATGGTGACTGGGGAGCAGAGGTGCTGATAGTTGAGCTTTAACGCCCGTAAAAAATTTCCAGAAGCCTTGCCCTCCTTTTCTTTCTCTCTCTCTCTGTCACGCACACACAAATGCAAACCTCCCGTTTGGCTTCCCACCATGTGAGGTTTTATTTCCTCCATTTTCCTGAACAACCTTCCCTTCCAACACCTACCTGGACCATCTGCTCCCGTAAACACCTACAACAGAGATTAATTTACTTGGACAGAAACCAAGGTTTCCTTTCAGGCTAAAGCTTAGTGAACAAATCTTGTATTTTAGTTAAAATTATTTCTCTGAAAACTGGGGTCTAACCTTGTGTCATGATGTTAACACTATGTGTTTATGTAATACATTTTAATTGCATATGTGGACAGTGATTACAATCTAAGCAAATCACACCACGTGGGGTTGTTAAAGTCAAAATCCGATGCCACTGATGTTACTGGTTCAGTGTTTTAGGAAGAAACTAGTTCTCTAGGGACACACTTTTTTCATTAAAAGAGGGGAAGAAATAATTTTCCATCCTGTCTCCCTCTGTGCTATGCAGCAGTCATGGTTAAAGTGATACAAGGAGATGTTGACACACTCCTTTCTATGCTTCATACTTCCTTTGATCTTGGTATTCTAGCGATTAGCATTTGGATTGTCCCACCGGCTTAGTGTGCCTTGTTTTGTTTTGTTTTTGACCTGCCTCTCTTTGTATCAGTTTCTATCTCTTGTCAGGTTCCATCATCGCATCATTTATTCTGCCTACATAAATCTATTGTTTTCCTTTATATGGAGTTGTAACTCAATGCGTGACCTGTGTTTGCATGAGAATACAGGCATAGAGGTACAGTTTGCATCAAAGAGTTTGTGAGTGTAAGCGTGCGAAAGACGGGAAAGAGCTCTGTACTCACCCATGTGTGTCCACAGAAAAAAGAACCAAAAAAACCCCAAACTTGTATTGTTGCAACATATTGTTGATCAATTTCCAGGCAGTTAGGCATCAATTATTGAACTTGGTGTTAGTCAGATTTATATTAATTGTTTTAAAAAAACAAAACAAATGAATACCAAGTCAAGCTTTAACCTGTAATGAATTGGCTTTTCTTATAGAGATGACTCTAAATGCCATACATTTGCCTTGCTAACTAGATGTACCCTTTAGGAGCCTGTATAAGCAGTAAGTGTCAGTCACTTATAATGTGGGGCTTACAATATTGATAAAATGTCAGTGGGTAACACAGAACCTAAAGAAGTGTAAATTTTCTTTATTTAAATTAGGATGAATATGAAAAAGACAAATAACCCAGCAGGTCACAGGCCCACCTGGTGTGAGCCCTCAGGCCAACAGTTATTACCATTCAGTGCACGACCTCACGTATGTACACTAGAATGGGGTGAATGAGTCGATATGTGTTTTTCCCTCAAAAGCAGGACATGGGCGCTGTATGAGCAGGTCATGTACGGGTCAATTTACTTTTGCACCTACAGTTAGAAGAAGAAAGGCTGCTGGTGTTTAGTGGTTTAGTGGAGTAAAATGTGCCTGAGACATTTTCTTTTTTCAACCATACTTCTCTGTTTAACCTTTTGCTCTCTCCCTCCATCCTCTTCCTTTTGTACCCCCCACTCCCCACCTATTGTTTTTGCCTCATGCTCCACCCATGACAACATCTCACTGTTTTTGTCTGTTTGTTTTGGACCTGCCTCTCTCTCTCAAAACCCTCTCAAAACTCACCTGATCATCCCCTCCCCTCATTTTCTGTCTTAACGTCTTCATTATCCCCCTCAATCTTCCGATCTGTGCATGTCTGTGCAGGTCGAGACTCATGTTGTTTTGTCTTTCTCTAGTTTCACACATTCCAGATATTATCACCAGGCTCCAGTTTGCGTGGCTGATAACCATCTAGACGGGGCGGTCAATCACTTACAAGACAATGACAAGCGGCGTCCTCTGTGTCAGACCTCATGCCCACAGATGAAAGGCCTGTGCCAGGCGCGGCCCTAAACGGATAATATTTATGTCATGTTGTGGTTATCTTCTCTGGTAACTCTTTCCTCCCGTCAGTTATATTTTCTGTGTTGCCTTGCAGAGTTGCCGGACGACCATTCCCGGAATCAGTCAAAATTAGACTGAATGTTGAATATTTAAACCTTAGCTTCATTTCCCTAATTATTTCATCTGTTGTCTCCCAATTTTTGTCTTTAATCACATCATCATCCAAGCTATGAATAATAATTTACTGAAGCATTAATGAATGTGAAAAATGTAGTGGGTAGCAGATTGTAATTTTATGAGGCCTGGAATAATGCACCTTGGGAAAGTCTCTGGTGAGCCTTGATGTGTAAATGAGTCAGACAGTTTTGGGATCTTAGTCAGAGAAATGTCCAATTTGTGAGTAGTGGCTTCATATGAAACATCAGTACTGGGAGCTGAAATTATTCATGGCTGACATTTCCTCCTATTTCATTATGTCATTTTCATTTTCAAGCTCGCTCTTTACAATCTTCATTTTATCAGTTTGCGAGTGAACAGGGCTCTCATTGTTTATTTCTGTGTCCATGCGTGCCTGTTCGCATCTATCCATGGCTAATCTAACCCTGGGCAGCTTCTGTCCCCTGTAGGCTCAATGTCAGCAGCCTGACTTTAATGTCAAGCCACAATTTATTCGTCTGTCTCTGCGGACTCCCCTGCTGTCCACATAATGTCATGCAATCAATAATAATGTGACCTACCTATCTACCTCGTCTGCCCCACTGTTTCACTTATTCACCCCCTGGCCTGCACTGGCCCAATCTCTGACCTGCCCCAGCCCATGAAGAAAAACCCCTCTTGTGCCTCGTCCTTCCCACTTTCGCCAATTTTGCCTGTCTAGCTATGACAATAACCCCTATATCTGTTACCGTGGTAACATGCACTCTTCTGCCCACCCTCATCAAAAGCAAAGTCAAACCACTGCTCCTTGTGTTTAAAAAGATAAATAAATAAATTGACAGCTCCCTATGGAAACAGGTTTAGAGACTGGGGGTTAAAGATGGATAGAGGGATTCATAGAGAAAGAGAAAATTAAAAGAGAGGATGGATCAGCTGTTTGTTCATGAATACATTTAGTCCCACCCCACACACACAAACACAAACTTCAAACCCCCAACTGTATTTTTGTGGAAGTAATGGAGAATGGGAAAGGACAGGTGTGCCATTATAGTGCAGATTAGTGAGGAATGCGGGAAGGTTAGCACAATCGGGAGTTGGCTAACTGGAATGTGTATTTGTGCACAAGCACAAGCTCATATTTCCCAGAGTTTATGTTAAAATATGTGTGTATAATACGTGAGCTGCATGCCAGTTGTGATATATGTGAATGCTCAGTCCATATGCTGAATATTTAAAATATGCATTCTGGGTGTGTAAATATATGTGTGTGTGTGTGTGTGTGTGCACATGGCGCGGCTTCTTTCTGTCTCCTTGCCCTACCCATGTATGGGCGAGGGTTAGCCCCTCACTATCTCCTTGTCTCCAATTTATCTGCTGGCCTGTCTTGAAGTGTTGGTGCAGAAAATAGAAACTACTTAATGGGAATGCAGTCTTTTTTTTTCCTCTGTGTAAGATATGCACTTCACACACAACAAAATACCATGAGACACAAAAGATAATGCACTGTGACATGGGCAATGATGTAAGATGCTTATAACTGTACATTACAAAGACATTTTATCTGTTGAATAATGAGTTATTTGCATGAGAACAGTGAAGATTTGAGACAGAAAGATATTTGAGGAAGCTGTCTGCATACGAATGAGTATGCAGCTACTATAGCTATAAATATGTGCACGCACTTGTGTGTATAGGATTTTTTTCTGTGAATTTGGTGGTTGTTAGTGGGTCTTTCCAGTACTCAGCCTCTCCGCCAGTCTTACACCAGCGAGACTGCCAGCCATGTGGTCCCCCTCCACTCTAATTAAACTCACAGTGGTTCCAAACTCCAACCAGAAAGACACAATCTCAAAGCCAAACTCTGTGTCAGCAGCTGCCAAGAGCTGTGAGCTTGTGTGTCTCAGGGAAAGAAAAATTGAGAGGGAGAGGTTGCTCATATTTACCTCTCATTTTACTCTGTCAAGACATCGCACATAGAAGTCTGCCAAGGCACAAGACGAGCAGCAGGGGAAAACAAATAAAAATGTAGAGGAGAAGGCACAGAAGGGTCTACAATAGAGAATATATTCAAATGGTTGCCTGATTGAGGGAAAATGGGAGTTTATTGGATTTAGAAATCAAGGAGTCCAAAGATGGGAATGCAAGAGAATAATAATTAACTCTGAATTATTTTATCTCTGCGGGATCAGGGGGATTAATATGGTCTTTGGGTTGGATTCTGCACCTTTCACTCAGTTTCAGCAAGGCAGTCTGGTTCCTGTATGTAAATATGCATTTGTGTGTGTGTGTGTATGTGTGTATGTCAGCATGAATCTTACTATTCTCCAGAAGGCCCTGTGTGTCTGTGCCAGTGGGCTTGTGACCATATATGCCTGCCAGCCGGCCAGCGATTGTGTGTGTATTGATGTGTGACTTTGTACCCCCCACTAACTGAAGTTCATCCAAGCATTATAAGTTAATCCGCCATAATAGGCAAAAAGAACAGGGGGAGAGTCTTTGGTAGGGGAGTAAGAGTGAGGGGTGGGAGGTAGAGCATCAAAAGGTAGTGAATGTGTGTTTCTTTGTCTGCGTCTGTGTGTGTGTGTGTGTGTGTGTGTGTGTGTGTGTGTGTGTGTGTGGCTGCTGTGTGTGCGGTATGCCAGGCAGGAGACTTCAGATTTAGGGCTAGACAGACCGTTCTAAATCTTCAGCTTATACACTGTTTTGGGACGGAGAGTGTTGATAGCCCATGCAGGCACACAGCTCATGTCGTCCAGATGAAATCAAGGCTTTCACTGTCCAACTATCAGAGCTATAAATCTGCCTAAATACAACGAGAAAACACAGATTTTTATTTATTTATTTTTTTTAAAGTTGAATTGTGGTTGGAGTGTGAAGAGGAGAGAAAGAAAAGTTGGAATCTGGTGTTTTAGCAGGCATGGGGGTCGCTGTTTCTAATGAATTAGCGCAGGTTATGGAAAGAGGGGAAGACATTTGGTGGGGCTTTTGTCAGGGGAGTAGTTTGCAGGCTACAAGTCATTTGTTCACAGCACACAATGAATGAGTTCACCTTTTAGCCAGGATTTCCCGTATCTTACTACCTCCCACTGAGTGTTGCCACTGTCAACATTGTGTGAGACAGTTTGTCCAAGACAGGAGGGGTGAGTGGGAAGGAAAGAGGAGGGGAGACGGGGCTGGAGGGCAGGTGCAAGGGTAATTTTCAAATGGCTGAGGAGTGGCGGAAGGCTTTACCCAGCCCGTCTGGAGGAAGTGACCCGTACAGTATACACCCTGTCTCTGTGTCTCTTGATCACTCCCTGTTCTCTGTCACCATTTTTTCACTATGCCCATGTTTATATTTAAGATTTCCTTGTTCCTGTTAACCGAAACATGAATACATGTTTTGCAAGCACACAGAAGACAGACACACACACACTTTTCTGAGCTTTCATTTTCACAGCCCTGTGCCCTTTCCTTTCTCCTTTACTCTATCTGTATCTCAGCCAGTGTGTTTACCCCTTCCTCTCGACCCCTCTATCGGTCCCTCACACACAGGCTTTACCAGCCTGCTGAGCACGATGGCCTGCTTTAAAAAAAATCTTAGCAATGGGTGGATAAGAAAATTGTGAAAGGATAATGGATGTATAGAAGGGAAAGAAAGGACGAATGTTGTTATCTCATTACAGCGGTACCAGCTGGTCACGCCCGGCTGACTGGCCCCCTAAGGAGTGCCCTCGGCCCTGTATAAGACCCCCTTTATTCAGCAAGCGCTCTCATATTTCAGCTTGGGCACAAAGAGGGGCAATTCTCTCTGGTTTCTGAGCTGTCCACACCAGATTTGTGTATCCTAGCTTAGGCAAGGCACACATTCAAACATACAACAGGGCACGGGCGCATACACAGAAGCCTTGTTAGTCGCTAGTTATGAAATGATGCTTGCGGATAATGGAGGCTAATGGCGAGAGTGCCTATCCATTTGTTCCACCATTTTCTCCCCATTCCAGTCCTCTCGTATAGTCCCATGTGGGTATTCGAAGAGGGCTTCAAGAGGGAACTGCTGTCAGCTGAAGTAGTGGAAATGGCGTTCCTCTATCTGGCTTTTCTCCCTCTTCTGCCAAAATGAAGGGAGGGCTGTTTCTAAATGAGATGGGCAGAGTGCTTCTCTGCATTCCTACAGAGAGAGAGAGAGAAAATAAAAGACAACAGAAAGCAGGAGAAAGACAGCAAAAGAGGACAGGACAAAAAGGTGAACCAATATACATTATTAAAAACATTGTCTTGATTTAATTGATACATTAAATAAATGTGGAAAAAGACGCAAAGCTGACTCAATCTCAAAGTCCAATATTTTTTTAAATCCACTCATCCGTATGGATGTTTTATGGTTATTTTGACTTCATCCTTACTGAAAGTTCAACTCAAGAAGAACCTGCGGGTCAGTTAGTCTGAGACATAGCTGTTTGTGTTTTTAATACAGTCAAAGATAACATTTTACCTAAATTTGAGGTTTCATCCACTCTCGTCAGACTGAGAGTCTAAAGCTAGAATTCATATGGTCATCTTTACAAGGAGGACAATGTGTGCACAGGCAACAGTAGCATCTATGTGTTATTTACTCATATATTCTCTTTTCCTGTTCTCTGTTTACCTCAACGTGTTTACTTGTGTGTTTTACTAATCCAACCCAGGAAAAGACTCTTTCTCAGGCCAACAAAACACCTTGGTGCTACAAATCAGCATTACATGAGTGCTGGAGGAAAAAATGGTGGCAGGGGGAGAACCAGCATGTTTGAGGAATTGAGCTGTTGAGATATGGAGGCCAGACAGGTGTGTTTGTGCGTGCCTTTCACTCTTTTGTGAATGTAACAGGAATCATACTGTAAATAGGCTACTGTAAATAGAACATGAGACATTAAACCCTGGATGCAACAGTATTAAAATACACATGGGTTGGCAGGGTGGCCTGATAGAGGCTTTACTGTGTGTGTGTGTGTGTGTGTATGTGTGTATAACTTCAGTAGTAGTCTCCAAAGCAGAAATCTGAGAGCCACAGGGAGATATGCTGGCCTGCTTTCACCTTTTCCTCACCTTACAACTTATCTCAAATCTTATTTCCCCTCTGGAATGAAACTGTCTGGTTTTGTTTTCCTTCAATCTTATTCAAACACACCATACCTTGGTGCCTTCTTAAGGACTCATGCACATATACAAGCACTGTGATGGACATGCTCCAGTAGGTTTTTTATTTCAGTAAATAGGCATAAGAGCTACCTTCACTGAGCGTTTATCTGCACAGAAGGCTAGGAAATGACTTGCAGAATGAATTGATTCAAGGATACAGGGAGAAGGGAAGCGAGAGAGACAGCAGAGGCGGCAGCACTTTGTCCTAACCCTTTTAGTGAGATTAGCTTTGGTTTTAATGTCTCTCTGCTTATTTATACTCTGAGTCAGCCTTTCTCTTTGCGCTCAACCTCCCTCCTCTCCTGACAGTAAAAGAAAGAGGTGTCAATAAGTTTACATTTTGAAAGTATAAAACAATTAGTAACGGCAGTGGAGGGAAAGTAACGCAGACTCTCTGCCATGTCATCTATCAGTCGAGCCTGATAGAATCATTTGTTTCCTCAAGTCATGTTCAGTGATTTCCAAGATTTCCATGAGGGGATAATGGAAGATCTTGTCCTAACTGACCTCTCTTAAACAATATTGTTTGGCAGTGACAGCAGTGACCTTCTTCTGTTTTGTTGTCTCTAATACAAAACAAGAGGAAGCCGTGTGAGTTTTGTATTTGATTAAAATATCCCCCAAGGGCTTCATGTTCCTCCTGTCACTTATTATATCTCTGGACACTGCACTGACACATGATGGATAGTGTGTTGGGGTTTTTTTAAGAACGCATCCTTTCGGTGTCTCTGATCAAATGCATATTGCTTGACATTTGTGTCCCATGTCCAAATTAT
Source organism: Remorina albescens (assembly GCA_034769265.1). Classification (NCBI taxonomy): domain Eukaryota; kingdom Metazoa; phylum Chordata; class Actinopteri; order Carangiformes; family Echeneidae; genus Remorina; species Remorina albescens. The sequence continues at coordinate 7,383,264 of CM068486.1, forward strand.
CACTATATTGGAAGCTGAAATGTCAAAAGTTTTTTTTTTCATTTGGTATACTATGACTTCATTCTACGAGGTCATTAATCATGCGCAAAGGTAATCAGTTACACCATAATGTAAACAAGCCGCGAGCATGTCATCCTCCCCGTAAATGCTGCAGTGCATTTTCATGCATTAACTGAAATATGTGAATATGTCACATTCAAACTTGTATTTCTACCACCACCTGGGGACAAGCAATATATTAAAAAGGGGAATCCATCAATTTCACATTTTTATATTTACAATTTAACTTATGCTGTGGCTCTGGGGGGAAGTAATTCTGAACCAGGCTTGAGCTTGAACACTGAATTTATTAAAGAAAACCTTATGGTTGACTTTAGGCCTTTCAATATAGGCCACAGCATAGGTGAGGATAATGCAACTATATATGGTTAGATATGTTTATCTTTTGATTTATAGATCAGCATTGCTAGTTGAGTTGAGGTAAAATACCACATTTCTAGCCCCCAACGTCTGTGCACACAGCTAGAGGGTAGCCCTTAACACAGAGGCATAAGTAGACTTAAAGGATACTGTTGGACACATTATTGGAAATGCAGAAGCCAGCAGGACTTTAAAATGAAGAGATATTGGACTCTGCTGCTGTAACTCTTGGGTCTTTTTAAAAATCTTTCTCTTCCAAGTCACCCCAAATTTTAATCTCTTAAATGCAATGCTGAAAATGCTTTTTTAAACCCTGTTCGATATGTGGAAGCAGATGTTTGAATGTAGCATATAGAACAGTCGAGTTCTCCCCACTCAATTGTTACATCCATCCATCAGTCCATCCTCTCTCCAGGGCTGCCCTTTCTCTCATGGGGTCCTGATATGAATTTATAATCTTGACTGCCTGACTCATCACTGAATGCACCTCATTATGATACTCTATTACAGACGTCAGCAACATTAGCGGCAACATATGCAAGCAGATTGCTTCTGCCAAATGCTGCATATCATTCTCGCCCATTAAAGCCACTCATTTACCTTGATAAATAGGTAGAAGCTGGGGGAATTGAAAACACATGGGGGACCCACTGCTTGCTTCACTTCATCTTTCTCCTCCTCCTTTGCTCCAGTTTTAACTCCCACCTATGAGAACGCCTGAGAAAACGTTCTTTTCTTCAGTTTTTTTTTTTTTTTTTTTTTTTGCATGTGGTTCCTCGTTCTCCTCTTTGAGAGCCTCTAGCCTTCCTAACTTATTCTCATCCAAAATGTTTGCATTGCCAAACACTATCCCAGTCAAACTCTCCCTGTTTCTTTTTTTCTGCCCCCCCCCCCCATTCCTGCCTCTCCGCTCCTGTTTCTAAATTTTATCTTTTGCCAGAGGCTGTGTTTCAAGGAAGGAGGGAAACGTGAGAGAGACTTGGAGAGAGGTGGAAGAAAGGGACAGGGTGTGTTAATTGGAGTGCCTTAGGCAAGAGGGATGGAGGGAAGAGAGAGGAGAAGGAAAGGAGTCCCAGATTCGGGGGCCCCAAAACATTAAATATTAACACCTTTTCTCTCCTCTGCCCCTTTAGTGACATCCACTGATTGGGTTCTTTTTCAATCATCTGATCAGGAGCCTTTCTCTCTTTCTCCCTCTTTCTGTCTCTATCCCTCTCTCACCAAATTGAGTCCTCCTGAGAATGAAAGGCAGCCAGGAGGAAATATGCTGCTGTAATTTGTGGGCCCTCTCTGTTTTGTGTCCTTTGATTCAAAAAGTAATGATATTCTATTTGATATTTTTATCTGATCTTCCTTGTCATTCACCGCTATAGACCCCCCCCCTTTTTCTTACCACCGCTGTATCAAAACCCAAATGTGAGCTCTAATAGGAGCAGGACACTGGCCATTTGTGCAAATTCACTGTTAATGGAGTCTCATCTAATGGTGCGTCTGCTAAAAGATACTAGTTTTATAAATGGTTTAGATATGCTTTGTGAGGGATGATTTCAGTTCTGCTCGGGTAACTAATGGGGAAAAACGTGCAGGTTTATCAGTCAGACAATATATAAAAGCACTTACACAGCACTGAATGTATCATGTATTCATAACTTTATTTATAATCCATTTATAAGACATCTTGGCTTTGGTTGATTTTTTTTTTCTTCAGAGTGGGATTGAAGATTCAAAAGTCCGCTGCCTGAATTCTGATGTATTCTGCTCATGCACTTTGCCTCCATCTTCATTTTTTTTCCTCCTTGTTCCAACCATCCATCCTTGTCCTCATTTTCTTATCCTGACACACTGGCACACCCTCTCTTGTCCTAGCACACCCCCCATACGCACACGCAAACACAAACCCACTCACTGACCGCGCAGCTCTGATCTCTTGTGTTTGAATGGGGTTGACTTCTCACCCCGTTGCCATGACAACAGGACTGAGGAGGGGGCATCTCCCCGTTTGACAAAAGGGAGTGTGAAAGGCTGACCTTGTAGCCCACTTCACGCTGTTTGTCTTAAGCCCCTAAACTGCCATGAGATGACACAACACACACACCAGGAAAGCTGTAATTTATCCGCCATAACTGCACACAGCAGACTCAGATACACAACTTGGCTGGCAGACATCATTTGCTGAATCACTGAACTCTGATATGACTCTGGGGTCTGCATTTTATTACACTGAGTAGGATGCACAGATGTTAATATTGTTAGTCTTACAGCAGCAGAGAAGAGTGATGTGTACCTGGTTTATTTGCTAATGCCCTTATGTTTGACTCAGCTGCATTACATCAATGTCAAGAGCCTGAGGACATGAGAGCTTTTCCAAAACTCACGTCCTTGTCCTGCTGTCCTCTGTCTCTTGTTTCTCATTTGGAATGAAGCTGTACTTATGATCCAAAACTAAGGGAAGACTTTTTATTGCAAAGCACAACAGCTTCTTTCAAGGGTAGCTGTACACATCAAGACAGACACAAGAGAGGAGACAGATTTCAGGCTGTGAGGTTGGTATCTGAGCTGTAAAACTGTAACCTGACCGAAAAGCCAATTCAAAAACTTTCACTTTCTACAACAATAAAGAATGAGGAATTCTTATCTAACATCTAATAGAATGTATTTCCTCGCTGTCTGTTTCGTCTCCTCTCTCGTCTCCATAACAGACACAGTGGCGGGTGGTTTCAGTGCCAATAAATAAACAAAGCAGTAAAACAGACCATCATCCGTCAGACTCAGATGATGCTACCTGAATGCTTGTGAGTGTCTGTTGCCACAGAGTGCCAGGTGGGAGTTTTACCCTCCACTCAGGTGGTACATGAGTACAAGCCCAGACAGAAAGCCAGACAGGCCCCACCGTATCCTGTAATTGTGGGACGAGGGTTTAGGATGTGGCAGCTGCACATCCGGGATCCGTCTATCTGACCATTAATCTCCTCCTAACACATGTATTGCACATAACCCTCATAAAACGTTGTCTTTGATCCAATTAAAGGCCCAGATATCATCTTTGAAGCGCAGGACACCTTGCTTGTCGACTTTGGGTTATGACAGCTGACGCTTTCGACTGTCCTGCGAACATTCGGAGCAGATTTACAGGGCTCTCAAATCCTTTAATTTGTACTTCACAGGGCTATTGTGAGAAAAAAAGGGTTTTCAAGAGTTTCATGTGAAATTCATTGCAGTCAACCTGTGTTGGCTCTCTAGATGTTGAAAAAGTTTCCTTTTAACTTCAAACTCTGCATTTTGTGAAGATATAACAGACTGATCGTCCCTGATGTAGAAGAAGTTAATGTAGACAAATAGATTAGAATTTCTGGGATTTGTATTAGAATATCTGATGCCTTTGTGACTCGTGTATGAAGGCACTTGAAATATTTCATACATCCCACTTTCATTGTCATGGAACATAATAGGCAAATCAAACCACAATAGCAAATACCAAGGCCTGTACAAAGAGCAAAAAGAAGTAACTATTTGCACAGCCAGTCACTCATGTGTGGAGAAAGGTCAACCAGGAATTCATTATGATTATCCGCTCTTGTTTAGCTGTTTCGTGACAAATGATTTGCACTGTTCAGAATGAATTAGCATTTTCAGAGTTGATGTATTTACTTACACGAGGGACTGTACTGTACAGGATTAACATTGGGGTTTCCTCGGGCTTCTTATGAAGTAGCTCATAATATGATGAGGATTGGGATTTTCCTGGCCTTTGCAACAGAACATGGATACTTTTTTTGGCTCTTTAGCTGCAATTTAATGTATTAACCTGTTCCTGTCCTTTTTTCTCGTTTTGGCCTTTTCCTCTGTGAAATCCTTCCCTATTGATATAGTAAATGACACTGGGATTCTAAATAGCGTCTTGCTTGGCTGTCAAAGGTCAACACTAAGCAGGACACCAACAGATATTGCAGAACGTAGTCTGTTATATGTTATTCAGATACCATTCGAAGTTTCCAAGGAGACAGAGTAGACGGGATCAGAGTCTCTCTCGTTTTCACTGTAGATGCATGTGCGTTTTCAAAAGATTTTTCAATTATTGTTTATTGTCCCCTCGGTCTTTAAAATTTTTACTTCCCTGAGTCTGTATGTTCTCTGCATCTGTGAAATTTTCCCTGTGTCCTTGTCTGTCATCTGTGTAGGTCTGTGTGTGTCACAGTGCTTGTGTGTTTTGTAGCAGCTGCTGTATCAGCTCTGCACCTGTTCTTGTCTCATCAGTCAGGCACTGACGGACTCCAGGCCTTACATGGACCCACCCTGACACTTGAAGTCTGACCCCGCCTGCCCTTAAACACACACTTCCACACATGTCATACAATTCGCATATGTTAGTATAGACTCTTCCTCTTGCTTCATCAAAATGACACAGAACAACATTATTTGCAAATGGGGAAACTTTTGAGTAATTTCAACCAACTCAGCAAAACCCTTTCTTTTTTTCTTTTTTTTTTAAGGGAGCAGCAGCTGTGGAGCTTTCTATGTTTATTTTTTACCTTGCAACTAGTAAATTTGTTAAAGGCATTGAGCTTGGCAGCCAAAATGAATCTCACCGAACAAACTGAATTTCCAGAGGACTGTGAACTGTTCCCCCTCTAGATGTGCAGGCAGACGAATAGGGCCGCAGAGTGAATATGAAAGGCCTGCACTCATATAAGATTTGAGTCAGATTTGGTCTGAAGCAAAAATGTGCCATCATCAGCGTCAGGGATCTGAGGGCACTGTGCCACGCCTTGCTGTCACAACTGTGCCCACATACGCAGACCCTCTGGCTCAGCATGATGGTGACTGCTGTGAGTCAGTCACATCCTGTCTGTGGTGTGTGTAGCCATTACGACATGCAGTGTGACTGAAACCACATTTTACACTTGTCCTGTAGTAGCAATTGATTTACAGCTCAGTGATGGGCTTCATGCTTTAACACCACCACAGAACATATTCAAATACAGTGTCTTAATTTTGTAACTGTTTACATACTGTGAAGGCAGCACGGCGGCATAGTGGTTAGGGCTGTTGCCTCACAACAAGAAGGTCATGGGTTCGTTTCCCAGGCCTGGGGCCTTTCCGTGTTGAGTTTGCATGTTCTCCCCGTGGGAGAGTGTACCCCGCCCTCGCCCAATGTGAGCTGGGAATGGCTCCAGCACCTCCCGCGACCTAGAAACACATAAGCGGTAGAAGATGAATGAATGTGATATCTGCACTCCATTACTGAAAAGCAGAAAATTACTTCTACCTGCCTGCATCAACTGTAACTGACTTTAATTTTTGTTATTGACTCATCTGCCAACTTTTAAACGTGCATATCCTTTGACTGTGGGAGGAAGCCAGATTACCTGGAGGGAACTCATGCTGGTACTGGGAGAGCGTACAAACATAGACTCACACTAATCTAGAACCTTCCCGCTGTGAGGAGAAAGCACTAACTGCAACTTATCTTTGGCTATTATGTATTTGGTTTTAATAGTTCCTTCGTAGTTGGAAACTATTCCAGGAAGAATTCAGTTGAAAACGTCAGCACTGCTGCTCACAATGGAAAACACAACGAGGAAGAGAGCTTTTCAAAAAAGTGCTGATCAGTGAATAGTGATGAATAAAAAGTTGTCTTGGTTGGTGTTTTTTGTAATGACCTTGTATTGTAGGTGACTCAGTCCTTGTGACATTGAGCCTGTGTCCTCTGCACCAGGATACAGTTTGCTTTGCCGACAGTCAAAAGCACTAATCCCATTAGAGGCCAGGGATGTTTTGGACCACACACACACACTTACTGACATTCCTGGTACAGCATGTCGTACTCCATTTGTCCTTTTTAGCTTCAGAAGTAGTCTTTCCATTTCTCTCTTTGTTGCAGTCTTGGTACTGATGCAGATCTTTATGTTCCATTTCTTCAACACTTGCTGACTGTAATCTAACACATCTCCTGCACCTCCAGTACCACCATCTCAGTGTAAGCAGTAAACTCCTTTACACAGAAAATTCATCACTTGACTGTCAAGTGCTGTTTGGGTTAAGCAAGGAGACAAGCACGTACTATCAGTGAAAGGAAGTTGATGGTGGCTTCACAAAGAGACTCTGGTTGGGTGACATCTCTGCAGGTAAGACCAGGTTTGCTCAAAACACAGTCTTTTGTTCCCTCTCTTCTTCTTGCTGTCTGTTTTGTCTGTCTTTTCTTATTTTTCTTTGTTCCCTTCTTGTTCTTTTTTTTTTTTTTTTTTTTTTTACCAGATTTCTCTTTGCTTTTCTTCTGCTTCTGCCAAACACACACATGCGCAGTTGAGACACATGAGCCAGTCTGTGCACTGGGTATTAAAAAATGCTCTTTGAGAGTGAGGGATGAAAAGAGGAGAGTTGGAGAAAGAGAGCTCACGGTTTGATGTCCAGAATACGACAGCAGGTGAAGGGAGAATAAGAGAGGAAGGAAAAGAGGACAGGAGAAAGAAAATCCAGCTGGTTCTTTTCATAATGAGGGGCACCCACTTCTGTGTCACGGAGGGAGAGACAGATGCAAGTAGAGAAGGGAGTCAAAGAAAAAGGCAGAGGGGGATAGGCAGAGTATTGAAGATGATTTCACATTAACTTTTCAGTAGATGTGTATATCCTCCACTCTGACACGCCGCTTTGCCTCCAGCCTTAGATCTTTTTCTACAGATACTCCACTTAACTGGGGCTTTCTGGGCTGTTCAGTTGCTCATAAATATCACATGCATCCCAGACGTACTGTATATGTGTGTGTGTGTGTGTGTGTGTGTGTGTGTGTGTACAGGTCACAGTCTGACCGTCTCGTTCCCATCTGTCTTTCCACCCAGTCACGCACCCCATCACACACCACCTCACACACTTTCCCTCTCTTTGGCTAAATCCGATTAGCTGGCCTGTGTCAGCTAACGAGACCCCCACATAGCTGGTCCCCTCCATCCAGTAGCCCCCACCACTCTCTCTTTCTCTCATTCACGCACACACACAGAAGGCCAATTGCCTGTGTCTCGAAATACACAAACATGTTTGGACAAACACACGCTCTCAGCTCAGATTGAACACAGGACTCTCTAATTATGTTTTAATTGCCTTGCTCTGTCCGTCCAGCTGCCTTGTGTGTAAAACACAGAGCTGTGGTCTAATTGATCAACCTGGACCACAACACATTAGTGATGATACCAAAAGATGTGTAATAAAGAAAGAAGAGATGGAGTGAGACAGACAGTACAATCAAATGAGGGCCAAGAAGGAGAAAAGGCTGAAAAGTGAGAAAAAGCTTTGCCACAGATGGACTCTTGGATCATGTCATTGCTTTAACCTCCTCTCAGCAGCTCTGTCCACATGCATGGATCTACAATCACCAAACCCCAGCTAGACATGGCTACATGTTTGGTAAAAACTTTTGCACTTTGATATAGATTATTATCCCTGATATTATGTGACTATTAAGAGCTCCCCCCAAAAAAATTACGACTTGTGGAATTTCTTCAAAAGTGAGTGTGCAGCCAATTTGATTTTGTTCCATTATGTCAAATGAATATTGTTAGAATATCATACAGATGTTTCTGTTTAGAAAGTGAAAGTGATGAGCATGGTGTGATGTGTTCAGCTTAAAGAACAGCAAATGAATACAGATTTGCTCTTCTGAAGTACAAATAAATTTGGTTTCATCTGCTGCATTTGAATCATTTATGTTTCAATCCTTCTTTTAGTAAGACTGAGTCTAAAGCATCTCCAGTGGTGCTGTGAGTCTGACCATCTTAGCGTGTCAATGTGCTAACGTTTGCTAATTAGCACTAAACCCAAAGTACAACAGAGGCCAACAGCAATGCCCTAATTCTTTTGTCATTTATTTTTGCTCAGCCTGGTGTAAAGCCACTTATTTTGATTGGTGTTGATTTCTCTTTACCAAAAGTCACCCCCCACCATTTATTAATGTCTGATTAATTTGGTTAGACATGTTTGCACGGACCATTAAGGCCATAAGATGGATTCATTTCTCTATCGGTAAACCAAGAAACACAATGTACAGTAGTAGTGAAGTTTTAGAGAGTGATTTACTACAAAGTGTAAGAAGCCTTCCTAATTCAATTTTTTACAGGACGTTCTGCCCATAAAACATTGCTCACACACACAAATTTGAGACAGCTAAGTTTAGATATTAACTTTGTGGTGAGCAGGAACTCATAAAGGGATCATTTACCAAGCCTGATTTAGTTTACAGGTGGTTTCATAAAAGCCAAATTACTTGAATAACCAAGTCAAGATTTGTGGTCTGCATGCATGTAGTCACTTGATTTACTGTGTGTGTGAGTGTGTATTTTTCCCATGCACCACTTAACAGGACTCTTAAATCCTGAGTGCTGCTTAAAAGTACAGCGCTTGGTCTACTCACACATTCTTATGCATTTGCTTGTCTGGCTTGCTGCTTGTGTTGGCACAGAAACAGAGGAGGATTTGCTTTTGGGCTACATCCCTCTGAACATGAAACTCAGTTTGTAAAACTAGTGTTGGTTCATGCAAGAGCTGCTGAGCATGTAGAAGAACGTATTTAATGAGGGATGGATGCTGGATAAAGATGGAGATTACTTAAATTGAATATGTCCAAAATTTAGAGGCAGAGTAAAAAATTACTGAAAGGAACAGTCAAGGGAAGTGAAAGTAGATGAAGAGGAAGTGAGAGAGAATATAACAGCAAAGAGACGTGAGATCATTTCCTCAGTGTCAACACATGACTGACCCCTGACCTCTGTGTGGTTTAAGGGTCATGAAGAATCTGAATATCTGCTACTGATTGGCCATCTCTGACTAACACACATACACATACACACACACAACACCAAACCACCATGTATTTTTGACAGTTCTCCCCATTATCTCCTCCATACATACTCTTGTCTTTTCCTCTATCCTTCGATCCTCTTTTTCACAGCGCAGTGATAACAAGCCGGCCCTCCCTCAGCTCCTGTCATCTCTCTTTAGACACTTTGAGCAAACGCTCTTTCATCGTCACAAGGCTTCATTTCTCTGCTCTGTTATTAAAACTAGCCTGTCAAACAGCTATGATTCCCAGAAGTCCGTCCTCCCCACTCTTGGCAGATTCTGACAAGGAATAAATTATTCAAGCGTATATTTTGCTGTCCAGAAATTGATGACATGAGAAATGATGTATGTTACCTTACAGGGTTTTGGGCCTGGGTTTGTTCATTAGCAACATTTATGTTCAATATTATTAATATTAATTCAGATGTTAATCTGTGGCTTGTTAATGCTGCTTAACTAAGTGTCTGTTGCGTTGGCAATGCAAAGGGAGTTTTGGGAAATGTTGTCGAGTGGCTGTGTACTTGAGGCTTTGCTTGTGTATCTTATATCAACATTTTTTGTTGTGTTTTTCGCATGCAAGTCCTCTAAATATGGTTTAATTTCCAGGCATGTTCTCTTTACTGGCATAAGTAAAGAGAACACTGGCAAAAGCCTTCAAAATATCATGTGCATATCAGAGGAAAGAATGTGAAATATGGCTTTCATATGTTGAATAACTGGTTTAGTGAAATTCATTCTTTCATTCATCTTCTATCACTTATCTGTTTCCGGATCACGGGAAATGCTGGAGCCAATCCCAGCCCACACCGGGCGAGGGCGGGGTACACCCTGGACAGGTCTCCAGTCCATCACAGGGCCAACAAACAGACACCAACAACCACTCACACTCACACTCACACTCAGACCTATGGACAATTTGTCACCAGTGAACCCAAACATGATGTCTTGGGACAGTGGAAGGAAACCGGAGTACGTGGAGGAAACCCGAGCAGGCACAGAAAGGCCCCAGGCCCAGGAACCAAACCCGCTACCTTCTTGTTGTGAGGCAACAGCACTAACCACTGTGCCGCCGTGACGCACTTGGTTTAGTGAAATTGACTTTGCTAATTTAATCGAAGCCACTTAAACATCATTGTCCTGTCTTTGTTGTTTTCCTTTGTTCGCACACACGAGAACCTCACAACACACTGACCTCCCTCGCAGTGAAGTATCACTGCACCGTACTTACAATTTATGACACTGCATGTGCTGCAGTGGCTTCATTAGCAGAAATGGAGCTCCTTTCCATCTTTCCAGCTCTTCATCGTTCTCCCTCATCATTTACTGCCACTCCACTCCCCTAATGTAATCTCCTTGTTGTGTTGTTTCTCCAAGGATAACTGTATTTTAGAGTGCTTTAGTGCTCCATTTCCTCAAAGGAACCAGTTTGAGTTGCTGTGTTCTAGCTCCACACTCTGCCATTGAGATCTAGGACACTGCATGCATCCTAATGTCTCAGTTCAATGCAGAACATGGGCAGTGTCAGTCTCAAGGGGCCCTCTAGCACCCCGCAGGCATCCCTTAAAAGTTTTTTGTTTTTATTTTTTTGTTGCTGTACATACACTTTGAAGGGAATACAGATCTTTAGTATCAAGACAGCAAATAGATGCTACAGTCTGTTTGGATTCACAGCAATTACAAAAGCTTCCAGTGGGTTCAGAGCATTGACAAAAAGCATATGTGAAGACATCAATAGAGACCTTACAAACCAGCCCTGCAGCAGAGTACACTTCTCTGCCATTGATCTAAATGTTCTGTACTGTAAGTTCCAAAGGGCCTTGATTTGCCAACAAATCACTAAAAATGCCACTGGCAGAAGTGAAAAGAAATGCATTGGCAGTAACAGAAGGTGAAAGTAATGCATTTAGCCATTAAGGTATTTGGCTTGCTGTTTAGACTATATTGAATAAAAGTGTGTTATGCTTCAGGAATGGTTTGACACGTTTCTGTGGAAGATTTTGACACATTTTTCTTTATTTTGCTGTAAATCACTGTTATCATTGGAATTATTGTAATTTCTGTAAATCCAGTCTGTTAGGTTTTAGGTGGAATATTCCTTATTTATTAGAATCTATTACGTACCTACTATACTTTCCGATAGCTGATTTGTGTGTTTCTGTTTTGAGAGTGAGGTACAATGAATGTATGTCCATGCATATGTGGTCTGTCCCTCTGGCAGTGTCTCGGTGTCAGTTGTCATCTCTTGCAGCCTGACCGCTGTGTATCTGTTTACTGCATTGTGTGCGTGTTTGTATGGGTGTACATTGCATGACTGTTTGTGTGCATGAGTTTCCAGCGGGGGAGGCGCTATGCCTAAAAGCATTGGGTAATCACAGACTCCAGCCTTTTGTTGTGCCAGTGTATGTGATGCGTGTATGAAGAGTGATGAGTGTGAACTGCCCAGGGCATTGAATGAAAAGGCATGCTACAGCGCTGATAAAATCCCTTGTGGAGGCCATGCAGCTGTCCCCAGTTCTCGTAACAGTGTTTGAACACTTTGGAAGCCCTGAGGGTATTAAACAAACACACAGACTTTCAATCTAATAACATGTTGGGGCCATTGTGGTTTTATTATTTGTCTTTCCCTCTTCCTTCTCCATCCCCTCATTTCCTCCTTTCCTTCAAGAGGCGAAGATGTGCAGATGTAAAGGTTATTGCCAACATGTCACTTTATTGCCACAGTTGAACATCACCATTTGTATCATGGTCATGTAATGTCTCTTAAGGCATTTCTTGTCAATATACAGTTATTGTATAATTTTGTTAAATTGATATAGTATCTTTTCTGAATGGAGCTTCTATCATTGGGTAATTTCCGACAATTGCATAGACTTGTGATTGTGGCTATGAAATAAAGTCCTTATATTATAAATTTACAGATAAGTTAACAGACCCCTCTGGTCTGGAGTCCTTAATCATATTAATGCTTCCCTTTTTGTTTGTCCAGCATGCAGTGGGGCCGTGACTGTTAAGGTGGCTCCTAAAGTGGAGGTGGTAAAAGGAGAGACCGCCAAACTGCCCTGCACATTCACCATCTCATCATCAAGCAACACTATTGTGGAATGGTACATTGTAAGTAAATTTCAAATATTCATTTTCTTCAAGAGTTTGAGGGGAGAAAGTTAGTGTTCATAGTCAACTAACAGAAAAAGGGCAGTTGACGTTGAATTTTTTTATGTTTGATTTAAAGTCTTGGGTTCCCTCATTTTTCTCACTTATTTCTGTTTTTCCCCTAAAGCTATTAATCCCCATATTTCTAGATTTTTTTCTTATAACCCTCTCTCTCTGTCTGGCTGTTTAGGAGGAGCAGGGAACAAGGAAGCGCGTGGCTTTCCGCTCCCAGGGTGGCGAGGGAAAAAGTGACGAGGGCAACCATCTAACTGGCCGGGTCACCATTGGAGAGGACTTCACCTTGACCATCACTTCCACTCAACCCTCTGACGAGCTTGTCTTCTACTGCCAGGTCACTGCTGGTGTCACCGGGGTCGCAGATGCCGCCACTATGCTCAAAGTTTTCTGTGAGTCAACCATTTCACTTTGGCCTTTTAATGTGACCCCCAACATGACCCACATGACCTTTTCAAAAAGAACCCAACCCCCCCTTTGGACACACACACAATTTCCTATCAGCTGTTGATGTGTGGAATTTCTGACTTGGTTTATCACTGCCATTCAGGATTGATGTCTTTAATCAGATCTGTATGCGTCTTCATGCATGCTTTGATTTAGAATTGGCTTAACTGTATCTAATGCATGTGATATATTTTCCATATTGCACTTTCCACGTGTTCAAAGTAACTTCATGCAAAACATTTGAGTAGAAATACTCTCATAATTGTTACAACTGTCTATATCTGTCACAAATTGAGTAGACTTTAGCTAACAATTCTTTCATTGTGTGCATCGTGTAGAGCCTTTACGAATGCTCAGTGTTACCAGTTTCCTTTGATAAGTTCCCAAGAGGTCAATTAACCACGATCTAATCACTCTTGACATAATTGATGAACAGATCAATCACACCTGTCATGTCTCATATATCTAACCTTAATAACAGTCCAGATTGATCACCAAGGCATTGAGGGCTGACCCTGATGCAGCTCACTGTGTCCTTGGCGCTCCCGGAGCAAACCTTAAACAAACATCAATCATACTTCTCACATTTGGGGGAATAGATTTCATTTGCATTTTGGATTGGACCAAACAACCATTTCTTTAGTTAACATGCTTCAAGTTAACCATTAACATTGATGCACTCAGGCACTGAGGTTTAAAACTATCTCATAAAATAAGCCATTAATTGTGAACGGGCCAGTCAGTGTTTGACAATACCTCAATAATGAGCTTTAACAAAGACCTTTTTAGATGCACTTAATGTCCATGGTGGTAAGGAAACAGCCTATCTCACAAAACAGCAATTATTTGCGGTCCACATTTGAACTCTTGACTCAATAGGAGGGGAATTATTGTGTGTCCTGCCTTAACTTAATAGGACTGAGTTATGAGGTCTCCGGGGGTTTGAGCTGCGGGAGTGCCAGTCTGTCTTGTCTCTTTCTCTCTCTGGAGGCTTACAGTACAGAGTAAACAGAAAGCATGCTGACCAAAAGCACACTTTAAATAGAAACAATAATAATAAAAACAATCCTTCTTCCACTCCACTTAGTGTGCTCTGCTGTCTTAAAACTGAAAACATGGGCTCGATGTAAAAGTTTAACCATCTTCATTGGTCATCAGGGTGAAGAAACTTACTTGAATGTTTTCTCACTGAGCTTACATATGCCTGTTCTTACATACTGCAGCCGGCACCTGTTCAGTGTGTGGGATGGGAACACTTTTATAAATACTACTGCAGTTTTGGGAGCAGTGAAACAAAAAAAAAATAAAAACAAAGAATGGAATGATTGCGGCAGAGTGTGAACTCCCTTTCTACTGTTTCTTTTCATCAGAAGTCACAGCTGCAGCCAGTGATAAGATGACTTTGCATGTGGACAAGAGAAATTAGGGAATGATGCCGAGAAATAAGAGGGAGCCTGTAGTTATGTGTGCAATCCAGAGAAATGGAAGAGTAAGGGGGAGTGATTTCCCTTATCAGCGCATATGAAGCAGGTCACCATAGAGTAATGTGTGGCAGGATATTTACTGCCCCACTTACTTAACAGGGTCAGCAGGCATGTGGGCTGAACCGTATATGCAGTGTAGTGTGTGTCTTTATGAGTGCCTGTATCTCAGTGTCTACATTTAAGGTTTCTGTGAATCATAAAGATATAATAACGACACCTTCCCCTCCCCGTTTGTTTGCCTCAGTTGCTCCTGAGAAGCCGGAACTCACAAGACCATCAAGTCAGGCCATTTCTGTGGGAGAGACTACAAGCTCTGAGGTGTGTGTGTGCAGTTTGTATGTGCATTGCACGTTCCCTGATATTTCAAAAACAATGATGGTACTGATTTTCTGACACTCATTTTTCGCCTCTCTTGCTTTTTTTCCTTGTGTATCAGATTGGCACCTGTGTGACAATGAATGGGCATCCCCAGCCAAGAATTATCTGGTTCAAAGATGACCAGCCTCTGCCTGAAGTCAAGGACCGGAAAGAGCGTATGTGTGCTTTGGCTGATAAACAACAATAAAGTGTTATTGCTCTGCTCTACAGAGTCAAGGAATTCATCTTGTTTTTACTTCCTCTGTGCCTCCTCTTTGCCAGAGACCTACATGATTCCCTCTGTGGTGAAGGAGGCCTCAGGACTCTACACTATCAAGAGCACTCTGTACATGCAGCCCACGAAGGCAGACAAAGACTCTGTGTTCCAGTGCACTGTGGAGTACAGCATGCCAGGAGACCAGATCAAACAGAAGAAGTCTGACACCATGACCATCAATCTGAACTGTGAGTGGAGAGGAGGGATGGGATCAGAAATGGTGGGGTGTTGCGTCCAGTTAACCTATGATGTGGGTCTTTAATCAGGGCTCATCAGCATCAGTTCTCATTAGAGTCTGAAGAGTTTAGGGGTTTGCCCCCCACTGTTGTACAAAAGCAAAGGTATCCCAGATATGATGTGCTCCAGGTAAATGTTTGAAAATCAGCAACTATTAAGCAAAAATGCAAAACATTTGCATTGTGCATATTTTCACAATTTGGATTTTTTTTAAAGACAAAGAAATAAATCAATTAATCTAGATAGCAATCAGAAGATGAATTGGCTGATTATGTCGGAATGAATACAGAAAATAGTCGTAGATGTAAAATTTATGTCAGGTCCGTATTTTCCTTTTCTGGCTCCATAGCATCGGGTGTGCAACTTTCCACCTGCTAAACATGGTAGGTTAATGCATCTGCTGAAGAAGAATAATGAGAAAAGGAAAGTGCTGGTACTGTGAAAGTAAAACATCCTTTCTGGAAAAAAATCTGTGATTGATGATATACAGTGTAACAGTGTAAATGTATCCAAAGGAGGAATGTTAACATGGTCCTTGTCTCTTCTTGCCCATTTAGATCCCTCTGAGAAGGCGACCTTTTCCCTCCTCAACACTGATCCAATTAAAGAGGGTGATACTGTCACCATGAAGTGTGAGACGGATGGTAACCCTCAGCCAGAGTTTGACTTTATTAAAGATGTACGTTTGCGTTTGTCATTTTTCAGATGAATCCCAACTTTTCCTAAAAATAAGAGGAATATTTCTTACTGATGTGTCTCTTGTCCACCCCATGTGCTTCATCCTGTAGGGAGACGCCATCAGTGGTCAGGGGGGTCTCCTGACACTAAAATCCGTCAAGCGCACCGACGCCGGTGTGTACAAGTGCACAGCCATGGATTTCGATAACTTGGAAGCTGACCTGAGTGGAATAATCAACCTCAATGTCCACTGTGAGTGAGCCAAAGTCAAGCACAGGACTCAAAACTAAGTAAAAACATACAAAGAACAATTTGCCGCTGGTTTCGACAGGTTAGCGCCCGCAGTAAAGCCTCTCTTTTCATCAGTGAATCATAGAAGTAAAAGGCTGGAAATAGAATAAGCTCTAATGGAATCCTTTCACCTGGACGATATCCAATTCAATTTTTCACAGTTCATCTGGTGCTTTAATGTTATCCCAACCACACCGCCTAATTTGATCTTATCACAGACATTTAACGGAGATAACCTAGAAATAGCATGGAAGAGGCTTAACTTGGGCTCCAAATGGGCTCAACTTCAGAGTAAGTGCATTAGCTTTGTGCTAAAAAAAACCCCTAAATATTCTGCTCTTACAAAGAGCCTTATTACATGGCTTTTTAAACAGTGCAGGTTTTTGATTTGAAGGGGCACCTCTTCAACCCATCTGCATACTGAGTACATTATATTAGGCCTCAGATTCTCTTGTGTCTTCATCCCTCTCTCTCAATTGCTTTTCATTTCCGGTGTCAGACATCGACCCAATGAACATGGTACCTGCCGAACCGCAAGTCGTCATGCTCGGAAACAAGGTGGAATGGCAGTGCAAGACCAAGGCCTCGGCTGCACACACTGTTCAGTGGAAAAAGGTGTGCTGAGTCACCTTCCTTCCCTTCCTCTATTGCTTTTTGTTTTAAATTTCAAAAATTGTTTTGTTTTGTTTTTTTTTTTGTTGGGTTTTTTTTTGCTCATCAGTTCACAGAATACTCATATAATATTCAGACAACTTACTTGGAACTTTTGGTGCAACTGGGTACTTCCATAGTACCTTTCTTCAGACATTTGAATGTGACACAGAAGTAACTTTGTGTGCAGCTGCCACTCAACACTGGAGCCTGGAGGTCTTAAGAAGGCGTCCCTTTATAGACAGTTGCAGCTGTGGTACACTGGCTGTATTGTTTTGCGTCCAGTTGCAACAGCTGGAAAGAAGACACTGCAGTTTGTTCCTCTTGGTAAAAGAGAAAGCAGCACCAACATGTGGTGTGTCTCTAATAAGTGTCATCTAACTTAATGTACTTCAGCGTAGAACTCTAAAGCCTAGGAACAGAATAGTTGCTCTGAAATAAGTAAAACCTAAATCCATGCAGGACACAGGCAGGAGCAGAATACATTTAGTTGGTTTTCAGTTTGACAGCAGCATTAATATTTTATCTCATGCAACTTCGAGGTTCAAGTGTTAGCTTTTTTGAACTGGTAACAACTGTTTTGGGTAATAGATATTAAAATCTATTCGGAGTTTGAATATTCTGTGTATGACAGATTGAAGGTAATAGTTGATAGTGATGAAAACCCACCCCAGCACATTTTCTAAATATTCTGCAGTCAACATACCAAAGAATAAAAAATGTCTTCATTCATGCCGTCTATCTAAAATTAACTTGGTACATTTTTGTTACTTTAAAACCAAAAATCAAAATGACACTATCAGTATTTTGGAATTCATCCCTGCTCCTGTGTTTCTCAAGTGTCAGGCTTGTTGTTGTAGCCTGTCTATCTGTTGTGTCTCCTGGGTTAGAGGGAAACTCACCAACTGCTGGTTATCTGGGAAGAGAACATGTTTGTTCTTAGAAAGGAGGATTCCGATGAGAAGAATTGCAAAAGATACGTTCATCGTGGAGGACTTTTGATCCATTATCATTGCACTTTGTGTGAAGCTTTCTCTCCCTCTTTCCCAGCACAGCATGTTGTTCTGCTGTCATATTCACACACAGAAAATAACAGTGTGGGTCCAGCTGACTTTATTCTTGCATGTTTGTGTTCCCTCAGGGCTCTGAGGTCCTCTCTCAGGACGGCACTCTAACCATACAAGATGTTACCTATGATAAAGCCGGAGAGTATATGTGTATTGGAGCCGTTCCATCTGTGCCTGGACTGACAGCCAAGGCCAGTGTCAACCTGACTGTCAAAGGTAACGCACACTTGAAGTATGCATTGATGCATCATATTCATAAGATTATGTGCACTAACTAGATTGGGTAAACCAAAGAAACAGTGATTAGGGAAGGCTCAGTGTTGAAGCCTACTGCTTGCGGTAATAGTTTATTGTGAGCAGAATAATCATTAAAAAGAGAGTTAATCTCAGGAAGGTGATTGTGTAGTTGGTGGAAGCAGCTAAGGGGCATGTTCTCATCTTTTTTCTGTGTGTGTGTCTGCCCACATTTCACTGCACTGTTTATAAAAAAAAGATTCAAATTGTTCATTCACTGCTTTCTCACTCCTTCTCCAGGAAAGCCGATGATTGAGACTCCAGCTATGGCCGAGGTTGGGAAGGAAGGAGACATGGTGACTCTGGAGTGCTCCGCCTTCGGTTCCCCAGCCCCGCAGTTCACCTGGAAGCCCTCAGGAAAAGAGGTATGTATGTGAAAACAGAGTTAAGATCAACAGAGACAAAAAGAAAAAACATCTGAGCGTGCAGTTTACAGGAAGCATATAGTAAGCGGAAGCCATTGCTACTTTCCTGAACGAGATTGTACTTATAAAACAGCAGAAGTGAGGAGGTATTTCAACAAACCGAGCTGAGACTATTAGTATTTTCATTTCAGTCAAGATGTGAATTTTGAAGCAGGATTTATATTTAATAACATCTTAAGATCTTCTTGGAAGACCAGCAAATGCTGAACATCAAAAGCAATATAAAAGGGAGTGTGACAAAGATCTCACAGGGCCATGGAAAGTAATATTTCTCTTTTTTTTTTTGGAATTCATTAATTTTCTACCGCTTATCGCTTTCCGGGTCTTGGGGGGTGCTGGAGCCAATTCCAGCTCACACTGGGTGAGAGTGGGTATGCCCTGGACAGGTCACCAGTCCATCACAGGGCTGACACACAGAGACAGACAGAGACCAACAACCACTCACACTCATACTCAGACCTATGGACAATTTAGAGTCACCAGTTAACCTAAACATGATGTCTTTGGTCAGTGGGAGGAAACCCACCCAGGCACAGGGAGAACATGCAAACTCCACACAGAAAGGCCCCAGGCCGGGAACCAAAGCCACGACTTTCTTACTGTTGGGCAATGCATGTACGATCAAAGACGAGAAAGATGTAAAATCGCACAACAGATCGTTTTTTAAAGAGCTAAAGACTTTCTTGTATAAAAGGTTGAATAAAATGTAACTAGACCATGTACAGTTACAGGAACAGGACTATTAAATGAGTTTAAAATAAAGGTGGGACATGAATAAAGAAGTAATTCACATCCTCTTTCCTCCATTTTTCTTCTCCTTCCTTCTGCCCCCTCCCAGTCAATATCAGTGAAGGGTAACAAGCTGGTGAGCACTGTGACCCTGAAAGCCACAGCCGAGGTCATGGAGGGCGGTGTGACCTGTGAGGTCTCCAACGAGTACGGAACTGATAGCAAGTCCTTGCCGGTATCTCTCAAAAGAGGTCAGTGTCAAGAGATGATCTACGTTTTCATGTTTTCTCCGGCCCAGCTGTTGATGAAGGGGTTATGTTGAAAAAGTGTTTGTGTTGATCTTTTAAGCACCTTAAAAACAACATTAGAGATGACGTTGCGCACAAAACTCACCTACAATGTGAACTCTTGCCTCTTTTTCTTTCCCTCTTTTGCAGCAATTGACAACTCAGCCAACAGAGGTAGAGCCTTCTCCCTCCTCCTCCTCCTCTTCTCCCTCCTTCTCTCAGGACTCTTTGTTGTACAGACCCTGTAATTAAGAAATCCTCCCCTCCACCCATCTCTTCTTGCCCCGGCCCTTCCATCCCATACATACACACACTCATACACTCCTAAACGCACACACACATACACACACACCTACCTACACGCAACCACCTCCCACCACTGTACTGTAATCTTGTATATTTTCCCTCTTGCTACCGAGCACTGTGGATATTGTATATTGTTATTCTTCTTCTCTCGTCACCTTTGTATGATGTCTGTCCTATATTTTGTGGATGCTACTACAACTTTTTGTGGCCCTTTGGGGACAATAAAGGATTCTATTCTATTCTATCTCTTCCTTTCCTCCCTTTGTTCCTTCACTGTGTCTCTTTTGTGGTTTCTTCTTCTTTACTACTGACGTCTTGTTTCTGGCTTTTCCTTCTGTTACATCCACCTACCGAGTTGCTGTGTGTTGAACTGTGTGTACCCATTAGCTTCTTTGTGTGTGTGCACACCCTTAGAGGTGTGTTTGTGTGCGATTTGTGCTTGTTGCTTTGCTTATGCTATGGGACTGAGAAACTTTCTTTCTCTCAAAGTGCTGCTCTTTGGAAACCCTGTGCTTAAGTCAGGTCTGTATCGCTAACCCTACTGACATGTATCTGGTGTGCGTCCTGAACTGTAAGTCATTGTGTGTTTATTGATGTCTGTGTGCGCGCGCACAGGTTAGTGTACAGTATTTGTGTTTACAACAGCTAATGTGTTTATGTATACAAACTTGTATTACTGTAGTTGTGAGGACAGACTTTAAAATGAGGCCTTCAGGACAAAAAGTAGGATATTTTTTATTTGGGTTTCGGAAACTTATTTTGAGAAAATAATTTTCTTTTTTAATTGATCGGCTGGTTAATAAACTTTTAATCAAAAAATAAAATGTCATAACAATGTAAAACAGTGTATTCTCACAGGTGAAATGGTGAAACAAACATGGGACTGGTTTTTAAAAGACACTGTGATTCATGTCTTATTAAGTACAGATATCTAAAATAGATGTCATTTGTGTCCCAAAATGATTGACCTGAAAAGAAACAGTGAAATGTTTCATGTGCCCCAATGTAATGATATGAGGGACAAGTTGGAAGCAAAAAACCTTGTTATTTTCAAATTAATTGTTCCTTTTTGTTTTCTGTGAAAATTAACTTGTGTTGAAGTCAATTTGAGCTCCAGCTGTTGCTGTGGTTACTGTCAGTCATACTGAGCTTGTGTGCTGATGACAGAACAATTTTGAATGACTTTCACTGTTTACCAGAGCTGTGTCTGAAGTGCAAATATCAAAGCACTTTTTGACATTTTCCTTGTCCTCACAGTGAGGTTGGCAGGCAGTCACTTCAGCACATCCTTCCCCCGAGGAGAAGCATGCCTTCACATAACACCCTGTTAAAACTATTTAACAAATGAAATACAAGATGTTAATAATGAACCTTACAAGTCCTGCTATGTGGACTTTTTATTCTTTGGACATATCCTGTCTATCTGTTTTACTTGTAGTCTTTCTGCTAGCCTTCTCAAAGCGCCAGCTTCATAATCAATGCAAGAAAGGTTTAATCGTCCTATTTAGCCCTCGGCAAAAAAAAAAAAAAAAGCCAACTAAGCATATTTCTAGAAATGTCAAACTGTTCTCTTAAGAACACCAGCCATCTCGTTAGTTAATAAGAATCATGAATGGCCGTATTATGTATGATTATCTACAATAACTTTTAAACCTCTTATTGGGTTTATAGTCATTTTGTAGTTCATGTAGAGCAACATCATTTTTACAGTCATGTCCTCACAAGTATAATAATACAAGAGTAGGTGGATGGGTGAGTATGTTCAGTGTTGTTTTCTGGTTCTGGTCAGCTTTATGATCTGAGCATACAGGCCCCGTTTTTGGGTCCCATCAAAATTTCAGTCATTGCATTCAAAAGTTAGACTAATCCTACATCCCAATTTCCTTCCCTGCTTCTTTTCCTCTCTACCCATCCATCAATTCATCCATTAATTGTCTTCACCTGGACCCCACCCGTCCCCTTCCTTTCCCCCCATTGTCCTCCTGTCACCTCATCTGCCCTTCCCATGGCACCTTTTCCTCCCTCGTCTTCCTCCTTCTTAACCCCACGAATCAAACATCCAATTTCCCTACACTTCCCACAATGCCCCTCTCCCTACTCCTGCCCCTTTTCAAAATCAACCCCCCCCCCGCGCCTTCCCAACTCTGCTACTGTGATTGAACCCTCACTCACCCTCCACAACTCCCTCCCACCTGTGTCCCCTCTCCAATGTCCCACCATCTGCCCCTCCATCCCTCCCTTCATGTGTACCTCCATTGCGGCACTGTAGCTGACAAGCAGCAGGGAGGCTCCAGCGGGGTGGTGATAGCTGTGGTAGTGTGTGTTCTGCTGCTCCTGCTGCTGGTGGCCCTCATCTACTTCCTCAACAAGAAGAGCAAGCTGCCCTGCAGCAAGAAGGGCAAGAAGGAAGTGTGAGTATCTGGGAGGGGGGGGGTTGATCTGAATCACGTGTGATTCCTGTGACCTCATAACAACCCAAAACAGACTCCACTGTGGTGCTTTGTTGGCACTTAGCATTGGGAAAAGGATTTTTTGAATGAAACTATTGTGGGCTACAAACAAGACAGTGAATTTAAAGAATGCTCTAAATTCTATATAGATTTCAGAAAAATAGACAAATGCAATAAAATGAAAAATGCCGCATAAAATAAAACCATATATATACATTAGTTAAATACATTTATAGACAAAACAATATTAGTTTTTCTGGAAATTAGGAAACTCTTGGCTGAGAGACAAACTAATTTACCTAACTGAATACATAATGCCAAGCAAACCACTGGAGGTTACTGCCTTTCAAAAAGCTAAATTACAGTATTAAAGGATAATTGTAATGCATTAGTACTGCTGCCATACATTTGTATGCCTGTAAATCATTTCAAAAAATATGTGGATGCATGGTTAACAGTTTTTAGTTCATTAAATTGCTGAGATTAGAAAACTTTTGTACCCTCACACTCAAAATGTGTGTAAACTTGATACACCAAGTTTCCAGTTTCAATTGTTTTTGTGCTTGATTTCAGATCTTTTAAAATCATTATGCATTGTGAAACTATGAAATCTTGTGGGAAAGAAAAGCCTATTAGAAAATAATCTTGAAAAACACATAGTCTCAGAAGTTTCTCATATGTGTCTTTTTAGTTAGGGTGTGTTAATTAGCTGGAAGAGCTGTTTGATCTCATTGCAGATTTCAGACAATTGAAACTGGGTTGTGAGGGGAAAAAAAAAACACAAAGCACAGGGAAACTGTGACTGAGTATAAACTGCAGACAAATTGGGAGAAGTTTAAACACATTTTTTAAAATGCATTGTGTCTAAAGCAGCTCATTGTTGTTTGTTTTATAAAGAAGACTTCACATCAGAGGTCAGCACTGGGCAGACGAAATACTCTTCAGCTCACTGACTTCACATTTGTTGTTTTCCACTCTCTCTGCAGAGCCAGCGGGAAGGTGAACAATGACATCGTAGTGGAGATGAAGACAGACAAGGCCAATGAAGAGGCCGGTCTCCTCAACAAGAGACCGTCTCCAGAACAGGTCAGGCCAATGAACACAAGTTGAGCCTGAGGGCTCGGGGGTTTGAATCTTGGTAACAGTGTTTTTAACAGTAAGATCCAGCCACCGATCAGCAGGAGTGAAACTGTGAGATTATTTTAGGGGGGAACAAGCATTCAGTGGCAACTTCAAAGCAGGTCAATAGTTTGTCCTCTTTGAATTTACTGCAACACACAAGTCTGGGAGCACTCTTGTAGACATAAACTTACTTAAAGATTGCTATCAGTTTGACATGAACATGAGCTTTACAGTCAACAGAAATATCTTCAGGCGCATCAGTCAGTGTCTAAAGCCAGTTTGAGCTCAAAGAGAGCAGGTTTGAGAAAACTGTCCCTGCAGCTCAGAAGATGGAGGGTGACAGCTGCATGGAGTCATCTGAGAATGTCATCACAAATGTAAAACATTTCATCATGAGACTCATAGCAGTGGCATGTTTGACGTGAACTTGAAAGACAGTTTAAGCGCGCCTAGTTTTTTTTGTTTTTTTTTTTTGTGTGTGTGTGATTTTTTCTGAAACTGCTGACGGAAAATTGGGTGACATTTCAGCATTGCAGTTAGATTGCAGATACATTTTGCTTTGCTTTTGAAATGACGGCAACAAGGAGATGCAAGTGCAAATGTTATCCAGTCATGTTTTTCTTGAGATGCCATTAAAAATGAAAATACAATCCCCTGCATCCGAGCTACAGATAGTTTTGATGTCACTTTAAAATACCAGTAAATCTTGACTCATGAAAACTACATTCATTCTTTTCCAAGAATGTTCTGCCTCCATTCATTTCATATCAGTGCTCAACTGATGCATACTGGCTAATTGTAAGCGTGTTATACATATTGTAAGATATGAAAAACAACACGACAATGTGTGACATGTATTCATAGTAACATTGCAATTATGTGCATAAGCATTTAGTTAGATGGCTCCAAGTTAGATTTCATATACAGACAAAATGCACCATATGGCCCCTAGCTGTGAATGTGCAATTTATGTGTAAGTAGGAAAATTGAATGTATACAGACAATAACTCAGACCAATTAATGCATAGTTAGATAACATGAATATTATTTAGTTGAATGTTACTGTTAATATTCCTGTGCTGCTGTAATGTAAATTTATCTACAGTTAATTAGATCTTGACAAGCTGTTAAATAAGCTGTGCGTTAATGCGTACAGGGAATATTTCATAATGAATTTAACGAATATTCTTTACTCTTTTAGCTTTGGGGATGTGAACCAATTCTTGGAAAAAAAAAAAAAAAATATATATATATATATATGGGAAAAGAATAAATACAGATACAATAAATACATATAGGAAAAGAATAAATACAGCATTTCTTATCATTATAAGAAGAAATTGATGTTTGCACATTTGTGATGTTTATGTGGTTATTCTTGTGTTTTTCTCCCTGACAGTGATGAACAGAATCCAGCGAAGCAAACACCAGAGATGAAGGGAAGGCAGATGACTGATATGAAGACAACAGGGCTAATTTTTATTTCCGACAACAGAGGAGAACTGAGAGGGACGATAAGTGGTGGAGCACGGAAATGGGATTGGTTTGGGGACTTCGGGTTGCACATTATTTTTTCCTTTGGTTATGCTTGTTTTCTAACTTGGAGTAAACCTGTTGGGTGGAGTCCCTTGCTTTTTTTTTTTTTTTTACTTATACTCTTCATCGTCATCCATCTGTTCTACCCACGGGTTAAAAAATCATACATGTGTGCAAAATCATATTGGGAATCGTAATCCCTGGTGTCTATTATTATCTGGGCTTCTTTTGATCCTAATTCTGAATTCACCAATTATGCCTTTGTTTGAGTCCACTGCAGAGTAGATTTTAGCAGTGACATGTGGGTGGCACAGTTCAAACACAATGGCTGAATTTTGTTTATCTACCCCGAAAGAAAAAACAAAATGTCATTAAGCCGCTGTGTTGTTTTGAGTCCATGTGTTCGCCTGCAAGAGTAACACTAAATGTCTATTCTGTCTTGGAGCCAGCACTTAGATTCTCTGCTCTCTGCTGGGTATTTTGAGCAAAATTATCACAAGCTGCCATTTTGTGCTTTGTGTCACTTCAGAAACAAGTCATGATTTATTCTCTTATTCTGTCCTTAATCACGCTGTTCAGCACACATGGCTGTAACATTTCTGCGAAAAAGAAGCTCTTGTGTTTGCTTTAGTGCTGTTTTAATTGTGTTTTTTGCCACCTGTGAATGTTTATGTATATTTTTTTCCTTCAATATCCCTAATTAGCCTTCAGTAGAAACATCCCAGGCATTTAATAACGTCAATCCTTTCTCTACAATCACTTGCCTTTTTTAAACCAGTGTAAAAGCCACTGAACAAGCAAGCTATTAGATTGTACAAATTTGTTCTTGCCAGACTTGTATATTATGTTAGTTTACCAATTGTTCACTTGTTTTAATTTGTTCTCCTTTTTTTCTTTGTGAATTCAAACACTGATTTCCCTGTCTATCAAACAGGAGGTACACTGTGCATGGTTCGAAGCTCTAAATGCTTACTGCTTCTCTGCTTACGAAGCTGCTGGCCTGCGACCATAATTGCTATAATTTCTTCCCGACTCTTTCACAGCCTTTCAGTACTCCTGCCTGTGATGAAACTGCTCTCACAGGCACGGCACACAGTAGTTCAACTCGGAAAGCTCAATTATCATCAAGTTTGACTGTAAAATGGTTGGAACTCAGTGAAACAGGCGACAGTCAGAAACTGTGGTCTGCTGCTTTGTTGTTTTACATGATGACAAAATGTAACTTTTGAGGGCTGCGACGCAGTTGCCAAAGATCCACCTTTTGAAATCAAAAGCACAGGTTCTCTATAGTTTGGTACAAACTGGTCTGAGAATATGTGGGAGGGATCGGAATTACTGTTGTAGTGTCCCATGTACCTTTTTATTTTTTACCAAATGAAAGCCTTTTCGAGTGTCACATCAGGAGTGTTTCTGTGTTAAATTTTGCTTTACTGCTTTTGCTGTTTCTCCCTTTCTCTGTGGGAAGAACAGAGAGGTGTGATAGCTGGTTGATGTGCCCTTTTACTTTTGTTGAACACTGGAACCCAAAGCCTCGGTAATTTTTTTTTAAAGGTCACCTCGAACCAATATCTGAGCATACAAGGCTCATTTTTATTCTTCAATTACTGTCCACTGATCTTGCCATATTGACTGTTAGCAAACCTGTGATGGCAGGGGAGGATAGATAAGTGAACTTGGAGCATTTCTTTTGTTTCTTTTGTTTCTTTTGTTCTTTTGGATTTTAATGTTTTATATAAAATATATTGTGGTATACATGTGTGTTTTGTTTTTTTTTAGAGAGAAGATTCATAATTCTGCAACTACTGAGTTTTTATTTTCCCCATGATTTTCCGTTGCTGAGAAAAGAGAGAATGTTTTTTCTGAGTTTTTTGTGGGATACTCTCGGTCTCAGTGCTTTATTCCTCTCTCTGTACTGTATACTGTATATTTTGTGGTACGCTGTTGTGACCTCTGTGGTGTGTTGATGTATCTTTTGCTTTTGTTCAAGCTGTGTAGAATTTATAATGAAAGAAAACCCAAGAAAAAAAATCACACCTCTATAATCTGTGTGTTTATTATTCCCCACAGGCAATTTACAGAAATGTTGCTTTAGGATTTCCTCAGTGATATCACAGTTACTTTTTTAATGCTATTTGTGTGCTTTTTAAGATAAACAAAGTTGCATGGGAATAAGAAAGTTTACTCACCAGCGAGCATCATCTATAAATTTGTCATACACAAGAACAAAGTCCTATCAGGAACCAGACTGCTTTGGATGTAATTCAGTCGTGTATTTTCTTACACTTCTGAGAAGATGAGATATAAACTGATTTTTAGCTTGCACAGAGTTTAATCTCCTTGATATAAACAAAGTTATGTAAATTTCTCCGCACATTGATTGATCCCATGATTTGTTGTGACACAACAGAAAAATAAAGGAAGCTCATGTTTTTGCATCAATAACTGCTTAAAGGACAAGCTCACTGCTGACTTCATGATGCAGCGATCTCCTTACTTCCTTTCATGTTTCAGAATGAGCTGAAATGAAGCCATCAATCATCAGCACATAGCTGTGCGGCTTTGTGCCATAAAATAACATCAGTAACAGTTAGTAGGATGGCTTTTATCTATAGCAGCAATGATGATTTGGCTATTTGAAAATTCATACATCAAAACCAAACATTAAATTAGAGATGGGGTGAAAAAAATTATTCCAAAAAAAATAGACAGTCTTATCCTCCGCAGCCCCTCCCTTCAACATTAAGCTTGCATATGTGTGTGATCTAACCTTGTACCATGATGAGACAAATTTTGCCCAACACCATACATCTGCACAGGCTCTTTGGTTATGGGCCAATCAGAGCCATTCTTCTGACAGACACGCCCAGCCCTGCTGGTTTTCCATTAGGAAATTAAAAGGCGCTCATCAATTTGAGCTGAAGTAATCGATGTGTGTTCAGAATAGAAAGTAGCAATCAGAGCAGTGTAGGAATATGGGTGGGTGGAGGTTATTTACAGAGACCGTAAAGAAGCACTAATGCCATCCTCTGCTGATGTGATGAAGGCGAGGACATATGTCAGCATCTTCAGGGCCATGACAATGTAAAACCTGCAGTGATGTATTCCCACAGAGGAGACACTGAAGGGAACTTTCCTTCGCTTTGAAGGAAAGTTCCAAAAACTGTTCTCTAGATTACAAAAGGGGAATGTTCCCTACAGCGTTCAATCTTATGTTCCTGATCCCTTCAGCAGGTATTTGTAGAAAGTTCCCACAACTGAAATTTTCTTTCTGGAATGATCTTTTAAATTAACCTCAGATTCTGGTGGCCCAAGATTGGCTGTCCTCAAGACATAATTAGCCTTGATGGCTTTACTCTCCACAGATAAACAGACCACAATATGTTTGTTTTCACCAACAAGCCATTAAAATGTTTATGGCTGGCCAGATGTTGTGTGAATTGATAAGTGGAAATAAGTGGGCTGCCTGTTGTCCTGTTTAATAGAACTGGTTAAAAGAGTAATTACTTCACTGATTACTCAGCGGCAACAGTAATTTGTTACACTGGTCATATGGTATAGTGGTAACTTGGACATCTATAAAAACAGAAAGGGAGACGTAGTGGTTTTGGAAGCAGCCGGCCATATCTGATGTACCTAAAGACCGTGAACAAACAGCCTAGTTCTGCATGTACAAGCCTCACAGTCATGGATGGATAGTGGATAAATTTTCAGCTGGGC
The DNA here is from genome assembly GCA_034769265.1 of Remorina albescens. Taxonomy (NCBI): domain Eukaryota; kingdom Metazoa; phylum Chordata; class Actinopteri; order Carangiformes; family Echeneidae; genus Remorina; species Remorina albescens. The sequence continues at coordinate 7,412,033 of CM068486.1, forward strand.
CAAGAAAACATAAATAAAAAGTGACTATAATTACAGATTATGGCAACTTTTTGGCCAAAAGGACTCACGTTTCTCCTTTTGGTAGACTGCAGTGTAGTTTCCAGTCTCTCCACTGAATTCACACAAACCAAACTCATATAAATCCTCCATAAAGAACCCTGCTCAGACTTAAAGTAACTGTAGAGCAGTAGTGAAGATTCATTAAGTCAGCGAAGCGGCTCAGTAATGTCAAATACACAGTTTACTAACATTAGCCACTGTAAACTCGACTACTGGGCACAGTCAGAAAAATATGGCTCCAGTACAGTTTCCTGAACAGTGGGGGGAAAAAAAGTCTTTTATGGCTTTTGATTTCATGTCTTTCATATGACAGTGACTGGAGGATTGAATTATATCCTCTTTTAAAGTTACAAAGTCTCACTTCAAGGACATGGCTATTGTGATATTGGTTATAGTGATGATTAAATGGATGAAATGTAACTGCAGGCACAGTGAAAGCTGGCTTTGAGCCAGAATACAGATAAAGAGTATATGAAGTTAGCGTGTGTTTATGGATCTTGCTGTGAGGGAGATATCGTCTTGTTTTTGTTTTGCAAAGATTGAGAGGATCAGCGCTCTTCAGCCTTGCTAACAATGAAGGGGATTATCGTCATTCCTCCCAGTGTCCTTCCCTTCCTCACTCTGCTCGCTCTGAGTTCCCCTGCTGTCTCCACTGAGCTTAGTTACAGTAGCTTTAAACTGATTTAGCCATTTAGTGTCAGCCTATTGAGGGTTGACAGCCACTGTGTGTCCCCTCGGCCTGCTTGACCCGGATCTGATGGCTACTCAGTAGGTCTTGGCTCAGTTCAATATACACACAGGAGTAGACACACTGCTCTTTGTGCAGCACTGTTGAAATGGCTGCAGGTTTCACAATGCTATGGTGACAGCTTTGTGGACTAGATGGGATTCATCATCCTGCATAATTAGCAGTGCACACAGAGGTTACAGAAATGACCCCAAGAGTGATATAGGGAAGAAGATCAGCATGGATGCCAGGATTAATGGAAGACTGCCTATGCCAGGAGTGGAAGGTAAGGTAGAAAATAATTGATTGGGAAAAAAAATGTAAAAGGCATAGGAGAAAATGGGACAATGGTAGATGGGGCGAACTGAAAATGGATTTAAAGACGGAGAGGGGGGCGAGGGGGAGGGGAGTTAATTGCAGGGGGGAGGTGATGCAGTAGGAGTTACTGTCAGGATTCAAGGGGAAATGAAAATAGTGATTGGTGACGGACTGAACAAAAGATGCCTCATTAAGGTGTCATAAATCTACATTTGTTCTGGGAGTTCAACAAATACGGCCTCTACAGGAATAAATTAGAAGCTGAGGAAGGAAGGGAGGGAAAGAATGAAGGTTTACAGATAGGTGGACAGAGATAAAGCCTGAAAACACAGTTGTGTGATAAATGTCTTTATCTCTTTCATTCCCAAGGTTTAATATCCTGTGTGGCCTCAGTGTGTTTACTGTTTTGGTGTGATTGTGAGAGACAGAGCAGAGACAGTACCTGTGTACTCACTGAGTGTGTGTGTGTGTGTGCGTGTGTTTGTGTTTGTGTGTGGCTATGTGCTACCTGAGAGCGCATTTATTGGTTGTATTTCTGATATCTGTCTCACAGCATGAAAGATTTGTTCCATTGATTGTATCTGTCAGAGTGCTATTAACCCGAGTGGAGACCAATCCCTTGCTGCAACGAGCTTCAATGAGTGTGTGAGTGTGTGACACTCAGGAGGGCCGGGGCACCTGTGGGATATTTAGTTATTAAGTCCCAGCAGGATGCGTTTTAATTTTAATTGGTTTGGCTACTTTCTGTTGTGCCAGAGGGAATTAGTGGCAAATATAACAGAGGGAGATGTAATTTCCAGCTTAAAAGGCAGAAAATAAATAGATGGAAGTGAAGTGTAGAAACAAATGTGCTGAATGTCTAAACAGTGTCTTTTGCTTCACTACCTGAGAGTTCATCAAAGTTAATGGATTGATGTGGCATGTTGATCAATGTGAAAGGGTCAAAGGCCATTTAAATTTTCCATGACAGGCTGGGGTCAACTTCCAGATTCAGCCGGACCGTTAAAAACACGAGGTCAGGACTATTTTTAACCAGAACTATTTAAACACTGTTCGAGTAAAACTCATTAAATCTGCTTGTTCTTTGCCTTTGGGGATTAGCTTGTGTTTTGAAACATTATTGGGATAAATATTGCTGGTTCATAATTGTCAGTTGTTTGGGGATTTAGTTACGTTCGCTGCTGAGGTTGTTTACACATACTTTCCTATAAACATTAAAAGTTTTCAATTACTTTATCTGCTAAAGTTGCCCTCAATTTAGTGTCAATAGAAATTGAAATGAAATTAATATTAGCTGCTCATTCAGAGTATCAGAAATGAAATATGGATTTTAAAATTATAGAGATGGCCTGCTAGCATTGCCTACTAAAAGCTTTAAAATACAATACATCTAAAAGACTAATAATGAAGGAACATCAGAAAATAGGTTGTTAAACTGTTAAATTGGCAACTAATCCCAATATTGAGATAAAATATTCAGTTGTGTTTTTAATAACATTAGCTAATAACCTTGGCTAACACAAATCCAATGTAGATAAGAAAATAAACTGCTAAAGGCTTACTTTATTAACATTAGCTATTAGTTTAGAGCTCACAGAAATAATGTTAAATATGACAACCCCCATAATCATGTTAGACATCACTGATGACACCAGCAGGCAAATAAAACAGGTGAGTGTTTGGCTGCCATCCCATTTATAATACCAATTTATTAAACAATAGCAATATATTGTTAACATTGCAACATTACATTGTTAATATTGCCTGGTAACATTTGTCTTCAGAAATTAGATAAGGAATACAGGTCAGTGTCAGCTTTTAATTTATGGATAACAAGACAAGTATGAAGGTAAGCACAGCATTGAATTAGCTACCATTGATACAGCAGGGTAATATTAGTGAGTCCATTGCAGTTTAGATCGTCCCAAAATCCAATTTCGGGCTTTACTTGCACAGTGTCAGTTGATCAGATAGTCATACATTTGTTGTTTTCTTTAAGTGACAGTACAAATTAGAGCATTATAATAAATGGTTGCTTTCAATTTGTTTAGCTGTTGGAGGTGAGAGATCTCTGAAGGTCCTGCTTCCCCGAACCATGTACAACAGAGGAAGACATGTCTTCAGATCCAATACTACCTGAACCCTGGACACAATTTACTGACATGCAGCATGTAAGTTTTGCTTTAGTTTTTCTAATTCTATATGTGGGAAGTTCATCTTCACCCGACCATTCAATTGTAAATATGAAAGGAAAGGTGGAGGTCATCTTGAGCAGATTTAAAGCCAGCTCTTGGGCCAAATTGACAGAGTAAAGGTTCAGTCCTATAATTCCCCAGCTGTGGCGTTAAGGCTGGGTTATTTTTTGATGTCGGTAGTTTTTGAAAGTAGAGTTGTGGAACAATGAAAATTCTTTCAATGACAATTTGAATCTAAGTAGATATTTATCTATTTCAAATAGAATTCCTCTTGAAGGATGTTACACAATGTAGTCTCATAACTCTCAAATAACTGTCAGAGTAGAGAAGTCGCATGAATCCACAGATATGTAATATATACCTTCTCTTTGAACCAACAGACTTAAACCAACCATAAAATATCACTTCCATTCTATTCTGTTCTATTCTAATATAGATAACCTATATTTAAAAAAGTAAATTTATTAAACCCTGTAAAACTATAAATGTTTTAATTTGTTGCAGAAATAACTTGTTATAATGTAAATGGACAGCCCCCAAAAGTTGTGTGTGTGTTAAACAGTTAAAGGACAAAGGATCTTTTGTTTTTTTGCAAAGTATCAGACATTGTGAGGCGCATCACAAGCATCAGCTTTTTTTGGGGGGGGGGGGTCTTGACTCACTCACAGAAAAGCGGTTGCAACAGCCAACAGCATGCCCAGCACATCACTCCCTCAGCCTCTGCTCCACTCTTTCCTCTCTCTCTTAATTGCTCTCACTCTTTCTGTTTGATTTCCATCACACATTCATAGGCACACATGCTTTGAAAAGTGTTTGTTTCCCTTGAGTGTTGTAACAGTAATAGCAGTGACAGTGAGAGCGACTTACGGCATCCCAAGAGAACACAAGATAATTACTATCATATGCTCCACCGACTTACTAATGGAGTTTTGCCATTATATCCTATCCTGTCCTCCTTTTTTTCTCCCCGTTTTTCTCACGTCTCCCATGCAGATGGAATAAACAAAATCTCATGTGTGCATTGCTTGAGAACGAGGAGGTTAACAGGAACCTGGATAGGCCTTGTCTTTTTTTTTTCTTTTCTTCTTCTACTTCAACTTCATTTTCAGTCTTACCTTTTCACCTCAGCTTCTCTTTTACCCTACACCATTCATTCTCTCCTGATATCTTCCCTACTTCCTTTAATTTAATGGAAAACAAAAAGTAACAGCTATCAAGTGACGTGAGAGCTCTGCTTATTACAGAGCCAGAGGGGTCTTATCAAGCTGCTCTACGCAGTAATAGAAAACACGACACAGCGTTTACTCTCAGACAGCTACCAAGGCGGCGTGTCTACCTTTGTCAAGATTTACTCTATCCCGCCTGCATTGCCTCTTTGTGTGTAAGTGAATAGCCCTGGTATTTCTCTCAGCTGCATCCTTATCAGCTTATCAGACCTGTCCACTTTATTTGATGCAGGATCAGAGAGCAGAGGTCTGCATAATGTCTTTCTCTCTCTCAAACTCAGGATAAATAAAAGTCCCCATGTGAGTGGGTGTTTGAGAGTGGTTTTGTTTGAAATGTTTTACAGATGCCCAACTACTGTAAGTGTGTTTGTTAGTGTAAATAATTTACTTCCAAAACCCACAGTCCCTCTCACCTCCCTCCTCCTTGAGCTGGCTGGTTGTGCCTGTCTCCTACCTCACTTTCCATATATGTGCACCATATGTACGTACTGTACATATAATATATTTCCTCCCTGTACTCACTGGACACATCCTAATTATTTTCAGAGAATCCTAAAAAAAAATTGATTTAATCCTTTGGTCATGACCTCCACCGTATCAGAAGCTGTATTCGAGTATCCTTGTTTACAGTACCAGAAGCTCCAAGGGAAGGGGCAGCATGGGTGGAGTTAGAGGGGGTAGCATTCCTTACTAATTGTATGCATTCTCTATCCCTCCTTCCCCTCGCCAAATATATATGTGTGTTTGTTTGTGCTTCATGGTGCAGAATAGTTTGGAAAATTGTTTCCGAGACATTTCTTTGCCACAGAAGGTTGTGTCCAGGTTTGGGTTTTATGTTTCAGAGCTTAATGCTAAGTAGGAACAAGGGTCAGGGGATATTTGTCCAGTTGTGACTCTCTTACAAGGTGCTTTCCGTGTTTTTGAATATAAAAGTATATAAAAAATAATAATGTGTGACACAGAGGGTATTTATAAATCAGGACCAGTTTTGCTACATTTGCCCTATTGGCAAAAGATGTAACACAATATGACTTAAATCTGTGCTCAGCTCATAATAAAAGACGCTGGTTTAGCCCCTCCGGGGACTTTTCCGAGTAGAAATCCTTTGCTGCACAGGAAATGATGCCTTTTACTCTCAAAGCAAAAGCACTAACAGCAGCTTGTTTAAAGCAAACACAAGGAGGAGTTGGTTGTTAGCATTGATACAACTGCACAGTCGTGCCCATGGAAAATCTAAACCCAAGTCAGTTACTGACTGGAAGCCTTACTATAATGTTCTTTTGAAAAAATGTGTGTTGATTTTTGAGAGCTGAATCCATCTGAATATATTTAAAGTGAGTTACTCCCCAAATCATTACTTGCAATAACACTTTCAGTCAATTATTTAAATTAAATCCAAATTCATAGGAATAAAAAGGCAAAAAGAAAATCATTAACAAAATCACACTTGTAGGTGAATTAATTTGGGTTTTTGAAGAAATCATCTCCTTGGTGCACAGGTTCTTTCACGTGTAGTTAAGATGTTTAATTTAACAGTTATGAGGGCATTCACTATTTTCTTTTTCTTACAAAAATAACACACTTTCATTTCCTCCCAGGTGTAAATAGAGAATCTTACCAAATGATTTATTATTCATGTTTCTCAGACATGAAGAAAGAAAAACCAGCTACCACCAGACCAGTGAGATGAAATAAACTAGCCGTGCACATTTTGATAACTCTCCAGGAAGGAACACTGTCTGTGGCATTTTCAGTATCTGGCAGATGACATTTTTCTGCAGGCTGGGAATTTCCAGGTTCACAGTGATATATGAGGTGCCTTCTGTCCTCAGTATGACAAACCTATCAATGAGTCCCAACCTATAGCTCTGGGGAGTTTGTCTGGCTCACCTGTTGTAAGTGATGGGACATCTCTCTCTCTCTCAGCTTGGGGTTGTGTGTGTGGCAGAGTGTGCGCGCAGGAGTTAATGCTCACATTCCACATTGCCTGATCACCGCACTGAGCAGGTGTAAACAGCGTTACACACAGCGTATCTGTTTGTGTAGGATCATCAGATGTAATTTTTTGTCTCCTTGAGGTAAAGTGTGCCCCCAAGTGAATCTTTCTTTACTGCATTCTTCATACACATTTACTCAGACACACGCTCACTCACAGGAAACAACTTGTTCAGGAATGTTATGGCAGCATTAACCAATCCTCTGGGATTACAGGTCTTCAAGGAAAAAAGAAAGATACTTTGGAAAAATTACAGGGCAAGGCAAATGGATGAAGCAGGATGTATCCATGGCAACAGCGCCTGTCCATGGTGTTTTTCAGAGAAGTTTGTGATGATTTCAATGGAAGGCAAATGGATTCCCTGTGGGCTTTACCTATTTGTAGCTGTGGCCCCGTTTTCGAGAAAACCATTACTGAAAATGCACATGTACTTGTGCTTGAGTGAGCGAGTGTGTCTGTGTGTCCATGTATGCACATGGGAGATACTGACTGTGTGTTTGATCTTCCTCAATACCATGCTATCAATACCAATACGCTATCTCTATCAATGCAGTTTCCATTACTGAATGTGATGAATTGTAGTCATATACACCCAAGAGTACAAAAATGTGGCTCATTATTGCTCACTTTGTTCTCTCTAATACCACATTCACTTACAGAGTCCGAGACATGGATTATTCTCAGATTACATAAAAACAGGGTATATATTGAAAGGCTAAACACCAAGGGATTTTTTTTTTCTTTTTTATTTAATTTGTTGGTCACCCTCCAACTTGGAAGATTAAGGTTTTCCTTAAGGATCAGTTTGATTATTGTAGGAAATGTTAGACATTGTTTCTTGCTTTTTGGTACAAAGCCACATCAATATTAATGATTACACCCTATTTGATAAATGGTTTAAGGACTATAGTGGCTCTTTCAGCAAGGTTGTTTTTTTGTATTTATCTTTAGTGTTTGTGTTGTAGTTTTGTATACTTTTACATCATACTAGCAATATACATGGCAAATGTTAATTAGGAAAATCTTGTGAATATCCTTGTTTTGTGGTCTGATTCCCTGTCTTTGCCTATAAACATGTTATTTATAGTTGTTGAGTAAAAATATATGTTTTGGTTTTTTTTGTGTGTGGAAGAAACACATATGCATGTTAATGTGTTCAACAGTAAAGCTGTAACACACACTGTTTCGTCCCCCGTATGTAATCGCTCATGGCACAGCAATGCACTTTATTTGTCCTCCAAAGTGCACATGCTCATTGAAATTCACAGCAATTTCCAATATGAATGCATAATATGACCCCCCACCACCTCTATCTCTTGTGGTCTCAAAAACGCACGCACACACACACACCTGCACACATACAGTTTCAGTGCCCCCATGTATTGCGAAGAATGGTGGAGAGAGTGGATTAAAAGAAAAGTAGAATAAAGTGAAGGCTGATGTGTGTGAGTGTGTGTGTCTGTGTGTGTTGCATTTGGTTAGCCACAATATTCATAACCTCATCACCTTCCACAATACCCCCCCACCCCCTTCTTCCCTCCTTTCTTCTCCAAAACAAATGTATTATCACATATGTATTAACAAAACATTATTTTAATCGCTTAATCCCATACTCACCATCTCTAAAACACATCCCACACCTTTACACACAACATATACATGCACAAACGCGCACACACTGCCGCCTCTCAGTATGCTCTTGTAGCTATTAGGCCGGTATCATTAAAGCTCTTCAGGCTAATTATCTTCCCTGATGAGCCACAGGTCTCAATGGGACAATGGAGAGAGATCCGGCATGATTGACTTGAGCCATTAGCCCAGAGAGCAGAAACACACACCTATAATACTGTACATGCACACATAGACACCAGCGACGTGCGGCCAGGAGAGGCAGGGGAGGCAGAGGCCTCACTTGTCATCATGGAGAGAAAAAAATATAATGATAAAATTGATTAAATGGTTATATTTATCCAGTGATTTGTACTATAAAGTAATTTTCCATTTAACTTCACCAACCTTGATTATTTTTGCCTTTCAAAGTTGCTGAATTTCCGCATTTCCCGTTCAGATATTTGGGAGAGGTGCGCGGTGAGGCAGCAGCGGGCCGAGCCTCAACTTGGATTGCGCAAAATGCAGTAAGAGCGTATTACTGTCTCTCTGTATGTCGCCAATAAAATGTTTTAAACACCTTTAATATATTTGTGGGTTTTTTTGTTTGTTTGTTTTTTTTTTTTGTCACCAGCTGTACGTGTGTAACGTGTTTCGTGTGCTGAGCGATCATAAAACGGCCATGAAGAGACACTGGGTGAAGCAGGCAGTTCTCTTGCCTCCAGGGTAGGGGGCACCCGTGATCCCTCCCAGAGTAAGCAGGGTTGCCAGGTGTAAGATAATGATGGTATTTGTAAGACAGTTTGGCCCTCTGCACGATGTGCTTTCAATAATGCCGAATGTACGATAATTTGACCATTTCAAGAACGTTTCAGTCCGCCGCAGTCTGTCGGAGTTTTTTTGAGAACCCTGAAGGCCTCTGTACCCACGTGACATGTTTCCAGCCAATCATGCTTTGTTGAGTTTAAAACGAATGAGTGGCGTTTGTCTCAGAACAACAAGCAACGTTGGCTGAATTTCTTGTCACATGGTGTCTGTATGTAAAAAAAAAAAAAACAACAACCCGCTATGTCTATTCCCAAACAGCAGGTGGCATTCAGGCCTCTTGATTTGACTCATTTTTTTTTCCCATTTTTCATTTGTTTATGGGGGACACCTTAGTGCAGCCCAGCGGGGTTGTTGTGGTGCAGTGAATATAATGACGCCTCAAAGCCGTGAGTGCCTGTAAAACCTAAGCAACTAGATTTGACTATATTAATTTAGCAGTAGGCTTATTATTTTTGTTTTTTGACAGGTGTAAAATAATCCTAGATTTCACCCGGCAACGCTGAGTAAGAGACAACAAGCTAGCTACGATCTACATTAGCAAGTCAAGTGCAGCGATTCATTTATTTTTTCCCTCTCGCCCGTCCTGACTTTCAAAATGGAGGCTTACATAACTAAGCTCAAAGAATTTTCTAAACTGGACTTTCAATTGAAGCAGGATGTAATAATTAAAGGAAGACGAACGCCGGAGCTTAAAGCTTTGCGTCAGAATACGGGACATAAGTTTACCCGCTCTTTTCAAATGGAGCGGTACACACGAAAAGACTGGCTGTGTGGATGTCCAGCGAGAAACTGCCTTTTCTGCTTTCCCTGCCTCCTTTTCTCAACTTGTGACAATGTCTGGACTCAGATGGGATATTGTGACCTGAAGCATTTGCAAAGAAGCCTCATCGAACACGAGCGGTCGACCTCTCACATCCAGCGCCAAAAACGTTTGGGATTATCCAGGATGGACTTGGTTTTGGATGAACAGGGAAGACTCAACACCAATCCACAACCGAGAGATTTTAAAAGATTTCATCAGTGCCACCTGCTTCCTCACGAAACAGCATAACAAGCCAACAAACAACACAAGTAAAGGTAAGACCATAATAACGGTTCTTTTTCAACGAAATGTGCGTTTTGTGGGCTACAGTTTGTATGTGTAAAGAATGCTGATATGAGATGCGAAACTTAACCCGTCGACTGCAAATCAGGTGGTGAATAAGCTACATAGTAGGGTTCATATATTTGTAAATCTGATTCTGATGAAGTCGGTGCCTCAGCAGCCATGAACCTCACCGCACGTCACTGATAGACACACACATCCAGGCGCGTGCTAATGTAAGTCAGCTTCCCGTGTTCATTTACATATTCGGGAAAAGACCTGTCAGTTATCATAAAGAGAAAATGAAAATGATGGAAGGATGAGTGTTCGAGCTTGTGTGCGGTGTGCACTGCCTCTGTGTTTATGAATGTGCATTTGAGTGCATGTTCGTCACTTTTCCTCTCTTAGGAGCCAGGTGCCCCAAGGGAATGCTGGGAATGTAAGCCACTGATGACTGATGGTGACAGTTTGCGAAGAGAAAAACAGCAATGTGAAGGAGATGGAAGGGGAGAGGGAGATGCCTCACATTTACTCTACAGATATTGCACCAACCACTGATAAGCACTGTCACATCTGAGAAAAAAGATTTTCCCCAATGGATCGTCATTCATGTTAATTCCCTCATTAATCAGTTTATGCCACAGTGTTTGGGCAATTGAGTATGTTATTTGTTTTCAGTGTGGGCTCTGTATGCATGCCTGTGTTATAAAAGCCAGAAGAAATAGAAGGAGGAAGAGAGGACATTCATAAATTGGGAAAGAATTTACAGAATGTTAAAAACAGGGAGCGAGGTCAGAACTAAGGGCGCCATAATTCATAACTAAAACAAGTAAACACATTATAACTGAGTGGGCTGAATGAAAGTATTCCACACACTGTCAGTCAGAGATTTTCATAATACGTGAGCATCTTTGTCTGAAGGGTAGCAACAAAGATGAGGGGTGCAGCTTTGTTGGTGTCAGACTTGTGTTGAGAATTTATTTCTAGACATATAAATCCCTTTCACCTCTAAAGTCGTCTTATATTTACAACTTCTGAATGTGTTGCTCCATTAAATTCTGTGTGAGCAGGACCCTGAGAAGGTGCATCTGACCTCAGCAGGCTAAAAACAAGGCGTCGTTTTGGATGCAGTCTGTGTTTCTAGAAAGAGAACACTTTTTCTTTTTTCAGTTGCACAAAACCGTTGTGTGAGTAAGAGTTTTTTAAGATCTGTCTTGTGCTGGGGTGTAGCAGATTCCTCCTCAAGCCAAGAAATCAACTTTTTATTGGTGCTAGTAAAAATATTTCCAACATAGTATAGGTAGTGGCATTGTTTGCGGTGTTTGCAAGAGTACATAAGATTACAAATTCTAATTCTCAGATACTTCAGGTGAAACATGTTAGGAAAAAGGTTTATTTCCCTGATAAGCAGATTGGTAGACCAGGAACCATGCCCCTTTCAGAGGGTGGGAGACCCTGCACTAAAAGCCATAACAAACTGCAGATCACTTGGGATTAAGAGCACAAAGAGCCCAAAATAGCATTTGAGGAGAAATCCTACAGGATTTCAGGCTTGTTAAATTGGATATCTTGCCTGAAGGAGAAAGTGAAGTATCCATGTATCTATTATGAAAGCTAACAATTACTGACACAGTGGCTATTACATTAAATTGGTTTCAGTAAAATCCCCAGAATGATAAACAATGGCTGTCTAAATTGAAAGAAAAAATGCATCCCAAACAGCGACTCCAAAAACCCACACCAATTAATATCATACTGCTTTCTAAAGAGACATCTCAGTTACCAAAGTCAGCCCCTCAGTTTCTTCTGCCTCCTGCTGAGGCTTGAGAAGAATGGGGGGGGTGGGAGCAGATGGCAGAGTGGCCCCTGCGTTCTACTGCCGGGGTGATTATGGACACAGCTGTCAGTCAGTTTGCATGAAAGTGCGACTGTGTGTGCACTGTTGTTGCTTTGTGACTGTTTGTGTGTGTGTGTGTGTGTGTGTGTGTTCAACTGCCCTAGCTAGTTCCTTTTGTACTTAGTGTGTCTTGACAATATTACAGTAGATCCATATGTTTATTAGTAAAACATATTGTTGCACACATATTGATGCATCGGCAGAGTTCGGATTTCAGATCAGAGCTCAAATAAAACCTTCAACAGATGCAAAATTCATGTAACCTTCCATGACCAGAGGATTGCTCTCTCTTTCTCTCTCTCTGACTCAGTGTGTCTCTCTATACTTTGGCTTTACCTCCATCTAGTGGTGCTTTAGCTGTTCTTTTTTGTTTTGTCAAGGCAATATCTGCATGGTGCAAAATTCCCAGCGTGAGTTGATCTAATTTGGTTTATGTTTTATGGAAATAATGAGTAAATTCTTCAACCATGCTATTAAAATTTGAAAGCCAGCTTTGATTAGTTGCATTATAACCATTATAATGCCTTTCATCATTTTAGGCTTCAAATATGACATCCGTATTTTTGTTTTTAATTTATTTGTTTTCATTGGCCACTTAAGGCAGCAAAACAAGATGTGAACCCAACATTGACACTGGATTCTTACTTTACAAAATTTAAGTTTTTAATTTTTTAGCATGCAGTTCCTTATTAATTGAACATATGGAGCAGCATTAATATTAATTTGCCTCAAGTTTCTGGCAAACCAACAAATTTACATCCAGTATTCACTCTCCCTTTGCTCTGAGGGAGCTTTATCTGGTTAGCTCAGTTTGTAAGGGTTTTTGCTAAGAATAGCTGCTTTCTGGTAAAAATTGTACTAATGAGTGCAGACTATAATACTGAAGTTAAAAAAAATGAAGTCAAAATGATGATTTGGAGTATTAAGAAGAGAGGTGCTTGTGAATTTCATTATTATCTTCACAATGAGCATCTCTTCATTACATGACATTTGATCAGAAATAATGATCAGAGCAGCTTTTAGCATCATTTTGATATTCTTGTTGAAAAACCGACATTTAGGATTTAGCTGTTTTGGTGTTCATCATGTGGAACAAATGAATATTTCATTTCATGCTGAATTTACTGTCACTGACACTTGTGCGGCAGCATGTGGGGAGTTATGATCCAGTGTGGGAAAAAGTCTGCGCTAATTAGCATCAGCTATTAATCAACAGTGCTCATGACTTGCCAAGGAAAAAGGAATAAAAAGGGTGTAATAAACCAAATTTTATTTTATTTTATTTTATATAAGAGTATAGGGGGCAGCACGGCGGCATAATGATTGCCTCACAACCAGAATGTCGCGGTTTGGTTGCCAGGGCTGGGGCCTTTCTGCAGAGCATGTTCTCCCCGTGCCTGCATGGGTTTCAAGACATCATGTTTAGGTTAATTGGTGACTAAATTGTCCATAGGTCTGAATGTGAGTGTGAGTGTTTGATCGTCTCTTTCTGTATCTGTGTGTTTATGACAGTGGCCACATTTTGTCTCTGAGTAAATTAGTCTATCTGGAGTCTCATTGTGTTGTCCTCACTGGAGGAGTTTCAGTTGGAATAATGGGGGTAAAACGGTCCATCACATTTTTGATCCAATCATTGTAGTTGCACAGTTTGGTGTAGACAGTGGGGTCAGCTGGGTTTCTGCAGCCGCTGTTGAACCACTGCACGCCCTGCAGCTGGCCATCACACACCATCACACTGCCAGCGTTATCCTGGATGGGAGGAGGGGAGAGAATAAGATAATCAGGTGTAGTTGTTTATGGGAAGTGCATGCAAGTAGGGGATTTTACAGTGAAATGAAAGTGCAGTTGAAGTTTCCTGGGGTTGTGTCCACACTGACCATGCAGTTATCTGTGTGTTCTTGTCCGGCGCAGATCATGCCCATGCTCCAGTACACGTAGTCGGGCAATGAGTCCATACAAATCCGGTCATTCACAACAGCCACATTTATACACTTCAGACTTTGAGCTGGTTCATCTGTTTCGGAGAGAATAAAGACAAGTTAAGGATCTGGTTCTTTCAAACGAAGTACTTCAAATCTCATCTGAACTTATGATATAAGTACAACTCAGTCAGTGTGATATATTCAGTACCATCGCTAATCAATCTGCCACTTTGATGAAAGTGTTCTTTATTCCCTTCCCTCCCCAGATAGAGGGGAGCATAGAGGCTAAACCTTGAATAAACACAGTTTTCAAGGTCTTCCTCTTTTAATTAGTCTTGATCACCAACTGGGCATTTTGACAGACAATTAGAAACTCTTCTGCTTAAAGAATGTAATTTTAGCTGTTATTAAAACAGAGTATTTTTGCCTTGTTAGGGCCACAGTGACCAGAATATTGATGAACATTTTAACATGCCCAAATGCCAATAAAAATCAAACATTTTCCAGAGTTATGCTGAACCTCTGAAATTGACCATGCCACATTTTATATTTATCCAGATGAGACTTAGATTTTTTCAAATTTTCTCAAGCAGTTGATGCTTATGGTCACAAGAATTTTAATCTGTTTGTATCTGCAAATTCATTTTGAGGAACATACAATAAATCTGTGCAACCAAAAAAAGTTATACAAATTGAAATTAGTAACCGCGAATTGGTGTTTTTACACTTTGGTTTTCTTTCTGTCAGGTTAGTGGTATCAATATCTTCATCTATTCCTAACTATTCCTTTAAAGTCTAACACACTACTAGCTGAGATTTTTCCAATTTGCTGCCTGACCCTCTCTCTCTTTTTTTTTTTTTTTTTTTTTTTTTTTAACTGCAGGTTAGCATGGGTTACTGTTTGGTTTTTTCCTTGTTCTGTAGAGGACTATTTACACTACAAAAAATAGGTCACTGTAATGTTTGTATCTTGAAATCTACCATTATATGAAAAAGGATGCACATGTAAAATGCAAGCACAGCATAGACATGATACATATTTCACCCAACCGCAGCAATTATGTTTATCAGCTTGTGGGGGTCATGAAGTAAACAAAGTTGCAAAGCAGATGCATTTAACAGGGTGGCACGGTGCTGCAGTGGTTAGTGCCTTTGCCTCTGGGTTTAAACTTGGACCTGGGGCCTTTCTGTGTTGAATTTGCATGTTATGATGCCAGCCTTGCATAAAAACTGGAAACATGAGGAGATACTGACTCTGCATTAAAGCAAATATATACTCCCCTACCAACACTTCTAAAGGACCATAATTAAAAAATATGTTGCTTATTTAATCATTACTTGTTATCTAACTCTCTCCTTTAAAGTGAATTAGTGTATTATCCCAAATTTTTAAACTGTTTTAAAATTACATGCAAGCTGTGTTAATGAGATAGGTTTGTTTGCAGCAGAAACTCAAGGGGCCTTTGGCTGATACTCAGAGGAAGGCTGGAGTTTAGATTTTGTGGTGTAGGAATGTTTGCGGACTGGATTAGGGAACATTGGTTCATCCTGCAATTATACTCAATTCTAGTGTGGTTATAGGTTAATGAGGTGTAAAACTCACAGCAGCACTTTCATATTCACTTACACTGATTTGGGATGGTGGAGCCCCAGCCGCTGACATGGCAGAGCTCTCCAGGCTGTGGGCAGCGGCTGGGCAGAGGGATTGGCTGGACGTACTTGTTGAGCTGGGCTGGCGTAGATAGACGGACCATGGTGAGGCTGTGAAACGGCGAGCGGTAGGGACTGTGACGGATCACATCAGCAACCTGAATGTGCTGCTCCGTGGCCTCCGTTGCCGTTACATCATGTTCTCCAAGGGATGCGATGGTGGTGTAAGATCTGCGAGGATGGGGCAAGAAAACAGAGAGGCTTTCATTTATTAAACTCAGATGGACTTTTCAGGCCTCAGACAGTGATGTGGCCATGATTAAGGAACAGCAGGTAAATTAATGTTTCTCATGCAGGAACACAAAAGGAATTTGCAGTGGTGCTAACTGCTGACTGAGTAGCCTGCTGAGACAAGACGGATTATAATGGTATATTTTCTTTTCATAAATTCTTAAAAGCTATTACAGCATGTGCATGAATCACTCTTGAGAAGAGGAAAAATACAAAATATTCAGCTGGGTTTTGTTTTTTTTAATCCTTTCAGGAAAATTGACTGAGGCACTGGCTCGCTGAACTCATCTTGCTGGAAATGCTGCTACAATTTAATTAAAGGTGAAGCAAAATTGCTAGATTTAAATAATACACAGTTGAATTTTAATAAAGTAGAATATATCAAGCTCTTCAATGAAGTTTTACCAAGCACAAATGTGATTTAACTGCTGATAGTCAGCATAGATAGGAAAACTGGATGTCCATTAAACTAAAGAGCTTGTATTAGGATGAGAAGTCTCTACCCGACACAAAAGCAACTTTTTCATTTTAGTTTAGTTTTGAATGACTTTGAAAACTGTGGTTGTATTTAAAATATCTCTAAAAAACATGAAACAGTAAAACATTTTAGTAAATAACGCCTACTTGGGTGCACACTCATAGGAGGTCACAAGCCACCATTTGTCAATGAGAGCTCCACTGCAGGATATTCCTCCGCCATGCAGAGATACCTGCCAGGGTCTGGAGTGAGGCTGACACACCTTGTTGTCGTTTAGGGGAGATGCTCCTACAACACAATGACAAAAAGACAACAGCTAAACATAAAATAAAGCAAATAAATTAAATTTGTTTAAGACAAAAACTGTCAAATATTTACCTGTGAGCGCCAAACCAATTATAGCAAGGAGAAGATACATTTTGTATTTCCGGTGTTTTTGCTGAGTTTTTCTGGTGCACCAATTCTGTGTCATGGCTGTTTGGCCTGCGTTGTTCTTTATATCTGCAGGACAAGTGGGAGGAACAGACTGTTTTTATGTAAGTTACTGTAAGCTGTAAATTCTGTAATAATCTTATCAGAGGGAGTTTCAACAATTGCACTCTGAGTTCAAGAGACACACCTTGTTTTCTCTTCTTGTTAGTACCTTCCCAAAGAACAAGAGGGACCCTCCGTAGCCATGATAGATTACAGTTTTTGTTGTTTTCATAGAGTAAAGATCAATAAAGACGTGCTGTTCACAGCATTTTTAGACGTATTGGACAATAATAAACCTTTTTTTTTTTTTTTTTTTTTTTTGCTGTTGTTAGTCTGTGGACCACAACTGCTCACAATGGTGCCATTGATTGATCAACAAGCTGCTGTTGTACTACAAACAATTATGATAACAAAGATAAGAGTGCAGATTATGATTCCTGCTGCTGGTTAACATGGTGGTGTTAATATTTTACTTAATTTTTATAATGACACACTTTTGAAAGCTCACAGATTTCACAATTATTTTATTGATTGAAATGTTTGTCAGGTAAAACAATCACAATAGTGACTTTTATAGAGTTATTTCTTCAGGAAAAACTCAAGAAGTTTCAAAGCTGGTTACTAAAACATTTTTATGCTAAAGATTGAGAAACTTTTTTTTTTTTTTTGAACAACTGGTTAATTATTTATTGTTTTCATTATGTATGCTTTGAGAACGCTTTTGACTAAAAAGTCAGTTTCACACCAATTGACTCTAAGACCTCGAGGATAACTAATGTTTTGAATAGTTTCCTTCATTCAATAATTAGACAATCTATCTAAATAATATCTGGCTGAAATGAGCACACATTGTATAAAGAAAAAGAAAAGAGACGAGCAAAATCAAATGATATATATATCTGTATTTGAAGTGAAGGAATTTCTGATTCTCTAATACTTCTAAGTAATAATGTTGAAATGTTCATCATAGGTCTGGGCATAACTAATTGTCTATCATGTACATACCAATTGGTACATCTGCATATGCATCAGAGTACTAAACAGGATTGAAGATATAGTTTTCCTCATCAAAACTGGCAGACTGATTTATAATCCAGCTACAATTTAGAGCCACGAATGATTCTTTCATTTCAGTGACACGTGTCCAATATGAACAACTGGCAACAAATGTAGCAGCCTTGATTTCCACTAAATGAAGCATATAGAGATCATTTTCATTCACTTAAAATTGATGACTGAACAATACTCAAGATGATATAACACAGATTAATTAATTACACTTGTCACTTGTTACCGGGTTGACAAATGTACAATCTTTCCTACTTATGACAGGGACCTTTTCCATTTTCTTCACAATATTGTCAATATTCAGCAATACGGACAGATCAAGTGTAATTCAACTGACTAATCTCATCCCCAAGGTTAAATCACTTATAAAATAACACAAGTGGGACAGAAGCCAAATGACAGCACCCCACAATGAATATTACTACAGTCAAGTCGCAGTTGTAGAATAATTTTCACCTCCTATTAGATAACTTCTCACCAGAGAGAAAGGTGCTCTGCACCTTCAAGCAACCAGCAAATTATGACTGATGACATTGGATGACACATTGATGATGTGTTTCCAGTGAAATAGAAATATGACAATACCCAAACCATCTGTTTAATATTGGACATATGGGAAGAGAGAAACACTCAGTAGAAATTTCACATGGTCTGCCATCCACATCATTTGTCCCAGGAGAAATATCTTCCTTGCCTTTCCTAATTGTCTCTTCAGAAACAATGTGAAAGTCAGGTTTTAATAAGTCCAATAGATTTTAATCCATTTTAAACACACACTCACAGGTTTCGTGCGACAAAAACTCGTAGTTATGACATGTGGCACTTGATGGCTGGATATTCTGTATACACACTCATTTAAGTAGCATCCCTATCAGGTATGACAGCTCTAGGAGCATTGAAGTGTAGATGTGTGATGGATGGACAGCTCTAAAAATAGGTGTAAATACACTCAAATCAAACTGGAGACATGAAACACAATTAATTAAACCTCACTTGAAAAAAGTCACATCTGTCAGTCAGCCAGGTCTTCTCCTCTGTCTCTCTCTTTCTTTCACTGTATGATGTTTTTTCACCGGTTTAGTTGTAAACAGATTAAATCCATTTCAAAGTCAGAACCTTGTCAGGTGAGAGAAACCATATGAGAAAAACTCTGATAGCAAACACAAATCCAGCTTTTCTCCAATTAATCTAGCAGAAGCAGTTTTTTGTCAGCTGTATTAGAATACTGTTGTCCTTCTAATACACACAGATGTGTGGTTTCTCCTGTGAGTCTGTGGTACAGTAAACATGTTTTCTAACAACTGCACCTGATTGCACTTGAGATGAATTTATCTCCTTCAGTTTGTGCTTCTTGTAGCTTCAGAAGAGGCTGCATGTTGAAGATTGATGCATTAAAAATCATCACAATGCTCTTGCATCACTTCTTGCCAGAAGCCAGAAAAACACCCTTTGCAGTCTTCGTTTTTCATTCATCTCCACTGATTGCCGCCATTTTACATGTCGTTTCTTTTCATCCATTATTAATTGCAACATAGGCCTTTGTTTGTATGCTGCCTCACCTGATAAAAGTCTGGTGCCTCATCACAGATTAATACTGACACAAACGTGTGATCCTTTGCATCAGTGAGATATAAGGAAACACAGGTCTTACACAAAGTGGGAAAATATGCACAATTTAATGCATCAAATGCTAATAAGAAGTTACCTATGCAAATGTAGAAGTTTTTTTTTTTTTGTACAAATATTTTATTTCAAGATACAAATATTTAAATATATTCAGCGATGGGTTTAGAGTCAAAAATAAGGAAACAAAAACACCAACACCACTAGTTGTTTTCTACTTCTGACCCTAATGGAAAAAATGTGTTGGTACATGAAAAAGACGCTATTTTCTTCTCTTATTGTTCTCCTCTTCAGAAGCTGTCATTTAAATTTTTTTTCCCCCAATGCTTACAGTCCACATTGAGTGTGAAATACCAGTACAGAGGCCCCAGGACGCAGCACAAAGAGCACTGGGCACATTGTCTCTGAAGATGTTTGCGGTTGTGGGACTTGGCTGAGGTGAGATGAATGATGGCATGAAAATTTTAAGCTGTAGTTACGGGAGATCAGTTTTTGTTTACTGTTGGGGGTAGAATAGGTGGTAAATTTGGTCCTGCAGGATGCCAGTATATGTGCTCACAACTGTGGAGGTTTCAATGTAAAGATTCCTGCAGACAACAGAGCAGAGTTTAAATATCAATTCTATCAAGTTTCATTTTTCTGTATTTATGAATCTGCAATTAAGATCTCTTACTTTGCTTTCTCCTCCAGCTTCAGGCCCTTCAGTTTTTCCAGGTACCCACTGGCAGTGTTGACTGTATTGTCATAGAAGGAATTTAATTTATCTGTGATCATGGTTATGGTCCCCTGCTCCTCCTCAGCCTGCCTTGGCACACGGAAGCTCTCTGCGCCTGTGAAAAAGAAAAATCAGGTCAGAGGGGTCAAAGGGTATCGCGAATGATTTGGGATAACAGATATATATAATTCCCATCATTGGTTTATTTCTGTTCTGACGTCAGGTTAAGTACACTTACTGAGAGCAAAGAGTGCAACAAGCACAGTGACAACCACCAGCTTATTCATTGTGTCGCTCCAATCTGTGAGGAAAGAGAACAAGGAGACTTTAAAAGGTTACATCTTTTATCCACTAGGGTGAGACATTGTCATAGATTTCCCTGCTCGTGTGTAGTTGCTAGCCTGTCTATGAATTGATAAATTGTCTGTGTCTAAATGGCCTGTTATGAAACATTTTATGATTTTCTGCTCTGCTAAACACAGCTTACGTCAGCAAATATTAATTCTCTTTTTAACATTTATGATAACCAGAGCTAAATTCACACATATATATTAAGACCTTTACAGCCTATCCCAATCAGTAAACAAGGCAAAAGTCTTAGTACTCACTGTATTCCTCTCCAGAAATGACTGTGGTGAAAACAGCGTAGGAGCCTTTGCTTTCTCAGCCACTTTATATAGGAGAGTAAATGTGTTGACTTGCCGCTCCCAAAGCCAAAGTGCACTCTGTGGGAGATAAAAGCGCACTGATGACCAGCTTTAAGTTTTTGGGTAGTATGTGTCATATTGTATTTTAGATAAAATAGACACTGTTGCTATCAATGCAAACACAAGGATAGTGAATAAAGCATCAAAAGGTGCTTCAAACGTCATCAGGAGCTGAGAAGGAACTCAATCCGATTTGATTTATCAGCAAAGGAATCAAAGGGCGGCAGTGGAAAAACACATTGGTACATTTCCCACTGATTCTAGGTCAGCTTTGAAGACACCAGAATCTACGGTGTTTAATTGATTAAGCTAGTGGGTCATTAATTCTTCACACCTGTACACCTTGTTCACTTCACCACTTCCATGAAGAGGAACTTGTTGCTTGCATAATGGAGATGATGCATTCATGCCACATTACAATGGTCCTAAGTCCTACTGAGTTGGTCCTAAGTCTAGAGTGTGTTGAACACATCATCCAGTCTAATTTGGGTTATGAAATATTAGGTCAGTTCATCTAGCAGATGTTGACTAACCACAGCACTCAAGTCAATTGTTTTTTCTTGATGTAGGTACTTGCTGTTTGGTATGAAGGACAAACTGTTCCACTGTCCTGTAAGATAACACTGAATTAGCTCCATTTCACAGTTGAGATCTTTTCTCCTTGTTTAATTTGATTTAAAGTCAAAAGGGCTTGCCTTTAATAATGATGTCATAAGTAGTATTAGTAATTGTAAAAACTTGTGTTTTATGTCCCATCCGAAGTAACATGTTCCAGTTTTACCCTTTTTTCTCTTTAATGACAGTAATACTTGTTTGTGAATACGACAACATTCACGTGTCTATTCATGTTTATCTGTGAAGAACTTCACTTTTGTCCAGAAGTAGTTAGGAACTTCCTGGGCTCTACATTACACACTGCAAAAATTCCAAAAAGCAGTTTTTACCAGATTTTTTTTTTTTTTTTTAATTATTATTACAATGGCATTATGTCCGTAAGAGCAAACATCCCAGCCGATCACTTGAGCCAGCCTCACATGTCATGTTGCTTGTGACCTGAGAGCTGAGGTCACTCTGGGGACTGCTGTGGTAAGAACGGGAGTCTAATAGCCAGAGAACTTGCAGTTTTGATTAAATCCAGCTGATGATGACTCTTTCTTGATGATCTCTGTTGGGATAGATGATAACCAAACACAGTAGCGGGACTATCGGCACTTGCAGCAACAATGACACAATAATCAGTTCTTTTGTCTGGTGTTGCTTTGCCATGTCTTCAACATTTGATTTGATTTAAGTTTATTTTAAACAACATAAAATGAGAAAGAGAAAAACAAGAGTTATGAGTGTGGACCTGACTGTTAGAAAAAGATTACAATTATCAGAATCTATGACATTAGTTAGATATGTATATTTTTTAAAAAATACAATCGCATATTGTGATGTTGCACAAAACTCCATGAATGAAAATAATCTGAGCGCATTTAGTATTGCTGAATAACAATCTTGTATCAGCACTAAGAAGATCAGTTGTCTTTGCCGCTTTAAATGAGAGAGGACAGAATATACTAGTTAAAAATATGATACAGTCTCAGGTCTTATCATTAATATCTGGGTATAATAATTGAATGGTTTTTCTCACCACTAATAGTGTAAAGCTTTCATTTTAAATCACGGTCCCATTTTATCATGCGAGTGGGAGCTGAGGTCATGAATCGGGTCCACCATGTTTAATTAATTCGTGTGGCAACAAATTAAGTGTGGAGTTTTTGTAACTTAATTGAAATTTATACGTGCAACTCTAATACATGGTGATTAGTGGAGTTTTGAGCAA
The DNA here is from genome assembly GCA_034769265.1 of Remorina albescens. Classification (NCBI taxonomy): domain Eukaryota; kingdom Metazoa; phylum Chordata; class Actinopteri; order Carangiformes; family Echeneidae; genus Remorina; species Remorina albescens. The sequence goes on from CM068486.1 coordinate 7,434,728, forward strand.
CTTTGGCCCTAAAATGATATCTTAGCTTATGCCACACAAATTAAGCCTGATGTTATTAACATAAACTGCCAGTTTCCTGATGAAGAAACATATCTCAAATCGTTTCAAGTTCATTTTATTGAACACATTCACACATATACATACACAATCACACACAGACTTTGGTTAGTGTATCAAACACAAAACACTGTACATGCACAATTTTCATAGATGGTATCAACATGTTTGCTATGCTTTTGGCAAATGATTGTATTTGCATTGTGCATTGCTCTTCTCAGCCTAGGTGTAGTTTCTATGAGTTATCATCTATTACAGGTTGCTGACAGGTGGTTTGCTGCAGTTGGTAGTTCTTTACTCAGCGGGCATGAATTTGTCCAGGTAGTACTTGGCACGGTCAATGCCGTCGTTCAGGTAGTTGCCAATGTAGGGACGCAGGTAATGTTCGTACACACCCAGCACTGATGTACGGGCCTTGTCCAGCAGGGGTGAAGCCTCCTCACCCAGACCACTGCACAAAACAGGGTAGATAGATTAATAAAAATAAACTTCAAACTGAAATGATTTATTATTTAGCTCATATTTTTCGAGTATGCCATATTTTCTGGAGAAATCATGGAATGTTGCTATGTATTAATGTATGTATTAATATCTCTTGGAGAAAATTTACATTTGAAGACACACATTTCATAAAATTGTCAGTTTTCTTTGAAGCTGACTCAAGTGAAATAGCTACAGGGTCTTCCCTGGTGGGATTGCTGTTGGGGGAACGTACCTGGCAACCTTGAGGACAGCAAGAATCTCAGGCTTTCCCTGCACCTCATCAACCACAGACATTACACTTGCTCCTTGTTCAGTTTCGCTAACTTTCTGAACAACAGGGCCAACGGCTTCCTGCACCTTGTGAAAAGCATTCAGCAGCCTCTTGTAGAATGTACTTTTCAATGCATCATACTTGTCAACAAGTTCCTGTGATGGGTTGGGAGCCTGACACAGGCACATTGAAACTGGAATGAAATAAGATTATGTTAGAACCAATAATCTAAAAAGATTCAGATTAAATCAAAATATCATTAAGCGACTTCATTTGAAAGAGCTATCTATGTAAACTGCTGTATTTGAAGAATTATCGAAGCAAGTATTCATCAGAATTATCAGCATTTGTCAGAATGTACCTTCAAGGCCAAAGAATAGCTGCTTTGCATGTTTTGGTTACTTTGCAATTTTATCCATAATCAAATGTCTTTCAATATATTTATATCTGTAAAATAATTTCTGCTTCTGTTATTTAAATATCATTCTTTACCTTACATATAGATATATATTTGAATTTCATTGTCTTTTCCAATAAAAGACAAATTAATTAAATAGCAAAATAGTTAAGATTAACTTAAACATGTCATTAATACAGTGCAGTTGTCCATATTGCATGGGTATGTTGTCTTACCCTGCAGAGCAAGAATCAGTGCCAGGGCATATTTTGCATTCATGTCTGAAACAAAATAAAAGAACAAAAAGGAATTAAAATTTGATTCTGTATAAATGCAGATAGCTTTTTTTTATACATTTACAAAATTAACATTTAACATTTCAACCTTTGGAGATAAGAAAAACGAGTGATAAAACTGCAGAATGAATGAAATTCAAATGCCAAAATGTTGATTTAAAAAAGAAAAGTAATCTGCCCAGGAGTGGCTTCAGATGAGTGAGGGCTGCTGGAGTGAGCAGAGCAGAGAGCTTACCTGCTGTTGTGTTGGATGTACAGATCCAAGAAGTGACAGTCTTCTCTGCAAGAGAGTTCTCTGTAACTCGGACCTCACATCTGGACAGGATGATATAGGGGGGGACTGCAAACAAACGTCATCTGATGAGCATACACGCACACACATATGCACACCCCCGCGCATGTTCACCTAAACAAAGTCCAGTGTACGTGATATTCAATTTAAATACTGTATGTGGAACTACATCTTTGCTGTTATGCAATGTTCCTTAAATGTAAGTGTATCTGCATTCATGCTCCTATGTACTTGGATCCCTCCAGATACTGCATCAGCATTTGCAACCCCCCCCACATGCATACATGTCATGTAATCATCACGTGTCATAGTACAAAAAAAAAAGAGTAAAAATCTTGTGTATTGTTACCTGCGTTAATAAAAGATAGTAAATAAAACAAATGAGCTAATCAGCTTTTCTTTTAGTCATAATCACTTTACAATGTCTGCTCAGAGACAGTTGAGTCAAATGGTCAGCAGGTCAGTCAACTGGGGGGCCATTCTAGACACACTGTGCTGAACCCAGAGTAACACAACCTGAAATTTATCCCTTCACCTTTCCCCCTCATTCACCCCGAGACAGACTCTTGAGTAATAGATTATCAGTATCAGTCGGTTTTAAAGTCTCTCTTTGCCACTGTCTCATGCTTCCTTCTCCAAATGCCCCGATTCTTGTATTCAGTTTATAAAACCAAGTTCTTGCCACAACAACAGCAAAAGAAATCAATATGTTATCAGAATATATAAGAATGAACTGACTGTCACTGTTCATTGTCTTTCTAAGGAAACATGCCTCACAATTTAGTTGAAATCTGCAAACAATGATTGTGAATTATGTCATTTGCAGGATCAGAACTATTCCCTCTTTGGCATCTTTTCTTGTTTGCACGAGAAACCAGAAATAACCAGAGTCATATCATGTAAAGCCTGCAGTTTTATTTAAATCTCGTTCAGTTATTCTCTGTCTCAGACAGCAATATTTCAAGACATCATCAGTCGGACGCTGGCTGATCCACTGCAGTAGTTTTAAAAGGTGTGTAGATGTCAATGGATGTCTGGAGCTTCTCCCACATGGAACTTTTGACATTAGAGGCCCATCCAATGTAACTGTCAGTCACTGGCTGGATGTGGTCTTCATAGTAAGCACCAAGAAAGCCCAGCGCTGTTGTCCCAAAGTCGTGGACTTTAGCTTTAGCTTCTCTATGAAATGCAAAAGTACACAAATGAGTAACAAGGTACATATAATTTCCACGCACAAACGTGTACACAAAACATTTTTGCAATTCTGATAACTAGCAATCATTTACAGACAGGTCCGTGTTGGTTGAAGTAATGAGCTATTGATGAGCAGAGTGCATTCAGAAATACCTGGCCCTCTCCACCAGCCTCTGCAAAAGTCCTGGAGAGTCCATTTCTGCTGGAGGCAGTGACTGGGCTGAAAGTGGCGGACATGCTGCAGAGGATACTTGGTGGTGAATAACAGCAAGGACACACACGCAAAAAAAACTCAGAGATAAAGTGATTAAGGCTGAAGACATAAAACACTTTTTTTTTTTTTTTTTTTTTTAAGCCTTACCTTGTATTATTAGAATGAAACTGAAAACAAGTAGTTTTGTATGCATCTGCCACGGAAAAAAGAGAAATAGAGCATTTGTCATTTTAGATGTCCCAAATTCAACAAAGCAAATTCTCAGCACGATATAAAGAAGGCTGTTTTCTTTCAACTCTGACTTCTTAAGGTTGAAAAAGAAAATCACAATATCTGATAAATTCAATAATTTGAAAAATAAAAGAAAGTAATTACAAAGGACCTTTACTTTACCTTTTCCCTTGGCTCTGGTCAACAGAAGTTGAATGAAACACGTGTTATCAAGCCATTTTATTTGCATTAGATGACAGTGTGAACGTTGATCTTGATCGGATGACAATTTAACCTGTTGTTTTTGTCTTTGCTTCATGCCACTGTTCTACGGACAAAAAATTCAAAGCAACAGTTCTTTGACTGAAAATGCACAAAAAAGCTGTGGATCTACTTTCCCTCTTACAGTCCCTCAGACTATTCATTATATTCTCATAAATAAGAAAACACTAACATAGATAAAGCAGAGATACTTGGAATAAAACTTATGAAGAAATTCAATCTAGGTCTTCTTTAGATGTACGATTCCAAAGACATGGTTCGTGCAGGTGGCTTTGAACACATTTTTGTCAAGTGTAATGATGTTTTTTCTTTTGTTTTAGATTTGATCTTGTTAGTTCATAGGTATTAGTGTGATTATTTTTTATTCGGCCTGTGAAATATTCAATTTTACAATGTTAACGTTGGCATTCCAGTGAAGAAACGCTGCTTGTTTTGATCTGGTGAACTCTTGATATTATTTCAAGATCAATATTAGCATTAGAGTTCAATAACTGTCTGAATACCCTTTGGTTCTGATATGCGAACCCATGTGATATAGGCCAGTCAAAGTCTCTGTTCTTTCAGGAGAGATATGGGTTTTAGTGAGGACTGGAAGTGGGAGGGGGGCCAAATAGATAAACATTTTTAGCCAAGCACAGCATTCTCTGAACAGAGTACACTGCAAAATCAATCTCATCTTTTCATTACTTAGCCACTTGACCCACGTTCCGAGTGAGACCAACGCATAATTAATGTTGAGATTAAAGTTCATAACTCTGTTACAGTTTCAAGCCTGGTCACACAGCTGTCTAAACATCTGGGATTAATGTTTGTCTTTGTTTTCGAATTGTGTGTAGGGTGTTGAACATCTGAGCTGTGCTACAGATTTAAAGGTGTGTGTGTGTCTGTGTGTGTGTGTCTAACTAGCATCAGAAAAGTTATAGAATACAGTAATTTTCCATTTTGTTAGGTGCACCTAGCTAAAACTAATGCAGGTTAATACAATACAACAAACGTTCAATAAATCACCTGCCATGAAGCTTACATTGTAGAGAACGTTGTGCGTTAATAAGCTGTTCAATTCTATTTCATTATGTGCATACAGCATAATGTTAGAATTACTGCAGGACTGTTGTATTAGATTGCATTAGTTTCATTTAGATGCACCATTAACCTGGCTTCTGTATATGCATTTATTTATACCAATTAAACATAACATTTATTAGCAGAAACATTTTTACATCGCCTTATTTATATTTTGCTTGAGATACTTCAGTGTTGCAAGTTACAAGTAATTAATACAGGATATTTGCATGGACTAGATATTGTGTGAAGCCTGAGGGTGATAGAGGCCATCCCTTAGTACCTTTGTCATGACTTTAAAGAAGGAGTATTTGCAGATAAGGCAAAACCCAACATCTCTAATCTCAGAGAAAAGATGTGTTCATTTCAGGAAGTGAATTTTTCTCCGAATCCAACAACTGACGCACAAACTTTCTTTCACATGAACAGTGCGCTTTCTTCTTAGTGAAGTAGCTGAAGGGGCAGAGGCTGTGACATTGTGATTTAAAGTTAATTTCAGCCCCAATAGCTGCTCCAATGTGATCTAAATCTATGCAGGCTGTGGGCTCCATGCACCAGCTGCTGACCTCTGTCATCCTGTTCTCTTCTTTGGAACCGACTTCAGTGAACTGGGGCAACTGGTGGATTATTAACTCAGCATAAACAGTGACTTTAGCCTGGGAGTTGTGAAACGCTGGAACAGCAGCCATGTTGGCACTTGCCCTTTGTTACTAGTTATTGACACAAATAAATTATTATCTGTCAGGTGCTGCTGGCTATTCTTTAATTAAGGTGATCAGCTTTTGTACCCATTGATATGATACCTGCCAGGTATAAACAAATTATTTTAGTCAGATGGCTTGAAATCAGTTCAATTAGATTTGGATCAGTCATTGTCCACTAAACTGCTACAGGTAAGCTTATTTCTCATAAAATGGGCATCTGGAACATCTGGACATCTACTTCATAGTGAATTATTATTTTTTACTCCTGCTCAAAATGTATTGCAAATTCAGAAAAGTAAGGCACAGTAATTTCTCACTTATCTGGAGAACTAATACCAACTGGAAACATGTCTTGATGAGGTGTTTAGTGCCAAGAAGTTAACCTTCATGACTTAATATGAGAAGGCATGTAAATAAGAAATGATTGTCAATCATAGTGATATTTTTTAAGAATGTAACTTTAAAACTCCAAGTCTTACAGATTTTTATGTACCTTTTTATTGATTTAATTGTCAAGAAAAACAGGTGTAAAGAAATCGCCATAAAAAAAATCTGATTGATACTAACAAATAACAATAAATGAATAAAATATAGGTTTCCCTGGAATAAACAAAAGAGAGGAAAGTAAGCTTAACTTGAAAATAACCCAAGTTATCGATTGTAATCAAAAACATTGTAGAGCTCTGTAATGAATAGAAGAACAGCTTTCAGGGTAATTGATATGAAGTGATGTGTAAGACATATGGATGCCATACAGTGATAAACCAGAATTGTTCATTTATTTATGTCAAACATGCAACACATTCATTACAATTAAAGAAGTTTGGATTTTCTTTACATTGATAAATAATGATGCAAACACAGGATTTATATATATATATAAAACATTTTATTTTTGATGACCATGGACTTTCCACACCGTTGTTTCTTCATATAGATCACACTCAAATTATTAAAAGGGGGGGGGGGGAAGTGTCCCTTTACTGATATGCCATGTCAGTGCTGGGTCTGATCAGGATCAGCAGTGTAATGTGACGCGTCAGTATCCCATGACTCAGATGTGAGGGTCAAGGTGATGGAGGTCAGGATGGATGCAGGGGGAGACTGATCTAATCTTGAAATTTGGTCCTCAGCTTCTGAAACTGCTCTTCGAACCAGTTTCTGATGAGGAGAGTTTGAAAAATAACCGTATGTTACCCAGAGTCAGTGTGGATGTGAGTATTAATGTGGATGCAATTATTATGTGTGTGTGTGAGCACCTACTTGGAGGTGGTTGCAAAGTCGCTTTCCCCGATGCTCTGGAAGGCGTTCTTGGTCCTCTCCACCAGGTTCCTGCCCGCTTCTGCCATCTGGTCGCCAAACCTGGTTAACTTCTCACTGATGCCTTCATCCTGAGCCTCTGCGGGTGATGGACGGGGACAAAGAAAAGTTACGTGGAGAAAAAAAAACCGCTACAGAGAAGTTACAGAAGTTGACAAAAGTTGTCATACCTGTGTATGCGACTAGTGCCAGCATGAGCACGGCAACTGCGAGGTACAGTTTCATCTTGTCTGGGACTCTGCGAGGAGAAAGGACGAAGGTTGACCAAGTACAGCGATACAACGATAATTGTTTGTCTTTAAAAATGGCGACCCCGTGCGTCAGCACCACGGAGAGGGGACAGCTCCCTTAACGGCTCTCTACGTCCGGGTTATAAACCAAATATTCAATTATTTAAACAATAACCCCCCCCCCCCCAAAAAAAAAAACTTAACTTACTGCCGTATTTACTACTTGTTTGACGCATTAGACAAAAGCTCTTTCAAAGTCTTTCCTTGTTACGTTTCTGCGTCCTCCTGTTTATGAAGCAACTTTAACTTTTCACCTCGTTCTCGGAGTGATTAAAAAAAAATAAATAAATGTAATGCAAATATAATGTAAAACGTACCTGATTTCCGTCTCGGTGGAGAAATAAATCGAGTGCGATTGAGCGTCTATGTGTGTTGCTCTTTATAAACCCGCTCGGCTCCCGGAGGGTGACGCAAAAACCACCAGACTTTGGGTCACCACGTACACGTGGTAACCTTGACGAGCCTCTGCCCCCTTTATTGATCAGCAGCGATGTACATGCATTAAATCATACAGTTAATGATACAGATGAATAAAGAGCTCTGTGCGAATCAGGTTTATGGCTGCCTGCATTATGCTGTAAGATTGTGTGATAAGAAGCATGCTGATGGGAGGAATCTATCTTAAAGTCACCATGTACCGATCACAAAAAATAGTGTTTCGATTGTTTTATTTCCAGAAATGTGTCCTTATTTGCACTTTTGCGGCTAAATAACAAGTTAGAAATGATATAACAGATCCTAGGTTGGTGATGATGGCATCAAGTCCAGAGTTTATCATTCAGAAAGTGTGCTGTCAATAGATAAGTTTAGATGCAGAAGGAACATAGTATAGCAATGAGAGCATTATTACATGGACCTCAGTTGAATGGAAGCTAATGTGAACCCTCAGCGTTGGCTAAGTATTACGTCAGCAATGCATTTATGTTAAGTTGTCAGGGATTTGATGTCAAGCAACTCGACTCAGGTGGTGAGACAGAGTCTGCTGTAGAATCAGAATAAACTTTCACAGGCTTGACCGTCAAAATAAAAATAACTTGTAAACAAATAGAATTTCTTTAGATTGAAATTTTCTTTTCTTTTCCATTCCCCTTTGTATCATGTATTTATACTGATGTTTTTATTTATTTCATTCATGGAATAAATTTTGAGACCCTGTGCTTGTGGAAAAATTATATTACCACCAAAAAAAGTATTTTATACAAAGGTACATGCAATTTGATAATAAAATCAGTTTCAAGTTTTAAAATCATATTAAGTCATTATCTGGAATAGAAAGTATCATATAATGTGAAATTGTTATATTATTGCAAAAAAATATTTCTGTGTTAACAAGTAAACATAAATTAGCTATGATTTTTGGTTGAGATGGGGTCTCCTGCCAAGTCTACAGAAAAGCATAAATAACAAAGTATAAATGGAAATTCTTCAGGACCAAACTTCCACCACTGCTCTTTTGTTTAACTTTTATCCCATATACTGAGCAGAAGTAACTGATAACTCACAGACTCATCCAGACTTCTTTAGTACTAATCTATTTTTTCATCTACTGTTCTGCTGTTTCTCTTAACCAGATTTCCCCTTTCCTAAGAGGGAAGCAAGTCAGACAAGCCCCATGTGGTCCATCTCTTAAGTTAGCATGCATCAGAAAACAGTACAGCTGGATGAACTACAGTAACCCGAGTTAGAGCCAGGAAGTCTGAGTCTGATCATTTAAAGGCTTCATCACTACTTGATATATCTGTTTTCACACTAAGTAGTCTGCTAAAGGACAAACACCCATTTGTTGCTGGTGACTTGGCCTATAAGGTGCTATTGCTATGAAGAATGGCTATCAATGGTGTTAAATGAGCCTTCACATGCTTTAACACTCATTACCTCTGAAAGACTAAATCTCCATCTCTTTTGTAATGTAGTGGCCAGTGAGTTTATGTATGAGCTTGTACTTACGTGCATATAAGCTCCACTCGAATAATTGTATGAGGCACAGGGCGTGAAAGTGCAAATCTTGCATGCTCCCAATTTGCAATAACAAGCTTACAAAAAGTTGTTTTTGTGTTTGGCTGAGGGCCCCTGTGGTGACTGATGTTATGTGCCAACTCTGAAGGGGAGGGAGAGGCTGGAGAAAAGCGAGGGGGGTGTAATAGGAGGTAAAATCTCTGCAGGGGTGTTTTTGGAGGGGTTACTTGCAGTCATGGTCTAGCTAGCACCTGCTAATTTGCTGTGACTTTTTCTTTTTGTTGCTGTTATTGCTGGGCAGTGCTCAGACTGCAGACACCCAATAGGAGCAGACAGAGCAGAAGTGCTGAACTGTCAGGATGCTTGTGGTTTTCCTGTTTTGCCATCCTTGTCTGATCCTTGCAGCAATGGACAGTTTTATGCAGGAGTTTCACTTGTCTGGTGTTCAAAATAAACACAGGTTCCTGAAAGGAGTGATATCATAGCGGGCAAACACCCAGTCATTCTGTTAGTCATTCTTTCACTTTACATGCAATGCTCTTTAACACAGATAGGAATGGTAAACATGTTTTGTAGAGATGAACAGCTGTACGTCTTTCAGTAACACACATCAATAAACTGCATATTATGCTTCACATCTTCCTGATAGTCAACGGCTGGGCATCAACAGATGGTTCCATTATAATTATGTGGTTTATGTCTGAGACCCTAAGGCTGCTGTGAACCCCATTTTCAAAATTCCCTTAATCATCCAAATAATGAAAAATATGGCTGTAAACCATAAGTGTGAACTGTAAGCTCTGTGACTTTAATTAATCTTTCATCATATGTGTGCTATTCTTGACACTTGCCGATGTGGTGTGTCTTTATGAAGCGAATGTAGTTTACTTAATCTGCCAAGAAAGAAAACACAGCTGCATCTTCATGCAGCACGGATTCAAGTAGAGGGGTCAGAGGAGAGGGGATGAACGAGGGACAAATGGTGTCCTCTGCTGGCCTCTGCCCCACACTTCAAAGGAAAAATCCTGCTGAGTTTTGGGAGTAGAGCTTGGACAGCAAGAGTGAGTTATCAGAGTTTAGGTCAGTGATGGCTATCTTTTCCCCCTATGCAGGGTTTTCAGCACACACATCTGCCCAGATGTGTGGCAAGCTGTAAAACCTAATTTCAGATTTCCATCCTTTGCATTTGATGGCAGCAAAACCGTTAGTGTAAAAATATGCTCTGGTAAGGCAGATATATTTTGTTATCACATGATTACAAAGTATATTTAGTTTTACTCTTTTTTCAACTTATTTTGTTTGAACAGATTACATGTAGCAATTGTACAAAATGTAACCAACAGTCTCTGCCGGAAACAAACATTGCAGTTAAGTAATAAGCATGCTGTCTACAAATATAATTTTTTGTATAAATGAATTTCTCTTACTGGCCTGCGTATTGTGTGGGGCACAGAATGTTCCCAAAGGCCTGCTGGAACCTTTAATGAAAGGAATCTGGGGGCAGAACTTGACAAGTCTGGACTCGAAAAAATAATCGACTGAAGGTTTCGCAGTTGTGGCTCGATGTGCAGAGCAAACAGAGAGGGAGAGATGTTTGGGGTGGAGTACACGTACAGAAAAACGAAAGAAAAATACCTGTTTTTTCATGTCAAGATGATTTAATTTTGTGAGAACAATAAATTAAAGGGACTGTTGAGCAAAGAAATAGAGGTTGGCTGCTGTGAGTGAAAAGGTGGAAAGAAAATGCCAAAAGATAAATGCTCTTATCAATTGGTACCATATAAACTTGTAATGTAATGAACACGTAAGAAGAATTTGCAATATTGCATCACCAGAAGCTTCAGTTTATCAAAGTGTCTGAAGATGACAGCCTCAGTACATTTGTTGAAAGCCTTGAAGGCTTTAATCCTCCAGATTATTTTTTCCAGAGTGTAAATTTACTTATTAATGGATCTGAGCCTCATCATAAACAGCAGAACACTGTTTATGTTTGATCAGGGAAACAAACAAGTGGAAACAGGACATCTTTTCTAGGTTCTTTATTCACTCAGTACTGTTGAGCACATTGTAGCCACAGGCAGGGCGCTCACAGTGAGCAGCACATGACATTTGGAACACAAGGGACAGTCTACACTGATGAACAGGCAGGCAGCATTAGATTTTACTCACTGATTGTCAGACTTGCATCAAATCATTTTACATTCCACTTCTCTGTGAAGCGCAATAGGCAGAACAGAAAGGATACTTTTTGTGGTATCGGTTCTGGGCCAACTGGCAGAAACATTACTGTATGCGTCCCAGCGTTTTGATCATCACAATTCAGTGCATTTATTGAAATGAAAGACACTTCTGTTTGGTTCATTTTGGGGTGGTGTGGGCTGAAATCCCTGCTTATGAGGCTCAAATTCAGCATCTATATTTACAACCAAACAAAGGGCAGGAAACACAATATAAAAACTGGGGAGGAGGCAGGAGCAGAGGGCTAGAACAGTTAATTCAAAGTAGCAAAGCAATGCATATCACAAATGTCTCCTGTTTGTGGATTTAAGGCTGTTATTAGCGTTGGTGTTTGTGTTCAGTAAGAAAGAGAGGTGACAAGAGAAGAAGAGGAACGAGCCCGAACAGACATTTATCTGCTGACTCTTCCATGAAAGATGCTCTTCATCCTCCTTCCTTGCTCTCGTCAGCCCACTTACTATAAAACTTCAAGTACCCAAAATGTAGATATCAGTAACCCCCCCCCCAATGTATAAAGACATCTGTGGTTTATACGTCTCTCCTACAACCACCAACCATCTACAGCCTTTATAAAACCTGCAGAGTCTTTCTTTAGGCAGCAGGCACCTTGGCCTTCTCCATGATGTTCTCAAGCTTTTCACGGATCTTGGTGGCGTAGGGGGTGAGCAGCGCGGTCAGCTCGTCGATCTTGCCCTCCAGGGAGGTGCGCAGGTCTTGGGCTGTGGCCTCCATCTGGGTCTTGAGGGTATCAGCCTGAACCTCCAACTGCTGGCCCAGATCCTCGGCCTGGCTCCTCAGCATGGAGGAAATGTCGGTCAGCCTCTTGGTGGCGGTGTCACTGGCCTGATGGACAATGGGCTCAACGTGTCCTTTCACAGTCTCCAGGTTCTGGGAGGCGCGGGACTGGACCTCACCCAGGTAGGTAGCCACAGTGCTGGTGGTGAAGAAGAGCGAGTCATTTCGGTTTAATATACGACAACAACCACATAAGGTTTTCAGTCTGAGAGCCATCAGTCTACTTACTTGCGGATCCCCTCGGTGTCCTTGTTCAGACGCTTCTTCAGCTTGTTGGTGTAGCTGCTGATGCGGTTGCGGACGTCATCGGTGTTCTGCTCCACCATGGTCTTGAGCTCACCAAGATACTCAGTGCTGCGCTCTTTGGCATCCAGCATGTCATTATGGAGTTTGTTTGCCAGAAGCTGCAGGTCCTGGGTAAGCTGACCAGTGGAGGTCTCAGTGTAGGGGCCCAGCTTGGCCTGGATTTCATCACTGTAGGTTGTCAGCTCTGCCATTGTGTCAGTGATCAGAGTGCTGGAATGAGAACAAGGAGATGGTCATGTAAGAAACCACAGCTATTTCAAAGTTAAGTAGTTGGTCAGAATATAAGATGCAAGGGAGTATTTGGAAACCAAGTTGTGGACTCTATCATGGAAAATTTAAATGAAAAAGCAAGATAAATTGAAAAAATGAACTTACTCAAGTTCCCTGCTGAACTGAGAGGCCTTCAGGTTCTGCACCACTCCATCGGTCTTTGTGTTCAGCTCAGAGATGTACTGCCAGAAGCGCTGCACAGTTTCCTCCCAGTGGTCTTCGGTGGCATCAGCCTGGGGCAACACACGGCCGTGGCAGCCTGTTGTGGGCACATGTGGTAAAGCGTTGGTTAAATACATGAATACACATCAAATAAAAGATCTGCTGCCTAAACTAAACAAAACACTCACCGGTGATGACTGCCAAAGCGAGGATCAGAGCAACAGCCTTCATGGTTGTTATTCAGATACACCTGAGAGAGAAAGAAAGGGAAAAGTAAGCCAAAAAAAAAAATCAACAAGAAAATACAAACAGATCAGAATTTCAGAACACTTGAAAAGCTTACAGCAACAAAATAGTAGCAAATCAAGCCGCATCCAGTAACTGAGCTTTTTAAGTAATATAAGTAAAGTAAGACTCAGAAGGACGGAGAATGGAATAAGACTCGCACTGTGTCCGCCTGCAGGTCCTCTCACTCACCTGAGATCAGAGCTTCCTCCGTGCTCCTGGTCCCGGACTGAGGGCTTTTATACGGTCCACTAGGCTGCTGCTGCTGAGTGTGTCGCCGAGGGGGGCGGGGGGCGCGGCGCGCGTTCACGTGGTGATGATTTGTCTGCGTAGGATCCTGTTTTCTTCCACACGGCGGCCGAAGTTCTCACCGGTTTGATTGTTTGAGGGGGCGATTGAGCAACCGGGCTGTGACAGGATTAACGGGGTAAAAGTTACCCGTCCACCATTCATCTTTGTGTCTTTTTTTTTTCCCCCACTTTCTTTCTTTTCAGCTAACTGACCTTTGCATTCCTTTCTGCCTCTTCCCCATTACATACTTTTATATTTTTACACTTAGTACAGTCATTATTAGACCAAGAAAGAGATGCATTTACATGCATTAAGTCTTTAATAAGTATCAAAATCGAAAATAAGCATTTTGCTTCAGACTAGCCCATTGCTGTGATATTATTATGCAATATATTTAATGGATAGCTGTATCTGTTTGGCTTCTGCATTCAAAAATTACATATTCTTGAAGCTCTAAGCCTTCTATATGTACTGTTTCACACTGTAAAGTTTCACAATGATATGATTTAGGATAAAATTGTGTTCAAAAAATATTACAGATTTTGCTTTTTTTTTCCGCAGTAGTGGTAATGCTACTTTTACTCAAGTCATAGATTTGGAAACTTCTTCTGCCACTGATTTTTACAAAGTTGTTGTTGTTCATCATCATCAAGGGATACAAATCCTCCTGGCACCAGGATGTAACTTTTAAGTGCCACATATGCATTTCTTTTCAAAGTGCCCTGCCATCACTGATCGTTTGCACCCCATTTCTACAACCCCCAACAGAAACACAACACCCCACATATGAGGTACTTCTCCATAACAATCCCATCCCTTCAGTTCCAATGTTTAAAGTAGCACGTCATTTTTGTTCCTTACATACACATTTTTCACATGCTCCAAATGTGTATGTAATATAAATGCTATACTTGTACTTGAATGAAGTAGAGCTGTAAATTACCAGATGCCTAGAGAACTAAAGTGTCAGCACTACAAGATGGGCATGTTCAGACTTGGGGACACAATCAGGCTCTGTACACCCCCTGTGCAAACCAGAAATTATGGGTAATAAAATACAGAGCCCGTATTTAAAAAAAAAAAAAAAACAAAAAACAAAAAACCAACATGATGGTAATGAATAAAAGAACAGACTTACAAAGGGGACATTGAAGGGACACACACTCTCCCTCTGTCTTTTTTTTTTTTTTATTGAAAGTTATTTTCCACAAATTTCCAGGATTTCGAAATTGGCTGAAGAAAGAGAAGTTTGATGTGGAAAGAAAGTGTTTATTCCAGCCTATTGAGCAACAAATATTTGATTATTGTCTCATACGATTGCATATTCCTATATATATTCTATGCTTACTCCCACAATATTTGGCTTGTCTATCAGACAGACCGCCATGTTTCTTGTAATGAAAAAGAATTTAAAATGTTGTTGGCAGAGTATCTTCCCTAATAGATAAAAAATTAAGAGGCTGATGAACTACCATAATATTACCCGTCACCTATAAATAATTGGTTGGACTATACCTGAGCAGTCATATTATTTGGTGGATGTTTGCTGGTTATTATCGTGATTTTTCCTGTGCTGCCCATGTGTAATGAACTTTGCCCTTTAGGACTTTCTGTTGTCAACCCACCAGATTTCTGTGTTCTGTCATTTTTCACAGGAACAAAGATTACTTGTGTATGGCTTGGTCAGGTACTGCGCTATCAACATGTAATATCCCAAAGAGGTCAGATTGTCCAGCTATTTTGCTTTGGATTAAAATGTTCTTTTCTCTCTTTTAAAGGACATTGAAACAGTTAAATGAAAGTTTTAATTAAAGGCTAAAACCTGTAAAACGTTTAATGGTATTATATAACAATAGTGTGTAACTTGTAGAGGTGTGTGGCATTCATTCATCTTCTACCGCTTATCCGTTTTTGGGTCACGGGGTCAGTCTTATCTCATGTACTGGTAGGAACGTTCACTAACTACAGCTGCCAAGATTTTTCTAGCTAGAAGGTATTCTGGTTTAGTATGTAGTATGTTGTATTCTGAGATGCTGGTGAGATATTACATGGCCAACCAGTACAAGAGCAATTATTAAGCCAGACCCTGTAAAATTGTGATACTAGCAGGACAAAGGGACAAACAGCAAATGGGGAAGTGAAGCTAAGAGCAACAAAAACTTTGAGGTTATACAGTAAAATATCTGACACAGTCATCTAAACTACTATTGTTTCTCCTTCTGCTCCATAGCACCAGAGCTAACGTCTAATGTCTATCAGTAGGGAGTGTGTGAGAGGGCATCTTTAAATAGTTTGAACCAAAGTACCCTCAGCTTGCTGATGATTTTTTTCTGGGAGCTGTTTTGAAGAGCTTGGTTTTTGGTTAAATGGGTGATCTCATGCCGACGGAGCAGCGAGTCGTCTGTTTGGATGAGTCAGCAATGTTACTGCACTTAATGTCTGTGGGTTAAGAGCTGATGAACTGGATGTCTGAGTTCAGAAGTGAGTGTTTTTCAAATAACCTTGTCCCCAATCATCTGGTTCTTAGTCAAAGTGGTATCAGTTGATGGATATGTGTGCTGACAGAGCTTAAATTGATGGCACCCTCTCCCTCTGGTGAGGGGGCACACACAAGTTTGATGCATGTAGTGGCAAATAGTCAGGGTGAGATAATAAACTAATGGTGTGCTTTTCCTTGTAGGCTAAAGGTGCTGATGTCTAAGGGAGTTCAAGCTAAGCAAAAGCTCAGTAGGTTGGAAGTGCACATCTTCATTTTAAATATCACTCTGTTGGGGTGAGGGTTCTATAAAATCTAATCTAATTAAACGATTTGTTTTGTGTTTTGGCTGACATTTACTTGTTGAGCATTAAATATGCATTTCACGCTAACAGGTAGTATATCTCAGCCAAAGAATTGGATGACGAAGGAAACAACTAACCATGCTCTGTCCAAAAAAAAACCCCCAAAGCCAACTTAAATGATTCTAACGTTTCCTGACATTTAGCTTCATATTTATCACATCAGTATGAGAACAGTATCAGTCTTCAGACTTGACTGTCAGAAAAAAAGCCTAAACATCTGTCCATAGACACAAGATTAAAGTAATGACTTTCTAGGTCTATCAATGCATCAAAAACAGTTTTGACATCCTGCTCTGCCCAGTGTTATGTTTTAATAAATCTAGACAAGTCATGAAAAGGAATCTTAATTAAGAACTCATTTGCATTTTATTTGTTGTTGGTATTTTATTTTTTCAGGAGCTATAAATTTATTCTGTCTACGTTTTAAGTATATTTTGACTGCTTTCAAAACCTCCAGTTCATCATATCTTCACAGTTGTAGGTATAATACTCTACCTAATCCAAAACCACCAGACACCTTAGTGTAACGCCTCATGCTGTGTGTGTCTTTTGAAGGTGTACATAGTGTATGGTGTGCACAGTGAATATATTCACATTTATCTACACGTAAAAGTTTCTTATCTAATAGCTTTCTTGTCTGTAATTCTATCTTCTTTTTTTGCTGTTATTTACCGTCGTCTACTTTAATTTACTGTATACTGAGCTGCTTTATTGAACAATTTTACCCTCTTTGAGGGATTAACAAAGGGTTATCTTAACAGCAAAAAAACAAGAACGGAAAAAAACCCAGTGGAAGTTTGACAGTATTTAAACAATGTTAATTCATCAGGAGAGGTATTCAACTTTTAATGAACAACTAACCAGAATGTATTTGAAAGCCTCCACATAATCAGACAAAAGATGAAATTGCAGGTGTGCTGGGAGGGTTAACAGTGTGCAGAGCCTGTGACAGTTGGGGGCAGAACAGAGGAATGTTGTTTGCCACTGGGTAAGGCAGCGTGGGAGCAATCTAGCAACAGGGATGGAGGCACAAAAGGAAAGCTAAAAAAACAAGCTGGGTTTTCGTGAATTTCCAAGCTTGCAGAGACAAACCAGGACATGCCCTGCTCAATATCTAAAACTCAATCTTAGCAGGGTGTAGCAGGTGAGGGAGGGGGGAGGGGCGCAACTAGGTATTGAGCAAACTGGAAAGGCTTTATTCTCTCCTGAATTGTGAATGGAATGAACATAAAAACTTTCTTGCTTTCTTTGAATTTTTAAATCCAGCCAAAACTGAATGACTACTATTTCTCACATGAACTTTCTCTGAAGTAACTTTTCAGAGTGTACTCACCAGAGGGCACTCATTCTTTTCCAACTGGTTTCCCCCAGTGTTGTGAGGCAGCCGAAATGTTCCTATTCTTTCTGTGCATGTATGAAATTTGGCACAGTTAGATAATGATGTCTGTAAATGTTATTTTCATTTAATTATTGATTTCCCAGAGCAGCTCGGTGGCATAGTGGTTAGCGCTGCTGCCCGAATAATAAGAAGGTTGCAGGTTTCGTTCCCAGGCCTGGGTCCTTTCTGTGTGGCCCGTCCAAAGACATCATGTTTAAGTTATTTGGTGACTTTAAATTGTCTGAGTGTGAGTGTGAATGGTTGTTGGTCTCTGTCTGTCTCTGTGTGGTGGCCCTGTGATGGACTGGAGACCTGTCCAGGGTGTACCCCGCCCTTGCCCAGAGTGAGCTGGGATTGGCTCCAGAACCCCCTGCAACCCGGAAACGGATAAGAAGTAGAAGATGAATGAATGAATAGTGATTTCCCTTCCATGTCTTTACATGTTTAGCATCCTGAAAGCTTATCACTTAATTATTTCATCATGGTTTTTTAAAGAACACATAAAACTCACAGACTGATTTTTTTTTTTTTTTTTTTGCTTTCACTTTATTCCCATAATCTGGGGAGAGAACACTTTGGTCACAGACCAACACTCAATATTCATAATTTATCTATTTTAACACTGTAAATATAGCTTTAGACATCTTCATATCTCAAAACTGGTCAGCTTGAGTCGTGTTGTCACAGAACAACAACATGTGTTCCTGAATCTCTTCAGATGCAGTGTCTTTCTGTTAAACTGATTTAGTTGGCTTTAACAAAGGAATCATAGAGGGCGGTGAGGCGAGCCTGCAGGTCCTGGGCGTAGGGGTCCAGCCTTTCCCTCAGCTCATCAACATAGGGGGCGGCCATTTCTTTCACTTGCTCTGCTCTCTGAGTCAGCTCGGTCTGGACCTGCTCAGTCATGGGGGCCACGCGCTCCTTGAAGTCCTGCAGATGCTGGTCCACCTTCACCTTCAGGTCATCAGTGTAGGGTCCCATCTGAGCCTGCAGATCCCTCACACTCTGCTCCAGGTTGGCTTTCAGCTCCTCGCTCTTCTGCATCAGGGTGGCCCTCAGGGACTCAGAGTCCAGGGAGACGGCCAATTCCTGCTTGAGCTGCTCAACTCTCTGCTGAATCTGGGTCTTTATCTCCTCAGTGTAGGGCTCCAGCTTCTGCCTGACTGTGGTGATCTCTTGGGTCACACGCTCTTTCAGCACATCAGCCTCTGTGGTAACTTTGCTGATCAGGTCCTGTGCGACAGGGGGAAGCTGTCCCTGGAGGCTGACTGCGTACTTGTTGGCGAGGTCAGCACTTTCTGTCAGACGGGCACTTTACATGAAAGAGAGCGATGCGATCAAATTCAGTCGAAAGTTCTCACTATCTTCAATGTAGATATTATCGTGTCACATATGGTCGTACATTTTTGTATGACATACCTCACATCCTGTCCAAACTGAGACTTCCTGATCGTCTGGAGGGTGTCATCAGCAGTCTGGGTGGCTTTGCCAACATAGTCCCAGAAAGCATCAGTCAGCACTTCCAGCTGTGGCTTGGGGGCATCAGCATAGAAGAGGTTGGCATTACAGCCTGTTGGATAGAGAATAAGATTAGTTTGAGCGAATTTTCAGACATGCATATTTATCCTCCACCAAGATTTACAGATTTTAACTTGAAAATTCAATTTAGTATTTTTTTTTTCAGTGTCAAAAATGTAAAATAGAATAATAACAATTTTCTGTCTTACTAACCAGTGAAAACGGCAAGGACGAGCACAACAAGGACCTTCATGGCTCTAAGACCTTAAGACAAGAAAATAGCAGTAAGTCACCACAGCAAGCGATAGACTGTCAGACAGGACTTCTTTGTTTTCTATCCTACCTGACTTTGCTAGTGTTTCAGCAAGTCCACTTGGTAGCGCTTGTGTTGAGCTGGTGAGGTTCTACAGCTTATAAAGCCAGCAAAGAGGTAATGATCCCAAAGTCCAAGTGCTAGTGCCCCGCTGTCATTCAGCCTCGCCCTCCTATCTTCTCTGACACACAGCATACATGCACAAACCCATATTGTTATAACAATGCTCATGCACTCCAAGAAAATAACACAGTTTCTGCAGTTTCATATATCAGTGATTATCAGGCTGATACCACTTTTTTTTTTGAAGTCATGATTATGCTGGGCAGCTTCATTGCCTTACTAGATGTCGGTATTGTATGAACGTGTGATTTATCAATGACGGTGTGACAATATCTATAGATTAACCCCTTAAACAAACCCTGTCTTCACAGGTCTCTGTAATCACTTTTATCAGCAATAGATAATTCTCTGCAGACACAGAGAGAACGTCTGTCTTTAATTTTCCATATGTCCAGCTTTGATCAGATATATGTTTTGTGTTTTATTGTCTCATCAACGTAACTTCAGGTTCTAATTTCTGTGTAATGTCAATGTTAAGCAATCTCAATATGTCTGGTCAAAGGTCAGTAGATTCCAACACCGTCACCTATTGAAGGACAAAGTAACTGCTGTTTCACACCGGACATGCCATAGTTCAATTTTCAGAAATCACTTTTAAAGAGCAGAATTTTAGTGCAATAGATTTTTCTTTAAGTTGTAAATCTTTTTTTTTTTCTCTTGTAAACAAATAAAGATCCTTTTCAGTTTCTGTAAACTTAAGGGTTTTAAGGAGAAGTAATATATTTTTGCCATATGAACCCTATAGAACGAAAAATTTATTCCCTGCCTCTTTTCATGTTCTGAAAATTGCACTCTAAGAAGCAAATTAAGTTTATGTTTTACAATAAATCCTCTCAGTGACTTCAATTATTTTTGCTTGTATCTGGTTTCCCTTACTAACAAGCATCCTCCGTCACAGTCACAGCCTAAGATGGGCATGAGTTACACCTTTCTAATCCAACATCAGAAAGGTAGATGGGGAAGAGAAGCTGCAAAACTAATGACATAATTAAGGCTATCTAAAATAATGAGACAATAAAGCAAGCTGTTGGGGTAACCGACTCCCCAGACAGTTCGACTTTCCTTGTTCTTCTCATTCTATTAAGACTATGAATTCACACATTGTATTCCGCAAATTCTGATCACAGCAAGACAAAGTTAACAAATGACAAAAAAAAAGATCAGGCAGATAAAAGTCTAGCAGGGCCACTTGGTGTGTTAAAAGGTGCCTGTGGCTTTTGATTTAAAAACAAAATGGTGGATGCAACAGCGCCAACTACTGGTGACAAAAGTCACATGTCCACAGATGCAGAGGAAACATAAAAGCATAATCAAACAAAAATTAATAATGCAACAACACCACCATTTGATATTTTGCAAAGATTATTGTGCCTCATTGCCTCGGATTTTAGTTTTTATTCTGTTACATCTTTCCTTCATTAAGATTAAATTCAGGCTTCATTTTTAAACCATGAAATGTATGTACGTCCTACATAATTCCTACAAAAGATTTTAACATCTGAAACGCCTTCCTGTGGGGCTTTTCATCTCTTCATGTTGCTGTTAGACTCAATATTCTCAAGCGAAGGTTTCTGTATCTGAATTGCTGTGATATAAATGAAAAATGGATTTCTGTGCAAAGTGCTCAGTTTAGGCTGAGCATTTCAAACACTTACACCCACTTTTAGTGATGCTTAAATGTGCTTATCGTGAAGAGTGATTTCTTACAGTCTTTTTCTATTTATGGCATAAAGGACAGTGACAGCACTGAGTGCCTTTAAGTCTTCATCTCTCTTTCTACCTGTTACTCTGAAAATAACTTATTTCAGTATTAAGCCATGATAAATATTTTAGTGCTGAAGGGTTACACAAAAGCACAAAGTACACCTGGGTTTGGATACTGTAAAATATTCTGTGTGTGATTACTTTAAGAAAACATTTAAGTGCCTCGTGTTATTTTATTCATGTTGCCTGAACCAAATACAAAGTCCAGTATTGTAAGAAGAGCTTATCTGCTGTTATCTGGTTTCTGCTAGACTATGTGGATAGTAAATCTCTATATCCTAAACGCTTTCTAAAGGGAGGTCAGAGAACCACTGCAGTATTTTCTTGAGGTTTTGTTGTCAGGACATTCCTATTCCTAAAAGGCACATAACCACTGTATTGTACAAATATTGTGACGGTGTGCGTGCGTTGTAGCCCCAGCAGTCATGTGAGAAGCATGAAGAGAGATTTGTGACAACATGGCAAGGACTCCTGGACTTTGGGTCTTGACTACAAGTGTCACCTGGCCTCAGTATATATACACGGAAGCGCCACTTTGATACAGTCACAAACGCACTAATCCCTGAGAGATACACAAGCCAAAAGCAGGTGAGGACTACACAATTTTTAGAGGCAAATATAAATGTTTTGACTTTGCTCATGCAGCTTAAAGGTTACCTAACTTGTAAATTGTTTTTCAGAAGTCATGAAGGTGTTCGTGATACTCTCTGTTGCCATGCTGTCAGGTGAGTGGAAAACTTTTTTGTGTGTGTGTGTCATTTCACTACCTCAAAGATAACTTTGGCTGACATAGATACTTTGCTTAATTCATGAACAGAATAAATCAGAAAAATCTGCACAACTGAAACTAATCTCTTCACCATCAAACAGGTTGTCATGCCAACCTCTTCTATGCTGATGCACCCAAGCCACAGCTGGAAGTGCTGACTGATGCTTTCTGGGACTACATCGCCAAAGCCACCCAGACAGCCGATGACACCCTCCAGATGATCAGGAAGTCTCAGTTTGGACAGGAAGTCAAGTAAGTTGTATGACTTACAGGACCACGGTGACCTTACAAACTAGTTCCATGTTTTGGTGTTTGACAGAGCCCTGATAATCTAACTGCTACTTTGTCCATCTTCTAGTTCCCGTCTTGCAGAGAGCGCTGACATCGCCAACAAGTATGCAGTCACACTGCAGAAGCAGCTTCCTCCTGCAGCTCATGACCTGATGACCAAGATCTCCGCAGAGGCTGACGTGTTGAGAAATGTGCTGACCAGGGAGCTAACCACTGTTATGGGCAATCTCGAGCCCTACACTGAGGACATGAAGACCCAGATCCAGCAGAGAGTCGAGCAGCTCAAGCAGGAATTGGCCCCCTACGCAGACTCCCTGGACTCCGAGGCCCTGAGGGCCACCTTGATCCAGAAGAGTGAGGAGCTGAAGACCAACCTGGAGCAGAGTGTGAAGGATCTTCAGGCTCAGATGGGGCCCTACACTGACAATCTGAAGCAGAAGGTGGACCAGCACCTGCGGGACTTCCAGGATAGTGTTGCCCCCATGACTGCACAGGTCCAGCTAGAGTTTAGCCAGAGAGCCAACCTGGTGAAACAGATGGTGGCCCCCTACGCTGAAGACCTGAAAGAAAAGCTGGACCCCTATGCTCATGACCTCCAAGCTCAGCTCATATCCCTTTACCAGTCATTTGTTAAAGCCAACTGAGTCACCCTTCGTCATCAACCTGCTCCATCACTGACCAAGATGTTGCCCAAGTTTTGCCTACCTCTGTTTGAAGCGTGTTATATTGTAAACCAAATCAAACTCAGTGTATACCCCAGACATCATATTTATTGCTAAGTGTAATATTTGCAAAGCAAATCTCTGCACTTGTCAAACCTGTATATACTTACTTTTTTGTGTGTTGTGAAGTTGAAAACTGTAGCTTTTTGTAATTTATGTAAGTTAAGAAAAATTAAATACATGAATCTTGAATATATGACTCATCAGATCTGTATTGTTTGTAGTCTCTAACAGGATATTTAACTAATCTATAAATCTGGTTAGAAAATTTCAAAATGCTAATGCGATCACTACATACACACAGAGGGGGACTTGAGCAGCACATGTGCTGAGTTTTGTTTTTTTTTTTTCCCAGCAGGCCATTACTATTTTGATACGATCTGACTTGTTTTAACATGTCCTGGCTCCCAGAGGCCAACTCTTGTTCTTGTTCCTGTCATCGCTTGTCATGAAACTGTGCCTTTCTGTTGTCAACAAACTTGTGAGAAACCTGGATGACCAAAATGAAACTGAGGTCTAGACAAATCAGTTATGGGTTGATCTCAATAGATTGCACAAAAAAACAAAAACTGATGAATAGTTTTTTTCACTTCTACTTCAGGTAACTGAAACCATCCCAATACCACGCAAATCTTTCTGCTACAAAAGACAAAAACTGTGTACCCTCTTATTGCTGTACACTACACACAACCTTATCCTTCTTATCCTGGCCATATTGACCATGCTCGCATCCAACATGGAGGTTCAGAGTCCACTGACAACAAATATACAAACCCACATGCACACACAACACACACTAAGTACATTTTCCCTGTTAACATCAACACAGATTCACTGATTATTCATTGCCAAAAAAAAAATAAAAAAATAGAATATCAAAAGCGTATCTAACCACAACAGTCAGCTATAGACTTGTGGGATCTAAATTTTCTTTTCAAATGTAATTCCTTTGAAATTCAATTAATTCCAACATTTTTAAAGTGCAACATCTACTGAGGTGCAAATTGGTCAAACTACTGAAAATCTTTGTGAGAGCTTGCAAATGCAAATCTAATCACACATTTACTTGCGTTGGCTTGTTTTAAATCTGATTAGCAGTTGCAGCACTAATGCCACTGCATTGTCAGTCAAGATAGCCAGAAGGCATTGTTAAGGACTAGATTCTAATTATCTAAAGTGGAGGGCCTGGCTTCGTTGGCCCCTTACACAATCCACGACCAGTGAAAAGAGACAATTGTCTGACGCACACAAGATTCTTTGAACAGGACCCATCTTGCCTTATTCACCGAACTGAAAAACAGAGATTTGGTGTTGTTTTGATGTAGATAAGAGTTTAGTGGACCGATGCTGATAGTTAGATAAGCCTGTGGGCATGATACTGTCACAGTGTCATTGCTGATGGATCATTGAAAATGCTCCGTGCTGTTTGTTCCACCTTGTTCCTCCCTATTGACTGGACTGGTTTGAAAGCAGGCTGGCTATAACCTATACATGGGGTCAAAAATGACCTGAGACCATGTTTAACAGCACAGAAAACCCCCAAAATCATCTTTTTTCATCTTGAAATTTGATGACTTTTCCTCCAGTGACCCAAACATTAGAAAAAGTGAAACATTGCCTTTGTTCATATTTCCATGACAGCTGTACACAAAAAGGGTACAAAGATTGTCTTAGGGGTCATTTTGACCTGGCAGTTATACAATCATTTACATACCACAAAAAACACAAAAGCACACATACATACACACACACACACACACACACACACACACAAACACACACACAATGAGACGTTGACATTATGTGTGCTACTGACTAAACTCAGACAAAACAAACTTTTTTCAAATTTTCAAATTTTCCAACAAACATTTCCAATTGCTTACCAAAACAAGATAAGATTGAACTTTTTTTAAGACAAATTTTTGTTGTAAAAAATTACAACAACATAAGAATAAAATAAAATAAATAACTATGGGGGTTGATAAAAGTGCTGCAGATGACAGTATGGGAGAGAGCTGTAACAAGAGCAACTGGGCAAGTTGGCCCAGCCCCCAGACATCTGTGACAGGGCCATAAATATAGGAACCCGCACAGGATTTGCTGTGACGTAAACAAGTGGTGTTGGATATACTTTATGAAGATCTCCAGGAAGAAAAAGAATTTAGTGATTCTGAAGAGGAGGTTGTGTCTGAGGAAGAAGGTGAGGAAGAGTATAATTCAGTTGAAAATGAATCATCTTCAGATGATGAAGACATCCCTCCAGATGAAAGAGAACCAGTTTTGTCAAGGAATGGCAAAATTACATGGTCTTTGACACCATATGACAGCCAGGGCAGGATGGCAGCACAGAATGTCATAAAGATGACCCCAGGACCCACAAGGCATGCAGCTGCCTATGCTCACCACATCATTTCGACATTCCTCTTGTTCATTACAGCACAGATCGAAAATATCATCTTGGAGAAGACAAGTTTGGAGTGTTTCCATAAATATTGGGACAGCTGGAAAAAAATGGATGAAATTGACCTGCATGTCTACATGGGGCTGCTAATCTTAGCAGGTGTGTATAGGTCCTGAGGCGAGGCTACATCTAGTCTCTGGAATGCAGAGAGTGGAAGGGCGATTTTCCGTTCCACAATGCCCCTGAAAGTCGTTCACACCTTCTCAAGAATGATACGATTTGATGACCATGAGACAAGCCTGGCAGCCATAAGAGAGGTCTGGGAGAAGTGGGTGGAGCGTCTGCCATATCTCTACCACCCTGGGCCTGAAGTGACGGTGGATGAGCAGCTGATTCCATTCAAAGGTAAATTTTTATTTTCACATTTGTAATGTTAGTGATTTTCACTGTTATTATGTATTGCTGTGATATCATTGACTTATGTGATTGTTTTCTGTGACACTAATTACTGATTGTAAGCTCTTTTGTCAAAAGGTTGCTGTCCTTTCCGGCAGTATAGGCCCAGCAGGCCAGCAAAATATGGGTGGCCTCTGATGCAGAATCCAGATATGCTTGTAAGATGCAAATCTACACCGGGAAACAGATTACTGAAGAGCCCTTGGCCCTTGGTGATTAACCAGGGGAAGCGGGTTGTGCTTGATGTGACAGATGGATTGAGGGGGCACAATGTCACATGTGACAATTTCTTTACCTCTTATGAACTCAGCCAGGTTGTTTCATCATGCGAAATAGATTTGAGACTTAAAATTCAATGAAGCTGCTGTATTTTAGGGGTCTAGTGAAGGTGGGTCATTTTTGAACCTGAGGACACGGGGTGTACACAGAAATTGAAGACAGCACAAGGTTAAAGGAAATTACAGATGTTTTCTTTCCACCTTCAAAAAAGAAAGCACAACTCAAGTCAATCCAAGAGAAACTGTCTTACAAGCGTAACCATGAGGGTTTGGTTTTTTTTTTATCATCAATTTATTTTTAATTAAAGAAAACTTGTATTGGACTGCAAAAGGGAAGCAAGCTTTTTGGTTTTGAACAACATGGTTCAAGGGAGTTTCATTTTGTGATGGAGTGTTTTTACATCATTACTAATCTCGCAAATAAAATATCTGACTACTTCCTTCAAGAATGGTTGTAGGGTTAGTAAATCAAAGATCTTTGAATGTCAGAAGATATATCGAGACAGATCAGATCTAAAATGAGGGAGGATACTGCCACCCAGTGGCAGAGAGGTGAATGTAAATGAATAAAATCTTTCTCTGCAGAGTGAATTAGCAGATCAATGTTTACTGGACTTGTAAAATGATTTCAGATTGTGTTTGTACTGTATTTTTAATTAAACCTTTGCTATGAAAATCTGCTCCACGGAAGACGGGTAGTTGAGCATGCATACCATGTTATCGTAGTGTCCTTGGTTCAACTCCCACCTGCGTCATTCCACTCTCTTGCCGCTTCCTGTCAGCCTGCCTGGCATGTGATGTTGTTGGAATAAAGGCAACCTTTCCCCCTCAAAAAAAAAAATAAAAAAAAATATATATATATTAATAAAAAAAAACAGCTACAGAGCACAAGACTTTGAGGATTAGTTACAATATATATATCTTTTGTGCATTTTAGCAGCACATTCATGTGGTACAATAATTATTTGTCTACTGTGATTTGGGGGAAACATGAATCTGAATTTATAAATGTTTTTCTTTCACCATTGGCCATCTTTGTCTTGTCGCACTGTGACATAACAGCACTACCAGGTTTTGCCCCAGGCAAGGAACATGACTTTGCTTAAAGGCTAAAACCTTCAATCAGCTTCTGTACACATCAGGACTAAAAATAGCCCCGCATGAACACTGGATGTTTTGACAGAAGAAAATGGTCACGTTTCTCCTTTTGTGTTTCTGTCTTCAATCTTCTAAATACAGGCAGGGTTCAGTCAAAATGTGATGACAGCTGTAAGGTTGTTTCCTTGTGTTGTTGCAGGCAATGAAATCTGAACATAAATATAATGTTGACAAGTAGTTATGACTTTCAAGAGAAGTATGTGAATACAGAATATTCTTACGTATCCTAAAGGATGATTATAGGGTACTTTTACAGAATTTTTAAAAAGATGACATGTGTTTCAATATGGCATTCCTTATTATTGTTTGAAGCTCCTATAACATCGGCAAAGTTTGATGTTACTGTTTGAGTCTCACCATGCTGCAATGCACAAAATGTGAGTAAAACAAATCTAATCAGTATTCAGAGCAAGTCTGAGCTGGATGAAAATGAAAATATCACGTTTGACGGTGTTTGTTTTGATGAATGGGTGAATCAGGAAGCTACAAATTCAGGCTTATGTAACATTCATGTGCTGATCATAGCATTGATATCCTGACACACCTCACCTAACAGCTTTTGTACTGTTTTCCTGGAACTCTCATCACAAAGGTTACTAGAGTTTGCATTTAAAAATAACCCTGAGTTTATGATTTCATTCAATTGTCTAATGTGGTTATAGAGGGCAAATAACTGTCATATTAATTTATAGCAAATAGATGCAACATAACTATAAAGGACAGCATTCAGTACATTTCTTGTTTGTTCATGTACCCATTTTTTTGAATTGTGATACAGTACATCATACTATATTCAAGCTCAAACAAGGTGTTAAGGTGCTCCACACTGAAAAAAAGTAAATCTAAGAATATGTAACATAATTAAGCCTGTGATAATAACAATCAAAAACATAGTTTGTCTCTTGACATGAATATATCAAGTTGTGAATTAGTCTAGATTTGTTCAAAACACAAGTCATTTTGATTTTTTTTTTCCCTTTAACAAGCTGTATGTAAATGACTCAACATATCCTCTTATGCAGACCCACAAAACACACAATTTGCTCGTTTGGTGCCTCGGGTGTGCAACACAGAGGCACTACTTATTCTTCTCCATATTTATTTATTTTTACTTCCGCCTAAATCCAGCGCGTAACTCATGCTGCTTTGAGGAAATTAATGGGAATTTTTTAAAAAAACAAAAAACTTTTTTCTGAGTCACCTAGCTCCCTCATACCTGCATGTACAAATGTGATTAAACAGAAGAAAACTTCTGCTCTCTCCAAAACACCAACATGTTTTTACATAAAAAGGAAACTTTTCGAAATATGAGCACTCAAGGGAGGAGTGGAAAACACTTTTTCTTCAAAGCCATTTCTTTATTTTAATTTTATAAGGCCAGTCAGTGGGCGGACCAGAGAGGACCCGCTGCCTATAAGCGTTTTCCTCGCTGTCAGTTTTAATGACATCATTAATGTTTCTCAACACATAAACATGAAAGTGTCCTTGATAGATCAACAATATGATTGGTTAACGTTATGGCCATCACTTCTAATTATTTCTTCTCTGATTCTGAGAAATCAGTGGTGGTTTTGGATGTTAGCAGAAGGCTACATTAGCCTACCCAGAAGTGTGTCATTTTGAGCCATTTCTGCAAACAGGGGGTGCTACAGTAACACTATAACAAGAAATTTCTCAAAATCAGAATGTGATCAGGGTGACTTTTAAACTCTGGAAATAAATCATGTACTCATCCCGGCAGCAGCCCCCCATGGCACTCAAAATTTCCCTGGAATTTTTTAGTATCAGTTTGTCATCAATCTTATATCTTTAGACAATTCCACATAAACAAATTGGTTTCTAATGGCAACAACAGATAATAGGCATAGAATTCCTGATGATGTCATCGAAGCATCATTGTCACTTTGTGATCAAACCTTATAAATACTGAAGAAACCCTGTGAAACTGCCAGATAGTCGGTGAACACATGAGAGAGTGACACACAAAGTTCAAACTATCAGAAATGGAAAACGTTGAAGTTAAAAGTAGATTTCTACCTCAGCTCCCTCGAAGAACAGGTGAGATTTGAGCTTCAGGACTACAAAGCCAGACTCACACAGAGCAACAACGGGATGGTCCTTCTTGAAATCCAAGAGGACACACTAACATACTTCCTGGAAATGCTCAAAGATGCCAAAGATGGCAGCAACAACATCTGGAGCCAGGAGAAGAAGCAGATGGAGATTGAGATCTGTGGCCTTAAAGCCCTGCTGGACAAGGCTCAGGCCAAAGATGTCTCATCTCCAGAAGCTGATATTGAAGCTCTGTAGGCCAACCTGAAAAAAAAAAAAACGAAGAAGATCCTGCGTAGGTGTAAAATGGACCTCGAGCATCAGATAATTCAAAACAGGAACTTTCTACTTAAACTGGAGGCTGTCCAAAAAGAGAAGGAGGTCCTTCAGCAAGAGATGGAAGCAAAGAAGCTGGAGGTTCAGATTGTCAAACAGCTGCATAACATGACTGACAACTAGTTTGAGAGGACTCAAACTGACAACCCGAAGGAAGAGATGGACAAGCCAAAGGCCATACTTCAGAAAGAGAAGGAGGACGCAAAAAAAATTATGGAGAAATTCTAGGCGTCCCATCAAGTCCAGATGGAGGAAGCCAGAATAGAGACCAGCGAAGTCCAAGCCACCCTCAAAAAGGCACAAGATCAGCTGGAGACAGAGCTCCACTTCCTACAAAACAAAACCTTATTGGAAAAAGAAAACAACCTCCTCAAAAGAGATTTAAAAAGAAGGGGGAAGAACTTCATCAGCATCGTCTCCAGACCAAAGACAACCTGATGAAGAGTCTGCAGGAAAAAGGCCAAGAGAGGGAGAAGATGGAGACCTCCATGAAGATCCGGCTGGAAGAACTGGAGCGTAGAATCACCAAAAAGAAGTGTTACCAAAAACTCTTCTGAGCCCAGCTCCAGAACTCCACCATCACCATCCAGAAGAACAAAAACATCTGTTCATGTAAACCTGAACCTGGGAAGGTTTCTTCCCATGATCCTCTGCCTTCTTTTGGGTTTGTGGGAAGTTTTTCCATTTCTCTCCTCTCCTCTCCTCTTTGAGCTTTGAAATTTTTAAAAATTTTTTAAAGAATAAAAAAAAACAATGCCATGTTTGGTTTGCTGTAGTTGAGGATGTTAAGTTGGGCCACAATAACACTTAGTTTAATTTATAAATCAAGTCGAAGGGGAAAAACTCTGAGTTTGCATTTAAAAAATATCAATTTTTAATTATTGTCATCATAAAATACATTATTATCATGCTGTAAAATCCAGGACAAAAATCACAATCTCCCACAATAACAGGGTAAAAAAAAATCCAAAACAATGTTAAAATATATGTTGGAATATAAACATTTGGACACCACTACAAAACGACCAGCTCACTATATAGTGCACTATATAGTGATTAGGGGGTGGTTTCGGACACAGCCATGGTTTGTTTCCACACAGCGAAACAGCAGCATGGTCGCGAAAACAGCAAGCATGTTGCTATCCTGCGGTAGCAAGGGTGGTGCAGTGACAGATAGCAAGCTATCATAGGTGGTGATGTTAGCCTAGTTTCAGTGACTCGAGCATACAGTATATGAATTGGAGACGTTAGCTAGCTAAGAAATAAGGTCGAGTGCTTACATGGCGATCTACGATGGTCTATTTGCCTCGATTATATTCACATCACGTCTAAACAACAATCCGTATTGATAAACACATTTGGTCACCAAGAAACCTTTTAATCATGTAAATATTTTCATGTTACCGACATCACACGCTGAATTGATTGGTGCTTGTGTGGTCTAACGCACAAGCACCAATCAATTCGCTCTCATTGCCTTTGTATGGAGGCCAACTGTATTTCGCCTGATAGGGCGAAACCTGAACTTTATGCAAATTAGACCACACAAGCGCCAATCAATCAAAAGTAGGAAAATCATCAGAAGATACCAAGAGACTTGTACATGAATGTGCTGCAGTTTGCTGCGAACTGCTGCTAATATTTTGTTCAGATTATTTTATGGAATTTTGAAGATTGGCATTTATTGGAAATTAAACTATCAAATTGAATGAGAAGATTTAGCCAATAGGTCTTAAATTTACTTAAAATGCCCTTCGAATGCATTCAATTTAAATCTGTGATACCTGTAGACAGTTTTATGAAGCTACAAAACTACCAAGGCAACCAAATTATATCAATCTGATCTCCCATGCAAGGAGAAAGAGTGCCAAGAGAGCTATATGCATCATTCACATTGGTATACGCTGTTTACTGAACCCCAAGATGCAACTTAAAATGTTTTGTTTTAAAGATTAATTGATAATTAAAAATCATTTAAAATAATCTCTGATGAATTGGCAATTTAGCAATTAAACAACTAATAGTTGCAGCTCTGTACAGTACACTAAGTTAGTGAACTGTTTCAATGGCAGTACATGTATGACATGAGGCAAAAATGTCAATTTTTATATTGGACAGATTGACCAACACATAGATAATATACTTGATTTAAATAGCTCACCGTGACAAAAATATATTGTGTTTTATCTACTGAGAACATTAATTTTGCAAATAAAGTCAACATACTTTTGCTAGTGAAGTCAACTTAACACAATTGAGTTGAGGTTTAGTTTTTTTTTTCCAAAAGTAAATTGACTTTACTTGCAAAATTCATGTTGTACAAACAAAGAATACTCTTGTTTGATCTATGCGATAAAATTATAGAAAAAGTTGCCTTACTTTTTTTAAGTAGATCAAGCACCGTATCAGTGCATTCAGGTACACATTCACATTCAGCTGCAGCTATCTGAAGCATACATCCACAGGAGCAATGGCTCATTTAAATACTCAGGGGTCACAGGGGAGTGAGCAACAGGTGTACAAGTGGATGTCGGAGTCAGGTGACAGAAATTCACAAGGAACCCTGGGATTATCTGGTACATGGATTTAAATTTTGAAAAAACAGGAAACGTGTGCAGAACTTGTCTCGAGGCCAACGCAGGGAGACTGAATGTATTGAGGTGCCAGATTGAGTTCATCTTTATGACTCTTATTGTTACATGTAGCCGGTAGTACTGTGTTGTGCCTAACAATTAGAAAGTCAAGCTCTTCAGTAAATCACAACGGTTAAATTATTGTCCAATGGGCACATTTAACAGAAACTTACCAAAGTCTTTTAAATTGTAACTTCTCTGTAAATCTGTAGTCAGCTGCAGGATGATGATTCTGTTAAAAGTCCAGTGTCAACTAGACCTTCAACAAAGTGTAGCACTGATGTATTGTCGACTATCTAAATGGCAAATGGTGTTTCTCTCAGGTGGGAGGTACTGCAAGAGTCAGAAGACCTGAGTGTCCACGTATCTTAATCAGTTTGACTGTACCTATTTAAGGACTACACGGGCAGTGTGCTGTTGGTATGGACGCAGATATTCTTCATCTCTTTGGGAGTCAAAGGCATCACAGCTCAGATCACATTTTGTCTGGAGGACAATAAGAGGATTGTTTGGTATTTATCTTTTCTTTGTTCCAGCCACAAAGCACACATAATCTCATAACGTTCTTTAACACGACATACTCAAAAGCATGACAAACAAATAAGACATTCAATTCAGTTAGTTTTAATCTAGCAAATCTTTTTTTTTTTTTTTTCCCAAACAGAAAATGTGCGTCTTTACAGCTGTGGTGTTGAGTATTCTTTTGCAGCAGGTATCCACCTCAGTAAGTTTCACAGCACTGTGTTATGTATGGAACATTGTCACTGTGATCGTATCATGTGTCACACTCATCTTTCATTTTTCCACAGCCCATTTCACTTGCAGAAGGAATTGAAGGTGAGGAATAGCTGGCTGGTAGTGGCATCAAGCAGTATTTTTACTCCTTTAATTAAATAGCAAATTGAAATAATCATGTTAGAATCAAATTAATGGAAACAGAAAATCCATGAAGGGATCTCATTCATTCAGGATGTTGCAGTAAGATAGTGTGGTTTTCTGTTCTCCTGCTATCTTGTGTTTTCTCAGATGTCAGTAGATATGAAGAAGCTCTGGACATTGTTGAGATAAATAAAGGTGTGTTCAAA
This sequence comes from Remorina albescens, assembly GCA_034769265.1. Taxonomy (NCBI): domain Eukaryota; kingdom Metazoa; phylum Chordata; class Actinopteri; order Carangiformes; family Echeneidae; genus Remorina; species Remorina albescens. The sequence continues at coordinate 7,468,221 of CM068486.1, forward strand.
GATCCATGCATGTTCAAATTATAACTTTTTGTCTCTTGGATTTGCAAATTAAAAGTAACAATAAACATTCTTCTCTCAGCTCTGAAGCTACATGAGGGAGACATACGACTGATGAATGTGAGAACTCTAGCTGGTCTGCCTTTAAAGTGTTACACCTGCACAAAAAGTCAAGTTTGATATGATCACTGTTCTTGCTCCTTCTGTTCCATTTTAAAGACGCATAACAGGAATATCATTCTTGGAAACCAGTTTAGATGGGAGATACCGGTCCCATATGTGCTTCACGAAAGCCTCGGTAATATTGAGGAATGGTCTTTCTATTCATTTTTTATGATGATGTGAACATCTTGAATACATTTCTTGAATCACACTAACCGACTTGCACACTGTCCTTGAAATAGACTTGAATGCCAAAGGTGTTGTTCTACAGGCTTTCGAGCAAATACGGCTGAAAACATGCATCGATTTCAAACCCTGGGAAGATGAACCAAACTACATCGTAGTCATCAAAGACGATGGGTGCTTCACTCTATCTATATGGATATATGATCTTTGTGGTTTTTAGTATTGATCTCATGATCTTCATGTCTTCTACTTGAAGTTTGACAGTACAGTTTGTTTTCATGTGTCTTGATGAGCATATTTATGTCAATCTATACTGTCTTTCATCACTGAAACATGTTTTTATGCATAGGTATTTGTTTTCCCTGTGAGTTTGTTGTTAAAGCTATTTTTCAATGGACAAACTGTTCCCCTAACTACCTACCTTGCCCTTTTCCACAAATTTGTCCACAGATGTTGGTCATATATTGGGAATCAACGTCAGGGTAACCAAAGCCTCTCTATCGGACAGTGGTGTGATCACCTCGCCATCGTAGAGCATGAGTTTCTTCACGCACTGGGCTTCTGGCATGAACAGTCCAGACATGACAGAGATGAGTATGTTTCCATTGTCTGGAAAAACATAGAAAAAGGTTTGTTTTACATTTAAGCTGAATGCAACGATTTGATTTTAAATAAACTGCTGCTGAGGAGGAAAGACATTTTTAAATTTTCTGCCATATTTTGTTCAGGAAAGGAGCACAATTTTTTAAAGCACCGTTCAAACTACACTACCACGCTTGGAACAACCTATGACTACACATCTGTAATGCACTATAACAAGGATACTTTATCAAATGGCAATGGATCCACCATTGTCACTAATCTACCAGAGTACCAAGATGTAATTGGTCAGCGTCTAGAAATGAGCTCTACTGATGTTATGAAGCTCCAAAAGCTTTACAGTTGCTGTAAGTGGTTTTTTAATTTAACAGTGATGCCAAATAATACAATGTTAACTCTTGTACAAGTGATCACAACTTTGTGTTTTTCTCTTCTTTTCAGCATCAGCTATTACCTTTCTGAACTCGTGCAACTTTGAGGATGAGAGCATGTGTGATATGACTCTATGTGCTGCAGGAAAAAGCAGCTGGGAGAAGGTGAGCAGCACAAAAGCCGGGCCATTCTCAGATCACACCAAGCAGAGTTCACTGGGAGGTATGAGCTTTTTCACCTTGTACCTTGTGCTAACTGCTGTTTCTATGTTCCTACTGAATCAATGAAAATGCTTATTAGTAGTTGTTGCAACTATTATACAAGGATCTCACTTTTCATTACGTTCACAGGGAACCGGACAGAATCTGCTCATGAAAATGGCACAACAAATCAAAACAGTGAGTTTTCTGTAAAACACTCTTACTGTATAGAGCTATGGTTTTCTCATCAGTTTTGATTTCCAAGGTTTTTTGGTGGGTTTTTTTTTTTACACAAAAGTGTGGTCATTGGATGTCTGCCAACTGCACTTTGCTTAATTGTGTGTAGGTGGAGGCTCCTTCATGCACTGCAGCACTGCAGATGGGAAAAGGGGGGATGGTGCCAAAATGCAGAGCAGAAGAATGAATCCAATGCGACCCATACAGTGCCTCCAATTTTTCTACTTTCACAGTGGGAGTGATACAGACCAACTCAACATCTGGATCAGAGAATATGAGGGGAGAGACACAGAGATCACCTACCTAGTGGGACAGATCTCAGGTGAAACCCTGAATTTAAATTTGAAAAGATTTGAAAGTGGTGGCATCATACAACACTTTCTAGACACTGCAGTGTATCATCAGTCGTACTATATGTTGTCATTTGTTCCAGGTCAGCCAGCATCTCACTGGCAGCTCCATCATGTTCCCCTCAAAGCCACCAGGTCCTTCCAGGTGGAGTTTGAAGTTCGCAAAGGAGCAGGAAACTCCTCTGGCGGGTTTTCAGTCGATGACATCAACCTGTTTGAGTCGGAGTGTCCTCATCATGTCTGGCATATTCCAAACGTTGACCACTTACTAAAGAACGGCAGTGTTGGGACAAGCTTACTGAGCCCGCGGTTCATAACCAGACAGAGATATGGGATCCAGCTGCTGCTGCATCTCTACCCTGATCGCCTCGGAGCTTTCTTCAGACTGGTGTCCACCGACCACGATGACCAGCTCCAGTGGCCATGTGCATGGAGACAGGTGACCATTTCACTGCTCGACCAGAGTCATCACATCCAGCAGAGGATGTCAAAGCAGATGAGCGTCACAACCGACTCAGAGAGAACATTCACTGGAGGTGAAGGAGCAGCACTGACATCATGATATCAGAAATACCTGCAAAATATTATATCCTGTGAAATATACTGCTCCGTATTTGACTGTTAACCATGTGTCTCACACATGTTTACATCAAGAGAGTGGAGAGATATTTCACTACTGGGATAACCCCAGGAAAGTGGGGCATCTCATGAATGACGCCAATGGAGAGGTGTACTACGCTGGTCCAAACTTCGGCTACAGGGCATTCTTGTCTTTAAGGGCAATTTGGTCAGGAAACTTTATAAAAGGAGGCAGTGCCTTCTTTCTCCTCAACTTTGATGGTATGTGCTATAGTAGTTGAAAAACAAAAAGAAAACTTTCGCATTATCCTTAAATCGATGACATGGTTTATGCATCTGCTTGTTCAATGAACCTGTGTGATGCTCAGGTTTTTAAGGTTGTTGTTCTGAATTTTTTGAAATAGCTTTATTTTGAACAATGCTTAGCCATGCGTCATCTTTGCCCAGCTGGGTTAACCTTAAATTTGGATTTGTCAGGGTTGCTGGACGAGCTACAGTGAAGTTAAATCATCAACATTTAACGTTGCTTTCGCCAGCTTCTGTTAATCACCAACAGATTGTACTTGTAATAACTGCACTTAGTAGAGTCAAACCTCTCACAGCATATTTGTCATTATTATTTTAGCAATCTATACAGTTCAAACCTGGTAAATGTGTTTGAAGAATTATGAAAGACTTTTTCATACTGTCATTGACAGATCTATCAACTCTACGACTGAATGGCTCAGACCCTCCAAGGCCTCAGATATGGTCGAACCTGAATGATGTAACTCTGATCCAGCCCGATGATAAGGGAACCTGCCTAAACCAACTGTAAGAGCTGACAGACAAACATTAAGAGAAACACACAAAAAAACAAGTGAATATGTTGAAAGCTTTGCTTAAAGTCGCAGGACAATCAAACTGTAAAAGAATGTGGAAACACCAGATTACAAAAGCAGTCACATCCATTATCTTTCTGATAGGGCAGGAAACAGTACAGCCACCATCATCACACCATCATTCATATCATCACTTGCAGTCAGGTATGTCTGCTTTGTATCAGTGACAGCAACTGTACAGCATTCACAGAGAATAATCAGTCTAGCTGTGTTCTCATATTCAAGTGAGCACCTATATGAATATCAGCAAATATCATGTAAAGCCTCAGTATCATGACATCTGAAAAACTGGAACAATAAAGAATTTTTCAGTCAACCAAAATGTTTGAAACATGGAATAAACAATAATCTAATAACATGTATAACACATATTCGTGGTGCCAATAGAAATAAATAACATAATTATTATGTATACATAATACAATGAATACAACTAGAACTTTCATATACCATTATCTGTTGTAACCCTTCTGCCTATTTTTTTCCCAGCCTTCCTGTAGGAACTACATTTCCGATGCTTGTGGCCTCAGTAGCCATCCTGTTGCAGACATTTGGCAACAGGATGGCATTAACTTAATACATGCATGATTCTTCCTATATGATTACTTGATAATATAATAACTAATGAGCCTGTTAAATATGGTGTGTGTAACTCCTGCCAATAATAAAAAATGAGCTCTCCAAATGTTAGTTTAGAAGTCATACAGATGACTCCTTGTATGGCTCTGATGCTTACACTTTAACAGTTAAACATTTGAACAAGTTATACTGTATAGTAGCATCTTACTTTTCCACAGCTTTCCATTTCCCTTTGAATGAGTGAGCCTAATACACATTAAACATTAACGTGCCAAATTCTTGGTATGGCCAGAAATGTAGTTTCAATATTTCGCTAATCAGTTTTATGTTTTTGGAGGGAAAGTTTGGCATGACAAACTTGTCCGTAATGTTTGCTTGGATGTCACAATGTACTCTATTTGGACACTGACAAGGAGGAGATAATGGATATTTGAAATAAAAATGTCAAGGTGTAATTCACGTTTTAAATGTTGTTACTGCTGAATTTGAGTGTATAAATAAATTATACCCTTCTGTTCTTCCACAGCCTGTAGTTGGTGAGCAGATCTGTTTCATATTCATTTTCAGTTTCACTTTGTTAGCATGCATCCTCACAACTCCTATCTCTGTCAACTCTTGTCAACCTTAAGAGTTCAGAATGTGATATGAAGTGTGTAGAATCTTCCATATCTATTAACTGTCTCTGTAAGACTTCCATATATTGAACTTTAATTACATACTAAGATACATAAAAATTAAGAAACTAATGAGGCCAATGCATATTAATGGTGACTTTTGTGGTGATTGATTGTGTAATAGCAATAATGAACCTGTGTGGACTGTCCTTTAAAGGAATCACTCAACACAGTTTCCAAAAAATGCAATAAGGCCAGTCATACAAAGGTGCTGTCAACCAGAGATGCTGCATGCATGACTAATAACTAAACCTGTTCTATTGTTGGATTTGTTTTTTCAAACAGGCTGTCATTACTACTTAAAGGTAAAGGTAAGCTCCTTGCGTGTAGCTGTGGAGAAGACAGGCAGGGTGGAGGAAGGTATGTATCGGTGATGTTTTTCTTTCTTCGAAAACAAAATTAAGCAGCTGAGTTTATAAATGTACAGAAATATTAAAATCAATCTATAGCAGCTTTATTGCATTTATAATAATGTATCTATATCTGGTTCACCATTTAATCTGTTGTGTCATTTAGGTTTGGTCTGAGACACTACTAAGATGAATTGCTACGTTTTTCTTGCGGTAAACCTGGCGTTTTCCTTTGCTCTCTCCCAAAATCCAGTAAGAGTTTCTTTTTCTGTTTGTTTTGTTTGCACTGTTAAAATATTAAATAGTAACATATTTCATGATACACTTGAAGTAAACGGCAACAAATTTTTTTAAGCGTTTATTGAGGGATTTAATAATGAATGTAGATGCACATTTGGGTTTAAGTTTGGACTTTGAGGTAGGATACAAACATATGAATAATTTTAATTCTATAAATTTCAAATTTGACTTGAACTTGTAGCACATTGTGACAAAAAAATATAAAGCTCAGGACTCAGAACTACATCATTACATATGTTGGTATGTTCAAATGTAATTTTTTACAGAATGGGCCAGATGGACAAGTGATAGTGGGTTAGTTGTATTATTTGTTGTTTGCCATCATATTTTATAAAATCAATTTAATTTTGAATTAATTAATGTGCCGTTACAAGGCAATATGTCATCTCTTTTGTAGAAATTGGTGAAGTCAAGGCCATTGAAGATGTAAACAAGGGTAATGTGAAACATCTTCCTATCATTAAATCGACCTGCTCTGAGATTTGCCAATTATATATTTGACAAAGCATCTTCATAATTTTGTTCCCAAAAACATTCACACATTTTCTGTTTTTATCATAGATTCATTACATGACGATATTCTGGAGGTGAGTTTAGCACTTTTTTAGCTTTTTTTTTTTTTTTAGAATAAAGAAAAAAACATTCAATGTGTATGTGTACATTTTTGTGTGACCAGAAATGGTTTTATTTTTATTCATCTTAGCCCCCATCCAACATCCAGAGAAATGCTGTCTCTGATGATGACATACTATGGACATCCCCAGTTCCATATGTTTTGGAAAACAACCTTGGTAAATACATATTTCCTGCATAATAACTAGGGTTGAACTGGATACTCGGCTGAAACGAGTATCCGGTACGGATGTAGCAATTTTGAGGAGTATGAGTATCATATGAGTAATACGAGTCAATATCCATGCTTGGGCTGAAGGAAAATCCTCCTCAGGGAGCTATGTGTGTGTGTGTCTGTGTCCTGTGATAGCTCGTCACTACTTCATAATTGCCTACTGCATGTGTTGTATGATGCGCTTAAAGCAGAAGGGATATATTTTTGTTAAAGTTTCAGTCAAGTGTTAAATAATTCTATACAGCCATCAGCTATTGAACACTTAAATTATTTTTTTTCTTTTTCGCTAAATGCAACTACTTACTGCACCTTTAAGTTTATTCATGTTCTTCATTTATTAAAAAGCTATTTTAAAAAGCTCAATTCTGAGGCTGTTCTGTAAATAGCTTACTAATAAACAATAAATATAGCAACTTCGGATCAACCCATTATCAATTTCAGGCTTAAAACAACAACTTCCGTTATCAACCACGCACACTTCCAGGTAAAGCCCGCCCCTCCCAACTACGGATAAAGATACAGATGATGTAGATGGTTGGATAAATACAGATAGTGGTGTACTCGCTCATCCCCAATAATAACCCAGAATATTTCTATGTGAGTGGGGGAGTAGCACAATGGGATGTGTTGTCCAGGTTGCTGTACCGATGAAGGAAGTTAGTAAAACAAGCTTCCTTTAGTTGCAGGCTGTTACTAAAAAGGAGCTGGATAGCAGCGCCATTTAATGGAAAGTAACAGGAGCTCTTTTTTTTTTTTTTTTTAAAGTTAAGAACTCACCATCCAAATATACATCTTTCGCTGAGTCATTTACATGAGCAAGAGTTCCTCATCTGTCATTTGCACGATTTATTATTTAAACTAATATTTCTTTGTATTTCTTTGTTTCATTTCCATAACACTATACTCTGTTGGCTCAATGGAAGAGTTGAATGCTAAAGGAGTCATCCTGAGAGCCTTTGACCAGTTCCGGTTGAAGTCATGCATAGACTTCAAACCAAGAGACTCTGAGAAATATTACATTTCTGTCCAGAAGTTAGGCGGGTATGTATTGTTTTCATCTTTATACTTTTGATGATAGATTAATTAGATAGTTTATGATGGAAACTGTTCAATTTGCTTTTCTGTGTTTTATATCTACACCATGGTAAACTAAAATTCTTGTACAAAACAACAGATGTTACATGTTGCCATGTTGTGATTAACACAAAGCTTTGAATTAAAAGCATTCCCTTCATAAAACATTTGGGTTAAGATTGCACTTTCTGCTGTTGAAGCCTCCTCCCTAGAATGTGTATTACTTTATTCCAAAAAAATCTGTAAAAATAATACAAAATAATACAAAAAGAAAAAATTAAAGGGAAACAAGAACATTTTCATCTCATTCTACTTTTACCAGTGGTTTTTGTGTATCTAGAAATTTAAATGCATTAAAGTACTATAGAGATAAAATGTGTTCAATTGTACACTCTCTGGACAACCTGACAGAAATCTTACATAAAAGTAGAACTGTGACTTTTAATGACTTTAAGTCCATTTTTCCATTTTAGGTGTTTTTCATATGTTGGCCGTGTATTCTCTGGTGGACAGGTTCTCTCCATCGGCAGATTTTGTGATGATCTTTCCACGGTGGAACATGAGTTTCTCCATGCTCTTGGCTTCTACCACGAACAGTCCAGATTTGACAGAGACGATTATGTGACCATTGTCTTTGAGAACATCATCGAAGGTTTCATAAAGACCTCCATTATATTATTCAGATTCTTCATATTCATTTTTTTATCTTAAATGAGTGTGAAAGTGCCAGACCTAAATGAATTTGAAAAAAAAATTGGCTATATAAACATAGCAATAACTTTTTATTAAACTAATAGTTCAATGTAAAAGCAGAGGATTATTAAAAAAATATATTAAGTAAAAGAAAACAAAAAAAACAAAAAAAATTAACCAAATGATCAAACTGCATTATGTAAAAACTAATTTGGTCCAAGGAATAACATTCCGATTTTTATTTAACCATCTGCACTGCTGCTGCACTTTGGTTTTTCAATATGGTTTATTATAACTGATGGTTTATGTATGTCCATCTTTTAGGAAGGGAACATAATTTCAGAAAAGTGACTGAAGAAGAAAGCATCACTGCAGTCCCATATGACTACATGTCAGTGATGCACTACAGTAAAAATGCATTCAGCAATGGAAACGGCTCTACAATTATCACTAAAGACCCAAAATTTCAAGATGTGATCGGTCAAAGAAGAGGAGTGAGTACCAGTGATATCCAGGAGCTGAACCTCCGCTACAAATGCAGTAAGTCCCTGCAATAAAAAAAAACAAACACATCCATCTGTATGTTGTGGGATTGTTTGTTTAATGACGAAAATCATTGTAACAACACAGATTACCACAAAAAAGTCATCAGCAATCGGTCATATTTTCCAAATCATTTACACTGATAGAAGTTTTCTAAGATTATGTTTCCAATGATAACACCATTATCCCATCTGTCATGTCTTTTAGACAATGTATTTTTTGCTCTCTGTAAACACTGTAAACAGGGAGCGCTAACATATCTATCCTGATGTATTACAATCTTCCTACCAGGATCCCTGAAACTATACTAGCATTTCAAACCTCATTTGTACAATCTGTATTAAAACGGTGACAAAACAGTTTCCTGGCTGATTTACTGGTTTCCCAGCATCTGGTCAGAGCCAATCAACAGCTGAGCCATTTCTGTCAAGATATTAACAATTGATATGTAGCCAGTGGTTGGACAGTTTCCATTGTCTGGAAAAGCTCTGCCTTTTGCAGCATCTCAGCAGCAAGGAGGATTCTGAAGGAGAGCTAATTCCTCCTTTACAAACCCACCTTGAATATAAACACGGGCTTATAGTTCAAACAATATAAAAAAAAATGCACGCAACAATTCAGCTGTGAGTGGCAGCTGCCAGTGGTTTTAGTATGAGCATATGAACATATCATGAACAACTATCTCCAAGATGTGCGCCTGAAAAATATCTATAACACACTTTCCCATAACATAAATATTGATACCTTATAGACTTTTAAAACCTGTAACCCAGTAGTCCTAAATCCTGTGTCCTTCACTCACCTCTACAGATTCAACAGTTGCATCTAGCATGTACTGTGGCTTCTCAAAGGGGGACATGTGTCAAATGGCCAGCTGTTCACAAAGAGGCAGCGGCTGGGAATTGGTAACACGTGTCCCTGGGGGTCCTAGCTACGATCATACCAGTCTACCCAGTGGCAGCAGTGGTCCTGGTAAGGTTTCAGAATTTCCTACAAAGAAATGAATGAATGAATAAATAAATAAATACATAAATAATCTAAAATTAACTTTTCTTTAACCCTATAAAGAACCCATGAAATAATGGACAGAAAATTCTATTTTTTTTATCTGTAGTCTTTATTTGGCCTTTTAACAAAAGATTTTTATTTATTTATTTATTGCATATTAGTTTGTATTCATATTCGCATAGTGCTTTTTTGTTTGTATCATATTTGATACAACGGGCACTAACGTTTCCCGCTGGCCATCTGCAACATCTGCATCTTAATTTTTTTTCAAACAGCTGCTTTTTCAAATCTCTTTTTCTCCTATTTCGCCAAATGGTGGTCTCAGAAATACAGTGGTATGAAAAATTGTTTGCCCCCTTCCTGATTTCTTATTTTTTTGCATATTTTTCACACTTGAATGTTTCGGACCATCAAAAAAAATTAAATATTAGACAAAGATAACACAAGTAAACACAAAATGCAGTTTTTTAATGAAGGTTTTTATTATTAAGGGTAAAAAAAAATCCAAACCTACATGGCTGTGTGTGAAAAAGTGATTGCCCCCGCTGTTAAAACATAAATTAACTGTGCTTTATCGCATCTTTGGAAAACTGAGTTCAATTTCTCTAGCCACACCCAGGCCTGATTACTGCCACACCTGTTCTCACTCAAGGTATCTCTTAAATAGGGCCTGCCTGACAAAGTGAAGTAGACCAAAAGTTAGACATCATGCTGCAAGCCATAGAAATTCAGGAACAAATGAAAAACAAAGTAATTGAGATCTATCAGTCTGGAAAAGGTTATAAAACCCTTTCTAAAGCTTTGGGACTCCAGAGAACCACAGTGAGAGCCATTATCCACAAATGGTGAAAACATGTGGCGAACCTTCCCAGGAGTGGGCGGCTGACCAAAATTACCCCAAGAGCGCAGCGACGACTCATCCAAGAGGTCACCAAAGACCCCACAACAACATCCAAAGAACTGCAGGCCTCACTTGCCTCAGTTAAGGTCAGTGTTCATGACTACACCATAAGAAAGAGACTGGGCAAAAATGGCCTGCATGGCAGAGTTCCAACACAAAAACCCCTGCTAAGCAAAAAGAACATACAGGCTCGTCTCAGTTTTGCCAGAAAACATCTTGATGATCCAGAAGGCTTTTGGGAAGATACTCTGTGGGCTGCCGACTTGGGTTCTGCAGCAGGACAATGATCCAAAACACACCAGCAATGAATGGCTTAAGAAAAACAAAATGAAGACTGGAGTGGCTTAGTCAAAGTCCTGACCTGAATCTGATCTTAAAAAGGTGGTTCATGCTCAAAAACCGTCCAATGTGGCTGAATTACAACAATTTTGCAAAGCTGAGTGGGCCGAAATTCCTCCACAGCGCTGTAAAAGACTCATTGCCAGTTATCGCAAATGCTTGATTGCAGTTGTTGCTGCTAAGGATGGCCCAACCAGTCATTAGGCTTAGGGGGCAATCATTTTTTCAAACAGGGCCATGTAGCATTTTGTGTTTACTTGTTATCTTTGTCTAATATTTAAATTAGTTTGATCTGAAACATTTAAGTGTGACAAACGTGCAAAAAAATAAGAAATCAGGAAGGGAGGAAGCACTTTTTCACCACTGTATATGTATAGAATATGAAACCCATGGCATTATAAGGTTAAAGTGTCATGAATGGCTTTGAAGAAGGTCTTGCCATGTAAATCTTGTTGTTTTTATAATTCACATGAATTGTTTCTACCTTATTTTGGACGTCAACATTACAGGTCAAGATGCTGGTTACTTCATGCATGCTAGCACAGCATCTGGTGAGGAGGGAAATTCAGCTTGGCTGGAGACCCCCAGGATGAGTACCAGCAGGGAGTGTCACGTCCAGTGTCTCCAGTTCTACTATTACCACAGTGGGAACGAGTCAGACATGCTTTATATCTGGGTCAGAGAGTTTCGAGATGAAAGTGATCTCAGAGGAACCCGTCGCCTCATGGGACAGATCACTGGTGAGGATTGACTGTATCATCTGCTCTACATGTCGCGTGAGGCCGTGACGAACTGTAACTGTGTGACGTTATCTGCCTCCAGGTTCTCGTACATCTCACTGGCAGCTCCATCACGTTTCCCTGAATGCCACTAAGCATTTCCAGGTGGAGTTTGAGGCTCGCAAAGGAGCAGGAAGCTCTTCGGGCGGCTTCTCAATTGATGACATCAATCTGTACGAGCTTGAGTGTCCACACGTAACCATGCAAATTAATAATTTTGAGAGGCTTTTGAGCACTAGTGAATTCGGGCACACTATTTACAGCCCACGCCAATACTCCAGCGGTGGGTACGCTTACAGGTTGGCGGTAGTGCTGTATAGAATATATTTTGGACTTTATGTACAACTCTTGTCTGGGGACTATGATGACCAGCTGGAGTGGCCGTGCCCTCACAGGCAGGTGACTTTCCAATTGCGGGATCAGACACCCAACATCCAGTTGCACATGTCACAACAAAGGAGTATCACCAGTGATCCAAACATAACATCCTCTGATGGTAAGTTTTTGAAAGAACGTGAAGAAATCCTTTTGGGGGAAAAAATCACCAATTCTTAGCTCACTAAACAACACTGTATGTTCTCTCTGGACAGGTTCCTTTCTTTGGGGCAATCCTCGTTTGATTGGACAGATGTTTTTAGATGAGAATAATGAGAAGGCCTTTGCTGGACCCTTGATTGGACAATCCTTTTATATGACTTTGAAGGACATGAAATCCCAAAACTTCCTGAAGGGAGCGAGTGCCATTTTTGCCTTAAACTTCCAAGGCAAGCTCATAATGTTTTCACTGCTGACTATGACTATAAACCATGACACTTGAGTGGAAGTTCTTTTGTATAATTTTACTTTCTTCTTGTGCAGATCTCACTCCTGTCATTAATGGAAGTGCTCTGCCATGTCCTGATGTGTCCCCAGTGATGACTGTGCCTCCTAAAGATCTGGATAATGGCCCATGCACATCACGGTGGGACAGTCTGAACTCCATTCTAAAATGAGAAGTTTGTTTCAAAGAAAGAAGTGGAATCCAGCATTGAAATTAGATTTTAATATGCCTTTCATACCATGCTGTTATTACAGGAAATTAGCCACCAGCAGTCCACCTCCGCAAACAACAGATGAAAGGTATGCAGACGAAACTGAGCTTGTGAAGCCTTGTTAGACATTGTTGAGGATAATTGTCTAGTTATATACACACTTTCCTATTTGAATGAGAAAGTATAAACTTTTCATAATTCATTAATTATGTGTATGTATTATGTTGTTTTTTGTGTTTTTGTTGTTGCAGCATTTTCGGCTTCTCTCCTGCAAGGAGGGCTTCCCCAGCCGTCACCCTCCTGCTAGCACTGATTCTTTTGATACCATGATGTCTTCCTACCCTTTACCTCGCCTTCCTAAATGGATGTGAGCTGGAAATCATACACTGGTTGAGTAATTCAGTCATTTGTAAAATTCAACCCCTGACAAATTTTTTCCTTGAAATATATTAGTTGTTGTTCGTGATTATATAAGAGCAGAAAATTGAAAAAAATTAGGCTGTTATGTATAAGTTTACTGTCAGACCAACAGTAACACTTAAAATACAGTCATTTGCTTTTGGTGGTGGGATCTTATTAGTCTCAAGATTATAATTTGAGTTATTCTCGATAATATAGTCATATTGAAATAAGCAAATAACACAAGCACGTTTTTTGTTTTTAGTGTGGGACAGCACGAAAAAAAGGCTCCACAAATACTGAAATTATGCCCAATATATTTAATACACCTTATTAGTATTAAATACCTTATATCTAATACTGTTTTGTTAAACTTTTTTTTTTTTTTTTTTTTGCGCATCTGGCAATAAATATATTTTATGCATAAAATCTTCAAAAGTTTCCCTTTTTTATATCCTTGAGAAAATATATGTTACACTTCACTGGGACCAGCTGGTCAAATATGATTATTTGCTAGTTTCCCAGTTTTAAGTTAACTCTGTTTTGGATTTTTGACAGTGGTCACTGACAGAGTCCCTGTTTAAGGCTGGATTTACACAAGGATACATCAGTTTTGTACCGGGGGGTACAAATTCGTGATTAGCCAACATGACTTCAAACTGACTCCCACTTGCCTTACCTCCTGCAGTTCATTACACATTTGGCACTGTTGATTATTTGGACATTCAGGAGAAACTTGACTTGTAGTCATGTTTTGGTCCATTATTCACTGGAACGTTACTTGACTTCTCACTAAACCAAGAGGGGGGGAAAAAAAAAAAAAAACTTATTTCTGAATGCTTTGGGATGGTAAAGTACTTGTCAAAGTGGGCTTGTCGGAGTGGAATTGTCTGGATTGTTGAATTCATCACTTCTACTGAAACATTAACTTGTATTTGTTAGATTAATTATTAGAACATAGCAACAGCAATAGTTTTGAATGGATAATTTCAGGCCAGAGCTTGTGAATAAATGTAGCATCTCTGGCAGTCCTGTTGTTGTGTGGGTTACATTGAACTACATTATACTTCCTAAATAACTGTGCAAGGTGAAGTTGTCTGCACCCACTTCTGCTAAAAGTAACCACAAATTCTAGTTTTACAAAAAGTAATCACATTTATTTCAATCCATCACACATGATAACCATATATTATGTCTAACCACTTACTTTGATTTTAACATCACAAGTTCTCATGCATCACCTGATGCCCTCTGATGTACATCTCTCTAGCCTCTGGGTATATCCAATACACCATAAACGAAAGACATTTGTGCTACAGTATGTAGGCATGGCTTGGCCAGTCCTGGCTCCTTGATAGTTGTCTTTGTCTCTCTGTCTGCCCCAGAACAGTTGGAAGAGAGTCTTTGAATCCAATTTCTAAAACTTAGTCCAGGTTCCTGTGTGTCTCAGTGCCGGTCCAAGCTGTGGCCTGCGAAGTGGTTCCAGGCAGACCGCATACAAGAAATCTAGCCAATGGTAACACCAAAGCCACACTGGAACTTGTTCTTGCGATGGTTGAGGAATGCCCCCAGGGCCAGTGTGAGAGGTAGCGGCACCAGTTTTTTTTCAAGGGTTGCCCCTACCACCCAATTGCTGTCAATAGTACCTGCAGAGGAAAAAAATTAAACCTATATTTTTCTTAATAGTTGCCTATGTGGCTGTGAGTGAATTAATACTGCATTTACCTTTAAAGAGTAAGTTAGCTTTCGGAAGGTCCAGCTGGTAACCAAAGGATGTTGTTGTGTCTTGCATCCTTGTGCTGGCTTCAAATTCAACGCCTATCTGCAACTGTTTTAACAGACAGAAGTTAAGAAGTGTCTTTGTGCAAACAAGATTCAAGTTTAAGAGGTGGCTCAAGACAAAATCCAGCAACATAGTTTAGTGCAAAAATGCTTTGTAGCTGGGACTGGAAAATAATTCAATATTAAAACATATGGTGATCAAATGTTTCAACAATAGTGATATTTAAAAACAACTCTGATATTTTAATATACATTACTGACAGGATCTGTCACTGACTGAGGCTCATTACAGGGTGCTGCAATCACTTCAAAAGAGCAGAGGCGGTGCGTCGAAACAGCACCACCGGCCAGTGCTCAGCTTGGACACGATAAGTTTTAGCTGCTAAAAGTGAACCACTGATCACGATAAAAATGTGACTGAAGAAGTTTCCACGAGCCATAATAAAACAGATGAAACCGTTGATAGGACAGAAGAGACTAATTCAGCGGTGTGGAAGAGGTTCAACTCTCCAAAAACATAAACTTCAGATTTCTGTGTGGTGTAAAATGTTCAGGAATGGAGCCGACTAGCAGCTGGAACATTTCAAATCTGTCCACCATCTTAACAATAATCTGACAGACGAGGCAACATAGAAGTTTAAACCATCGGTTGTGCATTTTCTAGCAGTTCTTCAGTAACTTTTATAATGTTAGATTCAATAGCAGAATGACATATTGACCGAAATTTAAAATATATAATTTGGCCATATCGTCCAGCTCTGACTGTAGCTAATGTAAGACAATTTGAATCCTTACCAGTCTGAGTTAGACACTAAGTGTAAAACCCTAAATATTTTAATCAAATACATAATTCTGTTTCTCTAGATTGTGACTGTGCAGTGAAGGTGTTGTAAACAGAAATCTGAATTCGACAGCTGGTCCTGACTGGCAGAATAACTACAGGAACAATAATCTGCTCCAGTATACACATAGGGATGCAAGTATTTCTTTTATAAAACACAAAACAACTAAAAAACTGCTTTTGAGGTCTCTCAGATACACAAAATGTTAGTTACCTGATCATTGGCTTTGTGATAGTATGTAGCATGAGCTCCTGCTCCTCCTAAAGTCAAGGTAGCGACGTAGTTGTTACCTGAAGAAAACAAACCAAAAAAAAAAAAGTGAAAATCTATAGAAACTCTTAATTTACAAAACATTAATATGGAATATTTTTGTGGATATTTCACTAAACTTGGGGTGGATTTTTACCTGTGTATCTGCCCAAGAGGGAGGTGACCGTGCCTTCCTCTCCTGGTCTCCTGTGGTATACTAGCTCACCGCCCAGAGCCAGCGCTGGTGTGATAGACTGGAGGTAATGGCCCACCAAAATACCTGAAGAAATGAAGTAAAAGAGCTTCCATTTATTATACATAATGTATATTCTCATGGTATTTGTCATTTGGAGTATGGTTCTCAGGCTTTCTAGCGATGGTTTTCACTTTTTCAAATTCTTCCATAATGCTTAAAATTGCTTCTTTTCACCAACATCTAAACTACTTCTTACAGGTTTAATATTTTCATATTTTATGGTGTTATCTGGCAAACATTTTCTACATTATATATTTATATATAAAGTAGTATGAAAATGATTTCATGTATATCACACAGCCATCAACTGCGGTTGTATTCCACAGTTTTTTTTTCCTCTAAAGTAAAGCTTCATCGTTTTTTTGAGAAAATTATCATACCAGATCCAACCAGTATGTCTGGATTTCCAAACGTTACAGCAGCGGTGAAGTCTTCACCACGATATTCCATGTCACACTGCCAATTCACAAACTTATGCTGCTGAGTCTACAACACAGGAAAATTGAAAAAATGGTTCAGACAACAAAATAATGAAAGTTAAAACTAAATTATTCTTACAGGATAACATGCAGTACAAGCATACAGAATGAACTCAAACTTAGAAAGACTCCATCTGAAAGTTTTAATACCTGGATTGCTATTTTGGAGCGCACAGCAGTTGTGAGCTGGTGAATGATCTGGGCATTCAGACTCCCAGTATTGTCCATATCTCCAACCATGACTGGGAATGACTTGAGGGAAGAGACACCATTTTCAATTTTTAAGTCATGTGAATGACATTCGAAAAGTTGCAAATGTTGCTTTCCAAACATGTATGAGTTTAAATGTTAAGTTCTAATTAATAGATGCTCCTGTGTAGTGGGCAAACAAAAACATGTTTTTCAGTTTTGTAACCTGGTGAAGACAAATCGGGCTTTCAATAAATAACCTATCTGAATACACTATTAAATTAAAGGTGTAATATTATATATATATATATAATTGTCCAAAGGTTAAAAAAATAAATAAAAATGTCACTTTGCTTAAAATTGCATCTAAGAAAGACAATATTTAGATGTCTACCACTACCAAGGAGATTCACCAAATTTCTGAATGTCTAAATTGATCAAAGAACTTTTTGAGGTGATGAGAGAATGGTGTTTACCTCTGTTGGTCCAGTCTGTTTACTGCCTACATAGGTGGCACCAAACCGATAACCAGAATCAGCCTGGGTACTGAGGGTAACAGTGTGGCTGACCTGGAAATGGTTACTCAGACCTTTGTTGACCACTAATCGCACCCCTTCCATCTGCAAAGGGAACACCTCTAAAATAGACACATAACAACAATACCGTCATCCCAATACTATGATCAGTGGTGGAGGAAGTACTCAAACACCGTGCTTAAGTAAAAGTATAAATAAACAGACAAAACAGTAAAAGCACCACATTAACCTTTTTACTGGAGTAAAAGTAAGTAAGTACTTGCTGAATGTATTGCCAAATGCAGTGGTCTACAATATCATTAAGTGTGCTGACTGTGTGTATATTTTAACACATCAACAGTATGGGCTGTGCCATTTTAATTAACAATGATACAGATGATGCTACTGCTAACACTGACAAGGTTATTGTTCTTATTGTGTTTAACCTCTGTGACACAGATCACACTTGGACTTATGATTCTGTGAATCAGATTTTTTAAATTTTTTTGTAATATAATCTTTTTTTTTTTTAGGTGTGACCTGCAGAATTAAATGCCATTAACAAAGAAGACTGCTTATACCTTCAAAAGTTTTTATTTTACTATAAAAACAGCTATCTCATGCAAAACCATTGTGTTATATTGACTGCAGTAAATACATTCAAGTCAAAAATTTCATGGTTTCCGCCGAGAAAAATAGTCCCTCTAGCAAACAGAACTTTAAAGTTGCAGGTGTTGCGTAACAACATGTTAGATACAAATGACCATGAATTTCTGTTACGATAAGTGAACGGACTATTAGCAGAATGATATGAAGCGTGTGAATCAGAAGCACAAAACCCATTCCTAATGGCAGCAGTCATAAGAAATATCGGATGGCCCATTCAATTCAATAGAATTCCCTGCAGCGTTCTGTGGAACCGTATAATAGCTTAAAATAAGACAAACAAACAATAAAACCCACAATATCACTAACATGTAACACAAAGCATTGTGCAATTGTAGTGGAGTAGTAAGTATAGATCTTTGCTGTAAAATGTAGTGAAGTAAAAGTCAAAAGTATCCACAACTAAATCTACTTAAGTAAAGTACACATACATGAAAAACATACTTAAGTACAGTAATAAAGTACTTGTACTTGGTTATATTCCACCACTGACTATGATTATAAGTAGTCAGTCATGAACAGTAAACACACACACGTCCCAATAGAACACCCAATTGTCTAACCTTTACATTTGCGGTGGCACTCTTCATATGTGCCTGGGTTTGGAAGTTGGGAATCTGCATCTGATGATGGCTGGCCAGATCCAGATGCTGGAGGGACGGAAGACACTGAGGGCATGCTGAACCCCGGAGGGACCGACACCAACCCTGGAACCCCTTGGCCAGCTGCAGCTGGAGCTGGAGCTGGACTGGGGGATGTGGCAGCCAACACACTGCCCATACTCTGATGCTATAACAGACTAGGAAGAGATACAGAGACAGAGGGATCAATCATTTTGTTGGCACTGAATTTATTACTGTAATTTCTTCTCACAGCTCCAAACGTCCCGCTGTTAAGGTAACACCCAAGAAGGCTCAGGCAAAATTAAAGTGCAATTTAACAAACGATTGATCTGACATGACAGCTCCTTCTGTTTATCCAAAGCTTCGCTCCAAAAACATTTCCACAACTACTCTTGACTTGATTAGCTAAAGTGAGTGATCTGTCCCCTTGTCCTGGCAGGCACAGTACAGCACAGTGGTTTTAAGCTAAGGCCCGGCTAAGTCAGCCTGTCGTTGTATATAATACTATCGGACTACACTGTTGCCAGGTAGCCACAAGAAATATCCAAATGTAATTTCTTGTTGGAAACCTGTAGCACATTTGAAAATAACCCAGCAGAGGGGGAAACTACCCGCCAGCAGTATTTAACCTATCAATGCTAATGTAAGCTAGCAAGATTGTCGGCTAGCTAGCATGCTATGTAGCCATGTGGGGTCGACCACGAGATCTGTTCGTAGTGACACGGTAAACACCGCTGTTCGGGGCCCATCGGGAAGCAGCAGGACACCTTTACCCACCCGCTTCTTTCACGTACATCCGTTCAATTGTAAGATTTCTCTACTTACGCTGACGGTTCGGGGTCCAGGGGGGAGTTCAACACCGGTAAAGTTCACGACAACGTCCCTGACGGTAGTGGCGACAAGTGCCCGCCCATTCCCTGCGACTGGTGCAATGATTGGCTAATGTGCATATCATCTCGGCCGCTATTGGTCAAATCTGCCGATGGGGCCGCCCACTTCTGGTGACGTAGGACGGTGTTCATTCGCCGATCATTCGCTTCATTGCATCTCAGACTGAATGACATTCCAAGGGTACACCTGTCTCTGCTGCCCTAACAGCGCCAAAAAACAGATTATATAAATACAACATCTTTTAGATGAAGTTAAATACGCACGTGGTCCTTGGGGATTTTAAAAACTCGAATCATGATATTAATAATGATCAGGGATGCACCGACTCGGTATGACTTCTGGCACAAATTGAACTGCAGTCAGTATTAAAAAAAAAGTGCTGTCCAAACGTTTTGGACAGATAAATAACTAAATAATACGCCTAGTTACTGAAAACTATCCTTGTTAACCAGAGGAAAGAACCGAGCAACAGATGGTATTCACCCTTACCCCACCCAGTTTAGCCCTGATCTCAGAATTGAGTCAATACAGGATTACACAAAGATGCAGAGAATGAGCTAGAGTCTGAAGGTGGGGGGGGGGGGGACTGAGGCACGTTCTACTAGATGTCAGCATAACGTATATGCAAAGTACACTTGAAAAGCATATCTACTAGAACTGCTGCTTTTATATGAATGTGAGGAGAGTGGAGAAAATCACAGGGACTTCTCCCCCCTCCATTCAGGACATTGCACCTAAACGCTGCATGTCCCAAGCCAGCAGCATCATCGATGATTCCTCACAGCCCCACTACGGTCTGTTTTCCCTGCTGCCCTCTGGAAAGAGGTTCTGCAGCATTTGATGCAGAACCTCCAGGTTCCCTAACAGCTTTTTACCCGGGCCCTCAGATGGCTGAACTGTAAATAAGCATTTTTAGCCCCACTGTAGCATACAGGTCATTCTGCACTGCTGCACTTTATAATAGCCTCTGTATATATGCATGTTTTGTGTTTACAGTGTAATTACCATAATATATTCTGCTGCTTTATATGGTTATTGCATATAATCTACAATTTTTTAATCCTTCACTGAAACTTTTTGCAACAAAATTTCATTTGACATACACCTATTGTATATTTGGATGACAATTTCCCCACTGTGGGATTAATAAAGGCAAACCTAATCTAAAGTATAAATCTAGTAAAGACAAGTACACTAAACAATTGGATTAATTGAATCATATCAATACATAAGCCATTTTTAGTTGATTTTACTATTTCTAGCTTTTGCACAAGACTAATTCCATCATCATCATTATTTCAAAAAAATTGAAAAATGAAAACAAATTGTCAGCCAGTTGGGACTTTAATTCACTTTTGGCGTTGGCATCAACACACTTCAAAGTATTGGGTGACTTTCTATGTAAGTCATCTGCTCATCCAATTAGGGAAGTATTTTACTTCATAATGCAATAATATGGAAAAATAGTGAAGATTTCAAACCCACATTGAAAAACTTCTATCAGATGACATGCTTTGAGTCAAATGTTGTCTGTGCAGTGGCTCTAATTAAGGTAACAAAATCTATCATCAATAGCATTACAGTGTCTGACATGAAGACAGTTACTACTAAAGAGGCTTTTAAAGAGGGCACGTGGCTTCCTTCCTTGCAGCTGCTTAGCTGTCCTGTAATGTCAGATCAAAGATACAGCAAGAGGCTGCTGGGAGTTTCACAGTGTTAATGTTATACATTTGAGATATAGTAATTTTACCAAAGAAAAAGTAAAGATCCTTTCACAATGCAATGTGCATTGAACTGTTTGGGTACAACATAGTAGCTACATTGCAAAGGTAGAAAAAGGCCCTGGGTAGTAGAGGTTTGACATTGGACTAAGGTACCTTTCAGGGATGAATGGACAAATTAAGATAACTGGTTGGCAAGTCTCAAAATAATGTTAACTAAAGCCCTGTGTCCTGCACTGTTTGTTACTGATAACCTCAAGACCTGAGAAAACGATGAGCAGTGCTTGGGCTGCGAAGGGATTCAAGAGATTTTTCACAGTTCAATACTGACTTGTCATTGTTAGGTCAGTCACAACACCCTATGGTGTCACTGACTTGGCTCCCTTTTGAAGAATGTTCTTTGAAATTATCTGGTCACTGTATCACTGAATCTCAGAAATAAAGGTGGTGGGGAAAATATTTTTAGAAGCAACAGGAATGATGGCCAAAAATATATTTAAAAAAAAAAAAAAAAAAAAAAAAAAAAAAAAAAGACACCCAATAACAACATAAGATACAATGGAGATATCAGCCAATGACGTGGCAACAAGTCAGTGCATAAAAACATGGTCTAAACATCTTAGTTGTTTAGACCAAACATTACAAAAGAGAACAAATGTGATCCAGGTGACTTTTGACTATGGAATGATTGTTGGGGCAGTTCTCCTGTGATTTAGCCACAGTGTACCTAATGACTAACTTTAGCAGGATAGTAATGGCGTCCATAGTCTAAAGCTTCTATCAGCGTAGCAAAGCACCATCTATAAGAGCTTAAAGACAAATCTGCAGCATGAACTAGGCTCTTTACTGGTCTGGTCCCATAAACAGTATCTAATAAAGCAGCCATTGAGTGTAGATAATTTTTTTACTGTTTATGTGCAGCAGCAACGTAACCTGGGCTCCTTTGGTTTCACATTTTCATTCTTAAAGCAGTACAAAAGAGGTTATGACAACTATTGTCAAGAGTGGCCGTACCATGACCACCTCTGGTATGTGTCACAAAGTTGGACCAAAGCAAAATGTCAGTATTCACTGAGGAAGATGCAAGTTCCCTAAAATATTCACAGAAAAAAGAATAGGCCAAACGCACAATGAAATCTGAGATAGACCATTTTGATTGCAGCGGGGAACAGAAATCTTCACTTCGACTTTCATTTGGTTTGTAGACAGTATTGTGTGATGAATGCCAAGTGCCATGTTTCTCCTGAAAAACAAAACACAAAACAAGGTTAGAATTTCTGATAGCAACTAGTGGGCAGGTCACTGCTTCAAACCTACAGTGCTGATCAGCGCTGTTAAAATCAATGTTGACTTCTGTTTTGCAACCTGAAGACAACAACCCCAAACCCTTTACCTTTAAATCATGTAAAACCCCAGTTAAACTTCTTGATGAAAGAAGATATTATCAGTTGGGAAGAGTGTTAATATTTGCAGTTACTCAAGTTTGACACCTAAGATGGCTCCAATATAGATCAATGTCAAAAATGCTCTCAATCGTGCAAAAACCTTCTGACCCAGTATGTGAAAATATATTTTAAAGAAAATAAATGTGTGGGTCAATACAATAATGTCAACAAGCCGTTCTCTAAAGTGGGAATATAAAACTGGGCAAGGAAGTAAAATTGCAGTAGTAGTGTGGATGTTACCTAAAATAGGTCTCACTAGAGTTGATAAAAACTGACCATTCATTCATGCTGATCCCAATTCTTTGTTTTTGTGTTCGCCGTCATCATCGTCCGGGTCAACAGAGTGAAACTCTGCCACATACAGGCTCTTATCAATGCTGCTGGGGATGGGCTTAATGTCAGTAACTAGTTGATCCTCGATGGTTTTCAAGTTGTAGCGGTCATCTGATGTTATCAGATTGATGGCCAGACCCAGGTGACCAAAACGCCCTGAAAGAGAAGAAACAGAGTACACATTTCATACTGTTAGCAGTGTTGCAACGAGTGCACCGGATGTTCAAAGTTATAGCTGTAAACAACATTCTTTGTTGACTCTGTGAGAGTATCTAAATAAGTAAATCTTTACCTGATCTTCCTATGCGGTGCAAGTAGGTCTCTGCACTTTTGGGGAAGTCAAAATTGATGACCACATTTACTGCCTGGATGTCAATTCCCCGAGTGAAAAGGTCTACAAGAAAATATGTTGGTCACTCATGCGACTCAATAATTAATTTAAATCTCCACTTGGCCACAAAATGCACCTCTTACTTACCTGTGCAGACCAAGTTTCTACACAGTCCATTCCTGAAGTCATGGAACACACGGTTCCTGTACTCCTGCATCATCTTTGCATGAATGTAGAAGCATGAATAACCCAGTTGGGTGATTTTCTTGGCCAGAAGTTCAACCCTTTGGGTGGAGTTACAGAAGATGATGGACTGATTGATCTGAAGCTGTAACAGAAACACAATTTCATCATTATTCATTACTCAAGAAAGAAACTGAGATATTTTTTATACTTTTTTCCTCAAATTTCCATACCTAAGGCTACGACACTTAGAAATGCTTGTCACGTGAGCATTCAATTACACTGGGAATGGACATGTCTGTGTAAGCAGACAGCAGATTATCTACTCCACAGTTTGTTAGCTGCAGAAAATTACATGAATGAGGAACAGCAGAGATAGCATTAAAATGCATAATTTAACTGCGCAACAGCTGCTAGCAAAGACACAAGGTCAGCAGTGCTTGTAATTTGCTATGCATGTTGATTTTACCACTGGCATCTGTAACAGATAATGCCCATTCAGAGAGCAAACATAGGGTGTTTCTGTAACTCTCTAAATTAATTTGTCTAGACTAAAACACAAACAAAGTTTTTTTTTTAACTAAAATGGGGCCATCAGTGTGTTAGGTCGTTTTAGGGGCTCAAAGCTCACAAGTAGTGTGGGCGTCAAAAGTAAATGTAGCAAAAGTAGTGCATTTTAAATCTGAAACATACTGATGTGACCTAAGCTTCAGTCTATCCATGAGATGGAACAACCACCAGCTTGCATGATGAATGCAGCCCTATGTGTACCTGCGCAGCTCTTTTGATATTTTGTTGTCCATTTCATTTAATCTTGTAACCATTTTTTTTTTATCCAAAATCTGCACACTTCTCAGGAATTCTCATTGTGTATATATCCCACCTAAATTGTATATATTCTCAAAAGCACAACTTGTTCTTTTTTATTGCTAAGTGAACTTTTTCTTTTTTCTTATAACTTGTTTTCTCATTTTTAAATTTCCTGTCATACGGTGCTGTTAGACCAAGATAAATTCCTGTGTACTTTGTACATTTGGCGAATAAAGAGATTCTGAGGAACAAGCCAACATCAGTGTTTTGTAACTTTTGAGGTATGTCGCAACTAGGAATTAACTGGGATCTTGAAACTTGCAGCTGGCACTGAAACACAACTTTTCACTTGACTTTTATCAGCCTTCAACACTCACCCTAGAAAAGAGCGTGTTGAGACAGTGGACCTTCTGTCTTTCAGTCACATAGGCATAGTACTGGGTGATGCCCTTCAAGGTCAGTTCCTCCATCAGGTTGATCTCATAGGGCTTCTGTAGGTGTTTGCTCTGAACGAGACATTCACAGTGCATTTTTAAGTGCAAACAGTACATTGTTCCTCAGTTACTTCAGAGAACAGAACTGTGGTTTAATCACTTACCATAAATTTTTGTACACTGATTGGGAAAGTGGCAGAGTACAGCAGGATCTGACGACTCTTTGGCAAAAAGCCGATAATATCTTCAATCAGGACCACAAAGTCCTGGGACAGCAGTTTGTCGGCCTGCATAAAGGGAAATTTCAACAACAAAAAAAAAAAAAAAAATCTAATTCTGTAGGCTGCATGCCAACACACCCAACAATAATGACAAGTGAATTTAGAAATGAAGAGCAAAACCTACCTCATCCATCACCATTATCTGGGTCTTATCCACTTTTGCCACACCCTTCTTGATCAAGTCTAGTATCCTACCCGGTGTAGCAATTATTACATGCACTATTTTGATAAGACAAAAGAGCATGTCATAACAAGTTCAACAAAATGTATCTTTGTTACAAAAACTAGAAATAGTTTTAAAATTGTGTTTCATGCTAGAGTATGACAAATATATTTTTTTAGAATTAAGAAAAAAAAAATATTCAGATCATTCCTAATTTTCACTACAGCAACACTTCATGTCTATGACACCCACCTATCTCATCAAGACGCATGATGTCGTCCCTCAAGTTGGTGCCACCCGTGGTAGCCATAACCTTGACCCCCCCAAGGTGCTTGCTGAGCTGAATGCTGATCTGGCTCACCTGCAGGGCCAACTCTCTCGTCGGGACCATTACTATAGCTATATTTGGAAAGAAATTGGAAAAGCTAATAAAATCTAAGTGTTACTAAGATATTGGCAGAAATACAACAAATAAATGATGCTTAGGAAGAATTTATATCTTCACACCTAAAGGCCTATTTGGTAGAATATTGCTGAGATCAATGACTTGAACTTACGGAAAAACTTCTGATCAAAGAAATATTGTATTAACAATACAAACTTTACAGATTGAGCCAGACATAAATCTATGTCCACTGCATCTGTTTCAAAATCAGCACCATCGAGCAAAAGCAGCTCACCCTGGATGTGATCTTTCTTCAGGTCTATTCTCTCCAGCAGAGGGATGAGGTAGGCTCCACTTTTCCCTGTACCATTCTTGGCTCGAGCCAAAATGTCTCTGCCTGATAGAGCAATCGGGATACTTTCCTCCTTTTGGCACAGAGAAAAGCCCAATCAGTACAAACAGCCAGCTTCAACAGTCATGACAACACTTAAAAAAGGGAAGCAATTATCAAGTACTACATGCAAAACACTCCTGATCTTTTAGAATCACACAAAATACTTCCAATTTAATTTTACAGATTTTAAAATACCTCTGGATGTGCAACTTTATATGAATCATTGCTAAAGCCAGAGATGACTACAGGGTAATTCAAGTTTTATGGTTGGTAAGTGACATCAAGAGCATTCCCAAATTTAAAAAACAACCTGAAACGACAAACACTTTTCTTGGATTGATTGAATGTATTATCCAATCAAGCTCACCTCAGCAACAAGAGGTTCAAATTGCTTTATTTACCTGAATAGGCGAGGGTTTCTCCCATCCCATCTCAAAGATTCCCATTAGAAGTTCCCGCTTTAAGCAGTAGTCTTCAAATTCATTTCCCTTAGTTGACGTCACATCCTGGGAAATACAGATATATTTAATAAGTTCATATGGCAGCATTAGAAGCCAATATGCATTCAGGGAATCAAAAACATTTAGAATTCGGCAGAAAACATCCCAGGGTTACAGACAGTAAAAGTGAATAATTGTCTGCCATTACTAATAATTGACTTACCGACGTTTTCATCCTGGTATCTTTTGGGGGAAGTTCCAGGCACTTCTTCCAGTCATCTCCAAACCTAATTATAGGAATTTGCACTGTTAAATCAAAATGGATATTGACGGAGGAGACTCCAGCTGAATCCAAATCGTTTTCCCCCACGTTACGAACCCACAGTGGTGCTGACAGGGATGTTTTGTTACTTCTATTTACTTTCTACAATGGAAGTTCCATAAGTACTGACTGAGTCCAACAAATCACGCAGAAGTGATAAACAAATACAAATGACAAACATAAACATAAAAACACAAACAGTTTTTCTGTTTTGTTTTCTCAACCAATTTAACAATCAATGCATCATTATTTGGGCAAAACAAAATGTTTTCTGGAAAGGACCTATATTTATATATAGATCAATCAGATGATTGTATCCACTGTCAGGAACAAAGCTAGTGATTTGAATTAATTTCAAAATGGATGTTGGAGTGTATGCAGAACACATATCTTACTTTATTCCCCCACTGTTTTGAGGAATGCTGCTCCTGTGCTCGGGGGCGCCGGGCTGTTGGGCAGTTGAGAAGACGCCCGACTGTTCTCCACCTGGCTTTGTCTGTCCTCTGAGCTGCCCATTTGCTGCTTTGTTCAGTCCAATCATTGGTGCTGGGTTTGCAGTTCTTGCCGTAGCCATGGTTTCGACACTGTGAATTGGCTATGTTCCTTACAATTTGTAAACTTTTTACTTATTCTCTTTCGCTTATTTGTTGTGTTTAATGCACCCGTGTAAAAATTTAAAGCTGAAAAAATAAAAACTTGCTCTATTTACTTTCTATAGAGTGTACACAATTTGACATTCAGACCTCTTGAAAAGAAGAAGTCTGTGTATGAATTCTGTCTATTTACAAGACAACTCTCCAAAAAAGGGAGAAATTAACATTCATATCAATAAATAAATCAAATGTGACCAAAAATAAGGTCTTATTTTTCTATCAAAATGTTTGTCTCAGCATACTCTTATCTTTTTCAAATGAGAATGCTTCATTTCATTTGAGCATTATTCAGTTATCTTGGCGTTAACGGCCTGAGTGTGGTGTTTACACATTCAAAATGGTCAATATGAATATGACCGTCTCAATCGACTCTCAAGGTTTGGTACAATTTGTTCCTTTGACAACAGGAGGATGTTTGTTGGCACTTAATACTGGCACAAAAGTCACCCCAGGAGTCTTTCCTTTTAATAATGATAGTCCACTTTGAAGGTCTGTGGTTATCTTTTTCTGGTTCCCTCTACTTATGCTGCAAAAAGCTGGGAAGGTGGTCTGTGAAGTGCTTTGGAAATCGCCCAATAACAAAAATCCAGGTAACCTGTGAAGTACATATCAATCATGGATGGTTCATTTTCAACATCATCGAACAAGCCACGAAAACAAAAAGGCTTTTTTTTGTTGTCGTTTTCTTTTTTTAGTGGGCAACTTAAACTAACGTTACTTAGAGGCTCTGGAGATCACTCACACCTCAGATTATTATCATTATGTGTCTTCTGGAGAAATACGAAAACAAACAATGCCACGTTCAGCAAAAACACCAAATGCAACAACAACGGGTTTTAAAGTCTAAACCAATTTTAAAAATGTTAATTGCAAAAAAAAAAAAAAAAAAAAAAAATTATTGTTAATAAAATTGCGTGGTGAATATTTAGTAGTCAGCTGCTTATTTACTCGAGGTTAAAATATTAAAACCTACTTTGGCAGTACGGCTTTGTTGTGATGCCGATTATATTAGCTAGCGTGATGCTAAAATAAGCTAACGCAGCCACAGTTGCTAGTTATATTGAAAGTTAGTTAACAACTGAAGATATTTAAAAAAAAAACAGTGAACAAAATTAAAGGCAAACAATTGGAATATTTCCAAATCGAGTCTCGTCTGTCACCAAAACATCGTTGTCACCATCAATAGTATAGTTTGCCTGCAAAAAAGTTAACTAGCATCGTTAAAAGTTGGAGCGTAGCAACGTGGCTTTAACCATCCAGCTAACAAGAGTTAACGTTAAATGGTGTTCCTGTTTAAGCTGGCGGCTCCAATTAAAAGTGTAAAGACGCTGTGGGCAAATCAATTCCGTCTTCTTATTCTCATATCACACCTGTTAGGCCTACAGCAAAACTTTTGGTTAGCCCGATCAAACAAGTTGTTACCATAACGTTAGCTTAGCCATTAACGACACTGTTAATCGATACACTTGAGAAATTACTTTTTACCCAGTTGGAGAACAACGTTACCTCCGCTCTGCTACATCCACGTAAATATCCTCCCCCGTCCCGTCGTTGCTTAACGCTTTATTGTTAGTTTAACCAAGTTTGGTAAATCTTTGTTTGGTGAAATCCACTCTTTTGTCTCTTCTTTCGGAGTATTGACAATTCAACATGGCCGCGCTCGTTTTTTCAGGGCTGGTTGGTTGCTCTGAGGGAGAGTCCGACTGACCAATCACAGCTCTGCTTTCAAATTCACACAACGTCACCGAGAGAGATGGCGAAGAAACGGGACGACACCATCTATTAGACAACTTTTCTATTTCAAAATATCTAAAACTTTTGTCAGAGAGAAAACAACACACACGTGTAAAGGCACATATGCACACAAACAGGTCCAAAAGGTCAAGTTGACAAAGATGACAAAGGGGCAGAGAGGAAGGCTTTTTTGTGATATTCTTGCACTGTCAGAAGGTGGTGAGGAACATCTTTTGGCTTCAATGTGTGTATTTCTGTTTTTTATAAATACGATGAGAAATGACAAATACAGGATCTTGAATCTTGAGTCTTGACTGTGCAATGTGGAGAATGGAAAGTAATACTGTAAAGCCTTACAATAAGCAGACTTGCAAAGTCACAATAGTAGAGCTGATCACCACAGCAGCGTGCTGGTGACATGTTTGCTCCCAGTCACAGAGGAAGTACATGCCCAGTACAGCCTTCAGATGAGCAGGCTTTTGTCCACGTATCAAAGCCCCAAGGAGGGATGTCCACTCTCTTTCAAGGTGAAATCCAAGAAAACGGTGAGTTTGAGTTTTACTAGCAGTCTAATAGCTGGTCAGTCTACCCACTGCTGGGATCTTTTCCTTTGAGTCTTTTTTGGATTCTGGAGAATTTTTAGTTGGCTCTGCAGAGGTAGTTACAAGTTGCACTGGGCAAAACTATGGGCTAGTACAATGAATATGCAGGAGAATGGGAGGTGCCATGATGAGGGGTGTGCGGTGTGGTAGAAGGTGAACATCCACGACTCTGGGTGGGAGATGGGGACCCTGAAGGAGAGGCAGATGGCATTAACAAAAAATTGTGTTTTTACTTGCCAGACAACCTTGGGTGTGCGACAGTGTGCAGGTCCTCACCATTTTCTGTTGAGTTGCTCCTATGTGGCGAAACTAACACACTATGTTGATCTTGAACTCTTATGTGCTTGGAGCCTCTGCCTCGCAATACATCTGCTATCTGGAAAATATTACCAGTCTGTTACAAATTTGTGTGCATGCACTACAGTCAGGATTCCAGTGATCTTGAGTGATTAAGCATCATCAGAGAGAAAAGCACTGTACCATTCAGGTCTGGCCTCTAGAGGGAAGGATACACACATTTACTTACCATTTTTGTTCTAACCATTTCTTCTTATCATTCTAAATACAACTGAGTCAAGTAGGTCTTGCATGTGTTTCCATATCTTGTTGACATAATTAAAGTAACGGATGAGCAGTTTTTGTCATCATAAAGTTACAGTGAGTGGTTAAAAGTGACTAATTTAGTAACCACATTCAAGTTCACTGCTTTAGACCACTATCTGAATCGTTGTACAGTTGTATTTCACAACTGCAAAAAGGCTAAAACAAACAACAGAATAAGAATGTCATCCGAAAGCCCATTATCTCTTCACTCACTTTCTTGTTTTTGGCCACCATCACAGGGGTGTCGTTATGGTAGTTTTTTAGGCTGCTGTCGGCCCCGCTCTTCAGCAGGAGCCGCACTGTGTCCACCTGACCTCGACCACAGGCGCCATGCAGGGCTGTATTCCCACTGTATGACTGGTTGTTGACATCACAGCCATTCTGCGACAGAAAAACAGAAGAAGTCAACTCGGATATGATTCATTTTAGAAGCCAGAGTAGACACAGTTAAGCACAGAAAGTGAAACAAAAGATAAAGCTATGGTGATTGTAACATCAAAAAGGGGCTAGAGGATGGAGAAAAGATAATTCTGTCCATTTAAAAAACATCTCTATGATCTGACAAATAGCTAAACTATTGATATTTTTTGCTTGAATTATTTGAAGGTCTTATCTTAAGCTAGAAAAGAATGGGAAACAACATAGTGCAGCTAATTAGGTGGAAAGAGAAAACCAGCCTGACCAAAGGGAGCTGAGTCACAACTCTTTCTCTCCCCACACACACTCATTACCTCAATGAGGAAGTGGACCATGTCTGCGTTATTGCTTTCCACCGCATGCATAAGAGGACTCTGGCCACTTTTGATGTCCTGATTAAAAAAAAAATTTAAAAAAAACACGCCATGAGAAAGTGACACAGAGACGGTATATGTAGCTTTTTCAATGTAATGAAACCTAGTCAGTGCTGACTCAGTGTGGCACTAACCATTGCATTGATGTCAGCTCTAGCCTCCAGCAGCATTTTGGCTAAATCTTTATGGCCCCGTAATACAGCCAGATGTAGAGGGCTCAACCCTTACAACAGAGATAAAGAAAGAGCTTAGTTTCATATAGAGTAAATACTGATGTTCAGGAAATATGCTTGATAAAGAGCAGAAGCAGTTTTGGAGAGACATGATAAAAGGCTATTTGGCCTAAAACAGATAAAATTAGTGGAGAGAAACTGGTGTAATTCAGTGTATTCAATGTGATCTGATCGCATACAAACTCATCTCTACTTAAAAAAATATACATTGTAAAAGACTTCATACATGTGTGAAATAGACAGACGTGTTGTGGCAATATGGCAGTGTGACACTACGCTGACACCAGACCAGAGAGAAAGGAAATGTCCTATTCTCTTCCCACCCACACACCCAAAACAACCAAGCCCTACCTGAACATGAGTGCACTTTTCTCACATCCTTCACAGATAAGTAATATGCATTGAAACTAATATATCTGTCTCTATGGTATATAGTAAAATACCAGAAAGGAGGAATGTCAATGGTAGAGCTAATACATTTATCATAGGGCTCTGGTTATTTTGTTGATCTTTGATAATTCCTTTTACCAAGTGATGATGATGGCCAAAATATATTTCCTTTGTGTCTTTTAATTCGTTTTATGATTTACCACTACTTTGTTAATGGCTTTGTATTGATGAAATGAAGATGAAATGACTCAAGAGCCAGGAGCCAGTCTTGATCTGTTTTAGTCAAAAACATATTCGATTAACCAAGGAGTTATTTCCGTAAACTACAACTTACCTTCATAGTTTCTACTTTCCAAGCATGTGGGAGGTATGGACCGAGAGAGCAGGGCGGCTAGACAGTCACGCTGGTTGTATTCACAGCAGAGGTGAAGGGCTGTTTGGCCATTGCGGTCCAAGGCAGCAGGGTCAGCTCCTGCATTTAGCAAAACTTCCACCATGTCCATCTGCTGGGTTATCACTGCCAGGTGGAGAGGCGTCTGAAGGAGAGAGGGTTAAGGAGGGACAGTTTAGACCAACCAGTGTAACTGGGTACATAACCACAAAAGGCAATATATAGCCTCTCAAAATGGTTTTAATTTTTCACACTGTAATGCAATACAGTATTGTATGTAGTTGTGTTCAGAGAGCATAATGGTGAATAAGATTCACACTTGAAACTATTATCAAAAGAAATTATTCTCATCACTAACAAGCTGAGATAAAAATATTCTGTCACTGTATAGATGCCATTATTTCAAAACAAGGGTCTTAGTATCACTGTTCTCAGTAAAAGCATTCATAGTGGAAATTCCAGATCCTCATTGCGAAAGGCAATAATTTTTTGGTTAATGACCTACAAAAAGCATATCTCCATCACTGACTCTTAGGGAAAAGCATTTACTTGTTTCATGGTGGGTAGTTTAATGAAAAGAGTGATCAATAAATGTATATATTGTCAATATGAAACCAGAGCCCTGAGACAGCAGGTTTAGCCGAGAATAAAGACTTTAAAACAGGCCACAGCTAACCTGGTTCTGTTCAATGGTAACAAATTTGCCTCCAAGCTCTTCTAAGACTCAGTATCTGTCAAATATCACATTTCCACAGTGGGAATATTAAACTTCTGTCAGGAACACTCCCATAAGCATATTAAATGAGACCAAATTCTTGTAAATGAGGAGGAGTGTTATTATTTATAGTAAAGGTCACATTTCAAAACTAACCTGTTCTACAGGGTAAAGGTCAGGGACACAATAAAACAGTTCTTGTTAGCCCTGCCAACGCCTAAAGTAAACAAACAAGAAACCATTATCTGCTTACGTGATTACTTCACAAAAGAAGACCATGAGGTATAGGCATATGTGTTATTTTCACATTCCTACATATATGTAGGCATGCACATACATGTATATTCATACGAAATTTATAGCTGAGGGACAAACAGTCTGCAATGACACACAGTTCACTAGGCTGATGCAGTGCTGAATTAGACCACTTGAACGATTTAGGATATTCCTATGGGTGAGGTCAGCATGTATTGTCTTGTTGATAATTATTTCATCTCTGGTCAGGGAAGGCACTGACAGTCTAAGTAACGCATGAGTGTAATCATAAAGGGAAGTCTTTTAACCTGGACTTTTTAGCTGGTATTCAAATTACACAAAATAAACAGTAATCAGGAACATAGTGCTGCTCCAAGTTTCACTTTTGCTGTATTACAACTTTATTGTGTGACTGCATGTATCTGTGTGTATCTGCCTGTGCACATGATGTGGCTATGTTCCAGTAAAGGCTATAAAAAAAGTGGTCCAGCTGTGGGAGAGCCTCTTTGTGGAATTCCTTCAGTGGGTCAGTGCCAGTGTTCCTCCCTTCAGCTCCTGTTTCCTTGAATCCTATGAGTCACAGTCCCCCCCCTCCCGTATATTCACTATAAATCCACCTCTGTGACAAGTGGCCAGTAATACTTTTTTGTCTTCACATTATACTATTGAAACTTCTCCTGAGCTATTTCCAGAGCTCTGTCCTAATAAGGCTTTCAAAATAAACTTCTTCGAGCTGGTAGAGTCTAGCTGTGGATTCCAGTAAAGGACTTCAAAAATGACTAAACAAAAAGTCAGCAAAGATAAGAGGAAGGGAGGGAAAAGAGCGTAGTGGGTAGGAATGAGGAATGAGGAAGAAACGGAAGAGGCAAAAGGGACTACAGGGGGAAGACAGGATAACAAGGGAAAATCCCTTCTCTCTCCCTTGTGTCTGTCCTCACACACTCACATTCCTGCAAAATGAGTGGATCAACATGAATGAGGTGAAAAGATGAGAAGAGAAAAGAGGTGGTTTCTGGGCATGAACAGCTCCAGGCTTGAGGTGGTGACGAACAAAAAGAAACACAGAAGGCAACAGAAGGAGACTTTTCATCTGGAGTGAAGAATGAGAGGGAAAGAAAGTCATGTTACACAAATAAACTTCATGCACTCTTACGTCAGTGATGTTGACAGTTCCACTGATAGCATCAGTCAGTTGATCAGTAATGGTAAGAAACCTTATTTCTTTTTAGATACAGAATGACAGCAATGAAAAAAGAGACAGTAGTGAGCAAGCAAGACCGATAGGCAGCGAGAGAGAGAGAAGGGAAAGTCCCGATAAACTACCCTCTGAACCTCAGTGCAGGTTAAGAAACAGCAGGGGAGGGAGGTAGGGTGGGGGGGGGGTTTGATCATGTGACTTCTCGGAACAAGTACACTAAAACACACACAGACGTCATACGCTCATGCAGCACAGTCACGCAAAAATAAAAATAAATAAATAAAATGGCATGACGCCAGCATGCACATTAACAAACAAAAAATTTTAAATACATTTATATAACTCTCAACAAAAAAGTTTTCAGCATAATAGAAAACTACAGAATTGCTTCTAAAGAATACATTTCAGGTTGGTTACAGATCATCCTCATACTGCATTGTAGCAGTCTTTAATCTAGAGCACATGATTATCAGCACATGTTTCAGTGTGGGTGGCCCCAGGGGAGTCAGTCCCCAAGTCCCACTAGTGTCACTGCCACGTACATAACCATCAGCTGTAGCAAGCACATCAAAAAATAAAGCACTATAGATATGTCTGTGTAGCTGTACTGATAGTATGACCAGCGTGGGAGTATCAAATAGCTCTCTCCATCATCATAGTAGTAGAGTGAACAGATGTAGTATCACAGTGTACACTATTGTTTAGTTACAGTATTGATAGTAACACTCAGTCAAAAAGTTCTATATGCAAACCACAGAAACTCAGGATTTGTCATCAATATTGGAAAAGCTATATTTTAATTTGATCTTGTGTTTGGGAAGTTGGTCAGTGCCAGAAAATGTGCCCTGCCTGGTAAACTTTATGCTTCGAAGGACAAAAGTTCCCTGGCCTCATTTTGATAAATGTTGTATTCAGTCAAAACCACAGCAATCTGGTATGCAAATGACTGTGATAGGACTTGTGACTGAAAATCTCCTTTTTTGGGTAAAACTGCTTATATACATACAGATACATGCATACACACACACACACACACATACATATATATATATAAATGTATTAACAGAGCTGTATACTCAGAAGATATCAGAGTTTGTGCATGTATGTGTGTTGTTTATATGTGTGTGTGTGTGTGTGTGTGTGTGTGTGTGTGTGTGTCTGTGTGTGTATTTTCATACACAGTGCAGACACAGGATATCACAAGACCTTCAAGCCTTATGTGATGAGGAAAGAAAACAGCCGATGATAACACCAGCATTATTTCTGGTAAGCGGGCCTATGGTGTCTGTGTGGTGTGAAACCCCAGCCCTGAGAACTAAAGACTTACACGACTCAGGTGGTTTCTGTGTTGAACAGAGAAAGCTGGCAGACTGTAAGGGAGGAGGTGGAAACAAAGTTTGGAGGGAGGGGGGGGATGAAAGTGCTTGTGTAAGGTCAGTGTTTGGGACAGTCCAGAATTGGGAAACACTGAAGCCAATTCTTTGTACACATCACAGTTAAATACACTCAACTGAATCCCTTTAGGTTGAGGTTGCTACATCGGAAGATTACAAGAAAGGAAACAAAGTAAATATTTATAGGGTCTATTTGCTAATCAATATTATTATAGAAAGCCAGTGTTGCCCAAGACAAAAAACGTTAGTGAGACGGAAATGTTAATTATAAGACAGAATACTACTTATTTTGTGTAATTTTCCATACTGAACACATGTTGTTAGTTAAGACCAAGGCATGAGGTATGAGTCCAGGGTTCATGAGATTTTACAGGACTGACAATTTGCACTCTTTAATCATCTTGACCTTCTCCACTGAGTTTCACAACATGATAAATTCTACATGCAAACACAAAAAATTCCCTTCCTACAATTAAACTAGTACTAGAAAACCATTGTACACAATGACAGAGGACACTGGAAATCACACATAGTCCTTCCCAGCATATGCATGGCTTAGACTTATGGAAAATACAATCAGAGAAACCTGGAAGGGTGAATTTCCGTTTGCATAACTATAAGACACCATGACTGTAACAGCGTGTTATAATACAGCGATAGGCAAGGAGGAAACCAAGGTACTTCCTCTTTCATTCTTTTCCATGTTGCTGTTATCAAAAGGGTAGGGCAGGGGAATGTGTTTTACATGATGTGGTTATTGGTGCAGAAGTTCCCACTCGCTTTTCTATTATATATACATTTTTCATCACATGGAAAACTGAGTTGTGTTATCAACTAGAAAAGAGATGGTTCCCAATATAAACAGCAAGACAAACATTTGCATATAATGTCACATTATGAATTTGTATGTTTTAAGGCTATAATAGCAAATGTGGGTGGATGCAAGCTTTAATCGACAAAAATGTAACAAAAGTGCATCCGTTTCACCTGACGGAGGTTGTTGTAGATATCAACGCCTCTGCGCGCCCACTGCAGAAGATTAATCAGTGTGTAGACAGCAGCCAACTGCTTCTGCACCACAGCTATATGGAGAGCTCTGTAATGAACACAAAAGAAAGCACATGTGGAGAATTTATATGAGCAACTATAAATCAACATCAAATCAAATTTATTTAAAAAAGACCAAATAATCAAGGCACATCACGTAGAGCAGATCTAGACCAAAGTCTTTAGAGAATTTTTTATAGAGACCTGACAATTCGTTCCATGAGCAAGCACTAGGCAACAGTGGCAACACAAAACTTCCTTTAAGAGCCAGAAACCTCAGGTAGAACCAGGCTCAGGGTGGGCGGCCTTCCGCCTCAACCAGTTGGGTTGAAAGACAGAGAGAGAGAGATAGAGAGAGAGGTGGTGGTGGTGAGGGGGGGCGGGTTGTTAAAAATAAAATGCAAGCAAAAATATACAGATATAGAGGGGGGTTGATGCCTAGTACCACTAAAAGTACATTGGTGAATGTGAAAGGGAAACTTGTGTTGCCCCACAAGAAGAAGATTGCAGGTTTGGTTCCCGAGTCTGGGGCCTTTCTGTGTGGAGTTTGCCTGCTCTCCCCATGCCTGCATGGGTTTCCTCCGGGTACTCCAGTTTCCTCCCACCGTCCAAAGACATCATGTTTGGGTTAACTGGTGACTCTAAATTGTCCGTAGGTCTGAGTGTGAGTGTGAGTGGTTGTTTGTCTTTGTCTGTCTCTGTGTGTTGGCCCTTTGATGGACTGGTGACCTGTCCAGGGTCACCCCGCCCTCGCCCAATGTGATCTGGCATTGGCTCCAGCACCCCCGTGACCCGGAAATGGATAAGCAGTCAAAGATGGATGAATTAAAATTTAGTTTTTAGCAGAGGAAGTGATAATGGAAATTATTAATAGTGTTTAACGATAATTAATGGTAGCTATTGCAGCAGAAATGATTCACTACCTGTAGGACTGGAATGAGAGGACAGGAGGGAAAATCACAGACTATGGGAAGGAAACAAAGCTTGTGGCATGCAATGATACACGTGTATGGAGGAGAGCGAAATAAAGAGGTGTTCAATGCATCCCCCAGCAGTCTAGGCCTGTAGCAGCATAACTAGAAAGTAATTCAGCTTTAACATTCAACTGTCGGCTACGAGTGAAAGAAGGCTGTCCTAGAGTTTTGTTTTATGTGAGGAGAAAGGACATGTCCTGGTCAAAAATGACTCCAAGATTCCTTGCAGTGGAAGTGGACACACCGGTACTGCCATCCAAAGTGATCAAATAATCAGATAATGCTTGTCTAAGGTGCTTGGAGTCAAGTACAATTACTTCAGTTTTGTCAGAGTTCAGAAGTAAAAAGTTCCATATCATCCAGGCCTTTATTTCTTTTAAGACATGCCTCAAACCTGGCAAGCTGATTATCTTAACTCAGCTTCATTAATAAGTGCAGCTGAGTATCATCTGCATAGCAATGAAAATTGATGCAGCACTTCCTAATAATATTGCCTGAAGGAAGCATATATCGGGTGAAAAGGGTTGGTCCAAGTACAAAACCATGTGGAACTCGTGATTAACTACAGTCTGTGAGGAAGAGCCATTGTTAACATGAACAAACTGATATCTATCTGACAAATATGATTTAAACCAGTTTAGTCATGTTCCATTCTTTGTAATGAAATGTTATGGTCAGTGGTGTCAAAGCAGTACTAAGATCTAATGTGACAAGTATGGAGGCCTATCCGTTGTCTGAGGCTTAGAATAACATTGTTTACTTTTACTACACTACCTATAAAAGAGATTTCAAAAGGAATTTAAATATGTCACCGGCTTAACGGGCATTGTGACACACTGGAAAAGGTTTTGCTGGACTCGAAATGCCAATTTGTTTACTCAGAACATTTGCAAAGTCAGATCGGTCCATGACTTGATATTTCATAACAAATCAGACCTTCATATGTCATTCTTAATGTGTCTCACACATTGCAGTGCAGTAATGTACACAATAACATGGCATTTCTTGTCTGCACTATTTCGTGATGCAATTATGAGGATGTGTTGCATGACTGATAACCGTTTGAGTTTTTGTTAAAAAGTTACTCCCATCCCTGCATGTTAGCAACAAAGTTGGTCACAATTTCAGCTTATAGCAATAACTAGACACTTTGTTTAAATGTCTCATGCCGATTGTAGGG
The DNA here is from genome assembly GCA_034769265.1 of Remorina albescens. Classification (NCBI taxonomy): domain Eukaryota; kingdom Metazoa; phylum Chordata; class Actinopteri; order Carangiformes; family Echeneidae; genus Remorina; species Remorina albescens. The sequence goes on from CM068486.1 coordinate 7,507,196, forward strand.
AAAACTGACAGTAAAATGTTTCAGTTAAATTTGAGGATAAGCCAGCATTTATTTTACCTGAGCCAAAATAGTGCATATAGCCTATCTGTCTCTAAAGTTGATAAAAGCAAGCCCCAATCAAAGTCCTTCAAAGTTCATGTTGTATCTCTTTGGTGTACGGCAGGTTTGTGGCTTAAAAGACATTAAACAAAGCAGGGACCTCTTGACGCTTTAACTATTAGCTTATATGTTTTTCCACACAGATTAAACAATCACGATGTGACAAATTGATCATTGAACATTTGACGAGCAGGTAGGTGGCTCGTGTTACCCTGGACAGACCCATTTTAGATTTCTCCTGGATTTAAGTCCCAATGTTGAGAAAAGCCAATCTGCAATCAACTGACTGCTTTAGTTGAATATAGCTAAGTCGTTATAGTTAATTTGGGATGAAAAAAATAATGTCAGCACCATAAAATTTGACCTGTAAAAGATTTCAGTTGTTATCTGTAAGAGATTTGTAATCATATCAGCAGCTTCCACTTGATCACTTTATCTGAACGCTTGTACGAAGGACCACAGATGTCAGGCATGACTCATAATATTCTTATCACACCCTTATCGAGACTGAAGGGGAAAGCACTATCTGTGGTCTCTGCATGAAGCGAAAGAACAAACACAGACCAAACTTTAGGACAGGGAAGAGCAGGAAACCGAGGACAGCATGCTGCAGAAAACAGATTTCACATTTTTTTATACTGTTAGAAGAAGCAGCTTCCAGTAAGAGCCAGACTGGTTTTATGTCACTTCCTGTTGTCAACAACTATGTTAGCACTTTTTTTCCCTCAAAATTAATCTGCTTGCTGTGAAATCTAACCATTAAGCTGTATGGCTTTTTGACTGGGGCTTTTTGTAGGGTCACTGAATCAAGTTCATCCAATGGATAAGTTATAATCAGAAATACAGTATAATCGTGCAACAGGAAACAGGGACGCTTCTTTAGAATAAGTTAAAAGTACCGTTGCATAGACTTTGAGGTCAAAAAGTTCTCACAGTGACAAAAGCACTTGCAGCACTTCCTCTTAGCTCTGTGTCCCACTAACAAGGATCATTAACGATGGCAGTTTCATGGTAACAAAATATAGTGCTACGGTATATATCTTCACACAACAACTATACTTTCCTGCAAGATTTCATCAAAATTACTGTGAAAAGTCCTCTCTATATTTATCTATCCAAGTTTCTATCTAACGACCTTATTACAGCACTACAGCACCACATTACTCTAACAATCTCTTCAAACCACATGAAAGCAGTTTATATAGCCTTCGCATTCCTTGTAGAAACATTCAAATTCTTTGACAACTTGAAGGAGGCAAGTATGAACAGAATAATACTTGTGGCCTATTAATCTGAAGGATAAGCAAGTGCCAACACTATTGGTGTTGGCGCTTGCACACAGTCATGCCCCCATTATGTCTGTGTATATAATTAAGAAGTTACAATAACTGCAACAACAACAAAAAAACAATGTAAAATCTCAGGATTTTCTGTGTGCATGTGTACATACATGCATAATTCCTATACATGCATGAGCAAGCATAAAGATTAATTACCAGGTGTGCGTAAAGACCTAAAAGTTGTAATAGCAAGAGAAGGATGGAACTGCAACTACAAAAACAATCACATGATTTTTTCCTTACATCAGAACAAAAAGCAGAACTTTATATTTTAACAGGAGTTAGTGCAGCGGTTCTTTCCTCAGTTGGTCCCTGTTCCTGTAAATGAGTTCATCACATTCATCACAAATCTGTATAAAAAAGATCTCATGGTATGGTTATATTTACTGTACATGCTATCAGCTATTCATCTTTGGCTTTAATCCAAAATGTATCAAGTATGGTTACAGGTAGTTCAGATATGACTTGACAACATTTGACATTGTTAGCTCTGAGGGGCTAACAATTCCCAGATGAATGCAAAAAACAAACCGTGGTGAATGCAAAGCCAAATGCAAGAAAGATTCAAAAATTCTCTAGGTATCCAAGTTATTGCAATCAATAGTTTGCTTCATAGAGCCCTGAGGTTCTTTCTCTCTTGTGCTTTCTTCTATCTGCATCCATCTCTCTTTTTCTCCTAAGATGAAACTGTACTGTTTCTAGTTCCTGGAAGTAGGGCAGACCACAGCCCCAGATAACCCCAGGCACAGTGGCACTGACGCAGGCAGGAGTCCCGAGCTCACTCACTCTCCATGTAACTGTGTGTTTTTGTGTGAGAGAGAAAGAAGAGTGCAAGAAAAAAGAGAAGGCTGACACTGAAGGCAGTGCAAGCGGTATCCTGTTTGGTATGGAGGGTGAGGACACAGCCAAAATGAATAATCAAAGCAAAGCCAAACATATTCTTTGGTCTGAGGACCAGCTGAGCAACAGGGATGATGTGCCTGTACGTGTGGATAGTAAACAAAAGACAAGTGATGAGGTACCGCACTCCAGTTATCAAGAAATGTCACCTATTATTCGAATGAGTTTATCCTAAAAAAAAATTATTCAGCTGTGAGAACACATCACTGTGCATTTTACAGTAATACACTCAGTTTTAACCTTGAGTCAGACAGAGAGTTGATGAGTGAGTGTGAATGAAGCCCTTTAGGCTCTTATTTGAAAGCAGCTATTTGAACAGTAGATGGTCTTTACGAACATTAATTTGCATAAATGTTACACCAGAGGACAAATCCTAATGAACTTGATCGTTTCAATTTTCATCCGGCAACACCAGCAGGTCCAAATGACACTTGACCTGGGAAATACCTTAGAATGTCAGCGGATTTGTGCCAACATCTGTGAAGACATCCATGGTTCCAGATAAATCTGCCTAATCTTGATAATCCTTTTTCTCTCTCTCTCTCTTTCGCTCTCTCTAGTGCCACCAAGTGAGAGATATTTATTGTATGACTTAAAAAGTGCATGTATGGCACAAACCTTCCTCACTTATTGATTGGAATCATTGAGGCTGTGCGTTGGGTTTTGCAAATCTTAGCACGCCACATACTAAAATAAGATGGTTGCATGGTTGACGCTACTTGCAAAAACAAAACTTGTATTTTAGCATATTTGTCAGCATTTTGCTTAGCTGTTGTAAACATGCTGGTTCAAAACCCCACAGTGTTTTGAATACAGCCACATAGAAATACAAGCATGGCTAGGAGTGAATTGGAGTTAGGTTTTTTAACCTACTTCTTTGAGTTCCTTTCCACAAACAAATGTTTGTACGTCAGTACATGGGCTGAATCAAAATGCGCATAAATAGCAGATTATTAGGTCTGCATGCCAGCGTAACCAGCGATAGTTTCAAAAATATGTTTTCAACTTTGCATATAATTAGAACAATACACAGGTTGGACGCTGACTGACTGGAAGCATCTGGGCATTTGTTTGTAGGAGTTGTAAGAAAATAAACACATCTTCACATTATACATACAAAAAACTGCTATGATGCCGCGACACATACACACAGAAACGGAGAGAGAGAAAGAGAGAGAGAGAGAGATGGAGCTGATAGAGAGAAAGCGGTAAATGAGGAAGTGAGGTGCGGATGTTTGGGTTTTTTGAGCCCATTCATCTAAAAACACAGAGAAGAAAAGAGGCAGAGAGAGACACCTGAGAAAAACCTCAAACCTTAGCAGTCACTGGTTTTCCCGAAACTAAAGGGGCTCAGAGGCGTTGAGAACAGAGGATGAACATCTCTTTGACGTAAGAGCAATTATGCCTGCGTGCATATTATGCATGCACACACACACACACTCGTGTAGTGTGAAAGGGACAGGGGAGCTGAGAGCGTTTCTTTCTGCAGAATTCACACAAAGTTACAAACAGCCACAGAGCAAAAAGTCTCTCCACTGCAGCTTTGTTGTATTAAGTGTCAGCTATTAAGATATTGTTCATATCAACTTTTCATTTTGTTTTTGTGTCTGCCTTGCACCTTTGGATTACATTCTTGTAAGTCGCTCTTAACAATGTATTGTAATGACACATGGGAAATAAAGTCAAGTTGGCTGCAGTGTTAAGGATGTCACAAAGTATGCATACCTTTGCATGTCTAAAAATTGCATACATCCTATTTCCTGGGCCACTGCCTGTTAATAACAGGCATTGTATTGACCTTAGTCTCTGATGTAAATACAGTACAGGAACTGAAGCAGTTGTGATATGTCACATGACTTAAGGCTCTGCAAAATATGGTCCTCCCAAGTTTCTGTCCGATGGATGCAAATGATGCCGATAGTATTTGAAACCACAACATAAAAGTGTCATTCAATTCTTGGACATTCTCTGTTTTCAATCACAAGAGTCCCTTGTATGTCTGTGTACGTCTTTGGGTGTGTGTGTGTTCTTGAATCAGTTTGTCATTTCAGTTGGTGTGTGGGCGGTTCTTAACTCTTTAGACAAAGTAAAGTAGCCATGCGTTAAAGTTTAATATTTGCATTCATGTGATGTAAAAAACCTCTCCAGTGTCCTGACCACAGTACTCTCATTACAGACTCCTACCATACACCCCGAGAGATTCGGCTGAAAATTATGGGTTGTTCAACATGCATGTAAATGAAATAATTTCTCCATAGTTAGTTGCTGAATCATTCCTGATGTACGGAACCAGTTTTGCCATTTAGGAAGTGAAACAAAGGTTAAGAATCTACTCTTACATGATGATGGGTCACTGACTGTACCTGCTCAATACACAACACAAGGTGATTCACAGAGGTCATGACATGAACTGAGAGGATATCGCAGAAGTCTTGTAAACCACAATAAGGTTGGGTTGTTGGGTTGTTTGAGTCCACCACAGTGTCTCTCTTGCATTTGCTTGTTAATTATGTGACATCTGCATTTTCACTGTTTATGACAACAATATTAACAGTTTCCTTCCTTGATAAAGCAATTTAAGTTGTGCAAGTGCCAAGCCAGCAAACAAATAGACACAAGTGTATAAACTGTATTGGGTAGTTTACATAATGTTAAATGATCTTATCATACGGTGCTGATATTCAGTGTCACATGCCACCTGAAAGTTATACTTTCTTTACAGCATTAGCTTTTTGTTAAAATGTGGATTTTATTCTTGACAAGTTTTCATTTAGGAATTCACCACTCACAAGTTAGAAATGCTTTCCATATTAAACTTGAACTATTATGGACTTATCACTGTCACACAAGTGATACAGACTATCACTATTTCAAACTCTTGGTCTGTACATTGGGAGATGTAAATGAGTTGCCCTCCGTGACACCGAATCCTCTCGGTCTGCTAGAAATCTCATGAATATTCATGACAGGGATGAGATGTCAGACCTGTGGTTGTGCCGAGTTTCAACTGCCAGCTCAGTCGTCTGACTAAAATCTGATTATTATGAAAATGTGTATGAGGTAAATGAATCACAGTAATCGTTTAAGTCTATTGTAAGCATACATTATTGGGGTATGTGATGGATGGCTGGATTGATGATTGAATGGATGGATGGATGGATGGATGGATGGATGGATGGATGGATGGATGGGGTAATCACAGCCAATACATAAAGAAAGTGACAAACAAACTTCCAACTTCAGGCAGAATAAAAAATATCAACATACGTGTCTCCATCTTCATCCTGATGTGTAGCCAGAGCGATACCAGCCCGCAGGTTATTGGTTGGGTGAGCAAAATGATGGCTCAGCTCTTGGAATGGAGGCAAACAGTACACAGGGTAATGACCTGCACAGGGATGATGCAGAAAGGGAGGTTGAAAGACAAAGAAAGATTTGAAAAGTACAAAACAAAATCATAGCGACAAATACAAAACGAAAAGGTTGACCAACAACCGTGTGTGCAACCCTGTGTTCAGTTATGAGTTGCAGGAGACTTTAGTGTAGAGGATTAGTTAGTTAGTTGCTGACTGGGCAGTTTCTCGTTGATTCAGCTGTAGCTGCTGCATCAACTGAGAGTCTCTGTTCTCTCAGGTGTCACACGGCTCTTGTGTGTGAAATCTAAATTGTATTTCTTACTCTGTCATGCTATTATAAAGAATCTGAATTCACACACACACATAGACTCTACATTAATCTCACAACCTAGCACAAATAAAGTTTCTTAGATGAACAGGGAAGCAAATCTCTACTGTGGAAGATCCACAGTAGAGAAATCACAACTGTGACTCTGTGCAGTACCATTATAATGTCTTTTTAAACACAAAGTCCAATAGAATAAACGTTGAACATGCTTACTGTAATGAATGAAAGGATGCATTGGACATCTTTCCGGTATCTGGTGTGTCTCTTCTATCCGCCTGGGAGTCACCGGTGCGACGCCAACTCTTTGCTCATCCGGGGCTCTTTGCTCCCGGGGAGTCCAATCCGTGTTACCCGCAGAGGACAGCCGATCTCCGCTGTCAGGTGGAGCAGGCTGCGCATGGGTCTCTGGCTGCGGCTCCGGCTCCGTGGGAATCCGGCGTTTCCTAAAAGGAAGGGGGATGGAAGAATTGTCCGCGCATCGCTTCCGAGGAGCACCGACCCCGGAGTCCGACGCACTTCTGACGGCGGGACAGAAGCTGCCGGTCGTCCCGGTGGACGCGGGGGGTTCAGGTGAGCGTCCCTGCTGGAGCGTCTCCAGTCCGCAGTCCGGACTCCGGGACCCGGCGCTCCCCCGTCTCCTGTTCGTGGTGCGCAGATCCAGCGGCGTTGTGGCGACCGATTGGTGGTCACCGTTCATAGTCATGATCCCCGGCATCAACCGGTGGCGAGGAGCTCTGGATCTGAAGAAGGTCTCAAGTGTGTTTGTGTGTGTGGAAAGTGAGAGACACACACACAGAGAGAGAGCGAGGGAGGGAGGGAGAGAAGACAGCTTCTCGCTCAGTGACACTGTTGGGATCAGTCCATGAAACTGGTGCCAAAATTCCCAAAACGAAACAGGCAGCGATCAAATCATCGCTTTGCGTCACCGTTGTGTTTTAGATGAGCGTTCAGATTCACTGATATTCATCTTCAAACAGAAACTAATGGAGATTTGCGGTGTGTCCTGAAGTATTAACTGCAGGTACGGCGCAGCGCAGCCGGTGCTCATGTGCCCTCAGTGACAGACAGACAGACTATCTGCCCGCAGCGCTCCTTTCCCCACCGAAACAAAACAATCAGGTCTGAGTGGGGCAGAGAAAGAGAAAGCACCACGTTGGCTTCATCATAATGTGTGCATTTCCTACACTTCTGACATCTGTCTGTTTTGCATGCAGGTTCAAAACACGTTTTCTGAATTTCTCGAGAAGTTCAGGGAGGAAAGACGGATCGATGCTTTTCACGTCTCATGTGTTTTTGAGCACAAGATGTGGAAACTGTGACAGCAGGTTAGAAAAGTCTCAATGTGGGTCACTGACTGAAGATGCTACTGTGACCGTGTTTTAACAGTTTCCACCCCTGATTTCAGATTAACACGTTGATATACAATGAAAGTGGATTATTCTGTACATTCACAGCTGTCAAGTGGATTTCTTTCTTTATTGCAGCTCTATTAAAAAAAAAAAGTGCAACAGTCTGATTTAAAGCAAAGAAATGACAAGACACTAGAGCTAGAGAACCTGTGGGTGTCATGATGTTACTTAAAACTGAGTCTGAACCTTCAGACACAGGCTTCATGCTGTATGAAAATGCCCCTCAATGTGTGGAAATAAAGTTTCCTTCAGTAAATTGCACCAGATGTACACTACGAGTGAAAAGTTTGGACACACTTTCCTATGAATGGGAAAGTGTGTCCAAACTTTTGACTGGTAGTGTAAATAGTTTAAAGTATTATTAGTGCCAGATCAGTGTAAAAAAAAAATAGAACAGGGTAACACAAACCAAAACACCGAAAGCCAAACTTCCTTTCTGAGCCTGTCTGAACCCTGTTAATGATGTCATGGAACAGCTTTTTATGTTATTTTGATCATATATTTTGGTGCCTCATATCAGCAGAAACACGGCCAATTTTTCAGAAATTTAAAACAACAGCCTCTTTTCTTCTGATCACATTACAATACAGACCGGCTGTAACCTAGTTGTTACACTTACTGCAAAAAGCAGCTTTCTGGTAATAACATGCTGGAGTCAGAAACTCAAAATGCTTTTTTTTTTTTTTATCTCTGCAAATATGTGGACTCATACACTAAATAAACAATGCAAGGCAAATCACATTGGATTAACACTTATTTCGATTATCTCTGGTTTATTTGGAAGATTTGGAAGTTGCAGTTGATCAGATGCAACGTGGCGGTGGGATCATTCATCTGTTTTCTCAGGTTGATGACATGTCACCAGACTGCACATTAGGACCTGGACTTGCCCTTACCAGTGGAGGATTAAGGAAAACAAACAAGTAATTCAGAGAGAAGATCCAAACCAACTGACCAATCAGTTAATGCCATGTTACTGTTACGCTGTGTGGCCCTGTTTAATGATCACAGCTAGAAAAGATTAAAATAAAAAAAATAAATGTGTATACACAGACATGCATTGGCAAATACACAATCACAAATCACATCTCACCTCCTTGTCTATAGTATAATCTTATCCTTTTCCGCCCTCAGACCAGTTTCTTATTACCAGGGTCAATTTGGGACTTTCCTCTTTCCACTGAAGTATGGGGTGGGCAACGGAAAGCAAAGCTTGGCGTCTAAAGTCCCTAAAACACCCTGAGATTACACAAACATACTCTGCAGCTGTCAGGGCACTCAACCATTATGGTCTTCTCTGGTGTAGTATATCAGTGTATAAAAAACACGGGCTTCCCTCTTTCACAGCCAGTTTCCTCCTGAATGCACATTTGACAGAGCTTACTCTTCAATTATTGAGATAAAGCCAGAGGTTTAACTATCTCTGGCACAAAGATGTAAACGTTATCATTGATATTTAGGCAGTTTAGTTCTTTGAAGTATTGTTGCATGGTGAATAGAAAGAAGTCATCAGTGACGCACAAAAAAGGTTAACATTAACTAATAAATACAATTAAATGGGGCCCCCTTGTGCCAAGAAAGCAAAGGTACAAATACGACTAAAGTTGCAGGCCTTCTGAATTCTGCATATTGACGGAAAGTTTCAGCCCTTTACCCGTTTGCTTCTCTCCCCTTAACTATGCTCACATATACAGCATTTTAATACAGATCAGCTTCAAGTGAATGTGGAGGTGATCTCAGAGGAAAAAACGTAAGAATGAGCTTTTGATTCACTTCAAATGTATTATGTTGGCAACACTAACAACAAATAGTTTGCACCAATTAATTCTGGAAGAGCCACAGCCAAAGGAGAAATGCCAACTCAGTCACATGGTGCTAAGCAATGTGGCCATTTGGCCATGTGGTCATTTGGTCAGTTATTATCTTTCATTGACATTATGTTTGGCTAGATGCTGTCGCGGTCTAGTCAAACATAATGAGGAGTAACAAAGCACTCAACCTAAGCAAAGGCCAATAAATAACAATTTCAAGTCATTTAAACCATTTGCTCTCTGAAAGTTGGACTTACAGTGGGAAGTGAAATATAAATGTTGCACCCAAATAAAATTTGGGCACAGTGAGTGAGTGTCGACCTCTTGTGGATGCCGACGCAAAGGTCAGATTTAACGATTTCTCTTCACAGCGGTGAGAATTATAATGTGTCACAGCTGACACATTTATTATCATTAGGGGTTACTGACTGTATTTAAAAATAAATACTGTACACACCTCGTGATGTACTCTACATCACAAGCAATTATTCTGGACAAACAAATAATTCTGGACTCCAGATATTAACACAGTTCAAATTCTATTGAATAAAATATTAGTTCATATTACTCCATTATTTTCTAATAAACAGTGTTTGTTGTAAATGATGGCTTTAGTGGAGTTGTGTATATAAGTGAAGGTTATTAGACACATTGAACTGTCTTTACAGCTGCTAAGGTCCTAAAATCGCCTACAAAGTAATTACAAGTGTCAATGAACATAATGGAATAAAAAGTACAATAGTAAAATAAAAGTAAAAGGGCTTAATTACAGCCTCTCACAACTGTACATAAATACAGTACTTGAGTAAATGTATGTAGTTATTTTTCACATGATGTTAATTTCACCAGCTTTGCAGTATCTGAACACATGAACCTAAATATTGAGCGAGTAAAGCTTTTGACCAGATGATGGGGCTAAAGGAAAAGTTTAGGAATAACAAAAGTTCAGCTGGAACAATGCATTACATCAATTGTATACTGAACTTCATGGCAATCCATCCAATAATCATTAGAGTATTTTATGCAGACTCAAAAATGTCATCTTCACAGATGTGGTATCATGACATAACCTTTGGCTTCACAGCCAAAGGTTATGTCATGATCACCTGGTTTGTTCCAAATTTAATCTCCACGCATGTAATGAAACTATTTCAGTCAGACTCACAGTGACAACCTTAGATTCAAAAAACATGCAACATCTTCATGTCAAGTTGTGAAGAAATGTCGGCTCCATTCATATAATTACACAGTAAACCTTCCTCCGTGCTGACAGTCAGATGAAGAACGTGATTTTTTTTTAAAAATCCTGACTGGCTAAGCAGCTTGATTTGCTGAACTTTGACCTTTGGTTTCCTTTCTGTTAGTAAGGGTATCCACCTGGCTACTGTTACTCACTCCTGGCGTCTTGCTTTCATTCTTAGCAACTGTCTAGTTTTTATGCCACACCTCTGTCTTCTGCCCTCCCATCTCTCTCTCTCTCCCTCTCTCGCTCTCTCTATGCATGCCTGCCTCAGTAGGAGAGCAAAGAAAAAGTAAACCGGTTTGTCTGCCTGCAACCAGGAAGCCAATCAAAGGGTGCACCAAGACAAGAGAGAGGGGGAAAGAGAGGGTGACATGAACACTGGAGACAAAGAAGAAACAACAACATTTGAGGCCATGACAGCGAGCATTTCTCCCCTGTGCTGTGAGTACACGTCTCAGTTCTGCTGACCCTGAGAATTTAGCACTGCTCTGCACTGAGATGTATACATGAATCACAGTAAGGAGACCCTGTGCTCTGTATTGGAAAAGAGAGGCTGAACTTACACAGCGTTAGGAGAGAAAGGAGGGAGATGATAAAAGTTGCATAAGTTTCAAAGGTGTAATGTCCGTCTCAAACCATCCTTTAATGTATTTTTCATTTCACTTTTTCTCATCATTGGCATCTGGTCTGGTGGCATTTACACACATTTTAAGAGACTGCTACCAGGTTGAGAAGCCACGAGCAAACAAGAGGGGTGGTTTTGAGCATAGCCTTGAATGTACTGCTTTTAAGATGCTGTTGCTGCACATGATGTCCATTGCTGGAAAATGTAATCCTGTTGGCTGGTTACTGTTCGATAGATTAAGGATGGATGCTCATTGAAGAGGCTAAGATGTGTGCTTTTCAGATGAAGCTGCAAAGTCATGTTGAGGGAAAAAAATGTCAGTTTAAACGCTTGAAAACCTGAGCCACCATCAACAGCTGCTTCAGTGTCTGCTCATAAATATATGCGCACGATCAGACAGAGCTTCCACGCCTCTTAGCACGGAAACGCAATTTGGACGACTGGTTATTGGTACTCCCCCAGAGAGACAAACAGACTGTCATTTGAGGTTGGTCTTGGCTGACATCACTTTCACACAAACACAACAGTGAAAATATGGCAGAAGCAGCCTCAAACTCCAAAGACCCTCCCAGCAGAGAGTGGCGGCTGGTGGACAAGGTCCTCAAGAAACTGGACAAGCTCTATGAGCTCTGCACTAATCCCCGGCTGGGCCTAAGGAACAGCCCGCCATACCTGCCAGACCTAGTGTCTGGAACGGCAGCACTGCTCATACAGGTTTGGGAGCCATACAGAAGGTCCAAGATGGCCGATGGACAGGTGCCCCACAGCGATGAGGCCATCTACCTGAGAGTCCATGTCAAAAACCTACTGGATAAGACAGACAGGGCCGTGCTGCTGTTTAAAGAAGGACGGGAGAAGATATTCGAGGAGACATCCACCCACAGGTAAGACGCTTCCTGCCTGACACCTTCATACATATGGATATAAGAAAAGCACGTGTTATTAGGAACTTTCTGTGTTTTAACACTAAGTCATTGACGTTCACAACAATCTTTAGCTCCTTTCAATAAGCAGTATAATTTTTTTTCATACAAATCTTTTGTCAGGTGCTTCATTCATTTCTTTCCTTCAAGATAACGTTGTTAACATTTACAAGTTTAAAATCCTTAAAACTGAAACCATTAATTGATTACATTAAAAATAAATCAACAAGTATTTTACCACAAACTTCAAAATATCCTGATTTAAACTTCTTAAATGTGATTTGTGTCATTGTACATGGAATAACTTTAGGTGTCTGAACACTGGTCAACACAGTTGTTTGGCTATTTGACTACAAATCAAAGAAGTAGATTTTTGAAATAATAATAACATCAACAATAATAATATTATTATTAATTAGCAGTTTAATAGATAAAGAAATAATTAAAACAAATAAACAACAAATTAGAAATAATCAGTGACACGGATGATCACGGAAACATTTTTGCCACCACCCCACTCCAGTACAGGGTTCATCAAAGATATAATTTATGAAGCTCTGAACACAAAATGTAAAAATTAATAGTAAAATTTCTCTGGAGAAAGTGTCTCTGTTACTCTGCTTTTTTAAAAGTTCACAGCACATTTAATGTTTTACTTTTTTTTTTCTAGTGTTCTTTGTGCAGTTCAGTGAAAATTGTCATTTATTCTCAATTCTGGGAGAATCAAAAACGAAGATCCACATTAAAACAAACTACATCTAAATGAGATCTGAGCAGATTAAATATCTGCATGTCCAGAAACAAGCGGAAGTAAGTTAAGATATATTGAATTTGTGTTACTGACCATCTATGGATTAACCTATAATGCATCAACATTTTCCTTCCAACTGAGCCAGATTATGTCCTCAAACTGAAAACGTGGCCCTTTTTCCAGACAAATTCCTCTCTGTAACCTGACCTTCTTCACAACAAATAAACTTGCGTAAGGTCAAACACTGGTTGCACATGGCTGTACAATTTTTCACCTAGCTCTGAGGGACCAGGGATTTTCATTCAGTGTTACAACACCAGAGTACTCTGGTATGTTTGCGAGACAAAAAGAGTCATAATGAAACATTTGGCAATTATGATAGAGGCTTTGAATCTACTTGAAACAGTAAAGCACAAATAAAAAATAACAGTTAAAAAAAAACTGAGTCCCTTAAAGTGAAATGTGACAGAAAAAAAATTCAATCCCGTCTTCTAAGTTTGTGTTTTGGCTAAAGTGGATGTTTTGGAGCACTTTTTATTTGGGCTTTGAGCTGTGTCCCCGGCTCCTGTTGGGACTACTAATGAAGACAGAGGAAAAGAAGTGAAACCGCTATCTTTGTGATGCTAATGCTGTGAAACTAGAAAAAAAACAACAACAACAATCTCTGAATGGGAGCATTCAGAGAGAGTGAGTCTGTCCTTAAAGACATGTTTTCTCTCCATATTTCTGTAAAGTTGTATTCAGAGATACTGCACTGTACCTCTACTTTATCGCAAACAGATTGTGGCACTATACAATGGAGGGAGGATAAGATCTGCTGTTGCCGAGCTTCTTTATCAGATTAGAAAGTCTGTAGTTTGGCTGTAGTTGTTAAGTTAATTATAGTCAGAGATTCTAATTAATAGTATTTTATGGCACTGACTTTGTGATTTGGCTATTGTTTCCCTTTTTAGGGGGGAGCCCCGGGGTTAACTTTAGCTAACAAAAATGTGCCAAATTATTAATATTAATGTTAAATGACAACTTTAATTAATATCAATCACCAATGAACTACCAGGCCCCAACAAAAGGGTGCCCCGTGTAAGTTGTATCACAACATAATTTTACTTTTACTTTAGCATTAGGTATATCAATACTAACATCGTGGACGTGAGATGAGACACCGTGAGCGTCACGTATTCATGTACAAGAATTTTACCAGTGACCAAAAAAATTCCTTTCAGCGGAAATCTGATCAGACCATATTTAAAGATCTATCGCATCATCAGAAAAACTGATCTTCTCATGTACAGTAACAGATGGCCTTCACACCACAACCCTGTCTGCATGGGCAATCATGTAGCAAATTCACATTGTGTTATGTGGCTTACATATCAGGGCAAATGGCATGAATATCCTCTTTTAAGATTTTAAAAAGTCCTGTTTAAGTAGCCTTTTCTGTTGTTTTATTCCACAGACTCGCACCGATACAGTTAGATGAATCCAGCTCGTTTCTAATCGCATTGGATGGCTAAAGTAACAGATATTTCATTTAGCAAATGAAATATCTGCCCACCTATCATGCAAGGCCAAAAACAGAAGTGAGATCTGATTGCTTGTGGAGGCAACAGAAACACAAGGTGGCAGGTTAAGCAGCTGGAGGATTATTGTCTGTGACACACCAATAATTTTGACTTCAACTAACAGGAATTCGATGAAGACACATGCAAATGGGAAAATTCTGTTACCCACACTACCGGGAACTGTGAAGTGAGCAAAAAGAAAAACTGCCATGAATTTATATTTAATATAGCAATTAATAAAATGTGTTTTTCCTGATCCATATATGTCATCACGAGTAGAGGAAGCATTCAGAGGAAAAGAAGTCAGCATGCCACCACATAAAAATGTGTTAGTATTAATAAAATCCCTGGACTGAAAATGTGACTTAAGTATTTGTGCTACGTATAACTGGATTGTAATATCTAATACATTGATGTGAAAGTAGAATTCCACCAATTTTATAAAATCTGCATCCTCTTGAATAATTTAACTTTTAACAGTGCATCGTAATCTCCTAATGTTTGCAGTAACTAATTACTATAGCTTCGACTATTATCAGAATAAAATGTTTTCTGAAATGGCCGGGGGTAGAAGTATGACGTAACTCAATGGTGTACTTCGATACATTATTGGCTCTGCAGCCAGTAATCGTGGTTTTATTTGATCATTGACAAATACTTGATTTTGGTCTGTGAAGATCTCAAACATATTGTCATATTCAAGGTCTGACTAATTGTTTTGAGCATAAATTTAAAATTTTTATTTGTGTTCACCACTTCAGCAAATAAACACTGACGATACTGTAGCTGTTAGAATGAGAGATGATTCGAATGTAGGAACCTGGTGTAAACTTGGCGTTAAATGTGAAGTTCATTTACAAATGTCCTGAGATACCAGATCTAAAATAAGAATTCATGACCACATGCTAAAAAATATGTGTTTGAATGTACACACACACACATATATATGTATTTCTTCAAATGTATCTCTGATTTACATTAGCTATAAATTTTCTCTACATGAGATAAAATATCAAGGCAAACCACACATCGAGTCTCCTGAGGCTGATTAGAAATATCTTTCAATGCCCTAAAATAAAATAAATAAAATATCACACAATGCCCTAAAATTTCTTGCACTATAAATAGGCAGGTGTCTAAAAATATTTTGTACCCATGTGTGTACTGTAAAGTTCACCGCAATCTCTTTTACCTTAACCTACGAGGCCCAGCCAGAGCGAGAGATGTGACACATTTCCTGCCCTGTTACTCTCCTCTCCTCTCACACCATAGAGGCTTTCTTTTCCTCAGTGAGGTACAACAGCTATGACCACCTTTCACAAAATCTAACATCTCTCTTATGGTATCCAGAATGCATCAGAAATTCTTTCCTTATGCTGAAAATTACTATTGGATGACTTTCAATAATCAAAACTGATTAAAATTGTTATATTCTGCCAATTCAAGTATCACCACATTCCATTTAAACAAAAAAGTTTGTACAATTTCAGCCAAAAAATGTCCCCTCTCATCTACTCATACATTTGTTTTCATTAATATTTGTTCACCAGAATGTTTGACCCTCATAGAGCAGTGTGGACAGAGTAAATCTGTAAATCTCTAAACTATTTTAAAGATTTTTAGCTAGCAAATGGAACTATTGGATATCATTGGCAATTACGTAAAACTTAAGATACTGCAAAGACTAAATTAGACATTTCTTACTAATCTGTATTTTACGTGAACTGTGCCACTGATGTGATTGAATTTGTGTACTGTTTAGATTGTATTAATCCATTTTGAGGCCTGCATCAGGCTTCATGCTGACAGAGAAATGTGTGAAGTTTTCAAAAAGATGGACTTTGGAAAAAAAACAAAACAAAACAGTTAAACAATTAGTAAACTAGGAAGTTTATAAAAGAACCTGGAAAGTGTGCTAAGACTTGTGGTGTTAGGTAACACACTGGCCACTGGAACATTTTGTGGTATTCACAAGCAATGCATGCAGCAGAGAGCATCCTGTTTGTAAGCTGGACTAACTGCTGTGTGCATCTATATGTGTGTATTTGCGGGCATCTATGGAAAGTATCAGCAATGCGTTTACCTAAACAATATTAATACAATCACATATACATAAACAGTCTATTCATGGGCACCTCCCTGCCCTCGCACAAGGCAAAACAGGCTTGTCGGGTTTGGAGACCATGACTGTTTCACACACCTATAACACAAACTGGAGTCCTAACTTGAAGCTAGTGATATATGACATGTATAATTATAAGGAAATAATTAAGTAGTCACACTAATACAAAGCAAAAAAAAAAATTATAAAAGATGGGAATCTTCTACATATGCCAACATCCGATGTCTAAAACATTTGGGACATGGAGGTCTGCCCGTTGTCACCAATTTAACACGGATGAGTTATAAACTCGTCAGATAATTAAGGATGTTGTATTTGGATGGAGGGGGCATCCCAAACTGGAGAGCAGAGCATGATGCTCATGAGAGTGTATGCAAGTGCTATGAGTGTATGAAATCAAAGGACTAAAAACTAAACAGCTAAACAGGGAGAAGGGGAGAGATTGACTGCTGGCAGAAACTAAAGATTTTATAGGTATGGTGTGACCAGCTGGGACAGACAGATCACATGCCACACCCACAAGGCATCTGAAAAAGAGGTAGGCCAAAAGGGTGGGGTGGCAGCATGAGTAGTCACAACACAAACTGTGAACAGAAATTTTCACACATCCCCCCTTTTTTCTAAGTTTTACTTTGGGGTCAAGAAAGCACTGACAGTTCTAAGAAAAGTAAAACTATTTATATTTCTGGGACAACAGCTGAATGCTCTCTGTACCTCTCATCCTCAGGAGAAGCCTGACCAAACTGTCCTTGCTGTTCAGTCACATGCTGTGGGAGATGAAAGCCATGTTTCCTGATGGATCTTTTCAGGGTGACACCTACAAGGTGACAAAGGCAGACGCTGAAAAGTTTTGGTGGCAATCATTTGGCAACAAGTGAGTATGAGTACCTTTCAAGATGACCTGACATTTTTTGATATCGTAATTTTCTTTTACAGGTTGTTTTGCATTTTATGTGTGTACACGGTCACTTTATACCTGTGATGTTTTGTGACAGGTGTATAGTTAAGTGGAACCATTTTAAAGAGCAGCTGCGGAGTGTGCATGCATTTGAGGAAGGGATGGAGTCCATGGCTCTGAAATCGACCATCGATCTCACCTGTAATGATCACGTATCTGTATTTGAGTTTGACATCTTCACCAGACTGTTTCAGGTGATCTGAATGTTTCCAATAAAGCTAATAAACTGATTATTTAGAAGCAATAGTTCAAGGAATTCAAGAAATACACTGCTATCTGTTTCCTTGTTGAGCTATATTTCTCCACATGTCAAACTATTCTTTTAATTGTTGAAAAAATGATGAGTATTTTCTCCTCTCCTCTCCTCATTTAGCCCTGGAAGTCACTTTTAAGGAACTGGAACCATCTAGCAGTAATCCACCCAGGTTATATGGCCTTCCTCACATATGACCAGGTCGTAGCTCGTCTGGAACACTACCTGTATAGGCCTGGAAGGTGAGGACAAGCACAGCGGTCTGAAAGGCAGTGTCCGTCCCCGTCACACAAATATCAGAACAGTAAATAGCACTGTGGAGGTTTGCTGAATACAAATGATCCAAGTGGTGACAAACTGGGTCCTTGAAGCAACATATAATCGCAGCTCTCCAATTATTTCAAGTGCCTGGCCATTAATTGGGTAAAGCTTAAAAAAAAAAAAATCTCCAGGGCAAGAGGCTTCATTTATTACTTTATGATCAGTTTTAAAGTGCATTTTACTTTCTCTCCTCTTGAGTTACTGGATTGTTTTTTCATAGCACGCCAAACTAGTGCTTTCCACCTCTCTGTCGAGTATTTTTATGTTCTGTGCAGTTGCATGAAATTATCTAAATGCATAATGTGCATGCCCATTCTTGCATCAGTAGTATAGATGTTCCATAAATGGGAAGAGTTTCATTGGAATTAATGGAAAAACTGAAAAAAAAAAAAAAAAAATCACTGACTTGGTTTATTTAAATGGTCGTTATTGGTCCCGTCCACTGATTCACAAGAACACCCGTCTTTCATAGCTATATTTTCCGTCTAAGCTGCACAAGAATGGGCCAATGGGCTATAGGCCATGTGACCGTTGAAGGTGACATCATCCAGACCATCCCACAGGACACACCTCTCTACCAGGCACTCATTCAAGGCTTCAGAGAGGGCTGGTAAGGAAATGCACACACAGATTTATCTGTTTGTTTGTGTGCTTTCTCTAAGTGTCTCTGCGCCTCCAGCTACCTGTACCCAGATGGCCGTGAATTGAACCCCGACCTGACGAGCTTGTGCAGACCAACCCAGAGGGGGAAAGTCAAAGTTACAGAAGTAGGCAGATGCACTTTATGCCTCTTTATCAGTTCTGCAGAAGGCTGCCAGCAGCCTGTAGCTTTAACAACAACAAAAAAAAAAGATTATTCCCTGAGATGTGGTTTTATCTTATCAATTTCTGTCTTTCTCTCCAATTAACCCACCACCGCCACTGTGACTGTCTACAGGAGCAGTATGAGCTTTACTGTGAAATTGGCAGCACCTTCCAACTGTGTAAAATTTGTGCAGAGAGGGATAAGGACATCCGCATCCAACCCTGTGGCCATCTCCTGTGCCAGCCCTGCCTTACAGGCTGGCAGGTATGAACTCCCGGAAACTCTGTGTAGTTTACTGTGCAGTCTGATCACTTTCTCCACAACTCACCACAGCTCTTACTGTATTCTTGTAGGCCAGGCAGAAAATGATCACACTGTGTTTGGTGGTTGTTATTTACATGTGGTTTGGGGTTATCAGCTAAAATATCTTCTTTTAACAAAGCTTATGAGAAATGTTTGCATGTGTCATTATGTAAAATCTGAGACAGTATTGACATCCCAAGGGCCCTGTATGCAAAATTCTGCTCCAAGGCTTTAACCCATGAGCCATGAGTAAATATAAAATGCTAATTATATCAAGATTTAACTGAAGACTTGATTAGAATTTATTCAGGGATGTGCATCCATATTATACAGTATGTCCAGCTGTTTTAAAGCCAAAATGAAATCAATGTCAGTCAGACCTCTTAAAAAAGCTTTGACGGAGAAATCAATAGATATCTTTCAAACATATGTGCAACCATCATAACCTTCTACTGTGGACTCGTCCTTGTTGTAATAAGACATCCATGGTGGCTGGTCCTCAAGCAGGTGGCTGCCATGAGGATGTGATGACTATTTATGCACAAGGGCCTTTTCTTTTCCTATCACTGTAATTAGTTGTGTGTCACATTCACTTTTGTCAGATAACATGTGATTAGCGAAGCGTACACAGACAGACAAAGTGCTACGTGGCTAAATTAGCAAGCCAGAGGATAGCATGTAAACTTATGACTGTATTCATTTAAACTTGGACGTAATAGTCCACTTTTACCAGGTTGCTCTTATGGTGTATTTCCCTCCTCAATCTTTCTGTCCGTTTCTTCGCATGACGGGACATTTCCCTTCTTAACACTGTAAACATTATAAACTGTGGCACGTGTGTTGAGGTGTGCCCTCATAATTTTCAGGCCTGTACACAAGTAGAGAACCGAGAATATACAGCCGTGGACTCTCCCCTGCACAACCATAGAGCATGCATTCACATAGACAAGCACTAAGCTGAAGGGCTATGAGATGAATTAATTAGTTGATTAATGCTGTCAGGTACAACTGTTGAGTTTACTAAGGGGAATACCAATCACATCTTTATTAATGATGGTGAAAGATCATATGTTGATCTTTCAATGAATCCAATTACATTTTAATCTGTCATGCCTCTGCTCCTGCTTCTGCGATGGGGCCTCCCCGCCTTACTTCCTCTTTTGATGACAGTGACATTTAAGACATCCATTCGGAATCAGCTGTTGCTGGCAAAGTACAAGTTTGTGCCCTACTTCTGCTTCTTTCAATCCACCAGCGAGTAGTCTCCCATCTATACAGGCACTGTTGATGTCTTTGCAAAGGTGCAGAGCAGTCCTGTCCTGACATTTGTCTGAGGACTTCCTGTGTGAGCTCAGGCTCACATCCTCTTTAAACCGTATCAGTCACATTCACTTTGATAATAAAAAAAGTGCATGTGAGAGAAAGAGTGAGAAGGACAGTAAGAGAGAGAGAGAAAGATCCCACCAGAACCGAAAAGCAGTATCATGTATCTGTTGGTATATCAGTGAAATAAAATGTAAAACTAGACAGTAAACGGAGGAAGATGAAAACACTTACCACAACATGGACAAACTGCATGTGAAAACAGGGGCAGTGGTTGAAATCATTGCATAATATCAGCCCAATAAAACAGAGTGCGGGTGCCAGAGCAATAAAAGAAAATTAAATGTTCAATTCATCTTTATTTGGTTTACATCTCCTCCAAACCGCAACCTACACGGTCTGCTGAACATGGTATTTTCCATCTCCTTTGTCTTTCAAAAATACTGGTAGCTTTTATCTTTGAAGACAAGCTCAATATATTCCACTCCACCTAGTTCAAAAGACAAGGCTGTTCTAAAGCCATAGCATTAAAGTGGGCCTTTAAATTCAAACAGGGTTTCCATTATTCTGCCCATAACCTGTCTCCGCTTACTATCTAGCAGAAGTCGGCAGGCCACACCTGCCCATACTGCCGCCGCGACATCAGAGGAACAGAGTCCATCGACATCGAACCTTACCTGCCAAGGAGTGCTCAGTGGGAGGAGAACGAGGATGAGGACGACACAGAGGAGGATCATGAAGACATTGAACTTGTGGTAAAGGAAATGGCAGCCATGAGGAAGGTGTGTGGATTTATTTCAGTATGTGCTCCTTTCTTTTACTCGTAATCTCATGTTTCCAGTCCAGAGATAAATGGTTGTTGTTCAGCGGTGATTTGGCAGGGACTGTAAGATGTCTGCTTGGAACATGCATCCTCATCCAACCTCCTCATCTCCTTCTGTCTCTCTTCAGTCATATACTGCAAAAAAAAAAAAAAAAAGAGAAAGAAATAAAGTAAAAAACAAACCCACTGAAGCCTACTACAATTGTCTCTCTCATAACAGTTCTCAAGTTTGGACTACCAGGTGCCCAGCTCCCACCTCTGTGCTCCACCTTTGCCACCTAAAAACGTCAAAACCCCACATTCTTCACATATCGCTCACCAATCCCAGACATTAAACACCAAGATGCCAAACAAACACGCCCGCTCCAGTTCAGTAAGTTCCACAGACGCTCAAGCTGTTGCTTGCATATTGTTTCTCCGTTACGACTTGGCAGTTTGATGATAGTGATCACTTTCTCTTGTCCCAAAAGATACTACACTCAGCAAAATGTGAATTCATGCAGCAATACTACAGAGACTCACCATCTGTAATGTGAATAGATGTGATAGCTGGGACTCTGTGACAACATCGGTGACACTGTGTTTCCTCCCTTCAGTGGGCTCAAGGTGTCAGTGAAGCAGAGGCACAATACAACCAGCACACAAACACAAAGTGGTGAGACAGCTCTGTTGTTGTTGTTGTGTATGTGTATATTAGTAGAATTCCTGAGGGGGTTGAAATGGGGCCCTGCTGCTGAAACTCCACAGCACACTTCTTGCTACTGAGATGATGGTCTTTTTTTTCTTACATTTTAACTTTTAATACAAAATTAGTTCCTATTATCTTTGAGGTGAGGGAGGACATTTCTACCTGGTTACACTTGATTGATCTGCTGTGTGGTGTATTTTTATTATGTTGTGTCTTTGATGGTTGAAGAATTTTAATGTCCCTCTTTATATCCATACAATAAAAATGATTAAAATAATTATGTTAATTTAATCTGTCAACTGTGCTGCTATAAAGATTCATATTATTCTTTTGAGCTATCAAATAAGGCAGGCTGGTCATTCCTAAGAGGGTCACCATTCAGTTATTTTCCTAACTGTGGGTTCTCAATTTATTGTTTATTATAAATATCCTCCGACCGTTTTCCAGTGACACAGCTGATAATGACACATTAAGGAAAAACATATGTGAATATAAAAATGTGCTGCGTCTGTTCAATTAGGCATCAGGAGGAGTCATACAGCAGTAAGGAGGAGGACTCTGGCATGGCACACCTCTCCTACAGGTGAGTGGCAGCTGCCTCCATCAAATAGTTTCTGCAAGTCTAAGCTCATCAGTTAAGACTGTTGTGCGTCAGTCATACAGTCAAAGGCTGATTCAGTTGCTCATGTCTAACCACCAGTTCAACCATTTTTCCATGTTGGCTTATGTAGTTTTGTTTCAAACAGCGCTGAAGAGTTTACAGAAGCAAGCAAGCAGTTTCCATCTTCATCACAGAGCAGCTTAGACAGTGAGTTATGCCATGTTATAATGTTATCTGTCCTGAACTGTGCAGATGGAGTGTTCAAACCAAAGTAGAATGAAAGTATTGAGAAACTTATTTTTAGTTTTCATAGTTCTTTACCCATAGAAGGAAAACAAATTTTAAAAAGAGTCTGGTTCAGTGTTACAATAGCATGAATGTATGAACTGCATGACTGCAGTGCAGCAATGATGTTATTAGTGACACATAGTTGGCTCTGGTCAAGTTATTACTTACTGTATAACTTCATTGATAACTTCTATTCCACTACAATCAGTAACTGTTGTGGGTGTATTTAGTTGAGGTTTTATGTTGTTTTGTTCAGTGAGGGTTTTTTTGTTTTTTCTTTCTTTTAATAATTCTAATGCCAAAGATGAGTTCTTCAGAGCTTTATAAAATTATAATACAACATATCTCCTTTGAAAGTTAAACTCCTGATTGACAAACTGAAATCTGACATCTCTGCATGTATGTAGGTGGAGTTGCATGGCTTGGACCCTCCCACCCAGTCAAAGAGAGAAGAAGACAAAACGAGAAGGAGGAAAGAAGGACTTATCCGAGAAAAGACCACCATGGTCTGGGTGAGATAGCAAGAACAATGTCATCCTGACAAGAAATGTGAAAAGAAAAACATTATTGCAAAGCAAAGAATCTTCAAATAAAGTACCCAGGACTCTATTTAAAGAAAATATTCACCATTGGGTGGAAGTTACACAGTTTTTTGTGTCATGCTGAAATGGAAGGACCACGTGTGTCTAGTGCGCTGTGAAAGTAGAGAAGATGACATGTGTGGGTTGGACTGACAGAAAATTTGCCCAGTGAGGCCTCCTACTGTTCAATAACTACACTGCCATTATCTCCACAGTAGGTCCAGGGCTGATTCTTAAATATAGTCACATGCCCTTTCTTTTTGATAATTAAAGCATAATTCCTCCATTCAATGATAGAAATAAATGAAAGGCTTGAAATTTTAAAATGCAATTATGTGGACAAATGAAGAGGACATTTCAAATAATATAGTATTGAAATGTGTCCACTTTATCAACGGCCTCTAACAGACAGACAGACAGACATATGAAGGGTTACTACTATACCGAATAGTTTTATTCCGATTTATATGTTATTGCACAATTTTTATTGGTGTATGAGGGAGAAAAATAAACCAGGCAGGGAGGAAAGACAGAAAACTTAAATTTATGAATAGGGATGAATGGTGACATTGAGACCAAGGAAAAGGGGAAGGCAAATGGAAAAGAGAGGAGGGGGAAACCAGTGATTTCCTCAGGGGTTGGCTGCCAAGACGTCCTGAATCCAGTAGAGGAACTCACACACTTTGACGTAGACACCAGGATAACCAGGTTGGGCACATCCCTGTCCCCACGACACCAGGCCATGGATTTCTCCATGACACACCAGAGGGCTGCCGGAATCACCCTGATAAACACCGTGTTGGCAGACAGTAATTAATGCTGCACATGAAGAGCTGCGAGTCTGCTGGACCTTTGGAAACATGTACTATTAAACTCACATTGCACGAATCTCTGCCTCCATCCATGTATCCGGCACACACCATCCTGCGTGTGATCATACCAGGATAGGCATTTTCACAGTCCCAATCATCAATTATGGGCACATCCAAACACTGCAGGCGGTAGGGCATACTCACTGTAACAGGCAGAACATGGACATATTTACAGGATGAGGCTGAAAATATATATAAAAATCTCTCTCTCTCTCTCTCTGTTAAATTTATAAACATGTTATAAATACATCAACTAATATGGTGATATATAATATATATACTAGGTTAACGGGTGACCCTAAATTGCCCGTAGGTCTGAATGCGAGTGTGAGTGGTTGTTCGTGTCAGTGTGTCTTTGTGTGTTGGCCCTGTGATGGACTGGCGACCTGTCCAGGGATTGGCTCCAGCACCCCCCGCGACCCGGAAACGGAAAAGCCGTAGAAGACAGATGGATGGATGGATAATATATATATTATATATATATATAATCTTTATATTTGAGCAAAAGCTACTTTAAACGGCTGTGAATTATGTTTGTTGGGAATTGTGTATTTACAGCACGACAGTGTGAAACTGACTGAAAATAAACTACACTGCCCATGTTTGGTGTAATGTGGCGTACCTCGGTTTTTTTGACACAATTTTTGGATGACAATGAAAGCCTCCAGTACAAACATATCAGGCTTTACCTACTACAGTAAAGCTACAAAGATAAATCTAAATTTGTCTGTTTATTGGACTTGTTGACAATAAGAATAAGTACTGAATATTGCAAAAGCCTCTTTTAAAGCTGCTGTGTAAAATTAGAAAATGGTCAATTTTGCCTCCAGTAATTACCCCCAGTGGTGGTATTAAAAAGACATTATAGCAGGTGGCAATACACACCACATGGCACTCTATTTAGGTAATAGCAATGGCAGCCATTGCAAGGCCTTCATTCAAAAGTTCTGTCAGCTAAATGTATGTAAAGCTGATATCTGTATACTTTCTTTGCCACTGAAAATGTTTTTTTGCTGTCAGCCATTGTTGTCTGTATCATACAAGAGTTTATAATATGTCTTCTGGGCAGCACAACCTTCAGATTGAGCAGATTGAGGAGCTGATAAAATATAGGCTGATATCGGCCTGGGCTGCCTAGTTAATATGCTCCCTTAAGAAACAGGACAGACTTTCTCCGGTTAACTGTGGTGCGGTTTCTCAATGCTGGAGACAGCTCTTGGTTTAGTAAAGGAAATAAGTTTGAACTCTCAACGTCTTTTCTGGACCAATTAGTAAACATCTATTAATGCTAATGTTGGCTGTGTACTTAGAAATACCTTTAAACTACTGAAATTAACTCTACTCATAATTCCTAAATATTACCAATTAGAAAATTTGAACTGGTGACTGAAATGAATAGTTTGAAGGAAATGGGCTGCCCAAGTTTTCAATAAAATTGTCATATTATTCCATCACAGTCATTTGAAAGCTTTGACAACATTACAGTGTTGTTGTTGTTATGTTATACATCTTATAATTGTATGAATTGGCTGAAAGCATATTGCGAGCCATACTCACTTCGCAGATTTACAATGTATCATTTGCACTCAGTCACTATTAGAAATCCAACTTCTTCACCCATGGCAGTGTTTCCCCAGCCAGACGAAGAGCAGGGGAGGCCCCCCATTGGACACCCTATGGGCAATGGGATGGGTGCAACTGCTGCAGTCACCTCCATACTATCTCAGAAGGACTGCAACGCCTCCTACCCTGGAAAGATCACTGACCGCATGGTGTGCGCTGGATACCTGGAGGGAGGCAAGGATGCTTGTCAGGTAACCTCATTAAAACACAGCACAGCACATTAAAGGCTTGGTGATCTGTGAACATGTAAAATACTATGCACTGTGATGCTTAGATGATGGAAGGAATAAACTCCCTTTTCTTCCTCTTCCCTGCTCAGGGTGACTCTGGTGGTCCTCTGGTGTGTAATGGGGAGTTGCATGGTATTGTCTCTTGGGGTCAGGGATGTGCTCAGCCTAACTACCCTGGCGTTTACACCAAAGTCTGCTCTCTGATGCCCTGGATCAACGACATTCTCTCCAGATACAGCTAAGCTGTGATCTTCTGTCACAGAGCTACATGAGAGAACACCAGAGTGAAATTGAAATAGAACGAAACAGAGACATGAGGTGGTGGTGGGTGGTGTCACAGAGAAGAGCAGCAGGAGAGAGGCCGTGAGAGAGCCACAGGGAGAGACCATGGGAGAGAGAGGAAAAATTGATGTGTTTAGTCAGGACGGCCAATAAAATCTACCACTTTGTGATGCATCAGTGTGTTTATGATTGTTGACAACACTGTTCCTGCTCTTGTGCAGGTAAACAATGCATTTCTGAGTACTCAATTTAAAATAAGTGGTGAGCGTTTCACCAAAACCACAGTCAAACACAGTCAACAGCTGATGTCAGAGCATCCACATCTATATGTGAGCAAAATATTGTGTGAACTAGTTTTCACTTTGACCCACATCACAATCACAACACACTTTTTATCAAAATAAGACACAAACTTCTGTTAAGATGTGCATAACGCTAATGTTAAGTATTCAAATGCTGCATGAAAATGTTTGATAACGTTTTTGTCTGTCTTAGTTTTGTCAGAGCACATGAATACTATCCTTATTTTGATTTTCTGTCTCCTGAATGCTGAGTGCCCCAGACATGTGGAAAGAAAGGGCACAGGCGTCTCAACGTTCCATTTATCAATGTCAGTGTTTGAAATGGAGTCACACTTAAACTGAAATTTGTACACTGTGCTTAACTCAAAAGCAGCAAGAAGTTTGCCTCAAGGCCTTTGAGAAAACGAGAAATTCGAAGAATCACTTTTTTCTTTTCTAATGAGGATTGGTTCTATAATCTCTAATGTGTCATGTGGCTGAGAAGTCATGTAGCTGAAGTCAAGTTACTCTCTTCCTTTTTCTTTGCATTACAATCTAAAGCCATTTGATTTCTGACACTATTTTGAACCTGAAACTTTTCAAAAGGTCAACGATAATTTAACTAGTCTAGGGGAGGCCCCGTGTATCTTGAACATCAGTGCACAACCCCAGATTCTTCCTCTTCTTCATGCTTCAGTCCAAGTGAGGCCTTCCTGCAACCTCACTGAGTTTAGAGCAACATCCAATTTGAAACAGAGACATTGTTTGATGTTTCAAAGGATTAATTCTCTGATGAGCTAAAATCCTTGGTGCTCAAGTGCAAGAGAGTGAAATTGACGCAATACAATCTTGAATTCTGTCACATTGTTTTTTAACTGATCACTTGACAGTGCCATTCAGAGGAAAAAAAAAGCCTGCAAGCTGTCAGACTGCTGTCACAATGTCACAGATGCTATGATGCTCAAAAACACCACAATGACGTTCAGTTTTCCACAAGAAAAGAAATGTCCTGTTCACCTCAAATGTCTTGTTTTCTTGTCCATGAACGGTTAGCTGAAGCTGCCGGTTGAGGATCAGCCCTCGGCAGTGACTTATATAGAAATGATGGCATGTATTCTGTTTGACAGTTTTGCAGTAACTGCCTGAAATCAATTGCTGGACAGTTGCACAGAAATATCTCCCATCTGCTCTCCACACACAGAGAAGATTGCAAAGCGCCTGCCGCTCTGTCTAGGAATCTGAGCACTCCCTCATAATCATTATCTACGAGCCACACAAGATACAGAGAGAGAAGAGATGATGAAATGGAAAATGACAAGGAGACAGATTAGAAAACAAAGGACAAAGAGTAAAATTTTAGGAGCCTTTTAGAGATTCTTTAGCATATCTGTTTATAATTAATTTATTCATAATTCAAATGAAGGGAAATTAAATTGGATTATTAACCGGCAACAGCCATAGCTGACATCCATCTTCTAATGTGCACTGAAACATTAAGCACAATTTTATGTAGAGGTGCACAAATGAACTGCAAGTTAAAAAAGAACACAATTTAAATGCTGCCATAGAGGGTTAAAAAATGTTAATCTAACAAAAAGTTTATTAAAGGCTGCTGTGGATTAATAGTAAATGTGGGAGTTGGTTTGAAATGGGAACTGTATTTGCCACAAAAACCAAACTTGGCTCTACTCCTTCATAATCATTATCGGTTCTTCATTATCAAACAAAGATCTAAGTTTAATCATCGTAATCATTTAAAGTTGTCATCTTATAGAATATTAGATATGTTTTGAATATATCAAAGCATATTGAGCCAAGTTTGCAACGTCAACTGAGGATGCTGTAAATGAACAGATACAAGAGAATTTACAGTGATCTATATTTTTGTTTATATATTATTTAATACAGGCAGGGTGTGTGACAACAATGTCTTTTTCTTTTCTTACCCTTCGATTTAGTTTATTGCCATATAACTAGAAAGTAGAAAACTCTGTATATAACTTTGTCAACATTATGAAGTCTTTTATCATTTCCAAGCTGTCATCTCTTATCGATTTGAGGCTTTGGTGGATCTGGATAATAGTTGATGAAATTTTATTCATTCATTCATTTTCTACCACCTATCGGTTTTTGGGTCGTGGGGGGGGGGCTGGAGCTAATCCTGGCTCAAATTGGGCGTGCAAGTGCAGGGTACACCCTGAACAGGTCGCCAGTACATCACAGGGCCAACACACAGATACGAACAACCACTAATGCAATTTTAACAAGCTTTAAATAAACAACCACATTTAGTGAACAATCGTAAGAATCTGTTTTTGAAAATTATTGCATATGAAAATAAATTCAAATAATCTGTTGTAATTGTCTATTTGTCATAATAAACAGTACAAAAAACAGAATGTCAAGAAACAATATTAAGACATTGAATTGAACTCTACTTGGATGTCTTACTACCTGGATATGGTGTCTTCCGGTCATTCATTGGAGATGCAGACCTAAGAGTGAAAAAGACTACAGTTAGATCAACCAATCACTGAGTGTCCTGTAGTTCAGTAAAGCTAAACTGGATTTTGTTTAGATTATCTTTCTCCTATAAACGTTTCCTCGGCATAGTCACCAGGGTGGTTCTTCTCAGCACATCCATAGCCCAAGAAGACAACACCCTGCAGCTCACCACTGCACACAACGGGGCCACCAGAGTCCTGCTGAGAAAGAGCGGAAAATGAGTCTAAAATTACTCCAACATGTTAAATCAAATAATACAAAGTATTTCATGTAGTCGTTGCTGCATTGTAGTCTGAACACAGAAATAAATACCTGGCAAGAGTCCCTGCTGTCCTCGAGGTTCCCAGTGCAGAACATGACATCAGTGATCATGGTGGGTTTGGCGTTATCCAGTCCCTCTAAGGATGGCATTCCCTGCATGGGGATGTCCAGAAGCTACAGCTTGTTGCTGTCAACAGCTTAAGAACAAAACAGATTTAGAGGAAACTGGTGCATTGAGAACACAATGTAGGAATTAGTACTCACTACAGCTCATGGTTTTGCCCCAGCCAGACTTTTTACATGGTGCCAGCAGGGACACAGTTGGTGGGTAGAGCCATGGGCTGCAGGTACTAGTTAGGGTGGTGGGCTTGCTCAGCTTGATCAGCGTGATGTCATTGTTGGTGTCAGAGGGGTGAATGAATGTCTTCATAATTCACTTTCTCTTTGGCTCTTTGGTTTCAGTTCGCATTGACAAACTAGCAAGTTGTTTACTTCTACTCTTCCCCAGCAGCAGTGGAATGTCTTTGAACACAATACGTGCTTTTCCTGATTTTCATTCAAGCCTCTAAGTTGTGAATGATGCATTTAAAAGCTGAAACACAATCATGTTGCTGCCAGGACACAAACACTGTAGTCCATTAAACTTCACACTTACAAGCAGCTCTAACGAGCAGAGTGAAGACCAGACCCCTACCACTGCTGGGTGATCCTGTCGATGACAGCCGTCACCTGGATCCAGGGTTTATATTCACAGTCAGGAGAGCAGCCCTGCTTTCCAGCCAGGAACCAGCCTCTGTAGCAGGACAGTGATGATGAACTACTCATTTCTACAATGACACAGCCATTTTTCATTGTAAGAGGAAGGACAGCGTTCTTATTAACAAGATAAATAGAGAAATTAAAGACTTGTTTCATTCACTGAACATTTTCAAATAAATTAATTACATTTACAATCTATTATTAGCCTTTTATTGGTCCCTTGTTTTGGAAAAAGTTTGTATGTTAGTTAAAAGATGGCTCTTATCTCCATGCTCAGATTGCTCAGGGACACAAAACACCTCTTTAATTAGATGTGTTAACATTGTCTCAGAGCTGTGTGTTTCTTAGCACCTGTTACCTATAAGCTAAATTCAGACATGAGGGTGGAAGCTGCCCTGACAAACACATACCAATGTTTGTAATATATTTATGCAGGTACAAAGCAATTGTGAAAGAAGTTTTTTTTTTTTTAAACTAAAGTAAGAGTGGTAAAACCACAATTTGAAAATAAGAAAAAAATCTATTATAAGAAGTAAATTTTCTCTGTAAAATGATGGCTGTCAAATTAATGTAGAGTTAGTGATGAATAGAATATTCATATTTGAAATGAAGTGTGGTACAAATATAATCTAGTTCTGTTTATCAAGCAACTGGTAGAAAGTGCTCCATAACAAAATTATTTAATAACTTGTCTGTGCCATAAAAAGTAAGCAAGAAAACTGTTCGGCAAAGGAATCAAATAAAATTATAGGCAACAGCAACAGAATGATTATCATAAAAAAAAAAAAGAAAAAACTATTACAGTGCAACAAAATTATGCTTTGACAAGTAACCAAACTTGAAATCCTCATGAGAGACCAGATGCAATTCAGATTAATGTCATCTAATTTTTTGTCAAACCACACTGGGCATATAAACCCTATTCAAATGTTAAAATTGCTCTTTTAATAACTACCAGTTTATTGCATCAAAAAAATATTTTGTATATGTATGTCAGATATTTTTATCAGCGATTAGTCCACTGCCAACTATAAATAAACGTACATTGCACTGCCAATAAACTGGGCTCAGGATGAACAAGATGGTTTAATCAAGACATTTTTTGGATGTTTGTGTGCTTCAACTATCAGCTCAGGAGAAATAACCTAAAAGCCTAAATACATATTCTCGATAAAAAATTCTGACAGTAACTTCTCTCTCTGTTCTCTTCTCTCTATACATTGTCTAAATCAATAAACTGTTGAATTTTTTTAATTAATTGGGAAAATAATCTTAAAGAAAAAGAGATCAAGGAATGCATAGAACTTTGTGTATGCATTTTTTTTAACTTTATCTCAAGGACAAGATATTCATATTCCAACAGTAAACAATGGTGAGTTGTTTATCTGAACTGGAGGTTGAATGATGGAGTTAATAGCTGGCCATTGTGCTCTGCAGCCACTCAGTCTGCACACAGACCTGGAAATGAAAACATGAGTCAGTTTGTTCCATTGAACAGTGTAATATTTGCTACAATTTCCATTTTTAACTGGTTTGTGAAATGTTACATTGGCGTAGACACCAGGGTGATTTTTCTCAGCACAACAATAGCCCCAGGACACAATGCCCTGCAGCTCACCATTGCACACAACAGGACCACCAGAGTCACCCTGAAGAGGGGAGAGAATTTCTGAAATTATAAACCTTTAGTGGTTATGTTAATTAGGCAGTAGTAAAAAAACCATAAAATTTATCCAATTAAATTGAAAATAACAAATATGAAAACCTGGCAGGAGTCCTTTGCTCCCTCCAGGTATCCAGCACAGAACATGCTGTTGTCAATCATGCCGGGATAGGAGTTTTCACAGTCCCGATCAGAGAGGATAGGGATGTCCAGATGCTGGAGTCTGTTACTGTCAGCTGCTTCAGCAAGGAAATAAAAGAGAAGCAGGAAGTTTCAGAAAGTTTGTCTAACATGACACTTTTCAGAGAGATGTTACTCACTGGAGCTCATGGTGTTGCCCCAGCCAGAGACTTTGCACATGGTGCCAGCGGGGGCACAGCTGGTGGGCAGAGCCACAGGCTGTACGTACTGGTTGAGGGTGGCGGGGCTGCTCAGCTTGATCAGCATGATGTCATTCTCCAGAGTGTATGTGTTGTGGTAAGGGTGTCAGATGTTTTGGGAGGAGCTGATGAACTGCTCGGTGCCCTCATTGATTCCAATGTGATGCTCTCCCATTCGCACCTCAATATAACTGAAAGGGATGAGAGAGTATTTGTATTTTTCCCTCCTATCTGGTGACTTAGTGAGGTCTAAATTATTTAAGAGTGGGCTTACGACATGAACCAGTGAGCAGCAGACACAACCTAGTTCTCATTGACCAGGAAGCCTCCACAGAAGTGGTAGCCGGAGTTCAGAGAGACCTGATGGGGCTGGGAGTAGGGTGTGCGCTCATACCCTCCGACGATCTTGTCGTCCTCCAAGGCAACTGAAAACACAGTTAGCCCAGCAGTCAGTAACCAGGTCAATGTTTTTATCATTCACTGATTAAAATGAGAGAATATGAGCAGAAAGACGAGCTTACAAGCACATCTTCTATGTTTATATTACATTTTTTCTGCCTTACTACATCATGATGTGTGTTACTGAGCCTTTGAAATCTGCTGAAGCTTCTGACTCTCTGGAGCACCACTATTTTTGCCTGTTGTGGGCTTCAGGTGTCCCACAGGGCTTATTCTATCCAGCTAACATATGTTTCCCTCGATCAGCCAGGGCAAACAGCAGCTAGCTTTGCTCGACCCAAAAGGGTTCAGCTCATTCAGGAAAATTATTCAAATTATTTTTTCCATAAATTATTCCAAAGTTGTGGTTGACAATCAACCCTGTAAACCAGTGGAAAGAACCTGCAGTAGAAATTAAAGGGTGTGCATGTGAAAAGATATCATTAGTATGTTAATATATTACAAATATGTTTTTTCACAACTCTGAGAAAGCAAGTGTACAAATGTATACACAGAATATAATTTTAACTCCTTTTTAACATTTAACCATGGAACCTGAGGGTTTTTTTAGATGGGTTTTATGAAAGCAAAGGTCTGACAAAAACTGCTGAAAAATGAATGTCATTTATCGATCAACAGTATACCAACCTTCTGCATTGAGTTTGTCATTCTGAAAGTGATCTTTTTTGGGTACTTGTTGTCTAATCTGTTGTTAAAGAAGCTATTGTGATAAAATGTAATCATGAGGAGCTATTCAGGAACGAGGGATCTTCAAGCCCACACAATCAGCCATCTTGAAAATCTACTGCACCAGAACCAGCTGCATTCTGGTTGGACTTTGTGACTGGATTATCATTGTTCGGTTAAATTTAACTAAACTGCATTGGCATTTTCAGTGTCGCTCATTGGGTGGGAACTTCATGCGAAAAATGCTGCTCTATAGTACCTTGATGTGACAAAGTCATTTTCTCTTTTATAGGACTGTGAAGCTTTTTGCCACTGATAACATTTGTTCAGAAATAAATCTCCAGGTCTTTTTTTTTTTAAACAAATATAAATATCTTCTATGCAATCACGATTTCTCCACATATTCAAACTTTAATTTTTCATTAGGTTTTACTTTAGATATTTACAAAGGTTGATTACAACTATGTTTGGAAACAATTTAGGACATTGCTTTGAAAAATCCAAATTCTTTTGGCCTTCATGAGCATGTGAGTCCAGCAGCCTCTGACTTACAGGTATGTTGGAGTCGTACCCATGACTTACCATTCCTTGCTGATTATGCTCCATCAGCTCCAGCATGTGCTGCAACACACACTTCTACTGTAGATATCACTGAAAGGATTCCTGGAAAGGTTTCATAAGTTTCACTTTCACTGAATTTACAACTTTTAAATGTTTTTGAAACATTCTTAGGATTTTAAGTCAAAGTACTCTGTCCA
Source organism: Remorina albescens (assembly GCA_034769265.1). Lineage (NCBI taxonomy): Eukaryota > Metazoa > Chordata > Actinopteri > Carangiformes > Echeneidae > Remorina > Remorina albescens. The sequence continues at coordinate 7,541,348 of CM068486.1, forward strand.
TGAAAACAACACAAGGTTTCATTTAAAACTGTACTGACATAAGCATAAAAGTTGAATATATAGATTTACTAGTTTGGGACCAGCCAACAACAGTGACTTTTCATAGTCATAAATGACAACTTCAGCCTGCTTTTTAAATCTTCTAATCTTGCATATAAATTCACAATACATTTCTCAGCATAAATCAGACTGCTTAGTTGACCATGTTAAATATTAAAAATAACTAGCCTGCTACTAGCTTGAGTCAGCAGCTCTTGCTCTGCACCTTTGATGAATTTGACATAGCAGCATATGGATCTGTTCTTCGCCTGGACAGTCAAACCAGCAGCAGCAGTCTGGGACAGTGGAATTACTGCCTGCCCATTCACAGAGATGTAGCAAACAGTGTGATTAGTCATGAAACAACTTTTAAACATAAAACAGCCTAACCTGTGAAGACTAAATCCAGCAGGAAATCAACACAAGTAACAAGAATAGAGCAGAATCAGTAAAATTGCAAAACTAGAAAAGTTTTCACAGTCTGAGACATTTGAGGTTATAAGTTTCAGTCAACACATTATTTTGAATCAGATTTGGGTGTTTAAAAAAAAATCATATTTGAATTACAGCTTTGAACATTTTTCACGTCTTTGTGTTCTTGGTCTCTTTACTTCTTAAGTAACATTGGGTGACACATGGTTTGGTTTTCCTGTGAGGACTACATTCAACAACTGTGTCTGTGAACCAGACCATCTGCAGAGCTGCAGCCATGTCTTCACTACACAACTCCCCCTGTGTCAAGGTTAACAATAAGATACACCCTATGCTAAATTTTGACTGCATCATAAAAACAGTATCACATGGAAATTCAGCTTTAATTTGCAATAGTGTCAGCATCCAATGAAACTAAAATCGGTTAATCCAGACACCAAAAGAAATTATATTTTTTTGGTAACAGATAAATGAACACATTTTGGAAGACAGAATTATTTAATCAGAGGTTAATTTATCCGTGTCACACGAATAATGTTTATCCAAGTAAATGAATAAAATCAATTTAAAGTTGAATAAAAAAATGTTTGAATGTTTATCTTCCCATTGTTCCTCTTTTAAAACTGCATTAAACTTTCTTCTTGAAAGATTTATAAATTTGAAATATCCACACTATCAGTACACACCATCCTACAGCTAACAAAATATTTGCTTTTCCATTACTCAGAATTTCTTTTCCATGATTCTGATTGGTCTAAAGTTACAGAGGGAGGTGTGCTCAGCAGGAAAAGAGTAGAGGTATCTCTCTATATAAACCAGGCTGGAGGTGAAGTCTCCCATCGACAGGATCACACAGCAACCATGAGGTCTCTGGTCTTCGTTCTGCTCATTGGAGCTGCTTGTAAGCACATCTTTCTCCTCATATTCTCTCATTTTAATCAGTGAATGATAAAAACATTGACCTGGTTACTGACTGCTGGGCTAACTGTGTTTTCAGTTGCCTTGGAGGACGACAAGATCGTCGGAGGGTATGAGTGCACACCCTACTCCCAGCCCCATCAGGTCTCTCTGAACTCCGGCTACCACTTCTGTGGAGGCTCCCTGGTCAATGAGAACTGGGTTGTGTCTGCTGCTCACTGCTACAAGTCGTATGTCACTCCTTAATATAACGAAGACACATGATTTTCATGCAGGAATCTGTGCACTTTTAACTTGGAACATTAAACCATCCTCCCTTTTCACTCCAGCCGCGTGGAGGTGCGTTTGGGCGAGCACAACATCAAGGTCACCGAGGGAAAAGAGCAGTTCATCAGATCCTCCCGCGTCATCCGCCACCCCAACTACAGCTCCTACAACATCAACAATGACATCATGCTGATCAAGCTGAGCAAGCCCGCCACCCTCAACCAGTACGTGCAGCCTGTGGCTCTGCCCACCAGCTGTGCCCCCGCTGGCACCATGTGCAAAGTCTCTGGCTGGGGTAACACCATGAGCTCCAGTGAGTAACATCTGCATGTTAAACTGCAAAGGCTTCGTGTCCCCCCCCCAAAATTGTGTTATTTCAAAGCTCTTTCACTCACACTTTCCTTTACATGTTGTAGCTGCTGACAGGAACAAGCTGCAGTGCCTGGACATCCCCATCCTGTCTGACACAGACTGTGATAACTCCTACCCCGGCATGATCACTGATGCCATGTTCTGCGCTGGATACCTGGAGGGAGGCAAGGACTCTTGCCAGGTATGTAACAGGAGGAACCTCCAAAGGTCTTTGTTCAAGAGCAGTGCATCATAGCTGCATTGTGATTGTTCTCCTTAATTATTCTCTCTCTATCAGGGTGACTCTGGTGGCCCCGTTGTGTGCAATGGTGAGCTGCAGGGTGTTGTGTCCTGGGGCTATGGATGTGCTGAAAAGGACCACCCTGGTGTTTACGCCAAGGTAAACTGATATTATCTATTCCATGTTTAATAGTATAATCATATGAATACTACTTGCTGTCAGCTGTCTGTGCTAATAAATGATTTTGTCTCTTTTCACAGGTCTGCCTCTTCAATGACTGGCTGGAGAAGACCATGGCCAGCTATTAAATCTGATCCTGCGACCACCATCTTAATCAGCTGCCTTTCTTCCATCATTGTAACTCTGCTACTGTTGTAGACTTTTAAACAATATGCAGCTGTTTTCCATCAGAATAAATAAAGTCATCAGTCTCAACTTTCAAATTATATTTGTTACATTTTTCTGCCTTACTACATCATGATGTGTGTTACTGAGCCTTTGAAATCTGCTGAAGCTTCTGACTCTCTGGAGCACCACTATTTTTGCCTCTTGTGGGCTTCAGGTGTCCCACAGGGCTTATTCTTTCCAGCGAGCATATGTTTCCTTTGATCAGCCAGGGCAAACAGCAGCTAGCTTTGCTTGACCCAAAAGGGTTCAGCTCATTCAGGGAAATTATTTTTATTTCCATAAATTATTCCAAAGTTGTGGTTGAAAATCAACCCTATAAACCTGTGGAAAGAACCTGCAGTAGAAATTCAAGGGTGTGCATGTGAAAAAATATAATTAATAGACTGATATAACACAAAGATGTATTTCCCAAATCAGAGAGAGCAAGTTTACAAACATATTCCAAATAAGCGTTAGAGTGTAATAAACAGTAAAACATTTTGACTCTACTATTTTAACCAAATAGTTAACATGGAAACTTCTTTCAAAAAACATATCTAAAAACACATTTAAACATCTGAAAAAAACAGCTTGAAAATGAATGCCACTTATAGAGCAACAGTATACTGGCCTTCAACACTGTGTTTGTCGTTCTGAAAATTACCTTGGTTGGAGACTTGTTGTCTAATCTGTTGTTAAAGAATTTATTGTGAAAAATTAAGCAATGAGGAACTAACAAGTGATCTGTTTATCCCTTAACTCATAAACTTTGAAAAAATGAAGGAACAGTTTTACACCAGATATTTGAAAAGGAGTCTTAAACAGAGGGAAATAAGGATACAATGTCCTCGTAGATTCCATAGTCCACAGTTTGTGATATATGACAGAAGAAACTAACGATAACTTCTACAGGACCGTGTAAGATTCCAACAAACTGGTAATTGAGTAGCTGGATTTGACTGGATACCCTCAACATAATATAGCGCTAAAGCTGGAGTTGGCAGCTTTTGCTCTGCACCCTTAATGAACTTGACATAACAGCATATGAGCCCGTTCTCCACCTGGGCAGAAGAACCACCACCAGCAGCTGTAGTCTGGGATGGTGGAGTGTAGTGGATTTTCAAGCTCTATGGAAGTGCAAGTTTGAAAATGTACCAGGCCCTTTCAGCATCTGCTGCTGGGGTTTGGTTGACACACCCACTTGCCCTCTGAATGAACACTGCTTTGTGATTGGCTTGCCATTGTCCAGTCAGATTAAGGGCTTTTTAAAAAAAGAAAAACATCAACATGGCATCACGTACTATGTGAAAAACCTTCAATGTGCAGTCTAAGGTGAAAATTTCAAGAACTTTGAGACAGCTGCTCTCCTCCCTATATTGGGGGGGTTTAAACTTATCACCTACGCAGTCAACAAAATATCACTATTGAGTGATTCAACCAAAACAACAATAAAAGTTAAATTTTCGGAGTCTCAAATATGTGCTCAGTGACCATCTTCCCAATCAGAATAAAAAGGATAAATGCTTCAGTCGTACTCCATTTTCTTTCACAATGAAAGTGAACAATCTTCCCAACCAAATGACCCCAAACCCTCTAGAGAATGCAACATTTAAGTAAAAATCAAAAAAGAAATGCTGTAATTTAAAGTTAATTTTCACATACTGGTGGCCATTTTATGGCCACACTAAAATGAAAATTAAAAAGCTGTTGTAATATTTAATCTTCAGGGCATTAACATTTATTTGTTCATTGACTTATTTACATTTGCATCTATTTGAATTTATGGGAATTATTGTTTATCATATTCCTCATGTGCATTTACCAACATTGAAAACACTAATTCAACAAATTGTCCTGATAAAACCATTTTGAAGGGGAGAAACAAGCTATTAAGATGTAAATCAGTGCGAGTTCATATATAAACACATTTTTCAATGACCATAATTACTGTAGTCATGAATAAAACTATTGTACATTAGCTGTGATACACTGCTTTAAAATATAATTGTAAAAATTGTCAGTTCAGGCCAATTTGTACTCCTGAAGTGGTAACAGCAGCACACATCGGTTCAAAGAGCCACATTTTGCACCTGTGTGCACCTCTGGTTGGCCTGTTCCGTTTCCCATGGAAGACTGTGTTAATCCGGAATTGTTAAATCCATTTACCTGTAAAAGTGATGACTGAAAAGGTTGGCCTGTCCCCTCTTCAGAGGAAGCTGAACTGGAGGTGGTTTTCTGGCATCATCGTCACAACACATTTGAGAACTAAAGAGGACCATGCAGTTTCCCTTTCCTTTAACTGGATAAACAGAAAAAAGTTCCTCCAAACACCAAAATAACCTCATATTTGAGTTGTCTTAATGTGGAGGTTGAATGGTGGTGCTAATAACTGGCCATTTTGCTATGCAGGCACTCAGTTTACACACTGACTCAGAAATGTGTAATATTTGCAAAGTTACATTTGTAATGGATGTTATGTTACCTGGGAGTCAACATCAGGGTGGTCAGAGACACCCAATGACATGAAAGTCACAAACAGGCAGCTCCAATGTACAGAACAAGGACTGGACACCTCATGAGAGCTGTGTGATCATTCCAGTTCATCTGATCCCTATTTTACAACTAATGTGAGCTGATTTAAAGCAAAACCACAAAACAGTGAGGTACTGTACACCAGATCATGCCAGTTGATCAAGCAAAAGTGCGCAAATTACCAGCTTGTGGCCCAATAATGTTCAAACCAGAATGACTGGAACAGCTGGAAAATTCACATCTAGCTATTACTCAATACTGAGTCGACAATCAGAAGAGTCAGCCAACAATCGAAGATTTGATCTAGGAGAACATCAAGCTTCATTGGCTAATGGCTGTACATGTTATTCAATTGTTTATTCTTCACATTCAAATTATCATCATGTTGGGAAAAATATACATGTTGTGTAGATGAGGGATTTCATGTCTTTGTGTTCTTGGTCTCTTTACTTCTTAAGTAACATTGGGTGACACATGGTTTGGTTTTCCTGTGAGAGCCACATTCAACAACTGTGTCTGTGAACCAGACCATCTGCAGAGCTGTCTTCACTACACAACTCCCCCTGAGTCAAGGTTAACAATAAGATACACCCTATGCTAAATTTTGACTGCATCATAAAAACGGTATCACATGGAAATTCTGCTTTAATTTGCAATAGTGTCAGCATCCATAGAAACTATAATTTCTTTTGGTGTCTGGATGAACCGATTTTAGTTTTTTGGTAACATAGATAACTGATTAAATAACTCTGTTTTCCAAAATTTGTTCAGAGGTTAATTCATCTGTGTCACACGAATAATGTTTATCCAAGTAAATGAATAAAATCAATTTAAAAATTGAATAAAAAAAAAACGTTTGAAAGTTTATCTTCCCATTGTCCCTCTTTCAAAATTGCATTAAACTTTCTTCTTGAAAGATTTATAAATTTGAAATATCCACACTATCAGTACACACCATCCTACAGCTAACAAAATATTTGCTTTTCCATGATTCTGATTGGTCTAAAGTTACAGAGGGAGGTGTGCTCAGCAGGAAAAGAGTAGAGGTATCTCTCTATATAAACCAGGCTGGAGGTGAAGTCTCCCATCGACAGGATCACACAGCAACCATGAGGTCTCTGGTCTTCGTTCTGCTCATTGGAGCTGCTTGTAAGCACATCTTTCTCCTCATATTCTCTCATTTTAATCAGTGAATGATAAAAACATTGACCTGGTTACTGACTGCTGGGCTAACTGTGTTTTCAGTTGCCTTGGAGGACGACAAGATCGTCGGAGGGTATGAGTGCACACCCTACTCCCAGCCCCATCAGGTCTCTCTGAACTCCGGCTACCACTTCTGTGGAGGCTCCCTGGTCAATGAGAACTGGGTTGTGTCTGCTGCTCACTGCTACAAGTCGTATGTCACTCCTTAATATAACGAAGACACATGATTTTCATGCAGGAATCTGTGCACTTTTAACTTGGAACATTAAACCATCCTCCCTTTTCACTCCAGCCGCGTGGAGGTGCGTTTGGGCGAGCACAACATCAAGGTCACCGAGGGAAAAGAGCAGTTCATCAGATCCTCCCGCGTCATCCGCCACCCCAACTACAGCTCCTACAACATCAACAATGACATCATGCTGATCAAGCTGAGCAAGCCCGCCACCCTCAACCAGTACGTGCAGCCTGTGGCTCTGCCCACCAGCTGTGCCCCCGCTGGCACCATGTGCAAAGTCTCTGGCTGGGGTAACACCATGAGCTCCAGTGAGTAACATCTGCATGTTCAACTGCAAAGGCTTCATGCCCCCCCCCCCCCCAATTGTGTTATTTTAAAGCTCTTTCACTCACACTTTCCTTTACATGTTGTAGCTGCTGACAGGAACAAGCTGCAGTGCCTGGACATCCCCATCCTGTCTGACACAGACTGTGATAACTCCTACCCCGGCATGATCACTGATGCCATGTTCTGCGCTGGATACCTGGAGGGAGGCAAGGACTCTTGCCAGGTATGTAACAGGAGGAACCTCCAAAGGTCTTTGTTCAAGAGCAGTGCATCATAGCTGCATTGTGATTGTTCTCCTTAATTATTCTCTCTCTATCAGGGTGACTCTGGTGGCCCCGTTGTGTGCAATGGTGAGCTGCAGGGTGTTGTGTCCTGGGGCTATGGATGTGCTGAAAAGGACCACCCTGGTGTTTACGCCAAGGTAAAATGATATTATCTATTCCATGTTTAATAGTATAATCATATGAATACTACTTGCTGTCAGCTGTCTGTGCTAATAAATGATTTTGTCTCTTTTCACAGGTCTGCCTCTTCAATGACTGGCTGGAGAAGACCATGGCCAGCTATTAAATCTGATCCTGCGACCACCATCTTACTCAGCTGCCTTTCTTCCATCATTGTAACTCTGCTACTGTTGTAGACTTTTAAACAATATGCAGCTGTTTTCCATCAGAATAAATAAAGTCATCAGTCTCAACTTTCAAATTATATTTGTTACATTTTTTCTGCCTTACTACATCATGATGTGTGTTACTGAGCCTTTGAAATCTGCTGAAGCTTCTGACTCTCTGGAGCACCACTATTTTTGCCTCTTGTGGGCTTCAGGTGTCCCACAGGGCTTATTCTTTCCAGCGAGCATATGTTTCCTTCGATCAGCCAGGGCAAACAGCAGCTAGCTTTGCTTGACCCAAAAGGGTTCAGCTCATTCAGGGAAATTATTTTTATTTCCATAAATTATTCCAAAGTTGTGGTTGAAAATCAACCCTATAAACCTGTGGAAAGAACCTGCAATAGAAATTCAAGGGTGTGCATGTGAAAAAATATAATTAATAGACTGATATAACACAAAGATGTATTTCCCAAATCAGAGAGAGCAAGTTTACAAACATATTCCAAATAACCGTTAGAGTGTAATAAACAGTAAAACATTTTGACTCTATTTTAACCAAATAGTTAACATGGAAACTTCTTTCAAAAAACATATCTAAAAACACATTTAAACATCTGAAAAAAACAGCTTGAAAATGAATGCCACTTATAGAGCAACAGTATACTGGCCTTCAACACTGTGTTTGTCGTTCTGAAAATTACCTTGGTTGGAGACTTGTTGTCTAATCTGTTGTTAAAGAATTTATTGTGAAAAATTAAGCAATGAGGAACTAACAAGGGATCTGTTTATCCCTCAACTCATAAACTTTGAAAAAATGAAGGAACAGTTTTACACCAGATATTTGAAAAGGAGTCTTAAACAGAGGGAAATAAGGATACAATGTCCTCGTAGATTCCATAGTCCACAGTTTGTGATATATGACAGAAGAAACTAACGATAACTTCTACAGAACCGTGTAAGCTTCCAACAAACTGGTAATTGAGTAGCTGGATTTGACTGGATACCCTCAACATAATATAGCGCTAAAGCTGGAGTTGGCAGCTTTTGCTCTGCACCCTTAATGAACTTGACATAACAGCATGAGCCCGTTCTCCACCTGGGCAGAAGAACCACCACCAGCAGCTGTAGTCTGGGATGGTGGAGTGTAGTGGATTTTCAAGCTCTATGGAAGTGCAAGTTTGAAAATGTACCAGGCCCTTTCAGCATCTGCTGCTGGGGTTTGGTTGACACACCCAGTTGCCCTCTGAATGAACACTGCTTTGTGATTGGCTTGCCATTGTCCAGTCAGATTAGGGCTTTTTAAAGAAAGAAAAACATCAACGTGGCATCACGTACTATGTGAAAAACCTTCAATGTGCAGTCTAAGGTGAAAATTTCAAGAACTTTGAGACAGCTGCTCTCCTCCCTATATTGGGGGGGTTTAAACTTATCACCTACGCAGTCAACAAAATATCACTATTGAGTGATTCAACCAAAACAACAATAAAAGTTAAATTTTCGGAGTCTCAAATATGTGCTCAGTGACCATCTTCCCAATCAGAATAAAAAGGATAAATGCTTCAGTCGTACTCCATTTTCTTTCACAATGAAAGTGAACTATCTTCCCAACCAAATGACCCCAAACCCTCTAGAGAATGCAACATTTAAGTAAAAATCAAAAAAGAAATGCTGTAATTTAAAGTTAATTTTCACATACTGGTGGCCATTTTATGGCCACACTAAAATGAAAATTAAAAAGCTGTTGTAATATTTAATCTTCAGGGCATTAACATTTATTTGTTCATTGACTTATTTACATTTGCATCTATTTGAATTTATGGGAATTATTGTTTATCATATTCCTCATGTGCATTTACCAACATTGAAAACACTAATTCAACAAATTGTCCTGATAAAACCATTTCGGAGGGGAGAAACAAGCTATTAAGATGTAAATCAGTGCGAGTTCATATATAAACACATTTTTCAATGACCATAATTACTGTAGTCATGAATAAAACTATTGTACATTAGCTGTGATACACTGCTTTAAAATCTAATTGTAAAAATTGTCAGTTCAGGCCAATTTGTACTCCTGAAGTGGTAACAGCAGCACACATCGGTTCAAAGAGCCACATTTTGCACCTGTGTGCACCTCTGGTTGGCCTGTTCCGTTTCCCATGGAAGACTGTTAATCCGGAATTGTTAAATCCATTTACCTGTAAAAGTGATGACTGAAAAGGTTGGCCTGTCCCCTCTTCAGAGGAAGCTGAACTGGAGGTGGTTTTCTGGCATCATCGTCACAACACATTTGAGAACTAAAGAGGACCATGCAGTTTCCCTTTCCTTTAACTGGATGAACAGAAAAAAGTTCCTCCAAACACCAAAATAACCTCATATTTGAGTTGTCTTAATGTGGAGGTTGAATGGTGGTGCTAATAACTGGCCATTTTGCTATGCAGGCACTCAGTTTACACACTGACTCAGAAATGTGTAATATTTGCAAAGTTACATTTGTAATGGATGTTATGTTACCTGGGAGTCAACATCAGGGTGGTCAGAGACACCCAATGACATGAAAGTCACAAACAGGCAGCTCGAATGTACAGAACAAGGACTGGACACCTCATGAGAGCTGTGTGATCATTCCAGTTCATCTGATCCCTATTTTACAACTAATGTGAGCCGATTTAAAGCAAAACCACAAAACAGTGAGGTACTGTACACCAGATCATGCCAGTTGATCAAGCAAAAGTGCACAAATTACCAGCTTGTGGCCCAATAATGTTCAAACTAGAATGACTGGAACAGCTGGAAAATTCACATCTAGCTATTACTCAATACTGAGTCGACGATCAGAAGAGTCAGCCAACAATCGAAGATTTGATCTAGGAGAACATCAAGCTTCATTGGCAAATGGCTGTACATGTTATTCAATTGTTTATTCTTCACATTCAAATTATCATCATGTTGGGAAAAATATACATGTTGTGTAGATGAGGGATTTCATGTCTTTGTGTTCTTGGTCTCTTTACTTCTTAAGTAACATTGGGTGACACATGGTTTGGTTTTCCTGTGAGAGCCACATTCAACAACTGTGTCTGTGAACCAGACCATCTGCAGAGCTGTCTTCACTACACAACTCCCCCTGAGTCAAGGTTAACAATAAGATACACCCTATGCTAAATTTTGACTGCATCATAAAAACGGTATCACATGGAAATTCAGCTTTAATTTGCAATAGTGTCAGCATCCATAGAAACTATAATTTCTTTTGGTGTCTGGATGAACCGATTTTAGTTTTTTGGTAACATAGATAACTGATTAAATAACTCTGTTTTCCAAAATTTGTTCAGAGGTTAATTCATCCGTGTCACACGAATAATGTTTATCCAAGTAAATGAATAAAATCAATTTAAAAATTGAATTAAAAAAAACGTTTGAATGTTTATCTTCCCATTGTCCCTCTTTCAAAATTGCATTAAACTTTCTTCTTGAAAGATTTATAAATTTGAAATATCCACACTATCAGTACACACCATCCTACAGCTAACAAAATATTTGCTTTTCCATGATTCTGATTGGTCTAAAGTTACAGAGGGAGGTGTGCTCAGCAGGAAAAGAGTAGAGGTATCTCTCTATATAAACCAGGCTGGAGGTGAAGTCTCCCATCGACAGGATCACACAGCAACCATGAGGTCTCTGGTCTTCGTTCTGCTCATTGGAGCTGCTTGTAAGCACATCTTTCTCCTCATATTCTCTCATTTTAATCAGTGAATGATAAAAACATTGACCTGGTTACTGACTGCTGGGCTAACTGTGTTTTCAGTTGCCTTGGAGGACGACAAGATCGTCGGAGGGTATGAGTGCACACCCTACTCCCAGCCCCATCAGGTCTCTCTGAACTCCGGCTACCACTTCTGTGGAGGCTCCCTGGTCAATGAGAACTGGGTTGTGTCTGCTGCTCACTGCTACAAGTCGTATGTCACTCCTTAATATAACGAAGACACATGATTTTCATGCAGGAATCTGTGCACTTTTAACTTGGAACATTAAACCATCCTCCCTTTTCACTCCAGCCGCGTGGAGGTGCGTTTGGGCGAGCACAACATCAAGGTCACCGAGGGAAAAGAGCAGTTCATCAGATCCTCCCGCGTCATTCGCCACCCCAACTACAGCTCCTACAACATCAACAATGACATCATGCTGATCAAGCTGAGCAAGCCCGCCACCCTCAACCAGTACGTGCAGCCTGTGGCTCTGCCCACCAGCTGTGCCCCCGCTGGCACCATGTGCAAAGTCTCTGGCTGGGGTAACACCATGAGCTCCAGTGAGTAACATCTGCATGTTAAACTGCAAAGGCTTCGTGCCCCCCCCCCCCCCAATTGTGTTATTTTAAAGCTCTTTCACTCACACTTTCCTTTACATGTTGTAGCTGCTGACAGGAACAAGCTGCAGTGCCTGGACATCCCCATCCTGTCTGACACAGACTGTGATAACTCCTACCCCGGCATGATCACTGATGCCATGTTCTGCGCTGGATACCTGGAGGGAGGCAAGGACTCTTGCCAGGTATGTAACAGGAACCTCCAGAGGTCTTTGTTCAAGAGCAGTGCATCATAGCTGCATTGTGATTGTTCTCCCTAATTATTCTCTCTCCATCAGGGTGACTCTGGTGGCCCCGTTGTGTGCAATGGTGAGCTGCAGGGTGTTGTGTCCTGGGGCTATGGATGTGCTGAAAAGGACCACCCTGGTGTTTACGCCAAGGTAAAATGATATTATCTATTCCATGTTTAATAGTATAATCATATGAATACTACTTGCTGTCAGCTGTCTGTGCTAATAAATGATTTTGTCTCTTTTCACAGGTCTGCCTCTTCAATGACTGGCTGGAGAGGACCATGGCCAGCTATTAAATCTGATCCTGCGACCACCGTCTTACTCAGCTGCCTTTCTTCCATCATTGTAACTCTGCTACTGTTGTAGATTTTAAACAATATGCAGCTGTTTTCCCATCAAAATCAATAAAGTCATCCATCTTGACTCAAATATGTTTCTCTTCACTATTGTCTGCATTTTCTCTTATCATGATACATATCATTTTGAAATGTGCTTTAAAATTTCAACAGGAAACAGTTTACTTCACCAGAGAACACAAAAGCAGCAAGAGAAAAATTGTATCCACTAGAAATATTGTATGTATATTGTTAAATTGAGGAACATTTTCACAAAAAGTATGTTGTACAAAGTTTTTCAGGAACACAAATAAATATTTAATCAACGGCAGTTGATAAAGTCTTTCAGAGATAAGCAGGCAATCTGACAAAAGCCATCAATCATTTGCTAGATCAATGATAGAATGGCACTTAAATACTGTGCTCTATAAATCAGTTAGTGTTAAGATTGGTTAAGAAGCCACTTGCCTGGTGTGCATTGACTTTAATCAGATTAACCCAAACAGTTAACTAATATAATGAGCTCCGCAAGCAGACTGTTACCAAGAGAAACTTAGATCAAGTAAATATAATTTATCTATTAATCAAACAATACAGGGACACTAAACAGACACATATCATCAAGAATATATACAATATATAATAATCACAGTTATATTAATAACGGTGAAAGAATAAAAGGCGGCAGAAATATTCGGACTGATAAGTATCTGAACCAGAGCAGAAGGTAGAGCTGATAAGAATACAGAGTGAGTAACCACAACCTATAATAGAGACAAGATGATGCAGTCATGGAAAGCTACAAGGGAAACTCTTCTAAAATGTGACAAAAGCAGAAAAATATGAGAACTTATTTACGTAGAATATTTGTGCGCACAATATGTAACTGTATATAATCAACGGAGTCAAAATAATAACATCTGACTGAATGCAACAAATACTATTTACAGTGACTGTCATTTATGTTATCTAAAATTAACACCTTTAAATTGTTTTATTCTGTTTGTTATTTTCTTATTCTTTTGCCCAGTCCTCACACCAATAAAGTATTTCTGCTGAGCTGAATTTAACAATAGAAAAAGACAGGGAAAGAGTTGTCCTGTGTATGCCTTTCATTCGTGAAGGTCAGACAGTCTGTGAGAGAGACTCCACCTGGCATGGCAAGTGGGTCCAAGTCAAGGTCAGGATGCTGATTACAACATGGACCAAATATACTGTACTCTATTCTCACCAAAGCAATGGACCAAACAATAACCCTGCACAAACTTTCAAGCTGCAATTTTGCCAAGAAACGAACAAACCCTTTTAACACAACTCCAATATGAACCCTACTTCATAGTCATTTTTTGCAGGTACGGCAAAGTTTTCCCATCAGTGTTCTTTGGAGGTTTTGATTCGTCAGCATTGCCAGGGGTGTGTCTCAACAGTTGGGTACAGCAAGTCTGTCAATATAAACCCAGTACTGGTCCAGCAGAAGCTCTGCATATCAGCCAATCATGAGGTCTCTGGTTTTTGTTCTGCTCCTAGGAGCTGTGTGTAAGTATGGGCCACATTCAGTCTCAGACAGAGTCAGTCTCAGTCAGACTAATTATAATTTTATATATATATAATTATATGGGATATTTTAGAATACATATCAGTAACAGAAATATTATAAAGGAAATGTCAACTGTATTTGAGCAGAGTAACATGTCAAGTAAAATGTACATGTTTCTTCAGTTGCTACAGAAGATGACAAAATTGTCGGAGGACGGGAGTGCAAGCCTCACTCCCAGCCCCATCAGGTGTCTCTGAACTCTGGCTACCACTTCTGTGGAGGCTCCCTGGTCAATGAGAACTGGGTGGTGTCAGCTGCTCACTGCTACAAATCGTGGGTGCACTGCAAACATCATCTGGAGCTCATGCTGTGCACAATGAACTCCTTGTATTATTTACGCTTTCTTGCTTGTTCACAACTTCTGCTCCTCCCACAGCAAAATGGACATTGTCCTTGGTGATCACAACCGCTGGTGGATGGACGGCAATGAACAGATCATTTCTGCTTCTCGTGTGATCCCTCACCCCAACTACGAGTCCTGGCTCATTAATAATGACATCATGCTGATCAAGCTGAGCAAACCAGCCACCATCAACCAGTATGTAAAACCTGTTGCGCTGCCCACTAGTTGTGCCCCTGCTGGTACCATGTGCACAGTGTCTGGATGGGGTGTGACCATGAGCTCCGGTGAGTATCACATACTGTCTACTTAGAGCGCACCTGTTTTTCACACTACATTTCCCAGGCCTTTATTTGTCCATATGACTGTTTCCACATCATATAGCTGCTGACAGTAATAAGCTCCAGTGCCTGGATATCCCAATCCTGTCTAAAGAGGAATGTGACAACTCCTACCCCGGCATGATCACTGAGGCCATGTTCTGTGCTGGATACCTGGAGGGAGGCAAGGACTCCTGCCAGGTTTGCATCTCTGCCTTTGTAAATTGCAACAACAACAACAACAACAACAACAACAACAAAAATCTTCTGTATTAACCTCTGTTGAGACTAAATACTTTCAATATGTCTAACTGCTTGGATCCCCCTACTTCTCTCAGGGTGACTCCGGTGGCCCCGTTGTTTGTAATGGTGAGCTGCAGGGTGTTGTGTCCTGGGGCTTTGGGTGTGCAGAGAAGAACCACCCTGGTGTCTACGCCAAGGTAAAACCATACCATTCCTTATATATCTAATAAGGTAGTTTTCCACAGCAAAGATGTATTTCTCGTTTATAACAAAAATATTGTCAAAGCCTGGTGTAAATTTTCAGTATGTCTTATCCATCCCTCTCTTCCATCAGACCTGCATTTTCACAGATTGGCTGGAGAGCACCATGGCTACTTACTAAGTCTGATCCACCCTAGTTCTCTTGCAAAATCCTGTGTCAATGAAACTCTGCATGTTGAAATGCAACATGAAATAAAATGAAAAACACCCAAATTTATAGTTTGTTCCTTTATTTTGTATCACTATGTTTTTTTTAATCTCTCTACATCACTGATCAACCTTTCATGGACAATGTCGCCCATGCCTTGTACAACACATTCAACAATAGATTTATTTATACATCTACTTTGCATTTTTTCCTTATATCCTAGAATGCCTGTGTATTTTCTTGTCTGTATTTTAATTGTATTTCTAATTCAGCCCCTGCCAGCAAATTATCCATCCATGAAATATCTATCATATTGTCATGTAGAGTGAAATCACTAAGGTAAGAATTGAACAGGTAAAAATTCATCTGACGTTACTGAAAACCTATAAGTGTTATATCTTATGACTTAAAGTCATGTTATAACATAATTAGTCCATACAATCACAATAGACACATTAGATAAAACAAGACAGATCTATGAAATAGTTGTGGATAAATGATATTAGGTAGTTCCCCAGATGGATATCAATAACATAATAAATCATTCTGATGTTATAACTAGCAGGTATATTGTAAACTGTGCCTACTATGCCTTTGTATTTAACGATCAGCCAACACGTTTCACCTACACGTTATGAATAAAACCCATAATAAGAGAATAATTGGGATATTTGTGCTGCAGTTGCTGGTTTTCATCTCTTCTTGGTACTTGCTGCAACGAATGAGCGGAACTTTGCTCTCCTGCACTCTTGGCAAGTCGGACTTATTTTCCGACGTACCGCCAATGTCAAAGCTAGCGCTCTTCACATTGACACCGCCGTCAGGGGGCTCGTTTATACTTTGAGTTGACTGCTCTAAAAACAACACGGGGGGGGGTCAGTTTGAGGAGTTTCTACGGTTCGCTCAGCCGTGTAGGTCGTCTGGTTTTCCGTGTGTTTGTCGGCAAATCTAACCGGACAAGATGCGCCTCACGCTGCAAATGTTGATCTCGCACGGCCGGGTGGCCCGGAGGATGGGGCTAAATCCACGATCCCGGATCGATATGCTGCGGAACATTTTGACAGGACTGGTCCGACACGAGAGGATAGAGACCACGCTGGCCAGAGCAGATGAGGTCCGCTTCTACGCCGAAAAGGTGAGGAGCCTTCTTATCAACCGACATGACATGCTTTTTACTTTTTATTGTCTTTATTTACCTGCCCAGGGACCACGGATGGAAAGTAGCTAGTAAACTAAATCCGGTACAAAGAATCTTTGCTCATCTTGAGACTGATATTCTGCACATTGTCCCTGATAGAAATAAACTTAATAAAACTAAAAACATTATGCAATCAAATCTACTCATGATTCAAAACAGCTGAAAGATTTCATTAAATACATGTTTGGGTTTGTTTTTTTTTGTTTTTTTTAAACCTCGTTCATTCAATATCAATATCAGCCACAGGAAATCTGGAGAAAGTTTTATCCATAGAGATTTGGAGTGGAAAAGTGTTTATTAATTTAAAGCACAATTTCATTTTTAAAGTAATATTAACTTTCACGTGTAAGTAAAAAAGAAAACGCTAAAGATAAATAGACATTAGCTAATGCGCTTTCTGCAATTCCAAACTTTTGTACTGATTTAAAACCAACATCAGGCAAATGACCAAGGTGACAATGATTAGATATGTATTTAGAAAAACTAATTAAATGCTGCTCAATTCAAAGGTAAATTGGTTAAATAAATTAAAACTTAAAATACAACCTTTCAGACATTAATTTTCTAAAGTCAAGGAAGTTGCATGAGAGTACTGGAAATTTAGTTTTGAATATGTGTCTGTTCGCCACTCCTCCATTGTGGGTGTGTTATCTCTCCCGTTAGCACAGCTGGGCGTCCAGCTCTGACTTAACTAGTTATCCAATTAGCTGCTTAACGAGCCAAGCTAACAATGCACAGACTCCTGCTAATTAGCGCTAGCGTGTGAGTAAGATATTAACATTCAACTCACCTCAAAGCACGGAGGTACCGACTTCCCGCGAGTTTGTTAGTCCATCAACTGCCCGAAAAAAAGGCTTTATTTTGTCCCGTAGCTCCTTAAAATCCTCTAAAAGGAACAAACAGGTTCGGTCGCTCTAATTAGCAAACGGAGACACCTGGAACACAGTTATGACGTCACCATCTGGCCACTCCCAGAGGCCACGCATACAACTCTGCGGAAGGTAAAAATTTAATAAAGGTCACTTGTATTTATTTTTGTATTTTCAAGTTACACCTGTCATAGGGGGGGTGTTGGCTACAAAATCTAAAATTTTCTTTTTCTTTTTTTAAACCCGCTGCAAACATGTTTATTTCTCATTTAAAATTTTAGCCTTAGTTGTACTGCAGTTTTGGGACCTGTTGCATTGGCTTCATCTTTCAGACATGGATCTTTCCATTGATACTGTGAACGTTCGATCTTATCTGCCCTTGAGTATTAATGTTGTACATTACGGCCCTCATGTTGTACATTGAATGAGTAGCTAATATGCAGTAATGGTTTAATGAGATGATGGTTGAATTGTTCCAGCAACTCTATATCTTTATTTTGTGTTTTCCAGCTGGTTGACTATGCCAAAAAGGGAGACACTGATGAGAAAGCGATGAAAATGGCCAGTTTTTGGCTCACGGTACGTGTCTGAAGCTTCTCAATTCTGAAGTGACAGGCCGTGTCATTGTGCAGTTAAACCTGTTGGCTGTCCAGTTGCCTTTTTGCCTGAGTCTTTTTTTAATCTCTCCAGGAAAAAGATCTGGTCCCAAAGCTCTTCAAAGTCCTTGCACCACGGTTTGAGACTAAGTCGAATGGCTACACACGGATGGCACGTCTCCCCAATAGACAGAACCTGGACAGAGCAAAGATGGCCGTCTTGGAGTACAAAGGCAACCCTTACCCTGCTCTCTATCCTGTCAAAAAGGAGAATGAACTGACTCTCATCAACCAGCTGCTCAAAGGCTACAGAGAGGACAGGGCACAACAGTTAGCTGCCAAATCATAATACATACGGTAGTATTAGATAAAAGGTTAATGAATGTTGATGGCCGGATGCTGAAATGTACTGAAGAGTAACTTGCAGATTGTGACCTAAAGAGACTGATGCATTTCTCCAACAAAAGAACACTTCAACAGCTTCAGTGTCAATTGAACAACATTTAAGTATGAAGGCATGTCCAATTGGTTTCATACTAATAAATGATTTATGAACAGAAGCAGCAGGTTTTCATTTGATGTATTTGAACGATGTTCAATATTTGATGTGAGGTTTCACGAAGAGCTCATTTATCCCCTAACATGATGTAGGATGATGATGATGCAGGAAATTCAATGTGTCTCATAACCTTTCCTCACAAAGTTCAACATTTCTTTCTACCACGGAACTACCGAATACCACTAACAGCTTTTCTTACTGCCACCGTTTTGTCCGGTCAGTCAGCTTTTTGGTCATTTAACAGTCCTTTTTCACAGACAGACATGTTGACTTGCCATAAAATGAACAGGTGCTATGAATAATTTAAATAGTGAATTAAATGTACTACTTAGTAATGTCAGTGTGACAATGACCCAGGACACATATTCCCAAGACTCTGAAACTTAGTTGGTCCAATATGGTTCAACTATCTTTCGTTGTGCTGAACAGACATGTGCTTCTTCCATTTACAACAGTGTGCTAATGTGACATTTCAGAAAGTCACATTAGCAAAAAAAAAAAAAAAACAACCCAAAAACCACACACATTTGAAGCTGTACATCTTTGCAACTGGCCACAAATAGAAGTGGGGGAAGAAAACCCAGCTTACCTGATTCACAGGGCAGTTTGACCTGTAGCAGAGAAATCACAGGTATAACCTCCAACATTAACTATGAATCCACCAAAGGTGTTAATGTTATTAACTCCATCTGTGGTGTTCAGTCAGAGAACAATATCTGTATCTGCGGGTCTTATATTACTTAATATTACTTTTGCCTGCCATAGAAAATAACTAACTTTTTGTGTAGCTGGCCGTCAGAATATGTTACACATCTCCAAACAGTGGGATCATTACAACAGTGAATGGCTCTGCAGGAGGTTCTTTACTGCTAAACACAGTCACTAATGATCGACATGGTACAAAGGAAGCGCATTGACTCTTTAATATTTTTATATCAATAATATGTACTTAAAAGTCTCCTGACAATTGCAGCAAATTTTTGGATTGGTTCCTTATAGATTATTGCCTTCAAAATGTTTAATATTAACTCTGTATAGTTAGTCAGCGGCTGCAGTGAAAAGGTCTATCATGCTGCGCATATTTTGGTATTCTGACATCCTTGTTGACAAATACTGGAATGGCTAACCTAATATAATGCATAAATCACAACTCAAGTCTGATCAACGCGAGGACTACTGAGTTGTATTTGATCAAAATGGATGTAAAAGAAGTTGGTGCATAACATTTAACTACTTCATCACCAAATAACTCTTAAAATGAACATGACAAATCCTTTCCAAATAACGTCAAAAGGTTGAATTTGAATTGCTTCCTTCAAAGACAGTGGTAGCAGTTAGGCTGAAAGCCAATTGAAAATTTAGACCTTAAGTGGTGAATGGGTATAGACAGGAGCAGTTTGTTGTGACTCCGCACTTCAGCAGTCACAGACTGGGGTACTGGCTGTGACTGAAATAATTAAGCTAGCCTACATCAGATTGTGACTAGCCTGGAGCCTGTCCTTGTGGTGTTTTACTTTAAGACTCTTGCAATGGGAACAGATTCTCAATAT
This sequence comes from Remorina albescens, assembly GCA_034769265.1. Lineage (NCBI taxonomy): Eukaryota > Metazoa > Chordata > Actinopteri > Carangiformes > Echeneidae > Remorina > Remorina albescens. The sequence goes on from CM068486.1 coordinate 7,561,505, forward strand.
GATTTATAGATATTAGATTTACCCCTTTGGCACATGCCCTTGTAACTGGAAGACAAACATTGTCGCTTATTAACACAAGAGCCAAATAACACACATACCCACCCAGGCATCTAATAAAACCATTTTTTTTTTTTTATTTTGGCAAAAAGTGTATATGTACAGCATATTTAGAATTGTCATTTGACACCATTAAAATGCATCTGAACAGTGCTTCAGTGATGTGCTCTTAACCAGATCGCTCTGAGTAGCCTAAAAGCTGTGCTGTTTTCTGTCATGCATACATAATCTCTTTTCTTGGAGTTCTCTACCCTAAGTGTGTGTCTCAGTTCAGTAATTTAATGTCAATATCCACAAGGTTGAAGCAGTGACGCAGTATCAGTAAGCCCGTCTGTTAGTCGAGTCATCCAGTGTCTGTTCAGTCAAGTCATGGCAACCGTAGCAACAGGCAACAGCAGACAAAAAGGCAGACATGCCAAATATAAAGCAGACACATTATCAGAAACGACGACTAGTACTGTACTTCAAGTATCATCCTGTTTCACAAACTAAGTTACACCTCTGAGTACACTCATGAGTTACACACCACAGTCCTAACAACCTAAAGTACAAGATTGCCACGGATAAATTGAGAACCACCAATTTTATGAATCAGAAATTACCTATTGGTCAGGATAAAACTGCTGAATTTGTTTGTATCCAGTCACTTTTTTTTCCTTGCTCAGTTTCTGAAATGCTGAGAGCTGGTAGTGAACTTAGTTTCAATGGCATACCCACATGAATCATCAACTTCAGAAATTCAATGTTAAATTACATTGACTTAAGCGTGATACGTCCCCTAAAATGTTTGGACAGTTGACTGTATTTATAGGTGTATGCATCTGGAATACTACTTGATGTGGTGTAAGTGTAGGCTTCAAAGCAGTCCTATAAGGTGACATCATCACGAATAAACAGACTTAGACCAGGAACATTAAAGTGCTCCATGCAGGACAGACAATGTTCAATTGTGTTAATGTTTTCACAGTTCATCTACAAGGTTTTCTTTTTTTTTTTTGTCATAGTTCAATGTTAGGGGATACAAAACTACTAATATTTGTTCAGCCTTTCGAATGGTTTAAATGTTAAGGTGCAAAAAGCGGACAAATACAATATTGATGTTTCAGGTATTAGACAGAGGATGAAGTTACTTGTATTTAAAAAAGCAGCAACCTGCCCTTTAACCATGGGGGCATTAAAGATGGAGGCTGAAGACAGGTAAGACAAAGGTGTACTATAGTATTCCAGTAACTTGAAAATCACCCCTGGCTTTGTGCTGTATTGCATCTGTACATTCACCAACGTCTAGATACACAGAAATGACAATTTTGAGCAGGCATATTCTGCACTCCAGTGAAAATTTGACCAAAGCCAATATAGTAGAATACTGGTTTTGTTTTGTTTGGAATAATAATGAACAGAATTAATCCCGTCAAAAATATGCTAAAGCCTATTGTATGTATTTACAGAAGTATAGATTTCAATACACACAATAAGCGAATATTGTATGATCACATGGAGTACATATATCAGCTTTTTGGACAGGAAATACGATACAAACATGCGTGTTTTACAAGTACCTAGAAGTGCCCACAGTAAACGTGACAATTTACATTTACACATCAGCATATCAATCCAGAATAACCAACTGCAATGAAGGCATAGTAGAATATAAATGAACCCAACAATCTCCATATAGGGTAAATATCAAAATGTGCCAAACATAAAAAAAACTTCTTTTTGTTTACTTTAGTTTTTTTTAAATATAATTGAGATAAATGGAATGGAATGATATTTTTCATTGTTCACACCAACAACTGGAACTTAATGATGTGGAAACAAACCATAAGAACAATTTTCCCTTTTTGATATATACATATATGTATATGTGCGTGTGTGTGTGTATATATATATATATATGTATATATAGTAGCTCCAGTTTTAGCTATTTACAAACTCTTCCAAGCACACCATCACTGCATCATGAATTTTTGAATAAAAGTATTTCAAGAATTTTGTTCATTTCCGCACCGTGCACAGCTCTCATTCTATTGCTCTGGCTACATCCACTTTGTCATCTTTCTCCCCCGTGTGCCTTTTACTGGTCAGCATCATATATTTATTGCTTCTTTAACAAGCTCAGCACTTCTATCTCAAAGCCATTTCCTCCATTCAGGTTATTTCCATTCACAGGTGAAAAGGTACCGTTTAGAGATTCACTTCTGCTCATTTCCCCATCCTTCCAAGTTTTTTTTTTTGTTTTTTTTTTGGCTGTCCCTTTTGTCTTTAAAAGTGACCCCTTGACTTTCTCTCTTCTTTTATTTATTCACTGTATTGTCATTCTGTCCATTCCCTCCATGTCATCCCTGTCTCTCTCTGTCCTGACCTCTGTCCCATAGCTCTCTTTGACTCACGCCTTCGTTCCAAACCCTCCTCCTCCTCCACTCTGCATGCTGAAATATTCGGTGAAGGAGGGGAGCCGGGGTGGCAGCGGGGGTGAGCGTGTGGATGGGCGGGGGGGTATCGGAGGTGGGGGCAATATCGATGTCAAGTCAGCAGCAGTGGTGATGATCTTCTGCTCGCTGTTCCTCGGCACTTCCGGTCCTTTACAGGCCACCATCTCCTCCACTGTCTTCACTGGATCCTAAGAGGAGGAACATGATAGTTTTGCACTGCTGACCTTATCTCCTCCTCAGGATGTGGGTTATGGGGACGTGTTGCCTGCTCAGAAAATGGGGCCTTATAGGCACTATGTCAGTAACACCACACTATGCTCCACTATTACAGTAAATGAGATCCAACCTTTCAAGTTTGCAAAACCACAATTTAGTGACTGAAGTAGGTTTGGTCTATTTTAACTGCATCATGCTTTGAATCCTTCATTTTGTCGAAAACAACTGCTAAAAAGATTTGATATATTTGATTGCAGTATAATTCTGTTAAAATTTGGTGACAATGATTGATTAAGCCTGTAATCCCAATTTCCTGTTTGAGAATTGTGAAAATAAAACATTTCTCCTAATGATTAGACATGTTGTTAAAGATCTATGTGTCAGTCGCAGGAATTGTCACGACTCACATTTGTTGTGAGTCATGACAAGAAAAATGTGCTATAAATGAATTTCACGATAAGTTGAATAGTTTTTAAACATATTTCACTTCCATGTTGTAATACTAAACTTTTATACAGAATTTCATACTTTCCCACCTTAGAGCACACCTGATAAATGTTACATTTAATAATTGTCAATTTGGCCTTAAAGCACATTATAGCACATAGACTGCTGTGATAACATCAGAATCTACAATATACACTTATGTTCTTTTCAAAATAGCACTGATCCATCAGGACAAGTAATCAACCGTGACTCCTTTTGCTTTACTGGAACAGAGACAAGACGGGGACATTCTGTTCAACCTAAGAGGTAGCCCTCGATTTCAGGGCTATAAAGACTAAAGCCCAAGTCTAATTGGACTTTTTTACAGCCACTGTTTCACACTGGCTTTCACTTAGTCAGAGAATTGATTTCTGAGTGGTAGACATAATGGTCTAGGAACAAAATAATAAGATTCCATCTTTCAAATGTATTTCAAAAATGTGTTTTCTCTACTTCTTTTGTTTTATTACATCAATTACCTTTATTTCTTACTGCCCTGTACTGCAGTGTTATTGTCATTCTTTTAATTTCATTTCAAGGTTTTAATATATTTTTAAAGTTGGCTTGGTTTTTGAAAGCTGAAAGGTCTTTACTACCTGTCTGGCTGTATTACCCCTGCTATATTTAGCAAGCTCGATCAGTGTATCTGTAGATGCAGATATGATCTTCTGTCATTAATTTCTGTTCACTAGAACAAAAAAAACTTGCACAGATTTGAAAGTTCCCCAAGCTAGGCAATTCATCACAGCAAACAAAATCTTAATTTGGGCTTGTCAAAGTTTTGATGTAATCATTATCTCATTGCGTCTACTGTCATGTATTTGGCGCCCAAAGGAATCCATGGAAATTGCTGCCAGAAAAATCTAATCCTGCCTATAAACATGGCTCCTTACAAAGTGTACTGTTCCACTGATACCTTCTAATTTGAGCCTTTGTTAGATGAGGCAGCAGGTAATTTAAAGCTAGGTTGGTTTGGGTGTTTGGATTTTTAAAGCAACAAAAATTTGCCCATCAATCTAATTACATAATGCAAGCACTGCAAAACGATTTTGGGGAAGCATAAACCAAACACAGACCCATACGGTACATTAGCAACAAGTCGCATTCCTGATCCTTCAACCTAAGATATCAATCATGCCTCTGATCATATGAACACTTTGAGGTTATACTCACTGATTGGATGGAAAAGAGTTCAGTAAAGTTGGGTTGAGAGTCTCCCAGGAAGGAGCTGTTTCCGTAAGCATGATGGGGGAAACTCTCAGCCCCCTCTCCTCCTTTCGGACTGGACAGCAGGATCCCGATTTGAGATGTCCGGACATGATATGGGAAATTTTTATTGGCTGCTGAAGGACGTGTGATAATCTAGAGGAAAAAAGAATAACAAGATGTAATAATATCCGTGGATTGTTTGACATTCTTTTACATCTATATAGTGTTACGTTTGTGTATACTAGTCTAGTGTCTGACACATAGCCAGAGCTTATGACATCCAGGTGAGCGAGAGGAAATTGCAATGCACATACTTAACAGGAATATAAAAGAAAATTTGCGTGAGCAGTATGGCCCATTAGTAAAGAACAATATGTCGAAGGTGAGGCAGAGCTGGATAATGATGTGTGGAGGAGAAAATCAGCAGGAGGCATTTATGACTCAAAATAGTGAATAATGTATGACTGACGGTTAAAATAATGACTCCTGAATAATGTGAACTCTGTAGAAGTAGAAAGGTACAAACGAGGAAGACGATGTGAGCATAGAGGTGGATGCCAAGTTGAATGCCGTTGACGATCTTCTCCCGGGCCCAACGAGGAATCCCATAGTTGGCGATCAGAGCCATAACGGGCACTGCAAAAAACCTGAGGAAGACACGCGAGCAGATTTAAGATCACAATGTAGAAAGAACATTTTGAAAAGGAAACGATGAGAATAGAGAGTCTCATGGTGGAAGAAAGGGAGCAGACAAAGTAGAAGCTGATTTAAAGCGCACAGAGATAAAGATGGGAGGGGGGGAAGCGTAGATAATGAGGCAGGAGATAGTTGTAGAAATGAGAGAGTAATACAGAGATAATATTAGTCTTTGTAATCTACCCTTCATTTCAAATTCATGCTATTATACACAGAGTGTGAAAGACAAAGGTGCTGAGCAATGTATGAAGAAAGGCTTTTCTGTTGGTTGTGTAAAAGGCACTGCTCCTACTTTGAAGTACAAAGCTTTAAGGAATTTTACACCCATAAATGGTTGCATGAATTATCGGCTAAGCAAAAAAAAGACATTTTCCTCTAGAAATCATTCAGCAACATACAATTATCTACGGTGCGGGTAGAGCACAGAGGTTGGGCACATAATGTTTTAGAGAGATGGTGTAAAATAAACTTTTTATTCCACAGCCGCGAACGTGTCGGCTATCTCATGCACATTTTTATTTATTTATTTATTTTCATTCAAAGCAGTATAAACTATTCAAATTGAAGAGACCTCAAACAGAGGAAATGTGACTCTTTCTGCTCTGCAATTTGTGGCTCAGGTGCAGAGTGGTGGGGGCTTGCAGGTCTTACCATAGTGTGTATGTAGTGAAGAAAGGGACGTAGAAGGGCTGTTTCTCGGGGTAGTGTTTCAGAGAGACCAGCACAGCGTAGCAGAACCACACGTAGGCCAGCAGCTGCAAGCCCATCAGTCCGTAACCTGCAGGGCTGTCATAGGCATACAGCACTTCCCCTGGGTCAAAGAACTGCCACAGGGATAGGAGAAGTTAGGCCAAACATACACAAAACCTTTATACAAAGTAGAAAAGAAGGATCTATTGGCGTGGCTCCATATTATAGTTTGTGCCCTAATTAATAAGATGGATTGCTTATGGTTCAGTTGATGCACTGTGATGATGGAGCCAAAGCTCAGCTTGTAGTATTCTGTGCAAGTGTTTGACATTGACACTTCCTCTCCACAACTAGGTCATTGTGGGTCTGTGTGTGCGCAGTGCATGTACTTGCATCTGCAGATGCTAGATTGCATTTTACAGTCCAGTGACTGGATAGTGTTGGCCATACAGGGTTACCCTTGCTACATAATGCATAGGTCTGACTACTTGGTGTGGAGCTTCTTGGGATCCAACAAGGCAACCAGAGGCTGTAAGGTTTTCTACAGGCGCAGTACCAGGAACTCTCCTCATTCCAGTTCCACTTGTAACCTAGTTTGGCATATTTTTAGCTGGAGCTCCCCTGAGTTTTGAGCTCTTTAATAGCAGGGACCATGTAAGAGGGCAGGCTGTAGATAAATTACACTGCTTCAGATCCACATATTGCACTGAGAGAGATGGCTATAGGCTCCAGCATTAAATATAGCAGTTACTTCCACTGCACTGTTCCCACTGGATCATTACCATGCTGTGCTCAAAGATGGTAATGCACTGTCCTTAAATGTACCATCATTACATCTGACTGTACTGAAGCCTCTGAAGTATGCAAAAATGTATGTAACTCTAACACTCTTGAGGCTGTGATTAATTCATTGGCTCTTATTGCTCAGTATCACACAGATTTCCATCTTCACACACGCACGCACACGAAATGGAGACACCAGTATAGCATTTCAATTTTGTAAAGCACTTCATGACGTATGTCTATGGAATGTGCTCTATAAATAAACTTTTCTTACTTACTTCCATCCAAGGAAATCATCAACGTATCTAACATTTACTATCGCAGGTGCACTGCTAAGTATTTCAGTTCTCTTCCGTAGTGTTTGTAGCTGGGAGTAGCCCGGCTATTCCTGTCAGCATTCATAATTTGTAACTTATCAAAGAGCTTCTATATATATATATATATATATATATTTTTTTTTTTTTTGGTTCAATGGATTTTATGCATATTCTTAATTAGCAATGTATCAGTGTAATGGGTGGCTTGACAGAAAAAGCTATTACAGCCCACGTTGATCTGTACACACAACTTTCCAATGAATATTTATGAGATTACAAAAAAAAAAAAGCCAGAGAGAGTAATCATACAATATGAGTGCAGACACTGTGTCCAGAATTGTCAATCAGGAAACTTACACCAAGTCATCTCAGGCATAATTCAGACGATGCTTTCAAGTCACATCTGAAGAGGCAGACCTCAGAGGCGTTGACATGTTTTACTAGCTGACAGTGAAAAGCAACCAAGCTGCAAGTAAACTTTGTTGTTGGTGACTAGTGTAAAGACAAATTAATCTGTTAGAAAATTCTGACTGCAAATTGATTATTTTCACTGTTTATAATTCTGTCATTTATTTTCTCAAATTTAACAGTTAATTTTTGTCAGAAATCAGAAAATGGCCAGAAAATGGAGAAAAATGCCAATCACAGTATGAGCTGGTGTCTTCTGATTGTTTGTTCAGTGTTTTAAAACAGATTGTTTCATAATATACAGTAATACATAAAAAATAAAAATAAAAAATCTGCAAATCTTCACATTTGAGACTTTGAAGTCAGTGAATGTTTGGCATTAAATAACAGGTAATCAAAAGTGTTACCAATTAATTTTCAGCTCCAGTGAAAAGAACAGATTTCATTTAAATTTTTCATTCACAAACTCCCTGCCAACTGCAATCACCCCGCTTTAGTTCACACATTTAGGCACATTTAAAGTTGGCACGTCATACTTTCAGAAAATCCATCAATCATGAAAGTAGCCCAAATCTTGAAAGCATTCATAAAGAAAAGAATAATGGGTCCTCAAAGCCAAAATAAGTAAACAAGTCAAGGAAAAAGAAAATAAGTCAAGTAAATCAATGGATAATGAAATTTTTTTTTACAAAATTGATATTATTTTGATTAAATTGATTAGTATCCTAAATCATGAATTTTCTAGTATGATCAGCTATTCAAATTATTTAATTAAAATACTTAATGTTGTCTTGATACTGCTTCACAGATATAAGATGTTTCTCTGTTTTATGGTATTTAAAATACAATATTAATTATCTTTACAAATGGTTAAAAGTTAAACGCTCGACATTGAACTCAGATCATTCAGGGATTTACAATTTTGAAAAGTATTGACGTCTCAAAATTACAGATAATCACTGCTTGCTGCCTCAGTGTTGACTACAGCAGTGTAGGTGATGTGTGTGTACCTCAGCTTCGTAGATGAAGAGGATGACGTAGGTGATTGTGTAGACTGTCATATAGATGCTCAGCTTGACTGAGCCACTGTGACTGATCCTTGCCCTGACACACAGATAAACCAGGGTAAGAGGTTGCACACATGTAGAGTGGGATAAATAACACACACACACAAACACAAATACACAGGAAGGTAGGATGTACTGTAGGGGCATATTTAAACAAATGCACACAGAGGATTTGGCTCTTTATACACATGCAAAGAAAAGTTAATCTAAAAAGCAGGTATGAAACAGCACAATGGACTGGTATGCTCAAATCTGAACTGTATAAACAATTGCTGTGGACCGGTGGACGCGGCAGGCTGTGAAAAAGACTGTCCGCACTCACAAAGCAGAAATTAATGCTCCTCTGTTTGCATTCAACAAACAGAATTTCGGCATAAAGCCTTCATCAGCATTTCACACATCCCTCTGCTCAGCGTAATTCATCACCACACACATCAGAGACGCATATCAAAGTTGTCGGGTAGTTATCTCCAAACTGTCAACTTATCAGTCACTGCAGATAAATGGACATGTTTTAAGCTTGATGGTAATGCAGTATTGAGTTTATTCGCTGGGGTTCTAAGAGGGTTTAATAGGTACAAGACCTTCCCAGATCTCCTGAACCCCATGATCTAAGTTTTCACTTCATGGGTTCAGTCTGGAAAATATCCACATGAATTAAACTGTATCTGAAGCTGGACCAATCTTCAAACTGTGAGCAGTAGTTTAGGTGATGACTCACCACCACTTTAACCCAAAACCTCTGAACTGCAATTTAACAAGCTGTTGATTGTGCACTGCAGTGCCCACTCCACACATAAAATTGACTCCAGAAAGTGACTTCTGGGGATATATTGGCAGAAATTTAAACAGCATTTCAAGAGAAGCTGGCGTGTTTCTCCAAGTGAGAAACAGAATTTGAAATATTAGAAAGGGCAATGACAACCCGGGTGACTGAGTGGCATTCATCTAGTCAGGTGTGAGATTTAGATATGTGGATGATCCAGCTACGCATCTAAATCTCTCGCATAAGCAAATTCACCAGGAAAGAAAAAATAGTAAATCAAATAAATAAATAGTCTGCTGGGTTTATGGGGCAGAGGTCATCCTCCAACTGACACAATACAACATGAAGTTCACACCAGAGCACCATCCGTCTATCACCTCCTAACAGGTATCAGATGTCCACCCACAGCATCACAGCCCAAGTACTAACTGATTTTCTGACTGACACCTAACACTGTCATGAGATGAGATAGTGTTATGACTGTGACAGCAAGGCGTGACAGTGAGAGACAGCGGCAGCGTAAACACATCCGCGCAAGGTAACATAGCTTTCACAAACAGAAACACATATAGGCACAAATAAAATCTGTGTGCACACAAAAAGGCGAGGAGAAAAAAAAAAAAAAAAACAGAAATAAAAACCCCCCACCTTGTGACAGTGAAACCTTTGCCCAACAATATGAGCATCAGAAGGAACACCAAGAAGCTGACGGAGAACAGTAATTTCCCTGGAGACAGACACAGAATTTGAGAAAGACAGAAGGGGTAATTAGGTTGTGGTTTCCAAATCTGTAATATCAGGAGGGAAAGATTAAATCGGGTCACTCGTACGCACATATTTGCAGGCACACATGCACAAAGTCACACAAAACCATGCATGATCTCACAGATCCTCGTCAAACCATTTATTTCTGCTCTTGTCTCAGACACACATCCCTCATCAACCACTCCTTCATTCTGCTTGCGCTGGGTGATTTTCGAGTGCAGATGCAATATAAGTCAATCAGTCAACCAGTCAGTCTGTCAGTCGCCAATGCGGAGGGGGGGGTTAATCTCACCGAGTATTTTCAGGCTGCCGTTGCCAAGTCCATCTCTCGCATACAGACCCCAGTAGACACAATGGAACAACAGGCTGAGCACTGTTAAATGGAAACGACAACAGGAGGAGAGAAATGGGAAAATAAGAACAGGGGGGTAGAGAGGAGGGAAAGCGATGGGAAGAGAAGAAAAAGAGGAGGAGATGAAGGGGAGTAAAGGAAAAGATGAAGAAAAGAAGAGACATTGATGATAATACAGAAAGTACAAGGGTAGGGGGAGGGCAGAGAGGCACACAAAAAGAGCAGAGGAATTGATAAAAGGAGATGAAAAAGCAGCAAAAGCCTTGAGAGAAGTGGGATGAAAAGGAGAACAGGAATTTAGGTATGGCAGGAGAATCAAGAAAGGATTTTCAGGGGGGACAAGTAAGCAAAGCAAGGGAAGAAAGTGAGATAAGGGGGAGGAGAAAAAGCAGAGGATAGGATGAAAAGAGTGAGGGGGTGTTCGTCAGCAACAGCATGCTCCACTGAACACTTTAGCACAGCATGGCTCTTTGCAATAGTTTCTATTCAGAGGCTAATAAGAGTGATAATATCTCGGCTCTTGAAGAGGGGATTAAGGTATGAGACGCTGCAGCCATGCGAGAGAGGCTCATTGTCATCTTGAGTGTGTGTTGCATAATACGTGTGTTTTGGTGTTTGTCTGTGTGTGTGTGTGTGTGTGTCTGTCTGCTCAGGACAGAAGCCCTCACCCTCTACACCTGCTGCCGTCATAAACATTTTGTAGGTTGTGTGAAGAAGCTGTCTTCCCTTTAGATTGTCTGTAGATAGAGAAAAACAAGAAGGAGAAAGAGGTGATGAAAGTGTTTAAGTGTGTGCGTGTGTTGGTTGAGATAAAAAGGGTGGAGACATGATAACAGATGGCGTAGGAGAGTGAGAGACGTACAGTGAGTGAGAGAAGAAAACCTAGAACAAGGGAATGGGCTAGACAAATCCATTTTGTGATGCCTGTCCTCTAGATGAGTCCTTACACATCCTCCGTTTTCAGTCCCTAATCTGCAAGGAAATACTGCTGATGCCTACTTAATTTTACTGCAAAAACACTCCTAAAAACAGCCGTGGCCTGGGGGAAAACATAGAAGCAGAGGGAGGACCATAAACATTCACACACACTGCCCCATACAACCACAGGCTCAGTCAGCCATGTGCTGCTGCTGTTACTTCCTGAAAGGTACTTTAATGATGGCAGATAAAAGGACCATTCCTCCTGAAATGGTTTTTTTCTGATTTTGAATTTCCTATTGTTACATTTTAAACATTTACTTTATTTTTCTTTAAATATCTTTGGCATATCATTTGGGTAGAGGGAGATTAAAAAGTAATTTTTTCTTTTTGTACAACAAGTTTCTTGTTGTTATATGTCTTTTGTTTGATTTGACTCATGCAACTGTATAAAACTCAAACCCAATAAAATTCTAATTTTTCAGCGATATTGCACACTCCAGTGAAGCTGGTAGGAGCATTGTACACATGGTGAATAAGATACAGCCGTTCATTCAAAGCTGTCACACAACTTGCATAAAATCACCATAAGATTTCACCAGAATCCAAGACTCAAAGGATATATTTGCACCTTATTACACAGCCTCATTCCTCTGCAGCAAGACAGGGTACTTGTCGACTATACTCATCAAATCACATTGGAATCCAACTCACTCACTATGAAGACCCACCGCGACAGGTGAAGTAAATTTTGGAGGTATTCAGCCACACAGTATTCAGATGACCATGATGGCGGTAAATTAATTTAAAGCCTGTTGAGGAAACAAGTTCACCACATGGTCCATTTAGGAGCTGATTTGGAACAGACAAACTTGATAATTTGCAATTCCACAACTGGGCTGCTCCATGTGCTGTGGAAGATGTGGTGTGATTCAAGCACAACAGGACAGTGACTGAACTAAGCTTTTTGGAGATTGTTTAGTTTAAGCTTACTATTAATCCTAACAGGTAATGAAGACAGTTTTTGTTTTAGTAGCTTTGATTTTGAGATATGAGCCTCAATGCCAAAAGAGTGAAAGTGAAGATTTATGATACAGCATGACAATAAAACTACGTTAAAATACATTTAATAGCGCTATGTCTTCCCAGGAACTGTCTGCATTACTGTGGGGAATCATAGTTGCAGTTTTTATTGCAACTACTTAATAAATAATATTCATAAAAACATTGTAGTGTAGAAGCTGCTGAATTTTCCAACGCCCGACGCCCCCCCCCAAAAAAAAGAAAGAACAACTTGTTTAAATTCCCAGTCCATCGCAGTAGCTGCAGATGTCTCTGACAAACAAATCTCAATACCTAGGCCTTTAAAACTAACATTTCTCTGGACCGCTAACACCAACACTGTGCCAAGGGGGTTGAAATGGGAAAGAACAATATACTGTATTTCTGACAACTACTTTTGAATTATATATATATATATATCTTTTTTTTTTCTTCAGAAAATCTTTGATGCGTCAGCCATCTAAAGTCCATCAACAGAAGCAGAAACAATCAAAGAAATAAAAGTCTGCTTTTGATTAAACTGTTCCAAAATGTCAAATATAAACTTTGTGAAGTGGGGTCACAAAGAAGACATTTACAGATGGAGTGGAAATGAACTTAAGTGAACCAACCCTGTCACAGTAAACTGTATGGGAAAACCTTCCATGAAACTTGCCTGGAGTTCATTTTCATCTGAGAGCATGTCCTTCTTCCCGGCTCTTTTGCTCTCAGCTGTTTCAGGTTAGACTTTCATATGACAAACTGACTTCACAAACATGGCTTCTCCACTCAACCATTCACCTTTTACACAAAAACCGAACCCTGCTCTCCACATCCTTTCACTCCTGCATCTAGCTTGTGTAGCTCACACTCTGCTCTGACAAAGATTCAGCCCTAGGAGAAAATAGGCACATGCTCTACCTTTACTTATCTGAGGAAACATGAGAACTTACTCCTATTCCATCAAGAAAACATGTACATTTTATATTAGATCTGGAAAAAAAAGGTTCTTGATGACTGCTGCAGCCTTTGAAAGTCAAAATAAACTGGCTCATTCAAAGAAGAGGATGGCAAAAGAGAGATAATGTAAGTGGAAAAGACAGTACTTACAGGCAAAGTAGCAAGAGAGGAGGAACACCATGGAGAAAATGACCAGGAATGTGATGTCTGTCTCCAAGATTCCTGCAAACAAGAGGTGGAGTGAGAGTAAGAAGAAAATAATTAATGAGTAAGGAAGAAGGGAAATAATAGTGAGGGAGGAGAGGAGGAAAAAGGTAGAATAGTAAAGATGGACACAAAATCAAAAAGTAAAGGTTCAGCAAAGATCAATGTAAGGAAGTGAGAGGACAATTAAGGACACAAAAAGGGAAAGGATGAAACTAAAGAGAGGCACGTGTGTGATAAGGGTACTTCATTAAGAAAGTTACCATTGATATAGAGTATGAAAAGAGTGTAGGAGACCTAGGAATAATTTATTTAGAAGCTACTTGGGTCTCTTTTTCTTCTCATCCCTTCCTTACAGTTCATCTATCATCATTAATTCATTCAGCCGTCCCTTCATTATTGTAATTTGTTCAGTTCAGTGTGCTTTATTGGCCGTGCTAAGTGGTGTTGGCTTGTGCCATCAGTGATCCATTCCATAATCTCTCTCTTTCTGTCTAATCACTCTTACCGAACTCATCTGCAGAGAAATGCTGCGTCCAGAAGGACTGGCCATTGGTCAGTTTCATTTCATACTCCAGCTGCAAACCATCTCCCTGTGAGAGAGGGGGGAAAAAAAACAAGAAAAAGGTGGACAGAGAGAGAGGGTAAACTAGATTAAATATTCATTCTCTTACATCGTTACACTTTCTGTGATCTGTACAAAGTATACATTAATGTTTAAGACTGCACTAGAAGCTTCTGCAGGTGGATGACCACAAAGGCCAAAGGACAGTAGCAATGCTTTAAAACTTTTTAAAAATATTTTTTCTCTTCCATTAAAAAGCTGCAATGGACATCAGCAAGACTTGTTAATTGAGAAAAGTTGATAACAAGACCAGCACTACACCCTGAAGCTGAGGCTGTCGAATTCATCCAGCACTTGAATCAAAAAATGGAATAAATGCAGTTTTTCACATCAACTGATCTCAGGACTGCTATCCGACTGAGGGGGATATAATGGTTCTGTGTAATATTTCATCCTCACTTGAGTTTGAGAATCATTGCCTTATAAATATGAATATAATGTGTTGATATTTGAGTATGAACACTGGCACATTGATGGAATATTTACACATGAAAACAGTTTCAAGCGGGCAATAATTCAAGTCCAACTGAAATTATACTGCATATCTTTTTTCTTCTGATCTGTAGCAAACAAAGTTCTCAAAGAAAGAAAGAAGACAAAGTTCTCAAAAAATTAATTACTTTATAAAAAGGCATTCAAGAACTTGTTATTTAAATCAGTCTATCTTAAAATGAACAAGCTTTTGGCACCTTTTGGCTTATCGCTACTGGGTTGGGATCAACACCTCAAGTATTGAATAATGTCGATATGATGACAAAGCAAGCAGAAGCTTTGATTTCTTATCATGCACAAAGATCCCATAAAATATTCAATACAGCAATTAAGACAAGCAGAAACAACCACTAAATTAGAAAAATTAAAGGCCCAGAGGATGTCGAACATATCATTCTGCATCAGTGACAACATCCTGAAACCATGTGGCACATCACGAGGATGATTCATCACTTTCGAAAAAAGAAATTCTTCTTTGATGTTGATTTTTCACACCGGATTGTTACGTGAGAGCGCAGGCTGACTTTACAGCATTTGGCTTTATTAGTGGTCTTTACTGCAGTACCCGGTTGTGATTTAGTTTGTGGAGATGGGAGAGTAATGATAAAAATAAAATAATAATAAATAAACAGAATAAACCAGCCAGGAAGGTCCAGATTTTATTCTGCCCTTTCTTGTTAAAAAGGAAGAGGAAACATCCAAATCCTCCTTGGGGATGGACACGCTGGAATAGCTTCTCAGTGTAGTTGTGCCATATCGTAAGTCAGTCTCCACAAAGGCCTGGAAGTGCCTCACGATCCCTCAGGTATGTAAAAGAAGTTGGTGGAGAACGAAAAAGGAATCTAGGCTGCTTGTCTACAATGCTGCCAACGTGTAGATGACCTAGATTTACAACATAGATGGATGGATAATTATATCCATAGCAACTGTTTTCTTTGCTTCAATGAAGATTATTCTCAGTTTTAATTATTGATAGATACTGTGACACAGTAATCAATTATTTGGGGGCTTATCATAATTACATATTGCTTGGTGACATAAGTGTTCTGCATTGAAATGTGATGACAGAGCTGAGAGAATATTTGGGTATGTCAACATTCAGGAAAGGGGGAAAAACAGGGAGGACTTTAACACACCTGTGTGGTACGCCACTGTGGGAACGATGCTAATTTTTAAGTGTCAAGTTGAGGAGAGTTTGGGAGGTGAGAAAAGAGAGGGATGGGAGGAGAGAAAAAGAGAAAGGGACAGAGATGGGTTGACAATCAGAGCACAGAGAACTCATTTCACACACACAAGTTCAAAGCTGATGGAGTTTGTGCTTGTTTCTACGGAGCAAGGAAAAAGAGAGAGGGAGGGAAAAAAAAGACTTTCATTTCATTCGGCAGCCTGAGACTCCATCTCACTCCCTCTATCAAAAAGGGCGAAAAGCATGGAGTGTTCACTGCCCCAAAAAATCAATACAGACACAACGAGCAAGGAGGCAGCGATAAAGAGAGTGATAGATGTAGAGAGGGAGAAAGTAAAAAAAAAAAAAGGAAAGCCTGAATGAAGAGAAAGGAGCAACTGTACAGACAGCAAGATTTGGATGCATAGAAAAAGTTGCATTTCACAGCAGTGCTTCTCTATCTTTGGGACACAGAGTGTCATTGGATGTTTTTGGAGGGTGAAATGTTGGTTTCAGGTGTTAAAAATCTTCCACTTCTGATATGCAGAACAGATAAATCACACACTGAAGGGATTCTCATGAAAATGCTGTGGCACTTTGCACACCATGTACAACCTTAAGCTGCAGAGAACTTTATTTAGAAGGACTTTTAAGAGCATTTCAAGAGTGTGGATCTTGTTTCTGGAATTAAATTGTTATAAGTCACAGTTTAGTGTTTCTCTGAAAATACAGCGTACACTGTCATCTATGTACCCGGACATTTTGCCAGACCTTGATTGTTGGACATGCCAGCTAAAGATCATGGGCATGGGATGGGAAACAATTCAGTATCACACAAAAAATAAGACTGAAGCAGCAGAGGCTAAGGTTTCCTGACTTCTAGTCACTTTGGATCCACAGCAGAAATTCGGCAACTGTATTCACAGTTGAAGTAATACTGACTTCAACAAGTAAATTGAGCTTGTCGTGTAAAATAGGTGAAGTGTCTCTTTAATATGCTGCTATAACAGCCTCTACTCTACCGGGAGCTCTTCCACGGGATTGTAGAACATGGATCTGAAGTATTAGTGAGGTTGGGCGCTGCTCCAGTTCATTCCAAAACTCTTAAATAGGCTTTAGGTCAGGGTTCTGTGCAGGTCAGTCAATTTCTCTAACAACCGAGAAAAACCATTTGCAAAAAAAAAAAGGAAGAAAAAAAAAGTAGCAGCATCAGGGAATATGTTGAAATATGAAAACAAAAAATGATTTTCTCCAAACTGCTGCTAAAAAGCATTAAGCAATTGCCTAATTGCTTTTTAATAAAAATAATGTTCGAATATCAACATGATTTCCCTTAAAGATGCCACTCAATGAAAATGTCATAGCTCCAACCATGTCCATATATCTTTATATAAGACATGAGTGAAATAAGAGGTCAACACTATGACTATAATTCTACATTGGAATTGCAGTGCACCAATGACACACTGATAAAAAACTGACAAGATTTCATACAAATTTCATTTAAAATGAACCCAAAGCCTTCACAGTACGAGAGTTTGTGTTAGCACAGCTACTAACACTGTCTGCCTCTGCCGGTTACAGGCTAACAAACAGCATAAACATCCATCCATCCGTCCGTCTTCATCCGCTTATCTGGAGTCGGGTTGCAGGGACAGCATAAACAATCAGCTACATTTATCCTTCTAATACTTGTTCTGGTCACTATTATTTTTTCTTCCTCAATTCCTCATATTTTTACAAAGTCCAGGGTCTGCGTCTGACTGAGGCTCTAAAATGTCACTGTCATGTTTCTTCCATTAACTGTCGTCATACTGACTCTTTTTCACCTGTCAACCCAGCAGTGGTGCTGTGTGGGACCCAGGGCCTGATAATCATTTCTCAAATAGGAAATAACTATAGATTTACTTAATTATATTAAGTAAGTATGCTAACTAGAGCAGAATATTTTACATAGATCAATTATGCCTGGAGAGGAACTTTAATTGTAAACCCGAGGTATGTCTTTGATGAAAGCCAGCACCGAATCTATTCACTCAAGTAAGTAGTTGATCAGCGAAAATCAATCAGCAACTTTTTTGAGAAGAAAAGTGCAACCATGGCTAGTACTCCCTGATTCTTAATTGTAATCATTTGGTCTGTGAAGCATTAGTTGGACAACAAAGCATTATTGTTGCATCACAATCTGCTCCGAGTCAAATAAATGGCAATTCATCAACAAAAAAAAGAAAGAATTTCCAGATAAATGATAAGTAAGTGATAGTGAACTTAATTGCCAGATGTAGCGCTAATAAGTATACCTTAAAAATAAAATGATGCATTTAAGCTTCACCCTATAGCAAACCAATCTCCAAATCATCCAGACTGCATCTGGAAATGCAGATAATTTCTTATGAAGCTACATTTTCTGAGGAACCTACATTAGAAATATCTGCATAAGCATATCTGTTACAGTTCTCCTCTAAAGATTAGGTCGGCAGCTGAAAGAATTTGGCTGTTTTAGTGGCTCACCCTCATTAACAGCCAGTTATAATTTTAACTCTTCTATGGTTCCCTATTGGGGTAATTTTGTTTCATTAACAGCAGTTCTGCTTTGCATAATAAAGCAGTCGTTGATTACAGCCATTCAAAGTTTTTCCATTTTTCCACTTCTGTTTGAAAGACCACAAGGATAAACGCCTAATAAATTAAAGTACAGACAACAGTTGCTGAGGTTGATGCAATAAAACCATGTTATGGAGTTGTTCTGTTTATTTTCAATTAATGGCATCTAATTAGTTCTAGGCTTCTGTTACCTCAACTCATTAAAAGACTTTTCTGAAAGCCAATAGCAGAGAAAGAGGTACTAATTTTGCTTGTTCAAAACTTTGTGGCTGTAAAGTGATGCACAGATGTAATTATAGCTTGGCTGCACAGCATAATAAATGTACAACAAGGAAAGTGAGTTTCTTCATGGACGAAAGCAAAAAAACACATTAAAGCCTGCTAATTTTAGTGAACTTTGGCAGTCAGTATGAAGGTTTTTCAGGCAAGTAAATTGTGAGTAACGAGACGTTCTGCTGTCTAATTTGTGATGACCTGAATTTTATTTATAATGACTGGTTTCCTTTGATGAAATAATGATAATTTTCTGCCTTGAGATTTCCTGCAATAATTAATCAAGTGAAGTCACCAGTAAATGGCAAATAAAGCTTCCTATATACTATTTCATGCAGGCGAGTACATCATTAAGAGTAGGCATCCACTGCTTGAATGGCTTGTGAGATGATATAGCTCTAGACTCACCTCAGTTCAGGTAAAGACTAAGATGTGGTACTTGAAAGCAGAGCTGGATGAGAGACACAGGAACAAAGAGGGGAAAATAAAGTGAAGCAGATAAGAGTGCAGAGAAAAATGCACAAAATAAGCAAAAGGCAAAGATAATGAGACCAGCGAGATGCAAGATGGAGAGGAAAAACAGAATCATCAGACAGACTGACAGAAGTAAGAGACAGAGAAGTAAATAGATATGAAATGGCGTGGAGCTCGTCACAGCGTGCTGGCAGAGAGTTGAAAGAAAGCAAGAAGTAGCCAAAGATTGTGAGTGACAGAGGCAGGGAAGACTGAGAGGTGTGAAAGCAAAAGGGAAGCAAGAAGTTGAGGTACTGGAGGTGGAAATTGGCTGCAGGGCGCAGCATGCATATCTCCCCAGGTAGCAAACAGGAACTTCTATACTTGAGTCCAACAGTATTAGGCAGCACGTCCATCAGCAGATGCTGGCCTGACACTAAACCACACTCTGCAGGAAGCTTCCATATAATGATATCCTTTTTCATTCAGCAGTCAAGCGACAGTACAAAAACACCCAACTAAAAAGGAGCAAAAAAAAAAAAAAAAAAAGCAAAGGCATGATTGCTGAATCATGACCCTGATATAACCCAGTCTATGACACTGGTAGGTATGCAGGCTTACACTGACACACATTCACCAGATATACTTAGGTTTCAACATTTTCTTCACCTACTTTCAAAAACAACATTGCACACAAAGAAAAACATCACACCAATTCCTGGGATTCATCCTTGACTGAAACACGGAGTGTAGGAGGATTTATCATCACTGAGCAGAGCTATCATTATACTAGCCCAAGAGATCTTCACTGGGGGCACCAGTCTAGACTCACATCAACAAACTACACACCGCATAGAATGGGGCTCAGCATAACATTGAGTCCCATTATAAATCAACACAATGCTTAAAAGCCCCCCGAGCTAACAAATCAATAGGCTACAGCGCAGCCCTTGTAAGGCATGTTTAGCACAGTTTAAGCATAGAGTGGCAAATTAAGGATCTCTGTGCTTTGTTGCAGAAACACTCTGGTATGCGAGAGATAAAGCACTTCAAACTGTCCAGAGGCAATTCACAGACTGATGTACAGATAAACGATCAGCTGTAATGCACTGAGGGCACGGGGGTATAAGTGGCATTTGGACTTAAATTGGTATTATAAGCTGTGTCATACTGGGGATCAATTCCACACATCTGCAACACACAACTCCATCTGATAATCCTCTGTCCTATCCAGCCAATCGATAAATTTACCCGCAGTTTTTTCATTTTGTCTGTTTTGATTACTTACCTTCTAGAATTTAAAATACAGCCAGGTGCAACATACTCAAATGCGGAAGCGGAAGTGGGGGGGGGTTATGTTTATGTTGATTTAAATTTTATAGGGAGCCAGCACAAAAAAGGTAGCCTTGAAACATCCAGTGTCACAGGGAGCCTTCCTTCAGGGTGTGCTGGGTATATTTTTTGCCAGAATATTAGCATTTTAATGTCTAATGCTGCAACAGCTTGCACCTGAGTTTAGTTTGAGCTTTTCTTCCTTTGCATGACACCAAAAACTTAAAACTGTGATTGAAAATTGTAAGAGATGACGATGATGGTGTTGATTAAGGTTGGATAACTGCAAGGACGTGTTTATCTAACACAAACACTGTGACTACACCGGCATGGTGACCATGGTAACGGCCTGGCTGTACACCTGACCCTGTAGAGGGGAAGAGGCAGTAGGGTCAGAGGTCAGCTCTTACCCCACACTTGCTCAGAGCAATGTACCACCATCTCTCCCTCACTGAGCGGAAACTGCGGCCACCGACGCAGCTCAGAACCTCCTCGTTCCCGTCTCCCTCCACCTGAGAGAGAGGAAATGGGGGGGGGGTGCACAGAGAATGTCGTTATCCAAAAAAGTAAAGTGTTTTACCTCAGAGACACACTGAATTATCACGAGGGGGAGTCTGATACATCAAGATATGAACATATTTCACAGCCAAATATAGCCTGAAATGTGGCAACAAGATCCAGTAACCGCCAAAACAACAGTCACGCTGGCAATCACACAGCCTAATGTGATAAACAAACACATTGTGTTGCTTATTGAAAAGGAGATAAAAAGAAATTTTAAAAAATGTTGGAGGGAAGAGGGACATTTTTAAATCCTTTCTAGTTGGCTGGGATGCATCAATATCATTGGAAATGTGAGTATAATTAAAATGTTCCAAAAACACACTACAGGCCTTTGGCTCTCACTCCCTCTCTCTATTTGCCTGCATATTTTTCTCTTTAACATATCTGTGGCATTTTTGCATTACAAAAAAATATGAAGAGAGAAAGATCAAAATGTAAATAAGATGTGAAACACACACAGGTAACTTTGACCTGATAGTATACATTATATAATAACACCCCTGCTCCAGATATTTTAGAGCGGTGTCTTGTTCAGAGACACTTGCCAAAGTACACTTAAGACAGGTATGTGTGTGCGTTCTTACCACACAGCCTGACCAGGTGTAGCGTGTGGTGAGGTTGATGACCTGGTTGTTCTCAGGTCTCAGCACTGCTTCCTTCTGGTAGCAGTTCTGATGGAGGTGGACACAGCAAACTCAGAATCAGAGCATGCAAAAACAAATGCAAGTAATGTGTAATCAGAATGTCACTGAAATCATGTCTGTTTCGCGTTATCTATTGAAGCTGCAGGAATTGGTATTCTTTGTCTCTTGAATGATGGATTTTTCCTCGTGTGCCTATTAATTATTCGTGCACAATGGTGAGTCTAAAGTGAAGGCCACACTATTCAATTTTAATAAGAAACTGACACCAGAATATTGAAGAGCTGAGATATGATGTGCTGTTTAAAACTTTGTTAGAAATACCTCAATGTGATGTGAAGTCTGTGTCAAAAAGATATCATTGCATGGCTAAAGAAAGACCAGATATTCACAACCTCAGTGTGCCACAGCATGGATTTTCCTATATGGTACATTATACCACAAAACACTTCATAATCCCAATAACTACTCCAACAATTTTGCTTTCACAGACATGCTTGCCTTTAATAACATAAGAAATAACATCAGATGTTAATGTTAATAAAAGAACGCTGGGCTGATTAAATATGGTTTTAAAATGGGTGGGTGGATGGTACTTGTGTCTGTCTAATAAATAGTTGAACTATGCATTATTCATTGGTGGTGAAAGCAATTTAATATTGATTTTATCAACTGTATTAAGTTATATCTCTTTATACAAACTGATTGTGGCTTATACACATAGAACACTTAATTTGAAACACCATACTTAGTAGGCCCTCCCTTTGCTCTCAAAACAGCTGATGTTGGAAACTTTTCTTGACGTTCTGCTTCATGTTGAAATGAGTGCAACACATCGCTCACGGTATGCCAAGATGTCATGCTAACATTCAAGATGCCAATCTGCTTTTGTACCACATCCACGGGGTGTTTCTACTGGATTTATTTTTTTTTTTTTTGCTTTGTGACATGGTGCATTGGTATGCTGGACATATTGAGTACAAGATGATAAATTGTGGCTATAAAGGGCAGCACATGGCCAGCAACTAAGATAAGCTGTGACACTGCAACCATGATTTACTCTTAAGCAGCATATAATGTTTAAGCAGCACTAACCAGGAAGAGGCGACAATATAACGCCACTTGTAGACTACCCTAACCCCCCCATGTGGACTAGAGGAGCTGAACTACCAACTCATTAGTCAACATCCCAATTTGACTTTATGCAGTCCACCTGCACCACTGCCACAATAATGGGTAATTGGATACTGCATGAATAAGCAGATTTTCCTCAATAAAGTGCCAAGCGAAAGCAGGTGAACACATATTAAGAATTCATGCATCCTCCTCCAATGGCAAAGGGCTGGGCTAGTAATACATGAATCCCCTCTCTGCAAGACCCAAAATCTCTACCCTGCTCAACAATTGTACAATACATATACAGAGAACGGAATGAATCCATAAACTCACCAAATGTAATAATTTTTTTAATGCATACAGTGCAGTGTTTCAGTTCAATGTGTGGTAAGAGAAGCATTTTCTAATGTTTGTTTTTTTACTTCAGCAGATGGGACTACACAATGACTATTATGGGGCTGAAGTGCTGACTTCCAGCTTTAAGAATATTTGACGATGTACACAATTATATTGGTTCAATAGTGGAGTAATTACAGTCTTTTTATGTATTTTTTTTTCTTTATAAGCACATCAAATTATCAACATTGGACAGTGCTGAAGTACAAAAAGGGTTTTATTTTCTAAGCTGTTCATTCCATGTGAATGAAAACATCCTCAAGTCTGACACTCAGCCCATTCAGGCTCTTCATCCCTGATGTATTTAAGATCTAATGTAGTTGAGGTCAAAACAAACATGTACTGTCCAAAACTATATGGACTTTAGAAACTATTTCAGTTTTCAGACAATGGAAATAGAAACTTTACTGATCAAAATTCTCCTCTTCCTGTCATTTTCAGTGGTACAGCTACATTTAAGGCTGAACTCTTCTAGTTTCTCACAAATATAGATTCTGCCATCGTTGAAAATTGCTTATATCATCAGTAATACATCAGTATTTCAAGAGAAAAGCCTCCATTTCCAAATGTCAACTTTTCAGGAACAGAGAGAGACAGTTTTTATTCGGAACAGCATGAGCAACCAGTGACCCTTTAGTTCATGTTGAGGTGTGAAAATCTCCAATCAAAATTGGAGTTGGAGGCGTTTTTTTATTGTGACAGTGACATGCAAATTAACAAATGGAAAGCTCACCTTTTCAGGCCTCTTGTACACAGCTGGCCACTGAGAACTGTCATCAAAGTACAGCAATATGTTCTGACAGCAACGAGACTGCACAGGAACGAAACAGAGAGAGAGAAAGAGAAAAGAACAGATTAGGAGAAAAGCTGATGTGGGATGTGCATAAATCAGAATGGAGACAGTCAGACAATCTGAGATTTAAATGACAAAAGCTGTTTCTAAACTCTGCAGGCGAGGACTGTGAAGCACGGCAAGAGTAAAAAACTAAAAAACGACACAGAAAGATCGGGGAAAGAACAGGAGGAGGAGATAAGAAAAAAGGATGGAGTGTGTACAGCAGGAACAGCAAGGGGAGGAAGAGAGGTTCAGATGAGGAAAGACAAAGGTCAGAAAGGAGGAACAAGAACTTTTGAGAGCAAGTCAAGTGATAGAAGAAAAGATGATGACAAAATAAATGTCACAAGTCTGTTGTCAGAGTTTCACCAACATGGAAACATTTATGGGAATAACAAAATATACATACAGACAAAAACACTAAATGTAGTCATCCTACCTTTGGATAGCGGAACCGAAAGTCCAGACGTCCAAAATCGGTGAGAAAACAGAAACGAGTGAGGAAAACCCAGTCCTGTAGTCAGGAAACAGAAGAGAGACCGAAAAAAGAAAACAAAGACAATTAAAATACGTGAAGCAACGTAGAAACAAAATTCAGAGTCTGCAGCCATGCTAATGGCTGTGGGAGGTGTGATGTTAAGCATGTTATAATTTTCCCTTCAGGTTGAAGCAGAAATTTTAAGGAGACACATCTGGCTATGCTTGTGCGCCATTCTGTGTGTTTCATGTTGACGTGACTGCATCACATCAATACTGAAAAACATCCATTCTTCCGTCACAGTGCTGACCGTGAAGCGGCTCACAAGGGAAAGAAAAACATGAGTGGAGATGCAAGGAAGGAGGCAGTGGGGAGCAAGAGATAGTAAACGTTGCACATGCTGATGGATAGCGCCAATTTAGCAAAAACCTGGGGAGGCAGAAGGAATATTCTACCCTTCCGTCACTGGCAGACTATGTGGGCATGGATGGGACTCATTAGAACATGGTAAGGAAGAAATTAGAGGTAAAAGTGGGCACATCAAAATAATTTCTACCAGTGTTGGCAGAGCACACTCAAACGTCAGGTCATTGCAAGGATGGAGCTACGCTAAAGAGCAGCCACAAACAATGAAGGGGGAAAAAAAAAAGGTGCTATGAGCCACACTAATAGGCGCATGGCTCCCTAGCAGTCAAGCCTGCACAGCTGGACAGGGAAGGAAATTCAGACCTGGAGTTAACTGTGACTGACCCTCACCCCAAATAACAGACAACCAGGGACTGACAGGACCAGTGAAAAGCATTATGGATGTTTTTAATGGCTGACCAGTGGCAGGTTTTGTCCCGGCAGTTGCCAGGGGCCAGTCCAACTGTGTGGAGAGCCCTCAGAGATGAATAGCATGAAGACAGATGCTGAATTGACAGTTGGGTGACATTTTCTTTAATAATGTCAACAAATAACTATTATCAGTGCCAAAAACTCAGAACTGTTTTATATCTATTTCGATACTACACAGGGTACGGAAAAATGTATTCTCTTGGAAGTATCTGTTTGCCAGAACTGAACAACTAACTTTCAAATATGTGGGGATATCTGTATCTAGACCCAAGTGGTGGACTGACTGACGGACATTGAGAGCACAGGAGCTACAACATCTGCTGTAGATAAAAAAGAGGAAGATGTGGTGAAGAAAAAGATATAGGCAAAGGAAGTCAGATGGAAGAGAAGAAAGATAATAAAGTTCTAGGGGACAAAAACAGGGCAATAAAGAAAGGAAGCAGAGGAAAGGGAGAAAAAAGAGTAACCGTTTCAGAAAAGTTAAAGAGAAGACAGAGACACAGTAAAAAAGAGAGGAAGAGGAGAGTAGGGGGGCAAACAGAGAGGATATCAAGGGCTTGCTGAGCACATTAATAAGCAATAGAGGAGAAAAGGTAGAAAAAAAATATCAGTTCTTAATATTTCAGCCATAAGCTTGGCAGCATGAGACCAGATAATAGTGCTGATAGTGTACTTCACTGAGCCTATATAAGGCACTGCAGCAGCATCGGCATGGCGGCTCACTCAGCAGCCGTCTAAAAGGTGCACACATTATATATAAATATAGAGATTTTTTCCACACATTCAAACAGCTGTTGTGTGCAGATACATTCTGGAGATATGGATCTTAGTGCTGAACGCAGCACTAACATTGCATCACTTACATATTTACACATCCTTCTACTTTATCTGGAGGACTGCCCAGCAAGGCAGTCAGAGGAGATGATTCAAACCAGCAGGACATTAAATCTTTAGGTAGTAACAGCTGTCTTGGTAAAATTAGTAAAACAACACATGTAAACCATTTTATGCAGGCATAATAAGGGACATAATACGTGTTTACTACAAATAATAAAACAATACTTTAATAAGCTGGAGAATAAATACATAAATCTACATCAGTTATAAATTGACAAGGCTTTCTGAGGTCTAATTTGATTGGGTAAAAATACAAGACAGCTAATCTGATAAGTCCAACAATTGGAATTGATTTGAAAGTTGGCTCATACAGTAGCACTGATTTTCCTAGTACCTTAAAAAACCAAATTGAGTTTGCACAACATCTTTCATTAAACAAATTATCCTGAACTTATCAGTGCATCAGTGTTTAATTGTGTAAGCACTTTGCCTAGTGAAAACTGTCTGAAATTTGTTTTGATTTCCTAATGAATTAATTAAAACTTTTATACACAGCTTAATGTGCCAGTTCCACATAAGCCTACAAAACCTTAAATTTTCTATATGAAAGCAAAAGAAAAGCGAACAAGTAGACAAAACTCAGAAGACTCAGCAGGTATTCAGAGAATTTGACACTGGAGCTGAACCAGTAAGTCAAGAAGCCATTTAGACAGTCCACAAATAAATAACCTGCAGCAATTTTGATTATGAGTTCATTGTTTTAGTCACACTCACAACTGTGATAATGATTTGGTGCGTGACTACAATACCTAATCCCAAGTGGATATCTTGACACACAAATTTCTAATTTCACAGAACCGTAAATTGAACAGTTGAATTACTTCACTGATATTTAGCTTTGAAAACAGTATATAACAGTCCATAAATATTAAAATCCCACATGGTTTATCTGTCATATCCAAATATAATATTATACTGATGGATCTTTCAAGTTCTACTTCATTCCATATTTACATTCCTTGAAATACATTTTTTACTCTTCAAGCAAACACAAAACAAGACCACGACAGCATTCTTGCCATTTCAGACTTTTCCTTCTCCTAAGGACCGGAGCATGGTTCTCCTCTCCCTTATTAAAACTGGCCTTAAGGTTGGTTGTTATGAACTCTTGAAATCCAACCAACCAACAAAACTCCCCATGCACCATTATACTGTAATTACCTTTGCCCTGTGTTCTCTCTACATAAGCAAAGCCCGGTAATTTCTGCGCTGAGAAATAAAGAGCAACTGGAGCAGCGTAGCGTGGCCAGCACTGGAGGCTGAATATATCACAGCAAACAAAACCGCAGCCATATTTCAGTGTCTGCCAGCCAGCTTCAGGCCCCTGGGGCCTCTGGGTTATAATTCATGGAGAACCCCCGAAAGTCACTAAAGCCAGGGACTGACTCCCAACACCGTGTGTTGTCCTGGGTGACTCCTAGGGCTGTAACCATGCCAACCAGGGCAGCAGGGGGAAGTACTGACCCGGGGATGTAACCCTGGAGAGGGGAAAGTGAGGTCTGGTAGGAGGAAGGAATGGGGGGCGGGGGGGGGGGGGGGGTGGTATCATTTAACTCACCACAGACAGGGCCTGTGAAAGAACCCCTTGTTGTGTGCACACACACACACACATACACAGGATCACACAAGGGTATGTTTCACACTTTTACAGCATGCTATTGCTGGTCTGAAACACACCCACACGCATCAAATCGCATCAAACATCAGCCCCCACCACCACCGGCAGCACCTCACCTCCCCGATGCTATTGTCATAGTAACCACAGCATGCCTTAGCTTGCAGGTGCTAATAGGCAACAAAACACCCAAACATTTATTTTCTGTCTCACGCGCACGTCCTTCAGAGGACATGTCAGAAATGAGCCACCATGAGAAACAAACTAAAAAATACAAACACCGCTCAAACACCCATATGTGGCTGAGGAGAATTTCACTATGCGGCTGTAACATCTTCTGCTCTTCTACTGCAGCTTTCTATCTACACATTTTCACTTCTTGCTTTCAAGGATTTTCTCACAGTCAGCCACAGGCGCATTAGTGAGGTCAGGCAGTGATGTTGGTGATAAAACTTGGCTCACAGTTGGTGGTTCGGTCTGTCCAGAAAAAGGCGTTTGGTGGGGTTGAGGTCAAGGCTTTAACAGCGTTTTGCTAAAATAAATAAATAAACAAATAAATAATAAAATGGGAAAACATTTTTTAAAGCTGGATCTAGCTTGGTGCAGTGGACATTATCACACTGACACATTAAAGAAGCCTTTTCACAACTGCTGACACAAAGTGTGAGGCACAATTATCCATCCATGGATTTTCAAACAACTTCTTTTGAGAAGATACAAAGTAGAGATGAAAGGATTGGTTGATTAACCAGTTCGTTCACGAATAAATTATTGACTATAATTAAGATTATTGATAAAATAATTTTAGTCATTTCTCCAGCTCAACATTTATTGGTTTCAGTTTCTCGAGGGTTGGTGGTTTATGAAATCAATTGCATCTATTGAAGTCAGAAGTAATTATTAATATTCAGCCCAACTCTAAACCAACTATCTTGATTAAGATTTTTATATCACCCAGTTGTCATTACATCAGTACAATAAACAAACAACCAAACTCATTTATCAAATATAAGGGCCAAATACTTGCTGGTTGTTAACTACATTTCTTTGGGGACTGGGCTATTCGACAAAAACAAGTAATTTGAACTACTGAGAATGAAAATGGTTTAACTGAAAAAAACCTTAGATTTATTTATACAACAAAAAACATGCTTCTTTCATTTTTCCAGTCTGATAGAGCTGGTCTGAAAGTGCATGTTGACAATTGTATGACACTATAAAATGAGTTCACAAACTTGCAGATTTATCAGTGGTAAAATAACATTGATTTGCAATCCAACAAAAATTAAACCCAAGTTTTTGTCAAAAGACATTTTAAAGTGAGGAGCTTATTTAGTTTAAAAAGTGGACTGCTGAGTCAAAGATGGCAATTACTGCATCAGCAAGCCAGTATGGACTTTAATAGCTGTAGCACAATACACCACTGGGGTCAAGCTATTGCACCAACCACCACTACCAAACCAAGCAGCTCAGTGTGTGTAAATGGGCAGCAGAAAAGAGACTTGAGCCCTGGAGAACAACAACAGTGGATGAGGTGTCTACCTTAATCCCCTTTTAGTCTTCTTATTTCCCCCATGGCCGCTGCATTGTGATGCAGAATCACTCAGCCACCTCCCCAAGTGTGTGTGTATGTACACTCTATTAATCAACTGCTATGCCTTGATGCAGTATCCGGTCAATTTAGCATCTCACAGTTTCATTCTCTCCACCCCCCGAGTTTCCGTCCTTTCTTTTCGCAGCTTTTTGGCTTTTTCCTCTAGATCCCTGTTTGCTTGCTAAGCCTCATTAACAATTAATTACCAATCAGCTAGTCAAGTCACCCCTGGAACACTGGGCTTCTCAATGATTCATTAGTCGGGGTTACACAACGCTGCAACGCATAAACACACTCACGCATCAACACACACAAACACACTCAAGCTTTGTCCCGCTCTGTCTCTCTGGGTGTTTCACCCGAGCACACACACAGGTTTTGTAGACATGCAAGCACACACACACACACACACACACACCACAGACATATTAAAATAAGCATATGGACACGCAAAACACAACCTCACATGCACAGACCTGCACTTGTGATGGCTCTCTTATCCAATCACAGGAGAACTGTCTATATTAAAGTCAGCAGCATATTTAGGTTTTTAGTTATATTGAGTTGGGATAACAGAATCTACTGCAATGTCAACTTGAAGGACTTCTCAGTGACTTTCAAAGATTTCTTTTAAGAAATTCTAAATTTCAGAAGTGGCACATTTTCATGACATGAATTAAAATAATAAACTGCATGCTTGACCTCTTTACTTGGTGATCCTATTAAGGTCCATAAATCACAGTGAAATACTTCATTTTTGAAACTGCTGTTCAATACCAACATTCATCAGTGTGAGGTGTTGACATTAGGATGAAGAAAAGCCCAGACAGCTCCAGCATGCTGATGAAAATGAGGGTTAGAATTTGAATTAGAAAATGAACTTTCAAGGACATCTGTTCATTTTCATCAATTCTCAAAAAGACAAAATTTTGAAAGACCTTTCAGGTCCAATCCACAAAATTTCATTAACTGAAGAAAGAAAAGGCAAAAATAAATTGGAATCTGCTACATTTTTTTTTCGAGGGAATCAGGTAAAATGTTTTCATGTTAGAAACATTAACGTGTGAAAGAGCTGCAATTTAGAGCATAAATTATACACTTAAAAGCTCCTTGACAAGCTTAAGCAAATAAATTTATGCTGGCAGCTGCTGATTTCTTTCGTTATAATAACAACTGTGTCACTTCTGTGAGTGGTCCAAAAAAAGAAAACCCTTGGATGTTAATGTAAATGATCTGGTGTCATTTATGCTAAATAAATAAAATTAAACTAGCTTAATGTGACCCATGATGTAAGCTGAAGTTTTCCATAGAGCAAAGCTAAGCTCACTTAGAAGTTGACTTTCCTCTAATTGACTGATTTAAAAATTCTCTTGGATGACCCCACCAATAAGCAACATCAATTATTCATTTTCCATTTTTATTTTCATGTTAAAACAAGAATAATTTAGATCTTGCTCAGCACAAGACATATTTCATTTAATACTTCATACAATCTACGGGCCTGTAGAGCGCAATCCATACATTAAATCACAAAATCCACAAATCCTTCAGCCTTGTTGGTAACTGACATTTGACACCGTCACACTCAACTCTCTGAGTGGGGAAAATGTAACTAACCAACACAGCCCAACATAAGGTCAGACAAGGACTTTGCTGTTGTAAATGTTCAACATCAGCCTGCTACAGACTCATTGACACAGGAGACCGGAGTGTGGATTTACTATCATCCTCAGGGTTGTTAAACAAGGGGCCAGTTTTTATTTTTGTCCCTGTTCACATTGTCCCAAGTGGATTCAAAAGTGTGACCTTCCTCTAACCTTAACACTTCCCTACTACTGCCCCTCAAAGGGGGACATTTTATCAGCACGGCCACACACCACAAGTCCACTTAAGCTAACCCAGCCTGCACAGTCGTGAGGCTGTGAAGGAAGCAGCTGACCAGTGTGGCAACACCATTGCCTTTGGATAACTTGTCTCCATGCGCTTTATGTCTCTCCAGACACTCCACAGCTTTCAACTTTTCACCTCTCGCAGTGTGGTAAATTTCATTGTGTGAATTTATAGCTCTGTCCAAACTCTGCCTTCACCTCTGCAAATATCAATACAGCAGGAAAAATCATGGGGCTGAAGAGAAGAGTTTTTGTGTGCGGGTGCTTTAGTGCATGTGTGTGTGTGTGTGTTAAGGAGATGGGATGGGGTGTGGAGTTAGTAGGTGACCTTGGGGCAAGGATGCACGAAAAAGACTGATGATGTGTTAAACTGCACACGCGCACACGCGCACATACACAATATCAATATGTCAAGCCCTGTGCTGGCTGATGCCGTTCAAATTGGCCTGTTATTTTGCATAGGAGGTTAAATAATGCCTGACGGGTTCAATAACACAGCAGTAAAAAGAGAAAACTGAGTTAAGTTCAAGTAAAATGGAGCAATTCACAGAGCACCTTAAAACTGCTATTCAGATTGTTGATGAGCTTTTAAAAGTGATAGAATCATTAGTTGTGGTCCTGCAGTAAATGTAACATTTTTATGTCGAGCTTTTTTGATTTTGTCTTTAAAGTGTACGACAAGTTGCCAGAGGACTGAAACAGCAGAAATCGTCTCTCTCTCTCTCCAACACACACACACACACACACACTTGGAAGTTGACCAGTCTAACCTATTGCTGGCCAGTGAGCAGCTCCACTGGTGCAGGTGCAGATTCAGTGCTGCCTTCAAGGGCATCTCAGTCGTAGTGATGTACGGATGAGAGCCTTTTGTTCAATTTATCCTATCTGACCCCCCCTCCTGTCTCATACTGGTGCCTTCAATCTCTTGAGCTCCTGATGCCTTTTGAAATATGCCGTAGTCACAGCACAGGGCATGTGAGCACAACAAGTCAGCAAGTACGAATTCAAGCTTGTTGGCTCAAACAGTATTGTGTCTGATTCTCTTCTTTGTTTGTTGGGAGGAACTGGGTAAGGTGATACAGGAAAGGTGATCTATTAGCACACTGTAGCAAAGTAATCTCACAGGGGTTTTTCCATGCTGAAAAGCTGTGATAAATCAAACACCTCAGTGCTCATGGTTGGTGCTGAATATTTGCAAATCAGCTTGATCAGAGGGATATTTCTACACATGCTGTGTTTTTGGGGTTTTTTTTTTGTTTGTTTGTTTGTTGTTCTTCTTTTAGCACCTTTCCTCACAGTGGGACCTGAGCTGCATAGTGCAATAAAATAGTCCTCTGCTGTTGGTCACTTGAGCAGCTCCACAGTGGCAACTAGGGACTCTGGAAAAAATACTTAAAATGTTTTATCACTAATTAATCAAGCAAAAAATGTCAAACATTCAGAGGACCTTGGTTCTCAACTGTGAAGATGTCCCCCCTTTTCAACATTATTGCCAGCTGGAGTGAGGCGAAGCAGCATATTTGCTCATCAGCTTGACTCAGCAATAGTTTTGGCATCATATACATTTGTTCTTTCTTATGATCTTATGTATCATGTTTGATCATCAAACATGCTGTTGAAAAGCCAGTATGAGATTCAAATGTCTCATTTGTCTGGGAGACATAAATACTTTGACTTCAAGCCCCGCAGGAATTTTCCAAATAACACGATCAAAGTTTTGGGTTTTTTTTTTTTTTTGACAATGCTGTTGAAGAAGCTACTTTTTTCTCCTCAGTGACCTGAACTCACAACAAAATGGTAGACATCCTTACTGAACTACCACTGAATGTCAAACTTCACAAACTCGTGTGAATCCAAAGCAGAGATGAGCAGCAGCAGGTCCAAACGGCCCGCAGCTGTCTGCTCCACTGATCACTTCACATTTTAACTCGAACATCTGATCGGAGCAGCTCTGCTGTCGATGCTCATTTGATCCGCCTTAAGAAAAACACACACCGATCTCCGCCAGCCTGAATGGACTGAACCCATCTTTTTGTGTGTGTTGTTTTTAATCAAGGTTCACCACAGACCCACCGCTGCGCGCCAGGAGCCGAATGACGCACACCTGTAACTGCCCCCCCCCCATAACAAACACAAGCTCCACTACTCATTTACATTTGGAGCTTGGTGACAAGAACACACAAATCGGGCTGGGTTGGATTTGGAGAGAGAGGGGGGACCAATGATAGGGAGATATGGATAGTGTGTGTTTGGAGGGGGGGGGGGGCAATGGTGCCAAAGATTGTGATGATTATGTGACTAAAATATACGCCACAGAAAACAAACACGCAAATGGCGCGCCATTGCAAGGCAGGAAAGAGGTGGCCATGTGAAAACAACTGAACAGTGAACCGGTGGTGGTCCCCCCCGGCTGACCGGAGGACGGACCGCCACGGAGACACCTGCGTGCGGATACGCAGTGGAGTCCGCCCCCCTCCCTTCTCCTCCTCCCCCTCCTCCCCCACTCCCCCCTCACCAGGCTGTGGCGGTGTCAGTGTCGCAAGGGGCAACAAATTAAAGAGGTGTTAAAAAAAATAATAATAATAAATAAAAACACTGGGACACACACAGGGAGGCAGGACTCACCTCTTTGGTGTTGACAATGCCTTTGACGTATTTTCCGAGGACTGAATCAAGGCAGAGGACGCTGGACAGCGCGGCCAGGCACAGGAGTCTTCCCCCGACCCGCACCTCCATCTTCCTCTCTCCCCCGCTGCCGCTCGTCTGCTCCCCGGATCCCTGAAGCCTGCCGCTAGGCGGGGGCGCGCACGGCTCGAGCAGAAGGAGCGCGCGACACACGTGCCCGTGCCGCCCCCCCCCCTCCCTCCCCAGTAGCAGCTGACGCTGGATGGACGGCGGTCTGTTACAGAGGAAGATGATGAAGAGGAGGTGGGTGGGGGTACGGAATGCGCGCGCGCTTGCATTGTTCCGCTCGTGCTTTGAGAATGCGACACGTCCACAAATTAAAAATGCGGCCGCTGATTACAATCATGTTTTCATCAGAGGTCACACACCTCGGCTCCCCCCGGCTCCGAGGCTTCTATATCCTTTCTGCAGGATACATGATTGGGCTCATTGGGAAGCAATGATGCTGAATTTTCCTCGAAATGTTTAAACATCGTCTGCACTCCTGTTTCCGCGCAACAACAGCTGTAGAAGAACGGCGAAGGTTGTTAAAGTGAATAAAAGCAGTCGGCCATCAGCAAAATGTAAAATCAAAGTCTGCCTTCTGCTTTCAAAACTTTACCTAAAAGAACAGTACTGCCACTAAAATGTATTATAGGTATAAAAATATGGATTATGGCTTCAAAAATTCTGTACCCGGGCTAAAGTGAAGCCAAGCTTTGCTCATTCATATACTGGTGAGAAGTTACAGCATATAATCATGTTCGGTTTATTAAACCTGTGAAGTGTGAAGAACACAATACTTACCTGTGAAATGCACAGACAAGTACCATTGAATGGAACTAATGAGTAAGTACAAGGACTGCTGGATTTCTTTGCTTAACTTCAACTGCTGCCCAGAAAACAATAAATTATTATAGCAGAGATATTGCTTCATTGTGTATTTCTGGATTTGATGTGACACTATATTTTTAACAAAAGGTCATTTTCGCTATTGACCTTTTCCCAAAATCCTGAGTAAATCAAGATATTGGTGAAACTGAGTTAAAATGCTACAATAAATCAAAATTTGGATTTGTCCAAATCCATCAGGACTCAGTGCAGATCTATGAAGTTAAGACCTTAATCATTGTAATTTTTACTTAACCTTTTGTCTCCCCAGTGCAAGAACAAAATAATTCATGATTGGACATAAAAGCTCGTTCATGGGAGAATATATTTATTTAGATAAAAATCAACAAAAGAAGAAAACAGTCTGCTCATGGCATATTAGACACAGACACTCTAGTATGAAACCTGCAAAGAAAATGCAGTCAAAAATCAATCAATCTGATAAACAAATCAGAAAGTAAAAATATCTAAATGAATCATAATTTCTATATACAGTCTTTTTTTTTTTTATTCACAGGTTTGCACTTGTGGTGTTTTCATTAAAATTTGACAAAAGGAAAAAAAAGTAAACTTAAAACTTTGTTTCCAGTCTATGGCTTGTATTTGTAAAAGGCTATTCATATTCTACATCAGAACTGCATTTTATAGTGCAGAGCAACTTGCTGGTGTAGTGCAGACAGGTTTTGACACTGATTAGCACTTTGAAGTTTAGTAATATCCGGTTAACAGCAAAAACTCTAAATGGTAAAGATAGTACATCTGTTAAAAGACTGAATGCAGTCTTCTGTTCAGCTTAAAACTGAAGGATGAAACATGAACACATAAAATCGATCCATTAAAAGAAATTTTCTCATTTGAAAATATTTCCAAGAGGTGCTTGAGGTCCGTCCAACACACAGATACATTTGTAACATAATTAAGATTCAGAGAATATTGGTAAATCTACTTGGAAACTATTTTTGCAATATTCAAGTTGGTACACTACATAAGTCCAACCTTAAGGTGAACACATTGCACAAGCGCAAAACAGCATTACCACATTAAACAGAGACTGACAGATAAAATGGTGTGTGTGTGTGTGTTTGTGTGTAAAACTGCATAGTTTTAATATAAATGTTGACCTAATAGTTGTGACAACTAACTCATGTTTGCAGCAGCGTTGCATTTTGCATTGCACTTCACATAAATCCACTCAGAGCAAAGGAAATCTCCAGTGAGAGGAGCTTTTGAAGAGTAAAAGTGCAGAGGTATGATTTATCACCTGATAATATAATAGCCAAAAAAAGCAATATTACACTGAACTTCTAAAACTGGTTTACACTTAACAAGGGTGATTTAGGATTATAAAATTGCTTTGTGGATTATCCACACATAGACACCGTGAATCAGCAACACTCAGTGAAACAATAAAGCATCAGCAGATCCACAATGATCTCAGGAATGCAACAACTAAGACTCTTTCTCTCCAAACTCATCAGTCCATAACACCAGATGGTCTCTCTGGTCCATCACCTGTGCTCAGTTTAGCCTAATGCATCAGTGGTCACCAAGGGTATGAGGCATAGGAAGGTCAAAACATAGCAAGGGAATGAATGACAGTTTTTCCTCAGACAATTCCCACAACAAATGACGACCTATCAACCCTGCTGGGCATCACAGGCAGCAGTAGACATGGATCACAAAAGATAAAAAAAACCATTGTGTTACAGATTTGAGTTGTGGTTGCACTAGTCAACAGATGATTAATATTATGAATTGTCTCTTGGCTGTGAAATGTCATTACTACTTAATGTCAATATACAATAGAGATAAAGAGGACTTGCCCGTGTGATCGCTCATGGTTTTCACACAGGGGAGTCTAGTGTGATCATGTGGATGTGCAAAAAACAGACTCCACTTGAGCTCCACATACAGGCACCAAGCTAAGAAGGAAAAGAAAATGACATGTATGCAAGTTCAAGCTTAAAATACATAAACTTCATGGAGTGACAAACCAACTGCTGCAAAAGTGCAGAGTGAGCATAAATAGCGGCTAGTAAAGCAAGTACAAACTTCAGCCCAGCATCTCAGAGAATGAGTGTATTACTGTCTTTCTCCTCACACCCCTAGTTCTCTCCATCAATCTGACTAAAAATATTGCAATAAGTACTTCAAGCTGACAGAAGTGAGCATGGTCTAATCCTGTAGCATGACTTTGCTGCTGAAAATCCTGCTTTTCTATAGGGCGGAGGATTTTACACTCGGAGCTCCTGCTAAATCCTATTCATCACACAGCATCCCTCTCTACAGGGCTGGCAACCCCAGCCCTGTTACCAGGCAAGGGCAGGACAGTGCCAGCATTGTTGGCATCTATATTTAGTTGGACCTGATTGAGGAACTGACCCTTGGAAAGACATTTTTTTGCACCTCAAAGTGCTTTGATGGCATCACGCTGAAATAAGCCTCCCCAGGTTATTGAAAACAAAGCAAATTCCAAATGTGATGATGCGGAGAATAAAAAAAAATTTGGACAGCCTGCCTCTTTAAGTCGGCCAAACACAGGTTCATTGGCTTTTACAATGCATTCTTACAGTTATTTCTTTTCTTGGTCAGTATCCTCAGGCTCTGTCTAAAGCCACTGATTTGTGGAAACAGGTTTTCAGATAGTAACCCTCCTAGGCCAAGAGATATGGTACTCTGACACACGCAGAGAAGAACTGAGCAGCAACACCTGGCCCTGGTGAAGAATGGGGACAACCAGAGAGCAAATCAGTGCTAAAACATGTGTTGATAACTGAGGGCTGTACTATTTTTCCCCCTCTTCCTACATTCTGCAGAGGCAGTGGGTTAAGCAGCTATTTCCGGTTGTAAAGTAATAAAAATAAAAACATTCAGCCCCTTTCAGTCAGATTTTTGATCGCTGAATAGGTTCTTTGGAGACTTCAGAAGACTGGACACAAAGACATACAAAGAGCATCAGGTGGCATCTAAATAGAACACTGTAATATTCTTCTTTTACTCTATCTTATCAATATTCATTTCTGAGAGGACGCACAAGTTCAATAGGAAGGGATGTCGAAACAGTTGTGGCTGAAGAAGAAGCAAAGTAAATAATGAGCACATTCGAAAATGTGGCATCGACAGCCTAAGATTACATTACACAATGTTGTGCACAAATCAACAAATAAACTTGTCATGATTCATGGATTATATGGCAGAAATAGAAAAAAATATATATAAATAACAAAAGCCATAATAATGCATTCAATTGATAATGTGATTGAAAACTGCAACAGAATCTCAAGAAACAAATAAACCAATTAATTCAGTTTCAGGTCTCTCAGTCTGTTGTGTTTAGCTTTGTAATTCTATTTGGGAAAGTCAACAGAGTTACTTATCCACAAAGTGAGCTGTATTGACTGCCAAACTGCTGTAATGGAGAACACAATGCAGAGTTATTATGTGTGATTTAGAGTGGCTCCCTAAAGGACAAGTGGCCATTTTGATAGGAATGACTCTATACAGAAGCATGTAGTGAGCCTACTGCCATCTGATTAGGGCTTCAAATGACTGCCTTGGCCTCGATGATTCACCCATTCAAGCCACATCTCAGGAATTTTCTGCACTGCTTTATGTTCATGACTCCACCGCCTAACAGAAATTCTGTCAAGTCTTTGTGCTGCATGTTGGTGAGTGCTTGTCTTTGATCTAAGGTATGCAAAATAACCATTTTCTTCTTAAACATGACTGTATT
Organism: Remorina albescens; assembly: GCA_034769265.1. Lineage (NCBI taxonomy): Eukaryota > Metazoa > Chordata > Actinopteri > Carangiformes > Echeneidae > Remorina > Remorina albescens. The sequence goes on from CM068486.1 coordinate 7,599,969, forward strand.
TAATTTGTTTTGTCTGTTAAATTAGCATCAGCACTTGATGCTGCACAGACAAGCGGGGAAGTAGAGGAAGTTATATTTCTGTCTCTCAAAAACTGGGTTTTCCCCACGACAGTGCCCCCTTCACCCTGTGTTTTAAAACACTTTCTTTCATCCCTCTTTTACGCCTAAATTTGTCTGACTTTCATTTCCCCTTTCTTATTCACTTCTTGGGTGAGCAGTAGTACTTCATTTTTTTCCCCTCTCTCTAACCTTATTTAAGCCCCAATACCACCAGCATCAGTGTTATTCTGGGCTGCCACAGCAACTAAGCCACCCCCTTCAGCAATTTTAGGCGCTCTCCCTACAGCCCGTTCCTCTGCCTCATAGGGGCCAACGAAGAGAGAACCAGCTCCCCCAGAAGAAGCTGACACACCCCTATCGGTCCGTTCCAGCTTTCGGTGTTTTCGTGGCTCTGGGGGCGTGTCCTTCTGGGTAAAGACGGCGCAAATTCGCTCCACGCACACATTGGCAGCCTCCCTTGTCTCCCTGGAAAGCTGCGATAGGCTGAGAAAGCCATGGGGGAGGTCATCCACCACACACAGAGTGACAGGCTGGTCTATGCTCCTCAAGCGCTTGGCAAACATTACAGAGTCATCCAGCATGGGGTCTAATGCGCAGGCCTGAGAGCAGGAGAGAAGAAGCAAGAGGGATGGAAGGGGTAATAATGGAGAAAAGCAAATTAGGATTCCCTTCAGACATGTCAAGAATTTTAATTAAAGAATGAAGAGAGGGAAGCCAAGTGTCCCAGTCTCTTTTGTCTGTGCTTTCTTTACGTTCTTGCTGACTCACTCTAGCCACTTAATATGGGTACCTCATTTTCATATGAACACCCTTCTCACAGGGGAGAGCAGACTTCAACCTCAGCCATCACAATCCATCTCACTGACTCAACAATGCTGCCCAGTGTAGAGACCTGCCTTCTATGTATCTCTTAACATCTTGAGGTTGTCTTGTTTTCTTGCTCCATCCTGTCTCCTTATACACCCCTCACCATGACAAACATTGCTAATCCTGTTCTGCTTCTATGTGCTTTAACAAAAGCAGTGACATATCAACAATCAGCCTTCTTAAAGAGCATCATATGTCCAACCAATTGTGAGCCATTGCAAGGACTCAAAAGATCTTCATTGCCTTTGACCACTGTGCCATAATATTTAACTGACTCTAACCCATCCTGACAGTCACTCTAACTGCTGGTGTTTCTTACCACTATATGTACAGGTGGAAGTCCTTTCAGCATGCTATCAGGGGCCAGCAAAGGTGAGCAGAAAGGATCCTTGACCACTGGGGAGCTTTCCACCTTCATTTCAGCCAGCTGTTCTGAACGGAGTGGCTCAAATCCAACAGGAAACTCCCTGGGGTGCTCCAACTCTGATCCCTTCTCTCCAGCAGGGGGTGGTATGGCCACTGAGTACAGGTCACTGGACATGGAGGAGTCTGCATCCTTGGAGAGGAAGAAATTCACATCTTCCGGCTACATAAACGAGGGCACAAGAAATTATTCAAATGAGGTTAGACGGCATTGTGTGGTCAATGGAAAATGTAATGGCAAGGATTTAATAAATAAGGCATAAAATATATTTTACACACACACACACACACACACACACACACACTTTGTCCTTGTGAAAATCTTCTAAAAACCTTGGCTCAGGGCCTGAGAGTCTTGGCTGAACCAACCCCCAATTTAAAGAGGGAAAATATATTTAATATCTTACGTCACCTCTACTTGCCATTTTTCTAGAGGCAGCCACTAATCTAGTCTGCCTGTATGAAAATGCATTCAAAGAAAATCTGGAAATCCGTTCTGGTACCCACACAACCAGAAATAATTTTGTCAGCATTTTAAAGCCAAATCTGTTTATGAAGGATTGGTGACAATCTCAGCTGAGTTCATCGAGGTAAAACACACAAACATCACTGCAGGCTAGACAGCATTGTTTGATACAAGGCCAAAATATCTCTGAAATGGATTTTGCAATATTTTGTTAGCACAGACAAGAAATATGAAAGTAGAAATAATGTGATTATAGATAGGAGACTGGCGTGAGTTTCCCTCACTGCAAACAGTGCAATAATCATCATCAAATTACAGAAATTAATTTTAATCACAAGTTACATTCTGACTAGAACACAGTGCTCTGTTCTGTATCATGTTTAATACTAGTAACATCTTCTGGATAAGATCATCAGATGAGCGCATTGTAATCACAGTGTAAACATCTTGAGGTATAACATACAGCACGCTCAGAAAGCAGCGGAGCATTGTGCGAATTGGAACTGTTGTGGGATCCCAAGTCCTGGCAAGTCTGGCTCTTTACAGATAATTTCCTGGAGAGGAACTCTGAAGGCCCAGTGGGTACAGGGGGGTCAGCGTGAGGAGAAGAGATGGACGCCTCTGAAATGCTCTTCCTCACTGAATCTAAGAGAGAGCGAGAGAGATAAGACAATTTGCAAAACAAAATAAAAACTGTGGCTGAGAGAGACAAACAATGAGCAAGTTAAAAAATAAATAAATATTAACCATGAAAATTGTAAAATGTATGAAAGATTGACAGTTCATCTAATTCACATGGGGCAAATAGCAGGGAAAAATATATGCAAAGTACAAAATCACTTCTACTTAGTTTACTGTTTCCACTTGTCCCATGTCCTTTGATTTACAGCCAACAGTTAAAAGCCTAAAATGCAAATTGGGATATATCAAGAAGAACAGCAGAGAAGTGGGTGGAGTAAATCCAAATAGTGCTGTCATGGTGATATCATCTGCCTGCCCAAGCAGTAAAAACACAGCTTTAAGAGTTATCATGGCTGGTCTCCCCACAAAGCACTACTGAGCTCCCATCTTTTTAATAATGAACCATCTTAGCACTAAGATGGCCTTTTAAAAATGTACACCCACCAATGACATTCTCATTAGCTTGGGCTTGCAGCTGTGGGGGTGTCACCCAGCTAAGGGGACGCCAGGGAAATTACGTTGTGCCACTAGATTTATGGTGACTTCAATTAACAATTACTGTCTAAGCCCTGCTGCTCCAACGAGGTGAATTGATATGAATGGGGCAAGAGGAGTGTTATACAAAGGGGTGGAGTAAATGGTTAGCTGAATGATGAATGAAGGGTCCATGTCAATGACCTGCTCCATATGGGCTGTAAATGAACTTTGGGGCAGTTGATGTTGTACTCATATCACTTCTACAAATTGGCTCCATGAGCACGTTGAAAATGTGCGCGGTAAACACCAACTTACAATGAGATCTGCTCTGTGCTTTCAGCAGATAGATGTATTAAAATATATAATCAGATATCAGGTATCTATAGGAAATTTTAAGCACAAAAGCTGCCAAGTAGAAAGCATTTATTCCACCCACATCTTGCCTAATGTTCCCATTTTACTGCATACGCACGGATAAAGGCACCCATACACACAGTCACAGAAGGTGGTATACCAGTGGCTTCTGATGGCGCCTCTGCAGCTGCACTGGGGGAAGCTGAAGCTCTGTTGGGATCCAGCAGAGACTGGATCCAGTTGGAGGCTCCTTGTCGAAAATCTCGCAGCAGCAGCGCTGTGTCTTTCCTCACCAGGCTCAGCGTGCTTACTTTCTCTACCTGCTTCTCAGTCTGCGGCTCATTGCCTGGATGAGATATAAAAGCAGCATAAAGAGGGAAAAGGTTTTTGTTTGTTTTTGTTACCCTTGAATAAGCATGAATGACTTACAGCAGAGAGGGTGGAAAAACAATAATCAGAAAGGTGTAACAGTGGAACCAAGAAACTACCAACATGGTCCGTTCATTACTGCCATCCAGCAATTTATATTACAGATAGCATTGCATAGTGATGGCAGGTGGAGTAAATAGAAAATGATATGTTTTTTTGTTTGGTTATTGGAAGAAGGCACTGGATGGACAATATCTCTGTGTCAGAATTTGGCATAGTTGGAATATTACTACAGTTCTTTTCCATTTCTTGTTTTCTCATGCCAAAAAATGCTCAAAAAACAACAAGAGGGAAAAACAAACAGTATATATTATTAAATAATTACAGTTTGGATTAGGGTTAGTTAGTTTTGTTTTTTTTTTTGTGGATAAATATTTACTGAATAATGAGCTAGACCATGAGATCCACAATAGCAAAACAATGTTAAATTAATACATCTGTTTATAATTGTGATTTAAAAAATAAATAAATAAATCAACAAATGGGCTGTACAGACCTTTTCAGTCAACACAACAATGCCAATACATTTTATTGGAGCTTAAGATTGCAGAGACATAGAGAAGCACTTGAAAGAAAGAAAATGGAGTTAAAGATTTAGACTTCATCTCAACTTTATGGGATAAAAAAAATAATAGTCCTGGATTGATTTCTTTAAAAAACCCACACGAACACACGCCTACCTGCATAGGCGCTGAGACACCTGGAGAGCACACTGAGTGGCAGCAGGGGATCCATAAGTGTTAGCAGACGGGAGGGCGATGCATAGGCTGTCAGCAGGGTAGCTGGGTAGGCTGCAACGATACCATCTGGCATTCGTACACCAAAAGCAGAAGCACGCATTGATGTCGTCACACACAAATTGCCGCCTGCACTGTCTCCAGCCAGACAGACCTTCTCTCCAGTCCATCCTTGAAGAGAGAAAAGAATTTAAATTGAATAAAAAAATCTGTGACATGGTAACTTTGTTTTTGTTGACTGATATTGTCATCTTGCAGTAAAACACTAATATATTGGACTATGATCATTGTTAATTTGACACATTGTGCTTCAGCAGTCAGACATACCCCAAACCAAACAGATGTCTATGGTTTTCTACCAGATTATTGAGCATTAAAGCAACTTGTGTGAGATTGCAGAAAGTATATAGTACATGACGACATGCTGAAAGATGATTCCTTGCAAGGTGATGAATGGGATGTAGATGAAGTTGGTAAATGCGTGTTCCAGAGTGGAGGATTTACAGAAGCAGTTGAAAGGACAGCTTTGCCATGAAATAGGTGTGTTTTAACCCTTTGTTGCTCCCACTCATTAAATCTATTACATATATCGCCAGTGACTATAACAAGTGAATGTAATGGGGAATTAAGAGTCCACATATAAATATTCCTGTTTACGGGTTGTTACCTAGTAGGTGGTGGTTTCTTAGAGCCCAGCAGTAGGCATAGAAACACTCCTCCAGGGCCCTGGGAAAGGGGGCCTCAGGGGCCAGAGAATAGTCCACTGACAAGATGGGGACACCAAGGTCCTGGGACCAACTCTTCAGATAGGGCTGCACAGAAGACACAGACATGGATGGATGAATGAATTTATGACCAGAGAACAATGACTATATTGACTATATTATATATTAAAAACAAGCCACGAAAATAAAAGGGACAGGCAGATGAAGAGTAAAGGGACAAGGGACTGCGCAGGAAGAGAGATTAGCGGGGGTGAACATTTAGAAGTAAGGGTAAAAAGTTGTGAAAATTATGTATCCAGCTGATGTCATCTGTCTGCTTTCTGGCTTATTGTCTCGACTAAAAGGAATATGAGGGCTGCACACAGTCACCCCCATTTCCCTTCTTATCTGTAGGCTGTAACAATGAAGGTGCACACATGTCCTAGTTCCCAGCATATAAAGGAAAAAGATGAAGACAAGGGCTGATGTGGATTTCCAGGGATAGTCAATGTAAACAATCTGACTGTCAGAATACTGAATAATAGTCTTTTTCTTGTTGAAACAGTCAGGTTAAGCATTTATTACTTGCAAGCCAAACTGAGTAAACTGCCTTCCTTCAAAACTGCAATGCAAGTGACCTTAGAATGTGACAAAGGTATCAAAACTTGTCATGACAAAATATATCTTCAACAAGCCATTCCTCTTCTCCTCCTCTGCCTTTATCTCCTCCCACCACCTATTTGACTAGCTATGACAGCGCTGGCAGTGAAAAAGACAGCTCTCCATTCACAATGCCAGGAAAAGCAGAGCATGTGTATGTTTGTATGTCATCTCACCAACGAATGAATCAGAGTGAAAGAGAAAGTAGCAGCTTAAGCAGTCAGCTGTGCTGTTTTAAAGTGCTACCTGTCACAATAAATCTTAGAGTGACACAGGTGACAAGTGGTTGTGCATATATTTGAAGAACTGTTCAGGTCAGGCGGGAAGGGTGTGTAATAATGCCTGCTTCTGAATGTGCCCAAGACCAAGGAGGTGGTGGTTGACTTCAGAATGAATAAGTTGGCTCCTCAACCACTGAAGGTTCTCAGAGAAGAGGTGGAGATGGTGGATGTGTAAAAATACTTGGGGGTTTCCCCTCGACAATAAATTGGACTGGAAGCCCAATACTAATGCTGTGTACAACAAGGTGATGGACAGACTCTTCTTCCTGAGGAGGCTGCGATCCTTCAATGTCTGCAGCAAGAGACCTTTTATCAGTCTGTTGTGGCCGGTGCACTGTTCTTCGCTGTGGTGTGCTTTGGAGTTGGCGATATGAACAGCTCAATAAACTGCAGAGAAAGGCGGGCTCCATTATTGTCTGCAAGCAGCATACATTTGACATGGTGGAAAGGACATTGACAAAACCATGGATATCCCCGACCATCACCTCCACCATCTCCTGCAAGGACAGCGGTGCATGTTCTCAAACAGACCTAGGCAGCTCTGTTGTTGCAAAGACAAATACCTTAAGTCTTTCCTTCCATCCACCATCAAGTTGTACAATAAGTCTCTGGTAAACCACATTTGTTGTTGCTCACTGCACTGCAAGAATGCTTAGTATGACCAAAACTGTATATAGTACAAGTATATCATCTGTATACATCGTTGGTATAAGCATTCGTATACATGTATGTACATATGGTTTTAGATTTTAGTGTGATTTTTACCTGGTCCACTTTTCCCCCCAATATTTTTGTATTTTTATACCATCTGTAAATAATGTATGTATGTGCTTATGTATATAGTGTACGTACATAGGTGTGCATATTCTTACATTTTGCATCTGTTTATAGTATTTGTACACATTTGTATTTAGTGTATGTATATATGGCCTGCAAATTTTCATATTTTCATCTGTATATTTTTTTTGATAGTATATGTACTCTAGTTCTATTGTAGTTCTATCTTAAATTTTTCACCGCATATTTATATTGGTCCTCCTATTTCTACTTGGTCTGCATATTTCTATATTTAGTACTTTATTGTAGGCTATTCTTTTGTTCTTCCTTTTAATTTGCTTGTTTGTATACCCTGAACCCCTTCTTAATGCAGCTGTAGCAAAAGAATTTCCTTGTGGAAAAAAATAAAGCATCTATCTATCTATCTATCTAATGTCTTTGAGTGTGTATGTGTGTTCAACAGCCATTGTTGTCAGTTTCCAATGACTGTCTACTAGTGCCTTAGCCCAGTCAGGCAGTGCATTGTCTTACTAGATAAACGTATGCAAAATGTACAGCAAATTGTCAAAGGGCAGAGAAGGGGTACATGCATATGTGTTTTCGTTGGTCTGGGACCGAGTCCGGTTAATTTTACATGACTTGCGGAAAAAAACTCTTCTTATCCACATTAATCCTATTTTAAAAAAAAACAAAAAAAACACACACACACTTCAGAGGGTCCCAGACCTGTTCTCTAAGCAGGTATTAATGAGAACTGCATTCCCAGCCCTCCTCAGACAGGCAGAGCAGTTAATCTGCAAGTTTATACCTCCAGTTGCCAAACACTATGTGTGTGTGTGTGGGTCAGTGCCAAAACATCAAGATGCATAGATGCCAGGATACCACTTCCTGTGATCTCAGCATCATTGGATACTGAGAGCACTGCCACTGAAGTCAAACTCTACCATTCCCTGAAGCAGGGACAGATAGGATCACAGAGTAAAGCTATGGATTACAGAAGCCAACTTTGGCCTCCACCCTCAGAAAAAAATTCCATTTATCTGCACTCTCTTGCTTGGCCTTGTCTGAGGGATTTAGTTAGCAGAAGGCACCCAGTAAAATAAAATAAATGTTAAAAAAAAAACAAAAAAACAAAAACAGATAGGTACGCCTTATCCAAATAAGACAGGAAGGAGCTGTGGACAAGGACAATAAGTGAATTTGTGGGATATCACAAGGACTGGAGAGAGGATGTTGCAAAAAATGAGAGTCTAGAATAAGAGAAATAGTCTGACAAGTTTTGTATTAGTTCTTGGGGTAATCTTCCTTTGTGGGGTTGTATGATTCCCCATTAATTCAACATGACAGGCCTGTTCACCCCCTTCTCTGATTGTTCCCTCTCATCCTCTGGTTGTTATGCAGCTACAGATCAAGGCTGCTCATGTCCTTGGTGGTTTCACAGAGACCTGTTTTGCAGTAGTTTAGTATCCTGGTGCCACATAAAGATTGCACACAGTCATAGATGACCACATCAACATAGGACAATCCAGGATAGTTGTGAAATTGTTTTTCAGACAAAACATTTTTCAATATACACTGCTCAGAAAAATAAAGGGAACACTAAAATAACACATCCTAGATCTGAATGAATGAAGTATTCTTATTAAATACTTTGTTATTTACATAGTTGAATGTGCTGACAACAAAATCACACAAAAATTATTAATGAAAATCAAATTTATTAACCCATGGAGGTCTGGATTTGGAGTCACACTCAAAATTAAAGTGGAAAAAACACACTACAGGCTGATCCAACTTTTATGTAATGTCCTTAAAACAAGTCAAAATGAGGCTCAGTAGTGTGTGTGGCCTCCACGTGCCCATATGACCTCCCTACAACGCCTGGGCATGCTCCTGATGAGGTGGCGGATGGTCTCCTGAGGGATCTCCTCCCAGACCTGGACCAAAGCATCCACCAACTCCTGGACAGTCTGTGGTGCAACGTGGCATTGGTGGATGGAGCAAGACATGATGTCCCAGATGTACTGAATTGGATTCAGGTCTGGAGAACGGGCAGGCCAGTCCATTGCATCAATGCCTTCGTCTTGCAGGAACTGCTGACACACTCCAGCCACATGAGGTCTAGCATTGTCTTGCATTAGGAGGAACCCGGGGCCAACTGCACCAGCATATGGTCTCACAATGGGTCTGAGGATCTCATCTCGGTACCTAATGGCAGTCAGGCTACCTCTGGCGAGCACATGGAGGGCTGTGCGGCCCCCCAAAGAAATGCCACCCCACACCATTACTCACTGCCAAACCGGTCATGCTGGAGGATGTTGCAGGCAGCACAACGTTCTCCACGGCGTCTCCTGACTCTGTCATGTCTGTCACATGTGCTCAGTGTGAACCTGCTTTCATCTGTGAAGAGCACAGGGCACCAGAGGTGAATTTGCCAATCTTGGTGTTCTCTGGCAAATGCCAAATGTCCTGCATGGTGTTGGGCTGTAAGCACAACCCCCACCTGTGGACGTCGGGCCCTCATACCACCCTCATGGAGTCTGTTTCTGACCGTTTGAGCAGACACATGCACATTTGTGGCCTGCTGGAGGTCATTTTGCAGGGCTCTGGCAGTGCTCCTCCTGTTCCTCCTTGCACAAAGGCGGAGGTAGCGGTCCTGCTGCTGGGTTGTTGCCCTCCTACAGCCTCCTCCACGTCTCCTGATGTACTGGCCTGTGTCCTGGTAGCGCCTCCATGCTCTGGACACTACGCTGACAGACACAGCAAACCTTCCTGCCACAGCTCGCATTGATGTGCCATCCTGGATGAGCTGCACTACCTGAGCCACTTGTGTGGGTTGTAGACTCCGTCTCATGCTACCACTAGAGTGAAAGCCCCGCCAGCATTCAAAAGTGACCAAAACATCAGCCAGAAAGCATAAGAACTGAGAAGTGGTCTGTGGTCACCACTTGCAGAACCACTCCTTTATTGGGGGTGTCTTGCTAATTGCCTATAATTTCCACCTGTTGTCTATTCCATTTATACAACAGCATGTGAAATTGATTGTCAATCAGTGTTTCTTCCTAAGTGGACAGTTTGATTTAACAGAAGTGTGACTGACTTGGAGTTACATTGTGTTGTTTAAGTGTTCCTTAAGTGTTCCCTTTATTTTTTTGAGCAGTGTATATTGTACTGTCACTTATGGTGCACAGAAGAGCAACACTTTCAAGAGTGATAACAAAAAGATGGAGAACAACTTTTATAAGATGAATGCAAAGCTCTCTGTGTGTATGGTTTTTATCAGTGATCTAGAAATTAAATATAGGACAAGGGTTCTCTTGTATAAGCGAAAAAGAATGAGAATGAGGTGAAAAGGACATGAATGACAGGAAGCAATGATTTATCTGAGAGAGAAAAGCCAGCTTTATGTGCATCTTGTGAATAAAGACGGCACGAAAGGAGAGCAAAGTGTCTCCACTAACTTTTCAGGGATTAATTACGAAGTAATTACATTAATGGCTCATTACATACAACACTATTGACAGAAGAAGCAACTCAGACTGGTAACCCCTCTGCTCCTCTGCTGTCAACTAGTGTCTGTCCCCTTATCACTTTAATTAAGTGGGGTTCAATTACAATTAGTCTGTGACAGGCAAAACACAAAACAGGCAGAAGTTGAAGTATTGAAGGGATGAGGTGATGAACTCAGCTGTGACCACTGTGGAGAAACCAATTCAACTCCTTAAAGAAAACTCCTCATGAAACTGAGCTCATTGAGTTGGAGGGTACCATCTCACCTCATGAGATTTAGAGGTCTGGGCCACGAAGCCGCCCCCGTGGAAGTGGATCAGCAAGCAGGGAGACGAAGGGAGACGCTTGGTCTTCAATCCCAGTGACAGAGAGATGGCGCCCCCCTCAGAGCGAGCAAGCGATAGCAGAGTTTCACTGTCCTGAAAAGAGTGAGACAGAAAGGGATTAATTCTGAAGCTCAACTAATAAACTAACATGATCTATTGTTTGGGTCTAATGTTTCAAAAACATTACATGATGAAATAACGTGATGTTTCAATCACTCTGAAGAACTGCAGACTGTATACACAGCAAACAAAACCTTTTTTCATTGTTAGTATATTTTATTGCTAGTGTTAGCAACAGGGCTCCTTTAAGAGAGGGATTAACTAGCTGTTCTACAGCAGCGTGCTGCCAGCCCTTCCTGGGCCTGCATGAACGCACACTAATTCCCATTCATTAACAGGAACAAGGAGGCAGGAAAGCTGTGGTGGAGAGGGTGGGTTTGTGCTGATACAGGCTTGTTTTTTTGTGACATTAAAAGGACACTGCTGTTTTGCTGGAACGTGATCAATGGCTGAAAGTGTTTGCTGATAACATGTCTGGTTAAGTGCCAGCATCCAAAAAAGGGAGAATAAGCTCAAATAGAAAGAGAGACTCTCCCAGGAGAATTAGAGTAGGAGGAAGAGTAGGAAAAGTGAGTGATACCTTATAACAGAAATACGGAGAGAAAGGGAGAGAGACACAGAGAAAGATAATGGCTGGTATTAAACCCTTGGGGATGCTTTGAAGCTGTGGTTTACTTCAACAGCTCAGAGAAACATCAAATATGCTAAAATGTAATATTATTTAAAAATTTGTACAATTGGTATATCCAAGGTGGTTTAAAAAGACCCAGTGGAGGAAAACTGTCACAAACTAGGTCACACAAGAAACACTTCCTACAAGGATATAGTAATTGGCAAACGTTAGACTAGTTTTGCATTCTTATTGCATTTTCTATTGTGATTGTCATAAAATGAAAGATGATTTAAATACCTGTCCTTCACGCAAGTCATAAGAGATGAGCCTCATCTGAACTGGAGTGGTGCCAATGTGGGCTGATGGTGGAGCTATAGTTACAGATGCTCTGTGATTGGCTGCCAGGGGAAGGTCAAAGGGCACAGGAGGTACAGAGAGAGCCCGGTTCACTTTAACTTGAGTGGATGTCATACTTGCGATACTCTGTTGGGAAAGAAAGATGATGGACAGAAAGACAGAAAAAGAGGACAAGATGGAGATATAGGGAGAAAGACATAGCGGCAGAGAGAGTGCAAGTTACAGAGCACGTCGGGTCACTGGAGAGAAAAAGAAACCGGATGAATAAATCATGAACACCACTGAATAAACTGAATTTCACTCTATTATTACTAACAGCCTGTAGGCCAAGCTGCATAACGATAGAAAGGTACTTTTACCAGAGGAAAGTAAAATATCCCTAATACAGTTTTAAAATTAAAAGCAGGGCAGTGCAACTGTCTGTGCACATGGGTTAACAATGGCAACATGAGTAGATTACAGATGTCTCAGGAGCGTGTTTGACTGTGTCTGCTCAAACAAGCTTTAACAGTCTACTCACCGACAGGACCTCAGTCTCAGTAATATTCCAGAAGGTCTTCCAGAAATGAACGTCTAAGTTCTGGGTGATGCGTTCAAATTCTGCCCCCCTCAACTCTGGGTCAATGGCATACTTTCCTGATGTAAAGAAAGAGCTGGCTGCTACGCCTGAGGAAGGGAGGAAGGATGACAAAATGAAGAAGGCATATAATGGGTAGGAGACACCACATACAGGGTAAGGCAAAAAAAGAACTGGGACTAGTGTATGGTTGGAGACACAGTAACAATGGAAATTAAATGTGATTTAAAAAGACAGAAGCTCTGAATAATTGGTAAGAGAAAGAAGATGTTATAGACAGAAGCAGTATGAAATAGGGCAGGAATGGGGGAACATTGAAGTTGCATTGACAGGACCCCACCACATGAAACAACATTATAAAAGAAAAAAACAAAACAATTGAGACAACAAAAGATGGAAGTAAAGAAAGAAAGATGTTTAATAGTAACAGCACTAAAACAAAGCAAATCTCAAAGCTGTGACAGCTATTGAGAATTCACAAATTCAATTGGCTAAATTGGCTTTTAGATTCTCACAGCACCATGGCTGCCAGTATCTTTTTGTTTCGAGTATTTTGTGATATAATAATTCTACGTTGTTTCTGATGTGTGCTAGAAGTCAGGGGTGGACAGTAGAGAAAAGGGAAGCGTCAGATTTTTTTATTACCTTCCAGTTAATTTTGTTAACTTAAATACAAATAGGACAGACAAAATCTAATGGCGCTTAAAGTGCTATGCACAACCATTTAGGATGATGGGAGCTGAGGGATAAAAGCTTTATATAGTCAGGTCACTACAAAGGTCTACGATTAAGAGCAGTGGGTTCCAGCAGACTCACCATATGGTGCAATACCTCCTGCCTCCACTTTGGTTCAGCATAGAGCACAAAAAAACCATGAGAGTCAAACGATTCTTTTTGAATGTTAAATATTTACGCGTGGTGCAAATGTATATGTGATGCCAAATGTTTTTCTATCTGTATGTAACTGTTGGCTTGTTCAAAGCATTCTGAAGTATAGACGAAGCAAACCAGCTAGCCCTCAAGATTCAGAAGGATGAAAGAGCATCTACAATCTAAACACACAACATCAAAAGGTACACAGTCAGGGGCTAAGCAGCAATGTAGTAGAGGCATGGGGATGGATGAGTACGATCTATGAATGACAACAAAGTGGCTGTATGATGAGAGAGTGCAGCTGCAGACATGAGGAAGCTTACCTATTCCTGACTGATGGCGTCTGTAGTTTTCTCCAAAGGCCACAAGGCCAATAGCGATGGACTGAAGAAAGGGCCGAATGGCTGGAGTGAACTGGATGCAGGAATGGAAAAATAAACACAGACATTAAATTCTAATCCAGTTTCCATGGTCACCTTAAAAACAAGATATAAATCACAATTCAAACTGCAATCTTTCAACCAGCATAAGTGACTCTTTGAACTCTATTAGATGACTCTTTGAATTGATGCAGACAGAACTAGAAAGATTTCATTATTTTTTTCCCCTTAGTTGATTTCGACCTTTTGTCCACTGAGGGTTCAGCGTCTCTTAAGCTGAACCAGGAACAAAGACCAAGGTTGTAAAGAAGAAGATTCCTTCCACCTCTCACTTAATTTTACTTTAAAGTTTGGGTGGCAGAAGTCTTTTATAGTTCTGCTTGTTCTGTTATATTTCCTGGTTTTTACATGGCGTATTGGGACCACTCTTGCTCTATGCCCAGAAGCTCGGTGATCAAAGTCAATGCATTTCTCCTCTGATATGTGAAAGACTTTGGCTTGATGTTTCAACAAATTATTCATGTGTCACTGCATGGAAAAGGTTTGTTGGACTTGTGGCAACAAGTGAGCATTTTTGAGCATCTATTACTTAGGGCTGTAAGTGTAAATGCATTAATCACTGTCAATAAAAAGGCTGTGATTATCGCATTATTATTATTATTTTTAAAATCGCATTAATCATGTGCTGCCATTTTGTGCCTGTGGCACACTCTTAACTTTCCATCTAACTGTCAGGAGCTTCCTGCTTCCTAACACTGCATGTGTCATGGAGGTGAACGGAAACCATTCACTTTTGGACAATTCTGATTATTCGTTAACTTTAAAAAGAAAAACTCTTCATTAAACATGTCAAAAGTAATTATCAGCTTGTATAAATTAAAATATAAAAGTTTTCACATTTAAGCAAGCTATATTTCTGAAGTAGACATTGTGTTCCCTCAGGCCTATTACACTTGTTTTGAAATAAATCGTGATTAATCCACAGCTACCCTGTGATTAATCAATTTTAAAACTTAAATTGTTTGACAGCCCCAATATTATTTCATCATTTCCTTGGCATTATGACTAATAGAAGGCCTTCTGGTTAATTTTAAACTAAAAACATTAGATAACTTTCCCCAAGGGTAACTCAAGCCAAAGCCCATCATTACCACTGTAACTATATATATATATATATATATATATATATATGTATACACATATACACATATATACACACACACACACACACACACACACATACATATACATATACAAAGTCTGTCTTTGCTAATCTCTATCCAGGGGCTGCTTTTACAAACATGAATTAGTGAGATAAAATGAACAAGGGATGTAGCAATAATAATTACATAATCTATTTTTTAGCTACTTGACTACCAAAAGCAGCCGATAACCTCTGAGCTGTTAGGATGTGCCAAATTAGTACCAGGGGCCTCTTTAATAAAGCAGCTTTCCTGTTGCTGACACAGATTTTTATTTTCCATTTTCATTTTCCAATACTTTCCAATATTTTATGATTGACATTAAAGGGGACTTATGGGGGCTTTAGGAGAGCTTTATCCTGTACTTGTCAAATCTTAATGTAATAACAAATATTATCTAATATTTCACATAATATATCCTACTAGTTTTGGATCCTGATGCATGAAATTGTGCCATCCCTTACTGCTCCTGTTTCTTATCTTTCCTACTGCCATTTATTTTTCCACACTGCTCAACTCACCTGAAAGCCCAAGCAACGGCCATAGAAGCATCCCTTGTGCATGGATGAATATTCTCGGACAAAGCTCTCGCTGAGGCCACTTTCATCTTGGAAAAAAAGGTTGCCATAGCTGTTGTCATGTAGCATGCGCTGAGCCAAGTAGAGCAGGGCGCGCAACTGACATAAGGCGTTGCAGTATGCCTCCATCTCCCCTGCATTGTGAGCAACTCGGAAAAAAATGCTGCGGCGGTTAGTGGCGATGTAGCGCCCCTTGTGTATGATGTGGAGAAGGCAGCATCGCACAACCTAGAAAAAGGGGCCAAAAATTTTACTTTGAAAATTGATGTGAGATTTATTTGATATGTGCAATTTCAAAACAGATGAGCATTAATTTGCCGTTCTGCTAGACTCATTCACCTGTAGTGGGCTGCAAACCTTTGAAGGTCATGATATTTCATCAATACGTATTGAAGATAAAGTACAGTGGGTACAGTAGTAAATATTCTGCAGCTGGAGGAATTTATCCAACCAGATTCACAACATAAAATCAATCTGTAAAACAAATGGGCCACCCTTGAAACAAAGCGATAAAGGCAGAGGTACTGGTGAGTTGTTTCTCACAGCATAGAGAGAATATTGATAAGAATGTATTGCAGTATGGGGGCTTATTATCGTCAGAGCTGTACTGAGTTTAAATTAGATGACATTATGATTAATACATACACACACACACCCAAAATTATCATTTAGCCTACCTTGACCAGTGAGCGATAGCCATTGGCAGGTATGTGTGGATCAAAGTCAAAATGATGATAAACTGCTGTGAAGCCAGAGATAACTGGTTCCAGACAGCGAGCATGCTCCTGGATCAGCTTCATGGCATCCACCAGACGCCGTGCCGCATCACCTTGCGACCCCTTGGCTCCACCTGAGAAGAAAGTGGCATTTTCCTCGCACACACTGTACAAGGCTGCAAACACGGCCTTGGTGTCCATCACTAGGGGTAGAGAGACAGAGAAGGAAAAAGAAGACATCAAATTATGTATGTTTTACTTGTTATAATTGTGTATTCCACAGAAGCACATCTTACCAGAGTATGTTTCCAATTGTATACATTTGCAGAAGCAAACATTGTACCATTCAACAGTAGTTGAAACTTAATTGTCAGATCAAATTCAGTTCTGCAATCATGAAGAGAAGCACCCTGATCCTTATTCAGAACCAAACCCATAGCTATAATCAGCATGCATCAAGTGGGATAACATTGGATATATCCTACATAATGTTGTCTTACCCCTATTATCTAATTCCCCACAGTCTGGTGTATGAAAGCTCATTGATTGAAGCGTGTTAAGCAAGCCTTGAAATTAAATGATTTAAATTCAGGCTAAGCAGCCTGAATTCACAGAGATCTTGCCAGACATGCATTGAATAGGAGTAGAAGGCAGAGGCCTCTTGCTGACGTCATGGGAACAAACGCAGATTAGTCAAACACTGACAAAAACATAAACAAATTCACACAAGAGTCCCAAAGGGAAGTATACAGCTGAGTACATTCATCAAATGTGTTCATATCTTGGCCCTCATGTTGAATAACAGAGCTATGTCCCTGTTGTTTCCCCACTGTTGGTCTGCGCTCCTTCCCCTAGTCACCTGAGATTTCTGTTTCCACTGCACAAACGTAACTGCAGACTGCTTGGTACTTACTAGATAGAATGACTGGCATGATGAAAGACAGAGGAAAGATGAGAAGGGACCCCCCCCAAAAAAAAGACACCAGGGTTGAACAATTGAACAGAAAGAAAGAAAATCCTTTCTTTGTTCGGGGTGGTGCATATTTTGTCTTAACGGGGAGATAATATATTGTGATCAATTCAAATATTCTGCTGCTACATAATGTGCAGTAAAATCACATGAGCTGTCCTTGGAATCAACTTACAAATACTTTAAAATTTTTATTATTATGTCTTCAAATAAGGGTACAGTAATAAAGCAGAACAGGAAAAGTATATTGTTTTCTTCAGATCCCCATAGCCATGTTTTGGGATGTGGGGCGGAGGTTGCCTATGGATGCTAAAATATGAATAGATTCTACCCAAGTGATATTGTTGGGATATTGTTTTGGGGGTCAAATAAATAAATAAATAAGATAAAATAAAATGGAGCCCTAATCGCACAATTATTTTGCTATAGCCTGCCATTTAGGAAGAGTAATAGGAGAGGCAATTTCAGTTTGCTGGGAGGAATCACAACCCCGACATCTGGGAAGAGATCAGCCAGACGTCTTCTAGTATACACACGCGCAAGCACTCAAACACACACTGCATAACAAACCCCTTCAGTTGATGCCCATCTTTTCATTTTCCTGTCTTGTGTTTCCCTCTCACACATTTTTCTCTCAGTTTACCATGCCCCACCAATATAGATGCCCCTCTATAGGAACAATTTTCTGTCTGGAAAGCTAAAATCTTACCAAGGGATAATTTAATCCTGTCAGTTTTTTTTTTTTATTTTATTTTATTTTTATGTGGGCCAGAGGTTTTTGTTTAGTTTTAGGGTTTTTATTGCAGTGCATTTTCTCATATGTATGAGTATATTTTGGTCTTGTCTTTCAGTCTAAAGCAACATAATGATATATGCCAAATAAATTCAATTGCCATTTCCGTGACTTAACCCAGGGACGAAGGCCCTGGACCTCTTCCAATTTGCATCTGAGTTTTTTAACAGTACAGGAATGAATGAGCAACTCACAAGTAAGTTATACCATTTTTCTTCTTATTTAGATGCACATGTTCGTTTCCGTCACAAGCCAAATTTTACAATTATCTCCAGACAGTAAACCTCTTGTGTAGTGTGTGTTCCTGATGTTCTCATCAATCCCATGGTGAATTTCCTATTGAACTGAAGAAGCATTTCATGGCTCTGGGGTACAGAGACAGGCCGAGACAAATCTGTGGAGCCAATTTAGCAGACTATATAAAGAATGACTACAGTGGGGATGTGTTTTTCATTACAATATCAAGTTCTATCCATTGCTGTAAAGCTTAGTGAAGCAGCTCAGGGCCTAATTTCATATTGATTTAACCATGTCAAAGGAAGCTCTGTGAAACTTATCATTTCATAAAATTTATGTAGTTCATTGCTACCTTAAAAGACTTGAATAGAAAGCAACTGGACTTTCTCTGAGACATTTGAAAACAGTTCTTTTGAAAAAGAAACACTTCTCAGACGTGTATAAATGTAGCTGACATATACTTGTCCTATGAAGTCCACTAAAACAGAACTCCAAATTAAATCTTAACGATCTCTTTAAAAGCTTCAGGGATTTTTCTAAATAGCATCACTTTACTATGACTCTGTAGCCAACCATTAAGATACTACTAAACAAAATCAATCTCTGCATGATTAGAAAATCTATGTTAATTATATGTTTAGCAAACATTAAACACAAATTAATGGAAGAAGTCTACTGTCGTACTCAGAACAGTTCAATAACTAAAAACAGAACACTGCAATTCTGCGATCTCTGCTCCATCTCAGGAATAATCTGCTTAACTTGACAACACATGAAACGGTTCCTTTATGTGCAACAGGACATCAGCCTGCAACTAAAGACACACATAAAGAACACCTACAAAATATAAATTGATCTGCATAAACACAATCAAAGCAGTGTGTCCGGGGACACAGTGAGTGCTGTGGTCAAGCAGTCACCCAAATGCCATGCAGCAAGACCAGCTATAGCAGTCAAATCTGATTGGGTACACAGCCAAAATTAAAATTGCTTTGCTTGATTAGAGCTGGGGGTATAACTCTCAGCTGGGCAAGCCAATAAGCCTTATGTTGACACCGTAAGCTAGGTGTGAACTTTATGAACCCTTGGATCAGCATAAGCTGCTCTGAAATTTGCTTAATCACAATGAACCCAACACACATTCCACCCCTTTCGAACTACAGGGAGTGTATCATATGCAAATATAATGCAAATTATCACAGTTATGTACCGGTGCCATCTTATTTGGACTGTATAAAGAGTAGCATGAAGGCTACCAGGACAGTGAAGCCAGGATATTCATGAATATACATTGTATGACTCTCTGAAGACCACAGTTAGGACACAGTTTGGTAAATTGCATGATTATGTCTGACTTAGTAGAGTATCAATTAACTAACTCAAAAAATGTAGGATTTTGTGTTCAAAAAAAGAAACTTCACACCTGTTTGCTGCACAGGTGGTCTTGTTTTTATGACTTCTCACAAAAAACTACAAAATATGTCATTTGCCCCATTGTACTTGTTTCGGCATCATCCCCCCTGTCTTAATGAAACAAATGGTTACGGTTAGCCCATAGCAACTATTACGTTGTACCTGGTATCTCTATATCAAAGATGGATAAGAAGGGGTATTAATAAGTCATGTACGACAACCAACGGCAGGAATGTTTCAGACATTACAGAAAGCTACCTGCAGGCTGTTTCTGGCATAGCACATAACTGAAGGTGTCAACTACCTGCTGGCTGGAAAGGCTGGAAGAGAAAAAAAAAAGTGTTTACCAGCTTCTGAGTTCAAGGCTCTGTCCTTGTCTGTCTCCTCTCTTCCACGAAAGCAGCAAGAGCATGGAGAAAGAGAGAAACAGAATGAGAGAAAGACAGAGAGGGTTTAGTCTGCCTCTAACTGTCGCACTCTTGTCTCTCCAATGTAGCTCTTCCCCCGTCAAAGGCAATGTGTTGTCCTTTTCTTTCTTACTTGCTTATCCCCCCTTTGCCCTTTTAATAGCAGAGGGAGGTTGTCATCCTAGCCCAGTGAACTTTCTCCCTGACAGAGGACTATTCTTCTATTGGCTTATAAACACACGGTGACCTTTAATCTAATTGGCAGAATCCAAAAGACACAAACAAGCATGATAGTTCATAAAATGATACAACTATTTCAATTGTACCTTTATTTTACCTTTTATCACAATTTGAGTGCATCATTTTATGGTATTTGCTTTAACATTTAAAAATAATATATGCACTTGATACCAGAGTTCAAAACAAAAAGTAAAAAAGAAAAGGGAAATAATCCCCCACACACAACATGTTTGGAATATTCACTTTACAATTATTAGATAGTTGTCAAATGTTTGATAAATCAACTGATCAATTAATCACTAATCACAACGATTAAAATAATCCATCAAACCTGCTCGTGTTACAAATCCTCCACTTGAAACTGACCATAATTTGTGCTGTCACGCCTGTTGTTAGACTTCTGAATGTTCAATTGTGTAAATAAAAACTTTTTTCTGGTTATTTATGGATCAGAAATGTGCTGTATGTGCCAACTCTTGAGAAATACCAGTGTTCCATAACTCAGACAACACATCTATAACCAAAAGAGATGGTGAAATTGTGATTCCTAGATCTTGTTTTGGGAAAAATATGACTTTAGATTTGACTTTTTGGCAGATGCCACAGATAGTCCCATAATAGCTGAACCCTTACCCACTCAAAGAAATAGAGGAATATGTAAAAATATCCAGGAGCACCGACTCATGAACTGCACAACAGTCCAGGAAAAAAATTAGTGTTTATTAAAGAATTCTTTTTTTTTAATTATTGTTATTGATTATAGCATTCATTCATAGTCAATTATCCAAATTTGCCCCAAAAAGCATCCATTTAATTCCATCAGGCAACATTGAACCTGCTGTAATGCATACCAGCCCACTGTCACACTGCTGTGGGTAATTGGTACACTGATTAGCATTTCAATCAGTGCTTAAAATAATTAGTTACACTGTTCTTTTCCTACAATGATAAGTTACAATATCAGATGTGAAAAATGCCAACTATCAGCAAGATATAACTGCTTAACAAACCTATTTGAGAGGCCTCCTGGTAAGTATCTATCTAATGGTTAATGCATTAACTGTAGATGGTTTCTTTTAATGACTTACAAAGTGCTAATTGGGCTTGCTCCTTTATACATGTCTGATATTCTAAACGTTATATTCCATCTTATGCTCTACATTCTCAGAACCTATTTGTCCCAAGATGTCTGCTGGCTGCAAAAGCGTTTCCCTATCAGGCATTCCAGTAGATAATACTAACTCCACTGAAGACTTAAAATCCATCCAAAATCTCCAAAGATCTTGCTATACACAACTGCTGCCACACCTATTGTTGTTGCTAACAATATTACTATAATTATCGTTATTACTGCATGGTGGTGATATCCAAAAGGTGAGCCAATTTACCGATTATCGCTATACAAAGTAGAGCCTGACCAATTTATCAGCATGCCGATAATGTTGGTCGAAATGAACTTTTTTGCGTACATATCCGTGTCACAAGTAAAACTCTATTATGTTGGGGTTTTTTTGTCTACGAAGGGGGGATCTGTTAATCAGTTAACTGTAATCACAAGAGTAAGGATAAATGGTATATTTTTATTATTACTGGTAGTTGTAGTAATAGTAGTAGTCATTGTAGTAGCAGTAATAAAGTTCCTTATTTTGTTTTTGTGTCTCACCTGTTTTTTGTTTTATTATATTATGTTGTTATATTATATAATATTTTATATTTTGAAGAATGGCAAGTTGTGCTTTTATTTATCAAGCATAAATAGACCCATTCTGGTAAAGAAAAAAAAAGGAGTTTAGGATTAAGTAAATCTGAGGCTATAAAACACACAAATTGCTCCTGGAAGTACAACACATCATCATATAACATACATAACATCTTCACATCTGTATCTTTTCAAAAGTTTTAACATTTGTTATTGGTTAAAAACAGGTGGTTTTAAAAGGTAAAATTCCCCCATTTAGTATATTACTGCTTTGCCTCTTCTTTTTTAACTTTCATCAGAAATCTGATCCTCCATAGAAGCTATAACCATAGGCAGAAGGCTTTAAAAATAGCAAACTGTAAACTGTGCTCTGGCAACAGGAAGCAAGGACGGCAGGATCCTTTAGTGTCGTGTTTAGGAGGTGTTTGACCCTTTCCCCAGTCAGTGGACCACAAGGCAAAGTGAACAACAGGAAACTGACAACAATGAACCTCCACACCGCCTTCTCATAGGACACACATACATTAATTTGCCAGATCTCATTAATCAAGCTTTAGACTATTATAAACACACCAATTATAAATAGGCTGCAATATTCCATTAGTGTAGCAAACACATAGACAATGTATGGCATAGCAAAGAAAGCCTTTTGAAAGTAGCAGTGCTTTGCGACTGGTTGGATTGTTCCAGTTACAGTGTGAAAGTAAGAGAACAGAGCCACAGAGGGAGTTTGTTTGGGCACAGCATCCTGTTCCTCTCTCATGTGCCCGGCTGATCTCATACCACACAGGCACGCCAATGACACCTCCACCAGCGACTGTGTCCATGCAGTTTATCAAACGATGCATGGACACAGTCCCCCCCCCCCCCCCCCCGTTTATGTTTATGTTTATGTTTATGTTTGGGAGTACCTGTTCATGTAGGTCCTGTCAGTGTCAGTGGCCAAGACTGGGACACAGAGCGTGAAAAGTGAATACAAACACAACGTGAAGCTCCTGCAGCCATGACATCACAACCACCGCTACTACTGACAGCACTTCACTATAGCAGCGGTGACCGGTTACTACAGACGGGCCAGGGAAGCAGGTTGACCAGACACCTCCTTTCAGCAGAGCTACAAGCTTCGCGACCATAATCTCACTCCTTTCTCTCTCACATGACAACGTTAATGTGACCTGTGCAGCTGAGACGGACCAAGCGGCTTAAACCCGACTTGTTTGTTTAGGCTACCGGAGGCCAGCTAACTTAGCTGCTAACGTCAGCTAGCGGGAGGCGGCAGGACGGGGGCGTCCAGAGGGGAGACGTTATTAAAGGGAGACACGGCACGGAGGCTGTGGCGAGGCCGGGGCGACACAGAAAAAAGAACAAAAACTACAAAACTCACCCACTGGACCCTCTCTGTGTTTGGACGAGCGTCTTCCATTCACACCCTTTTCCAATCTGCTACCCCCGCCCTTCTTATTCGACGCCATCTTCGCCCACTCTGTTCACTCATTCACTCCCAAGTCTCTCCTACATACCTGCCTGAAACCTTCAGGCCCCGCCCACACCAAAAATGCTAGCCAATGAGCGGCTGCGTCGCAGACCAGCAGCCAATCGTGACCCTCAAAAGCATTCCGTAAAGAGCCAGTGTAATTTACGCAGTGAAGAAAAACTGGGCTTTATCGTCAAAGCGCAGATTACAGTAAGATTTTATTATGAGGAAATTATTCAGCGATGTGTTGGTTCATTTTACACAATTTATTTATTGAGCACTCACAGGAATATGAATAGGCAGCAAGCAAATATATTGTTATACATCATCAAGTAATTAAGTAAAATGCAATAAGTGGACAACATTACATAGTTGTTTAATCAGCGCAAAACAGAACAATCTCAAAAGGCCTCAAATTCAGACTCTGGCATACTGTTATCATGATACTTCCTGAAAACTTGAAGTTACACCATAATTTCCTGTCAATAAGGCAATTCCATTTGTCAAAGGAAGACTTTGTGTTGTTTCACAATTGGAATTTTTTTTTAAACATATGTCTTCCTTCATTTTTTTGGGCGAACTTGAGTATTTTCTAAACTGCTATGTCCCTGTCTGAGTGGACTTTATGGTTAGACAGTATTGTAAAATGCTGTTAAAAAGGTTATGTAAAAGAAACACTCTACAACTTTCAATGTGTTTGATTAGCCTGATATTGCCAAGCTCTTGAAAAAGACGGAACACTATCCCTTTCTTTATCGCTCCCCTTTCTTTCAAGGTTTCTCCAGCTGGATGTCCTCCTCTTCCATGAAGTTGCAGACATCCTGGTAGGGGCCTTGTCCCTGGGACCGTTCGATCTGATCATATGTGGTGCAGCAATCATCCAGATTTAGTCCCTGGTTAAAATTATAATGTTAACAGAGTAAAGACAGAAATATCAACAAAATATTAACATTTTGAAATGATTAGGAGCACAAGATAACATTTCCCTTCTTATCTTTGATGCACAGATAAGGCAAAATGAACTGCACTTGTGTTTCTCATATGTCTGCAATAAGATGTTTTTGATTTATAGAAGATGATACTCATCCAAAGTTCACCTGGTAAATGTTTTCCTCTTCTTTCCTCATCTTCTTT
This sequence comes from Remorina albescens, assembly GCA_034769265.1. Classification (NCBI taxonomy): domain Eukaryota; kingdom Metazoa; phylum Chordata; class Actinopteri; order Carangiformes; family Echeneidae; genus Remorina; species Remorina albescens. The sequence goes on from CM068486.1 coordinate 7,624,444, forward strand.
TTCTCAAGTTCATGTATTTTCTTTGACTATGGGGGAAAAACTGAAATTGGTAAAACTTAGTAATGGCTAAACGTCACATCAATGTAGGCCAAGCAAGTCTATATCAAATAGACTATTGAGAATCTTATCCATTCGGACCGTCACCATGAGATTATAATATCTTGCTTTCCTTATAAGTGATAAAGGAAATGATGGACAGCTGCAGATCAGAGGTAGGTGACAGAGCAGAATATGGTAGTGTTCAGTCAGGTATATCAGAATGTGACTGTCTGACCTTGCAGAGGAGTATGGCAGAGGGCAATACCACACACAGTAACAGTAGGATTCCCTCTGATGTCAGGATCTTATTTTTGGTGCTCTCACTGAGGTTTATCATCTTCTCCAGAGTCTCTAGACATACAGACATGGTTCAGGGGTGAAACAAAGTGAACAACCGTTCTGTCTTATGCTGTTCAAATACATATTTTTACTTGTCTTTGAAGCACAGGATAGTTCACATTTGAAATAAGAAGTTGGAGCATTTAAGAACAAGACTAATTACTTATTAGACTTACTTGGAGATTTATCACAAGATTGAGTGTTACGTTATATAAGTGTGCCATTTAGTATAAAGAACAGAGTCTGACATATAAAACTGATGAATAAACAATTGATACTATTGTTTGGTAAAGGTAATTGTAATTGGGTAAACTAATGCAGGTTATCTCACATATAATCTCCAGAGGACATTGTTTGACATTTCCACATCTGCCGTCTACGTTTAATGAGATTATGATGTAAAGCAGTATTTCAGCGTGACAAATGCCTCAACGTATTAACTTAATTGCAACTTGATCTAATCTTGGTGCTGATTAAAGTGGCTGGGCAGCAGTCTGTAATGAGACCATCCTGATGATGTAAAGATTAACTGAGCAACAATTTGCAAGGATGGTTCTACTTACACAGTTCTCAGACTCTGAGGTTAGTAGGATTTATGGCTCATGGTTTAAGTACTTCTCAGAGCTCATCTCACTCAATATCTCAATTTTCAGGGCACACAATGGGATTTCTGACTTGTATGAATTTCGAATTTGCCCATCCCACCATAACCACACAGTTTTACACTTACTCAAAACAAGCAAGTAGGTGCCATCACTCATGTGGAGGACACCAGTGCAGTTCCTGATACACTGGTACAGTCCAGTGTCATTCATCTGGACTTCATTGAAGGTTAGGGTGTTACACAATTTGGTAGAATGTGTGAAGACTACACCTTCAATCACATTTTCCGAGTTTTTCAAAAATATTGGACCATTGACTATTGTTTTGTTGAACACTTCAGTTTTAGCCCACATGGGTCCTTTGCACCCCTGGTTGGCAGGGTAACAGCACGTCAGCTCAGCGTTGCCAAAGACCTGCACACTCAGAAAGGGGCTGTCGACCTCTCTTGGAGAAATACCCACTGTAGAAAAGATTAGTTTATTATTGAAACATGAACAAATAGGCAATTTCTGATTTCATAATGTAATGGTATTAGTTATATTTTTTGATATCTAAAGGACATGTAAGGTCTTTAAAATGACTAACGCAAAGAAATGAAGCCTTTCGTAAATATACAGCAAAATGCAACGCGGTAGCACATCCATCTGCTCTGAAAGGATATGTGGTTCACTGAAGCAGAACTGAGGGGCTAAAGTAAAACACTTTTCAAAAGTTATATTAAATAAGTATATCCTTATATGCATGTACATGCCTGATACATGGAGATGCTTAATTTTAATCCACAATCAGAACCATTCAAACATTTCAAATTTCACCCAAACAAGACAATTTCAGATATTTTTGTGTCTTAACAAAATTAATCATACTTACCCATAAAACTGCAGAGAACAAGGATTATGGCAATCCCCATCTCTCTCCAAAATTGATAAGTCAAAGAATAAAAACTACTGAAGTAACCCTCTTTATAACTCCTTATAACTCTTTGCACAATACTCCAGTCTTGTTTGCAGCTGTACTGACCCACTGGTGTCCTGTTTTGCTCTCAGGATTTCTGCTTGACTGAACTTGGATCATCACACATTTACATAAAATTTATAGCTGCATTTCAAAAATACATTGAGTATATACACTTATGAGGGATGTCTTTTTATCTTTGGCAGATATGTCCTTACTATGTTTTGATTAGGTGTATTTGAACAAATGGATATTTACATAAAGAATATAGATTTTAAAAAATCAATATAAGAGAGTCCAATAATCAAATCTAATTCATATCTAAAAATGGTCATAACATGTATCCACATTGAGCCAAATTAAGCCACTAACCATAAGTATGTGAATCATATAATAAAGTTACAACTGGGCATATACTAAACAAAGATTTTATCAAAACAGGTATTTATTTCCCCAGTTTATTAAAAAAGAATGGAAGAAATACAAAACAAACGTACCACAATTCCTTATGTATACACCATTGAAGAACCTCTTACACAATAAAAATCAAAACCCAAATACACAGTATAGTTCTTGCTTATTCTTCGTTTATAGAGTGACAAGACAACAAATGCCTGCATAATGAGAAGCAGTGTATTTTTCTTATACAGGGCACTGGCTGGCAGAGTTGGTGGAAGGCTCAAATCCTATTGCTGTAATGGAGATGGACACAAAAACATTGTGTTGCAGGGTAAGCCCCCAACCTTAAAACCAACCAATCAGAATCTAGGGATGATCCCTCAATGCTAATTAAGGCATTTGGTCATCGTCCCTCACTGTCTGAGATCCGCTGTGAGAAGCAGTCCACCGGAATAACACAGATTGTGTTTGTACAGACAAAAGCCGTTTATAAATTTAACAACTTGATTATCAGAACAAGGCACCATTCTATAAATACATTTTCTATACATCTAATTATTTCTATGAAGAATACATGTGGAAAAGCATCTGGTGGAGAGAGAGGGAGAGGTGCCTGTAATAGTCGTTCAGCCAGTGAAGAGTGAAGGCATCACTTTAAGCTGGTGTTTACAAGGTTTCACCTGCTGACAACAGCGGTTTAACTGTTAAAAAATCCCTGGTTGAGATTATCTCTTTAAATGCATCTCAGTGATAAAATGGATAGGCACAGCACTGTGTGGGTTTACTCACACTCTAACGAACACAGCATGTCTACAATATTTGCATAGTTGTTAATTTTTTCCATACACATACAAGTTACAGAGAAGTCCTGTCACTGTCACCATTACAGCCAAATGCGTAGTACATGATTACAAAAGCTTCTTTGAAAAAAAAGAAAAAAGAAACAAAACCTCCCCAACCCGTACCCAGTACATCAATTGAAATACACAACATATACAAGTGTGCATAGAAGGTGTTCATGCTATCATGAGAGGTGAGCGTGTTATAAAGGGGTGTATGTAGCTGATAAACTCAGTAAACAACAAAGAAGGGGGCTAATTCATCTAATTCATACTTTCTCTACATTTTCTCCTACAGTAACAGTTATATACAGGAAGACAGGCAGTAAAGTTCACAAACTTGTACAATTTATCAACGTGTGACACTCAAGTGACTCACGGTGCTGCCATTTGGATTATTTCATACTGAGGTTCAGTAGGGTCAGATTTATTGAGACAGTTGCAGTTCTAGTGAGAGTGACATTGGAATGATAGTTCTTTTCCTCATAACTATCAATGTTTCCTTAGTATCTTACGGATTCAGTTCAAAACCAAAAGTGTAAACAGCGTCATATCCTGGTCAGAAAGAAAAACAGACTGTGGCCATCACAGCAGAACCTACTTACATGGACTGACCTACACAGACACTGAAAGAAACTTTTTTAATTCATTTCATGCAGCTGAATAATTACTGAAGTCTGAGTGACAAGTTTGATCATGGCGTTAGAGCTGTCTGACATTATTATTGTAAATTCATTTAAGAATAATAATAATAAAAAAAAATCAGGCATTCTTCTTGACCACCGATCCTTCATCCATCTATGTGCTTTTGAAATCCCTTCACCTAAGTTGCCACATGCTGGAGTTTTGGGAGAGGGAAAGCAGCTGGTGAATGCAGGCTGTGCTGCTGCATCATCACTCCTGCATGAAGTGACATGCTTTTATACATCAGAAACATCTCAAGGAAACCATATCTTGTATGAGGATCTAACGGTGCTTTCTTAAATGTCTTTGGTCCTGCACATGTGGTCACAGTTGTGCCACTACTCGGAAATGATATTGTCATAATTGTAATTACAATCAACTGCTGAATTAACACAGCAACAGAGCTCAGTGTGGATACAAATATTGCTACCGAGAAAGAATAGTTCTTTGTTTTTTTTCCCACTAATAAAATGTAACCAACACAATAGAATTTATAACTCCATCTTGAGTATGTGTTTTCGATCAGGAGCTGTGAACCCTGTTTACAGCAGGCTGATACAAAAATAAATAACACTGGCACTGAAGAAAACACTTGTGTAACAGTGGCTCCACAGTGTTTGTAGGTATGTATAAGTAAAAGAGTGTGTGTGTGTGTGTGTGTGTATGCTTTTTTTTGAATACAATTAAGTGCAAATCCTAATCCCATGTTTTCTACAAATGTTCTCATGACTGTCTGGTTCAACCTGGCTTTAAATAAACCAAAACAACAACAACTTCTAAACTCACTGACTAGCCCTACATTTGCCTTCTCTCCTCCCCCCCTTGATCTTTACTACACATTCTAGGTTTTCCTTCTTATTTTCCATCTTTTCTCTCCTCAACACACACTCTGTCTTTTTGGCCCAGTGCTGTAACAATTTTACATCAGGTGAGGCAACTCACTGACCTAACAAGACTAAATAAATAAAAGCGGTACATACAAACAACTCTCCATTATTAACAGCTTGATTACCTATTGTCCCACTATTTATAAATGTGTGCTTGTGACCTAATTACAGTAAGAACTCTCCACACAAGCACATCCTTAATTAAAAACTTTGTAAGACACATACACTCACACATTTTCTTGCATGCATTTTTTTTCAATAGTCTAGGGCGACTACATGAAGCCCAACTGCAATACACACTGCATGTGTTAAACTTTTGATTGGAAAAAAGTGCATCTCTCTAGTACTTTGGCACACTAGAAATACCACATTAATATAAATCCTTTTCAAACACTACATTCCATCTAGTGAAGCTAAACTGCCAAGCAAACAGGAATTCTGCATTACTGTACATCTGTTACTGGCAATAATGTTAATTTTTGGAGCGTGCAGGTCTTTGGTGTGTGTATGTGTGTTACAGCAGACTGAAATCTCTACATTTTGTTAGGCAGCATCACTCTCACGGCAAAAATATTGCTTCTTTTTTTGGCACCCATCTGCAAATACAACATGCCACTCAGAAGTAAGATGTCTCCTTTTTTCTTTTTGTTTTGTGTCTCTACTGAGCATGCCCGCATACAGACACACACCTCCCATGTTTCACCACACTGAACACAAAGCCTTCCCTCTCCTCTGTTGGGGAGAAAACTGTCTTGCTTGGCTACAAACAGCTGTGACACAAACAAATAAGGCAACAATCATCTATGCATGACTTATGAAAGCTTAGGAATTTCCATTGAAGCCTTTGAAAGTCACTCTTGCACTCCAAACCAGCAACATTAAAAATCTAAGGAGAAGAAAAGACAAAGAAAAGATTAACTGTAATATAATGAGGTGTAATGTAAAGGTTTAATTTCCACTGAAAATGGGGAGGTATGCCCTTTACACTTTTTGTAATCCTGGTTTTTAATTTGATTTATTGATTAAACACTCTCTTAGCAGCCTCCTCTGACATCTGACAAGACTACAAGAGCTGATAAAAACTTTGCTTGCAGAGGTGACCTTCAGTATTTCCACAGGCCCACGTCAATTAAGCTTTACAGCAGGAAATAAGAGGATTTTTCCCTGAACTGTCTTTCTAAGGCTACATACAAACTGACCATATGCAGCCTGACAACAAAGGCTGACATAAAGAGAGCCACAAAAAAAAAACAAAAACAAAAAAAACAGACTCTTTAGACCCTTTAGATTTAAATCATTAAAACCCATAGTTTTATTTACAAAGTTTTTAAAAATGTGCAAAAATTTTCGATTTTAAATAAAGATATAAATAAAATGAATTACCCCTGTGACTCTTTGCAAAGTACTTTATAGATAACATTTATAAAAACCATACTGCCTATTATTTCAATGTATTCAGAGAATTGTACTTATACACTTTTGGAGAAATACATCTTGAGATGGCCCACTTCTAAATCAACCAGTGCACTTAATAGAGTAATTTAATTATACCTCATTCGCACTTTTGATAGTTACAAAGTTAGCTCACCTAGTGGCCAGCAGGGGGCGTAATGGTGTCTTTCTAGAAGTTGCCTCCCTCCAGGTACAACTTAGAAAGGGCTTCCTGCAGCCTGTGGTGCTCCTCTTCTACAGTCTGCAACACACAAAATCAATATCAACTTTGGAACTGAGGACACACAAATATGCCCACACACGCACACAAACACTCAAAGAGACACACACAATTCAGCCCCCTCCTCTTGACATCCTCTCTTCGTCTCCCTTGCTGCTTCTGTGACACATCCCATTGCAAGCGCTGGACATAATAGCTGTTTTCAGAGACATCCAATTCCACAATGCAATTTTCCACCGAGCAATAAGTAGTGGTTAAATGGTTTTCTATTCTTTAGTTTTCTACAGTGCCATTTTAGCCCCATTAGTCCCAAGTATACCACAGCTAGCTCCTTACTTAAGTTATCCTCAGTGAAACTCTCAGTGGCCGCTCCTTCCAGTCAACTTCCATCTTTTGTTATGTCCTTCATCTTTATCTGCCCCTGTCATACAATCTGCTCCCTGCTCACAGTCTTGCTCTAAATTCTTAGCTATTATCTCTCTCTGTCCCTCTTTACTTCCCCTCACCTGTAATCTCTTTAGATGTTCCTCCAGACTGTGGAGCCTCCTGCACACTTCCTCCATTCTCTCCTGAGACAACCGCAGGGGTGCACTGATGCTCCTCTCCTCCTCTACTTTCGTCTCCACAAATTCTCTGTCACAAGTGTTATCATTCTCCTCTTCCGCTCCTCCGTCTATGGTCTGGCTTTTTTCTGTGGACACAAAGACAAAGTCAGTTTTTGCTGTCAGTTCAAGTCAATTCTGAACAGTAACACTGATGCTGACACTTCAGCCAGTGAAATCTCAAATTGCAAGGATACTGATATTGATGATTTTTACTGCTCTGCAATTTCATGGCAAAATAAACCTCAAAGTCCTGCTTTTAGTATAAAAAAGAAGGAAATGGATCCTGTCATTGTATTACTTGATCTGAGGAATGTAAAGGTGCAATTCGTGATCAATGATCTTTTTAAATTTAAAACTCATGCAGTTAGGAAACTTGGCAGATGTTCACAAAGCACTAAGACAGTTATAAAGGCAATAAAAAACACGTCTCAGTCTTTCTCCTCCAACATTCAGCACAGAAGCATCAAAGTGTACCATATTCCTTTAAAACACACTAGTGTACCTGTTAACTGACAGCCATCCATTTCTTGATTGGGTGTCTGTAATTGATCCGCTCCTTTTTCTTTATCAGCCTCCGAGTCTTCTGATAGACTGATGCTACCAATCAACAGCCTTTTCAGGTACATGACTAACAAAAGGAAAAGGTTTATTAGAAGGATAGACAAGTTACAATGAAAGAATGAAAAGACAAGACAAATAGTTTGAGAAAAAAAAATATAGGGAGGACCCTGATTCACCTTCATCCAAAGCATTGTTGGCAGCCAGCTCCTGATCGCTGTTGGAGTGGCCTATCAAGTCAAAGCCTTTCTCTGACAGGAAATCAAACAGCCTTTGTCTGGGATCTGAAGACTTGTCATCTGTCAAGCTGTCCTTATCTCGATCTACAGACATACACAAGGCTTAGGTTTGGCTCTGTGCTTTAATAAATGTGTTAAAGAAACACATTTGAACTAATATGTGTTTATTAAGCATTCTGCTGACAAAGCCCTGGGGTCTCACCGCTGCTGCTTTTCAGACCTCCATTCTCAGTTGGGCTCAGAGGCACAGTCAGTCTGACGGAGAGAAAATTAGAAAAGTAAAAAGATATGGTGAGATGGGTGAACTTTGGCAGGCAATGAATATATCTTGCTCTGTTAAGAGACACGTATGCACACACTTACACATAAACTCTCTCTCTCACACACACACACAGATACACACAAAAACTCACATGGAGGGACTGAGAGGAGCTCCTCCAGCTCCAAGAGGTAGCGGTAACCTCATGGGTGCTCCACTCTTCTTCAAATCATCCACTGCTGACTTTATCACATTAGTCCAGCTACAAAACACAAATACAAATAAAATCTAAATTCATCCTATGATTTACCCTCTGAAATAAATACATTTAGGGTATATTTTTTTCCTATGACACTCACATTTTCCTCTCTGCAACAGACTGAGCCACCAGCTCATAGATCTGAGCACCACTGTCCCAGGTAAATATCACGTAGAAGGCCTTTCGATCTGATAGAGGCAGGCGAAAAAACAAGGTTGAGTGATGGTTATTTCACAGTGGAGGTGACCTGGGTGCTATTTACCACTGTGTGGAGCTAACCTGTGGCCACCTCACGGAGAAAGACTGAGTCTAGTTTGATGATGGGGCTCAGCATCTGCTTGCCCTCTTGCAAGGCGATGTTACTCTTGCTCTGGCATTTTAGGACCATCTTGTCGTCCTGCTTCTGTAGGAGCACCAGCAGGTCCCCGAGCAGCACACACTGCACCTCTGAGAGACAGGGACGAGTCACACAAAGGTGAAAGGTAGCAGAGCACCAGTCAGGTTCCTCTACTATTCCTCCACTATTACTGTTCTCAATTCTTCATATGATGATTATTGGATTTTTTTTGTTTCATTTTTTTAAGGAAATTATAGCTTCGGATTGATGCCATTTCCATTTCCATTTTTTTCTCCATAGCCTGGTTTTGCTTTTAGTTTGAATAGTTTTGCTTACCCTCTCTCTATCTACTGTATGTCCTACTGTTTACTTGAGTGGCAAGCCGCTGAATTGAATTGAGGTTTAGGTGGTTCAATTGAAATAGATATTAAAAAAAGGAAAGTTTAAGGGCTTGCGAGAGCTCGCAAAAGCACCTGCACTGCAGATGGGGTTTCTTTCATAGCAAAGTTTAATCTAGACCTTTGAAAAAAGAAACTGAAAGCTGAAGTCTTTATATTGGTTTTTTGAGGATACTTTTGTTAAAAGTATTTTTTTGCTTTTAAGAAGTACATAAATGGAAATCTAAGTAAGTCCTTTTAAATAAATATTAAAGTGAGCTTGACACAACTTGCCAAAGAAATTGTTCAGAAAGGGATCTGAAAATATATAAATGTCTGTGAAATGCTTGTCCTTGTTCCTGCAGAAATTGCTGATAAAGTAAGGCACCAATAATTTCATGCTGTTGTATGCTTAACTCACACAAACATAAATATATATTTACCAATTGCTTTCTCTTTTGTGACCTTCCAGGTCAGAGGACCTTCATAAAGCATCTTCTTCAGAGTCAGGTCAATGGACTAGAGAAGACAGATGAAGAATAATGAAAACATTTCCTGCAACAGAGCTACAATCTATAAAGTGCAACAGAGCGTTCAAACAAACTTTGTTTAAAGAACCTGACCTTATATTCAGCATAAAGCTCGGTACTTGGTTTGAGGCCTGATGTGTCCAATCTACGCTGGTAGTCCTTCAGATTCTGAGAAGAGAGACAAAAATAGGGGGTCAGACAGAGAACAGAGAGCACAACACTGAACTAAAACAACTAGAGACCTTCAGGGGTTTCGAAATAAATTCATAAAACTCCAAATAGGGCTCAATCACTAGTTAACATTGTGCTGAATGATGGATTGTGTGTTTCTCACCAATAGGTTCTCCATTTCTTTGACTTCATCATTGACATGGTTGAGGATCTTTCTGCAGCACTCTGCGCTCTGCTGGATCTTCTCTTTCTCTGCCGGGTCCTCTGTGGAGAGACAGAAAACAGAGTGGATGAAAATACAGCTTTCACAGCAGAGCTCAAGCAGTCATGAGCAACAAATAAATCATGAGTGTAAACAGGAGTTTGGAATGGTTAGTAATCAATCGTTCAAATGTTTTGCTTGTGTGTTTAAGTTGTGCAAATACAGTCCACATTTATCATCTGTTCTGAATTAAATTGGTCATATAGTTAAAAACAATTAAATAATACTCTGTATTTTTCATACATTTAATCTTCTTCAAGTCTTGTTATGCACTCTTACATACACATATATGTAGGAAATGTAATATTTTAACATTAGACAATGAGAATATTAAAACTCATTAAACATTTCAGATTTGCATGTTCTTAGAAATTTTTACTGTTTGGACTTGAATCCCTTTATGTGTATTAGACCATTGGGGGCAATACTGCCAACAGCAGAGCAGGGCTGCCTTGATTTGTCAAGTCATATCATTTAATTTGGCGAAATAACAGATATTTCTGTTAGCTCATTTTCTCCAGTTTCCCTCCCAAAAATGACCCTATCGCAGTATATTGTATTTTAAGACATAAAATAAAATACATTGGAATTAAAGGATTTTTGGACACCTGTGTTCAACCTTTTATGATTACCATAATGAAGTCGCCTGTCAAAAATGAACCCATAAAATCGTAAAAACACGCATACCTGTGTTCTTGGCAATATTTTCCAGCAGCAGTGGATATTTTGTCACCCTTTGCATCTCTATAGGAATTATGTCCTTGAGTTGCAGCCTGCGACACTGGGGTTTACTCTCTGCTTCCTGTGATTTAGACCACAAAAAGAATTCAAATAAGTGCACATGTATGGGGCCACTTATGTGACTTCTTGTATGGCCTTGCATCTGAAAGTGCATCCATGTGTGCCTTTCTCTTAAACCTGTAAGTAATTATTTTTGGGGACCCCTCTATAACTGTGGGGTCTGAAAGCTTTATTGGGTCCAAAAGGCAGGACCTCATTTGTTTATACTGTAGAATTAGGTTTGCATTAGAGGGAGGACCTGGCGTTTATTTGTGATGGTGAAAAGTCAGACAGTTTATAGGAATTAGTGGCATCTACAGATAAGTACGAATAACTAAACATCTCTCCCTTTCTTCTTGTGTAGAACAACCTATGGGATCGTTTGTGTAATGCAAAAAGATGAAATTGCTGTCTTTAGACCCAGCCTGTAGTTTGTTTGTTTGGGGCACCCGTAGAAACATATTAGTGCAGCAGAGGAAGAGTACATGTACAATATGTAGATATGGAAGGCCCATCTGAGCTTACAAGTGGTAAAGAGCTAAGTAGTGGATTATGTTAATGAGCTTCCTGACAACAATAGAAAGACCAACGTATGTGCATGAGTGCAGGAGTGAGTGCATGTGTGAGTGAGTGTGTCTTTGTGTCTGCATGTTACCTGTATGAAGGAGTTGAAGCGTGGCTCTTTCTTTTGCCTGCTCTTGATCTGGTCCAAGGCCCATGTCTGGTGACTGCAGAACCGGGCTGTCAATTTCTGAAACCACTCCCCCTCAGTGCCGCCAAACTGGAACAGACATACACATACATGCACAAATTCACAAAACACCATAGTTAGACCCTGTGCTTTGCTTGCCAGATGTAAAGAATGAGAGGAATAAAGATCTGAGCACAGAGGAAAGGAGCAGAAAAAATACAGGCTGACAAGCAATATAATTTGGAAACTGCTATTGGCAATATTTTACCTTTACTGATAAACTGCTTTCAGTTTCTGTTTAAGTAACAATGGCAGATTTCGGAACAAATACTGCCATAGCTGTGTATTAAATTGTCAGCACTTATCACTTATACCCTCCTAAAACTAACACAAACACTGAAAGACAAGAAAATGATTACAATAACTCACCCTGTTGAGCACTGTGGTGCTGATAGATTTGACTATGAAGTTGTCCTCCAAACGCAGTTTCTTCAGGTTCTCATAGAAGTTATCTGGATTCAGAGCCAGATAAACAAGTCAGCAACTTTTCTTAATTAAGTCAAACAACAAATACAAAATAAGTAATGAAGGCTCAGTGCTGAAAGACTATACTCTGTTCTTGAATTTTTTTGTGTGAAGTCATTGTTTTTGATTTCTCTGTTCTTTCACTGAACCCAGTTACAGCCTGCTCAAATAGGATGGTACATGTGATTATCTCAAACCCCACAAAAGCACTTTCTAACTTTTAGTCCAAACTAATTTCAAGATACAAATTTAGATTCTGTGCATGACTGTTTTTTTGCTGTGTGGAGGGAGAGTGCAAACTTCATGTGTCTGACTCTACAGTGGATACAAACATAAATCATGGCTTCTTTGCAGCAGTACTCACAGTGCATTTCGTGGATTTCGTCCAAGCTGGGGAAGATGGTGGCGAGCTCTGTGGAGGTTAGGAGCTCCTCTCTCTCCAAAGGTTTAGAAAAAACCATCTGAAGGACACTTAGCATTCGAACATGGGCATGCTCTGTTGCAAACAACTCTGAAAGGGGACAGATATTAGTTATCTTTGAATAATTCTTATATCATCTGTACTACAGTTTAATCTTATCTGCTTCTTGATTTCTTCTGATTATATGATGCTTTGCCACAATTACCATTAATGACTTCCTGCCTCTTGATCTCCTTTTTGCTGAGACGGGAAAGAGCCTCAGGGCAGGCCAGCTCCCTCCAGTTGGGCGGATCCTGCTCAAATTCCAGGAGACGTGGGTCCATCTCCTCCAGCTGTGGGGAGGGGCTGGTTGGAGAGTGGCCAGGCGCTTCGGGAACCAAAACTGGCCCATCAAGGCTGAAGAAGGAAGCAAGTGGAAAAGGAATAAGCTAAATAATTAGTTACATCGTAAACTTTATATGGCCCTTGAGGCTATTGCGTAAAAAACACACGACAACTTAAACTGGAAGGTACCTGATATAGCTTTCTATGAATGTCCTATTCCTTAAACTCACTTTAATAATTGCTACAAAAAAAGTGGACTAGCTATAAGTACCTTAAGATTACAAATAATAAACATTTAGCTTTAGCCAAACTGCTTCATAGTAAACAATGATGAAAATTAGTGAGTAAAAAAGCCTCAGCTTTCTGTTTCAAAGCAACCCTCATATGATTCCATACCATTGCATTATACCCCTCTTATCCCACAATGACGATTATAAACAGCTGGCATAAAAATCATACAATGAAATACAGATTTAATATTATCAATAAAGAATAAAAATGGAGAAAAGTACTGAAATATCTGAATGACCTCTATTACCTTATTCATCCTTTACTGTTTCCGAGTCCTGACATTTACAGTCGACTTGACTAACTAACCAAGCAAATTCTTAATAATGGGCTGCACTTCATGTTTAGCAAATGCTCCATATTGACCTAACTCAATAATCATTTGGCTAAGGAGGTGTGTCTCACCCCGCACTGAGAATAAGAGTGTTGTTACTCACTCCCCGATGGTCACAGGAGTCAATAGCAAGTCAGTAAACCTGCCGGCCAGATTGATTAATTTCACAGGAGACAAAAGACGTGTGCCCTTTAGAAATAAATTGTACTTATTCACATTAAATGCCACTCACTCAAACAAAGACCAATTTAAATTTGCCTCCAAGGTGATCTAATTAATGGTTTTGAATGAGCCAGGTACATTTAATCCATTAGTAATGTCACTATTGCCAATCATTCTGTTTAATGACTTTCTGGTTAGTTCAGGGCTGTTGCACCGATCCTGTAATATCTCTCAGTTTTTGAACCCTGTCTGTGCCTGCTGTGCACGTCTCCAGCCAGAGGCGTTATGAAGGGGACTGTCCATCTTACGGATGGAGGTGCTGGGGTGTGAGCGGGGCGGGTGATGTCACGGTAAGAGGTGGCTGGAGGTCCACATCACTACGGGAGCGGGACTGTTTGGCCCGGGATGAGCCATGGCGACGAGATGAGTGTCGGTCCACACGAGCACTCTCGCTACGAGTCACTTTCCTACGGTAGGGAGGGAAGGTGGGAGAGTTTGGGGGAGGGATAAGAAAAGATAGGGACAGAATAGAGGGAGGTAGTAAAAGTAAGGAGACCAAAAGGGGGAAAAGTGTGGAAGGAGGAAACATAGAGATGCCAAAAGTGTCCCAATCATATACAGTCAGTGAGGAGAGACATTTATGTTAAGAATGAGGGTAAAGATGAGGATAAATAAGTTAAGGTACATTAGCAAAGTATTTTTGCAAAAGTGATAGTTGTCCAAAAGGAAAAGGAAAAATCCCATAAACAAAAGACAGAAAGAGAGAAAATTTGTTAAATCAAAATATGCATGGCTTATGACATGCATATATTAGTTAAATAGACAATGAAACTGTAAAAGTTTGCTTCATTCACTATACACTTTACAACTGTATGTTAAGGGTAGCCATGCATTGCTTCTACACAACAAAACGTAAAACTATAGATACCAAATGTTGAAGTTAAGCACCTTCAATTGTAACTTCATAGTCAAACTTCACACAATGTGCAAACACATCCACTAAAAATAATCCAACTGATCTCAACAATGAAGCTAATTCTGACTCCTTCAGAAAATACTTATCCATGTAGTGTGTTTGTGTTATGTATCAGCATATGAGCACAGGATATTAGTGTGTGGTCTGGATGCATAGGAGTGTATTGTGTTTGTATATGTGTGATATATGATCAGTATAAAGCTGAAGCATGTCCATGAATCTGTCAAGGCGCTGAGACCCACCTTGTCTTCCGTCTGTAAAAACATGGGACACCACAGTGTTACACACCCACCTTTGCATGTCTATTGCAAGCCACAGAAATATCCACAACATGCAAATACTGGCCCAACACTTTGTTCTAAGCAAATGTTTAATCCACTGTCAAATAAAGCACCAAAGCCCCTGGCACAGCATGTAACCACATACACTATGGAGACAAGCAGGACAAAGGACAGGCCCTATACACAATAGACACAGACACCTTGAGAAGCACAGGGGACGGGCAGCAAAAAAAACCAAAACATAGGTATTATAGACCAAAATTATATTTAACTTTTAACAACTAAGTTAAACAAAACAACAAAGCGCTTATCAAGATTTAGAAGCACATAAGATTTGCTATGCCAATTTTCTATCTTTTTTCAACACTTCAGATTTTTTTTTTCTTTGTTGTGTTGAAAAAGACATCTGACTTAACTGACTTAAATACAAACCTACTCACTGGGGAGAACGGTTCAGCGTGTAATTGCTCATCTGTAATCAGGGTTGTATAATCATAATAATTAGAAATGTCTCAGCCTAAACAAAATAATCAATGTATTGCCGACACATACCTGAGTGGAAAAAAACAGTAACTGCACAAACAACATCTATATGCAACAAAAACTAAAAGGACATTCTGCATTAAATGTTAAGACCTGCACAACAGAGCACATAAAAAGAAGACAAATAGGACAGAATATTAGGAAAATAACAGAGAGAAGGGAGGAAGTAAGGCCATGAGGGGGGAGGAAGGTAAAGGGCTGGAAGGGAAGACCGGGTCCAAGTTCACCTGGTGAGTATCCTTCTCAAAACTACAGGCTCTGTTAGCTAGTGAGCAACGGGCAGCATGACAAAAGCTTGCACACAACAGGGACAGACCGCTGCAAGAGTTTTACGACACTCCCTCAGGCTGAGCGCTTCAGACACATGGAGCCCCCCCACCCCCCTTTCCACTGGTTGTTGGGTCTATACAGTCTTTACACCTCCACTGCAATCTAATTATAATATGATTACAATCTCTAATCCTGCAATTGCTCATACTCTCTGATTGAGTCAGTGCACTGCAGTGATAATCTCACTTCCTTGGTGTTTCTCTCTTTATTACCATCTCCATCATCCTCACCTGTCTTTCTCTAGATTTTCCTCTGTGGGAGTGTCACTGGGTGAGACTGGCTCCCCAATGGTCGGAGTACCTGCCAGTCCGACAGGGGACACATCACTTGCGTCTGACGGCGTCTGAGGCTCTAAGCGATTGCTTGAGACACCTGGGAGATTAGAAAGAGAGGAGAGATATCAAATTTGGGGTTATGTACTGTCAGTTTTGATGTATTGATATATATATTTATGTACCCAGCATTTTTTGTAGGACTGAATTGGTGCTTTCCTTTACTTGATTAACAACTGCGCATTTCTTCAATTACAATATATAAATAAGGACCAGGGTGTATTGTCACATAATTACAAGTTAAATAATTTTACAAGGGCAGACCTTCCCACATAGTGATATGTTTTAGTATAACACTAAACACAACACACATTTAAAAGGGACCTTTTATCTATTTCTCCCCCAATGTTTTTTTTTTTTCTCATTTTGCTTCAAGGGACCATTTTCTTTCATTTTCATACACTGAACTCTGTCCCAGTGGAAAAGTAAATAAAGTTAACAGAAAAGTATCAGGAACTAATGTCAAAGCATTAATCTCTGTCAGAAAGTCAACTGTTTATAACTGACCAAAACAAAACAAAACAAAAAAAAACAAAAAAAAAAAAAAACATGTCAATGGGCTCTAGACATTTTACTACACATATAAGCAGGCCTACCTTCACTGTGTGGAGTTTCAGGGCTGTTGGTGGCAATGATGTTGCTGCCTGAGCCATCAGTAACCTCTAGCCCGGATTGGGAGGCGAGGCCCCCGCTGGAACCAGTCTTCCTGCTGGGTAGGGGAAAAGCTGCAGGCTCGGTCAGGGAGCCTCTGCCGGGGGGTGGACATTTACGCTCCGGAATCACTTTCTCCTTTTCTGCTAAGAAGGAGAAAGAGGCACAGTAAGTTTAGAACACGTGCACTGCAGAAGATGTAGAAAAACAAAATCACTTTGGTCAGCCAAAACAGACGGAGACTTTGTGAGACAGACAGACAAGATGAGTATGATGCAATCAGGGCCTCTGCAGTAAATGAAAGGGTTAGTTTGGTACAAGAGAACATCCACAACTCTGTGTTCCCATGTGTGTGAAGTGTGTGTGTGTGTGCAGCTCTACACAATGATTAATTCACCCACTCTGAAACAAGGTGTCAACAAAACAATGCCCCACCCAATTTGACTCAGGTCATGCAGACATGCTGATGTGTTGATTAGTAAGGATGTGACCATTCTACAGATAAATAAAAGGGGGAGGGAACTCTGAATGATTAGTACCTTCAGCCTCCGCTCTAGGTTTGACCTCAGCTGTAACAGGAAAGAAGGGCAGGACAATATGTTCTCATATCCAGGCCATTCATAAAATATTTTAAACTTCACAATTATACACAATTACAAATATCTAGATAATATGTACTTTTATACATAAATGACAAAAAAACTCATACATACCATTGCCTGCAATCCAGCTAATTCCAGGAAACACTCCTCTGGGCTTGGGCTTGGGTTCATCCTTCTTCTAGAAAACAACACAGGCAGGCAGTAAGAAAGATAGTCAAATTAAGAAGACATATAAGGTCTGTAAATCTACAAATGCTATTCCTCAATGGTTTGGATGATGAAAGTGAGGTGTATTTATTGACCAGCCTGACTGCTTTTCAATCTATTCTTTTCTTTTCTCCATCAAACAAAAACAATGTTTACCTTCACCTGTTTACTCCTGAAGAAGCGTCCTCTGGACTTCTTACTGTCAACTGCCCTGGTTTTAACCCCAAGGTGCTTCATGTAGAAGGCCACAGCTGAAAAGATGGATTGGCTATGGTAGAACAGAGAAGAATATGTCATTAATATATAATACATTGTGTTAAGTATTTCCCAAAGTTCTGTTGGTTTTTTAGGATTAATTTAAGATAAATTAATTCCTAGCAATGCTTAAGATAAACAACAATAGCACAATGTTCTTTTTCTCCTGAAAACATTTATTTCACATTAAAGGCTAAAATAAACTACAGAAATGCTGCAGAAGTGTGCATGCATTGATAATGGACCATGCTAATGAGTGTAGAAAGCAAGAATTAAAAGGAAGAACAGATGCAGAGAGCGGAGTGAGGTGGAGAATTAAAGATGTTCAGAAAGGAGGAGGAGGAGGAGTTTAAAAGACTGGGGAGGAGAGAACAATATAACACAAAGAGATAAAGGAGGAGCTGGGGGGAAATAAGAGGAGTTGAGAGGGTGAAAGGGGACTAAGGGAGGAGCCTGTGGGGATATACACATAACAAAAGTACAACTGTCTCTCATCACCAGTCACTACAGAGCATACACTCTGAACACATCGATGCTTCAACATAAATAAGTTGAACTGCAGAGGACCAGAACTCCTGAGAGAAAAGCACCAAAACCCTACAGCATCCTTGACATGCTTTGATAATATATGACACAACATGCAACACATTAATCAAGAAGTAAAACATCTGATAACACATCAGTCACTTTAAAAAAGACTGTTAGGGAGTGTGGTGATAATGTTTGAAAAAAGGTACAAACAAATCATTTGGATCATTTCTTTAGAGCAACTGAACTGAAAGAAATTATGTCGTAGGAGTATTTAATGCACTTTAGCAAGTATGCAAAAAATATTGTGGTAAGGCCACACCCAGGCTTAGAAAAATGATGGTCAAATGAGATCATGTGCATAAACACCCATTCAAATAGACAACCAATACAAATTATCTATATTTGTCTATTCTCTTCAGAAAAAAATCCCCAAAAACTTAACTCACCATTTTTCTTCGTCCGAGACAATTGTTGGTCTGATAAAAGAGAAAAAAAAAATGGGGAAAAAAAAAAGACAATTGTCAGTGATTTTATTCCTGTAAAAGGGAAAGAGGGAGTTGTTGTCTTGCAGCATTAAGCTCACCTCTTCCTCCTAAGTAGCATTTTTCCTCTCTCTTGCTCTACTGATTATTAACTGTGTTTTGGGCCGGTGGAATCTGAAGTGGCTAAGCTTTTCTTGATCCAACTCAAAGCTGACTGTAATGTTATTGTATTCACAGCAGATGCAATTGAACATATTCTAAAATTTGCAAAGAAAGGAGAAAAAAAAAAAGAAAAAAGAAAAAGAAATCAAAAAAGTGAGAGATGCATGAAAAGCTGTGCCTCTGACTGCTCTGACAATAAAAAAAAAAATCAAAGTATGGTATACTCTAAGATCTGCAAAAAATTCTAACTATTGTCTCCAGACTGTCAAACTTTTATCTGCTCCAGTAGGTCTCTCACAGTAGGTCGTCTGCAAAGGGGATCCAAACTCGAAAATACTCCAAATCAGCGGAAATGTCTATTTAACCATGTTTTTGTCTGATGCAACATGCAGGCAAGACTGGAAATTGGACACTCATGTTTTGCTATGAACATAAAGGGTGGGAGGGGTTTCCCGTGGATTTCCCTGCATAATCCAATGAAATGGTGTGGCTGCCTTTTTCTCGTCAACAGAAAGACCAATGAGAAGCAGTGGGGGTGAGGTCACTTTGTTGTGGTCTAGTGAGAAAGGGGGTGTGCAGGGGTTACTGGGTGCAAGAATGTGGGAGATCGTTGTGAGGAGGCAAAGAGAGAGATGATTGTTGAGGGCAATGAATTGAGTAAACTGAATGAAATGCGCATTTGTGCATTGGAGACTGAAACTGAATTATCATGTCTTTGATACAGACTACTTTGCAGGCTTTTTGAGTCTTCTCCATTGACAGTATGGTTACGTCCACAGGATAAGTGTTGCCTCTGCACAACACATCTCCTTTCCTTTCTCTTGTTCATCTTTTTCACTCCTCTGACAGGATGAAGTTAGACAGTCTTCTGCCCTCTCCCTCCCCTCCTTTCCCTCTCCATTTGACTTGACTGTTGTAGAGGATAACACATTGTAGTTGGCCACGGGGTCAAGGATAGATTAACTTTCCCAATAGATCTCTTTCTTTCTTTAACCCTGTCCGGGGTGTGAGCAATCCAGCATTGATAACCCTCTGGCCCTCTCTCTCCCCTTCTCTCTTCCAATGTGTAACTCCCCCCTTCGGTTGGCAAGATGCCAGGGGAAAGCCTTCCTGCCAGCGTGGCACTGCTGACTCCATTTTTCCCTTGCAGTCTCATTTCCTTCTTGCTCTATCGTGCTTTCTTCCAATCACTTTGCTTCTCTAGTCCAGTGAGCCGAGCTTTCTGCATTGTTCGCTCTATCTCTTGGTGAGCTTTGTATTAAAATGGTTATGTGCTCAGCTGAAGTTGTAGATGTGATTTTGAATTGCTTTGACAGGCTAGTCATGGTCCCAGCTCAAAGCAGTTGTAAGCACAGGTGAGACCACCTACAGGGCATTTCTGCCTAACCCACTTCTCCCAGTGCCTTTTGGTCCAGCTGCAAGGTCATCAGCCGGGAGCCACCCATCATAGAACTGCTTTGACAGGCTAGTCATGTTCCCAGCTCAAAGCATAGAGGAGCAGGTAATAGAGAGAAGACTGTTTTCCCCCTGTCCAATTACCATTTCAGGGTTTTCTTTTAATAATATCCTCATTACAATTGTGTGATTGCTGTTTTCTTGAGTGAGATGACTTCAGGAAAGTGTGATTTTTTTTTATTTTTTCCCCCAATGCCAAATTTAATTCACAATATTGTTTTAATTTCTGTGAAATCACATTAAATATAATGAACTGTTCCAGTGTCAACATCAACTGCTGTGGTTAAAAGCCATTTAAGGCCAAATCAAACCCAAAGTAAATTAATTGTATTGTTTTTTCACTGCGAGTAGAAACAAAAGGATTATCCTTATATATGACAGTCATCTTTTTTTTTCATCTCACTATTATCAGCATTTGTTTTAACTAATAAGCGCAGTTCTGACTGTAATACCCCATGGCACCTTTGCCTTTAATCAAAGAAAAATATTTTTTGTTGTTGTTTTTGTTTTTTTACTGATTATTCAACAGAGTAAAAATCTAAGTATTTGCAACCAACAATACAGCCACATAAACTCTTCGTGGTGGTTGGTTTCAGAAGATGAAAATACTCACTGCATCTCAGACATCTTGTCCAGCAAGTTCTCAGCCACAGACTTCTCCTTCATCTCCAGTGGGATGCGGTCAGTGGGGTAGTGGTTCTCCACATCAATGAGCTCAGCCTCATTGGGGGTCATACCCATCATCCTCTTCTGTCTGCATGTGGCAAAGCCAAAGGAGACAGCAGTTTGGCACATTATATGGGTATAATGTGGGAATCACAAGATTCACACTGTTTGTTGATGCTTGTTTTCCATTTTCAGTAAGTAGACACATAATGTAGCTGAATAGGGCTATAATTCAAGTGCCAATGCCAGACCTAAAATAAAGGGATCCATAATTGATCCTGGTTCTTTGAGTGACTACTGAACCTGAAGGAAACACATTCTCCCCGTAGCTTCCATATTTACATTTTGTGTTTTTAGGGTTGATTTTCTAAAATGTTCCTCATGAATGTGTTGCTGTTTAGCAGTTCACTTTCAAATTTCAGATCAAATAATTTCTTTGTTCATTTAAATCCAAAGTAGCCCATCTAAATAACTTACCTAAGCACAAGTATCACCGCTATTGAAAAAGATAGCGAGAGATCAGGATGACCTTTACTTGTATTCACACTGCTGCTCTTTCCAATAAGTAAATAAATATAATAAAATAAAATAAAAGGGTTGGCCCTGCGATGGACTGGTGACCTGTCCAGGGTGTACCCTGACCTCGCCCAGAGTGCAGCACCCCCCGCGAACCAGAAACAGATAAGCGGTAGAAGATGGATGGAAAATAAAAGGCTTCCAGCATTCACATTTGTATGTGTGGTTTTAATTGTAAAGGTGCCAAAGGTAGCCTTGAGTAATGGTTACCATGTGAGTAGGGTAGTTAGACTTTAACAGATGTTAGAAGTTATCGGGATCTACATTTGAAGCACATTGTGTTGCTCATAGCAAACTGTTAACATGAGAAACCTGCAGGTAATTACTGCAGTTTGGATAAAAATGTAGTAAATGTTGAGATTATAGTGAAATTATGGTTACTGGCCAAATATGAACATTCTTTGCATTGAACTCCAAAAATAAAAACTTGTGAGATATCATTTTAGCTCTTCATAAACTGTAGCTAGTGAGCCAATGCTCTCATTTTATGATTTACTGATAACCACAATAAAAAAACAACATATCATTTTGACACATTGCCCTGAAGTTAGAGTGAGTTTTCCAGATGGCTGTCAAACCTAAGAAACAATAACAGGGAAGAGTGTTATGTTTAGGTTGATTGAGCGGCATGAAAGAGAGTTAGGGTCCTTATTTTTCTTAATAGCATACAGTAGTTAATACTATTATAAAAACCTTTTTGTTAATTGAAGCTGGGACTATAAAAATCAGCCATTAGTCCCAAAGTAGACTGCTGTGATCATGGCCTATGGCGAATATTGAGGATCTACAAAGTAAAACTTGCGGTATAACACAGACTATGCTACACAGGCTGAGTAGAGTTCAGGGAGGGTGGCTGCTTCTCACCTGAAGTCTTCCAGCTGTTTGGCCACTTCAGAAGCCTGCATGAGCTGAACCTCTTGAGCATAGCGCCTTTGGGTGTCTTCGGAGAGCAGATCTGGACGGTTTCGGTCTTAAAAAAATATGGAGAGGGGGTAAGTCAGAAGTAGTGGTAAAAGCAAGAAAGTGTGCACCAATTTTTGGACCTTAAATATAAAATAGGAAATTACTCACCCAGCTCATTGGATACACTAGAAGGTACTGTCACTTTGAGAATCTGTTATTTGGAGCAAAGACAAAATGGGTGCAGTGTCAGAGATAATCATATGTAAGGTATAAACACTTGAAAATTAAAAGGAGTGACTGGAACTGTCTTTGTTTTGCCATAGAGTTTTTTTTTTGTTTGTTTTTGCTGCTCTGAGGTAAAATACTGTGATATTAACTAATAAGGGATCAAGGTTTCGATTTTGATTCTGGAGCATTGTAACGAACCAAATTTCCCCAAAGGAATAGTAAAGTATTTCAGCATTAGAGTCTGATGTGGAATGATGCAATAGCAAAGTATGACCACAAGGGGTCATTTGAACACAAGAAATAAAAAAACAACACAACAGAGAGAAAAAACTGATAATTCAAAGGGGAGATAAATTGCTCTTTTGCAAACACAAGAAAGCCACATGGGCCAACTTCAAGTCAATATATGTACTGAAGAGGTAGGGTAAAAAAAAAAAAGCAAAGCAAAAAGAGTATGAATACTCTTAAAGGGCTTTCCCACGATCCTGACAGGAAGCTGTGGGGTCAGCCAGACAAGCTGGGAGAGAGAGTGCAGCACAAGCCAGCTGAGCTGACAGACATGCACAGTGCACGGGCTTTGAGGAGGAAACAAGAACAAAGAAGTGACAGAGACCAGGTGTGTAGGGAGAAGTGACAGAAAAATACTGGCGCCAAAAGGTGCTGCACAGAGCACACACACAGCCATGCCCTAACAAGCAAACCATGTGTGCACAATATTCGCATCTCCCCCGACTCCAAATTATAGCCTATAAGCTGATTAAAGGAAATTCGTATTGCTACCAAACACTGAAAATAAATGAATACCCATACTGTAATGGTTTCTATATTTTTTTATAAACTGATATTTATGTAATCACCAAAAGGAAAGGAACAGAGAGCAATGGGCAATAGACAGTCTACAGTCTAAGTAATGGACAGGTTTCAAATCATAAATCTATGTATACACAATTTGACATGTCAAGTGTTACAGCATCTGCAGCATCTGCTAAGGTAATCACTTTAAAGCACTAGTTCAAATAGTGCAGTGGAAGTCTGATAAAATGGCCCACGTTCAAATACTAATAATACATTGGAATCGTATTCATTGAGCTGACAGTGATTCTCTAAAGAGAAAGTATCATATGTCATTTCAATCATCTCTCTTAGAGTACTAACATAAAGCCATAAAAATTCCCATAAACAAATATAACTATTAAAACACCGCATGTGTCTTTTTATCAGTGAGATGCCCCTTCCTTTCTCCTGCTCCTGCACACCTTGATCATGTGCGCTTCCCTTTTTGACACTGACCTGATTTCAGAGACTCTGAGGTTACTGGCTATTTTAGATTCATTCATCAACCATTTAAATTATGTGCAGGCAATATCTTCAAGGAAATCCGCTGCAGTGCGCTACTTACTGCACCCTTGTCCAAGAAAGTGTTGTAGAACTCAACAAACTGCTTCTTGGTCTCTTTGGCACTGAGGGTCCTGAAGAGGTCTGCATGGAGGTAACACAGCTGAGGGAAGAGCGGACAGTCAGTGACTGACATCTATATATTAATAAAAACTGTTGCACTCTGCTCTAACTGTCCACCATTCACTGCTGAGGGTTATAATGTTGATATTGTTTTTAGGAGGTGTTGATTCAACTGCAGCCGTTGAACTATGTTGCACCACACCAAGAGGTGTGTTTGAGGTGTAGTCTATTATCATTGATTTAAATTAGGTGGACAAAATAAAATTTTAATTAAAGATTTTAAAGATAATTAAAGATAATGCCTTCATTTTCATCCATAAAAACACATTTCACAACATAAAATTTGATGACATAAATCAGCCAATGACTGAGACCAACTCGATTTTAATCTTTGCAACTTAACCCACAGACTCAATCTCAGTCTGAATATTTCAAACACAATAAAATGTGGCTGCTCATCCGGCACACCTTATAATGGCTTATAAAAAAATTAACAATCAGATAATCAGCATCTAAATGAATTTTATTTTTTATTTTTTGCCACAATCTGTGGCAATTTCCCCCTTGGAGTGGGAACTGTCATGTGTGATGCACTGATACAGTAGACTTGGGCAGCATCAGCCTAGTGTCCAATCCTGACCTTACCTGACCTGACCACAACTAAAAGCAGACAAATCTGCTGCAACAAATGAATATAAATAATTACCAATTATCAATTTATGACCAGTCAAACACTGATAATATAAATTCCCCAAGATGATAAAGTCATATCTTAGAAAATTATAGAATTAAATTTTAATTTCTTCATTTTCTGTTAAACACCCACCCACAAGTAGACACAGGGATTCAAAATGCACTCAACACGGATTCTAAGAGTTTGAGGTCTCACCAGAGGAGCAGGGTCAAACTGTAGAAAGACATGTTGCATGAAGACCAGCAGGTGGGTTGGCCGATCCTTCAACACATCTATTTGATTAAACTGTGTACACTGGTCATCCATCGCCTGCAAGAGGCAGACAGCAAGAGACAGCAAAAATAAAGGAGGGAAGGGGGCAAGAAAGGGAATTGAGAGATGATAACTAAATGGCATTCAGCTGCCATGTATAGCTTTTGTATTCACTCACATCATTCAGAGCATTCTCGAAATCCTCATCCTCAGCCCCGATGATGCTCATGGCTGGGTTAGAGCACTGAGCCCCGAACACACCGTGCTATGGAAACGGGGAGGGAAAGATGGAGACATAGTGAGGGAAGGAAGAAGAAAACAAGACAATTAGCGAACCATTATGGGCTATACTTTCAACCTGTATCTCTCTCTGACATCCTGAGCCCCCGCTGAGCAGAGCCAGACATAAAGCCAGATTAAGGTCTGGACTAGCCCAAGTGAACTAGCCCAGTGAAAAATAACATCAAAGGAAAAGAGGGAAACAGAGGGAAGAGCTTAATGTGTCATATCACTTATGGTCCTTGAAATAAGCAGGATCCCATTTATATGAGCCAAGAGAGAAAAGGAATATACAGCTCCAGGTAAAAAGGGGTTCATGGACAACTAACTCTTCTACATTTTATTTAAAAATGAAATATGGAAAACCAATAACAAATCATTGCTTGACTTCAGTAAACCTTGGAATAAATCACAGGGCATCTGGAACTGGGACACTGATAAAGACACAATTTTAAAAGTTTTTAACTAAATAATCTCCAGCATTTTATTAAGAGCAGTGCCCTTTGCCTAATGCTGAAGACCTGTTACCCCAGGCCAGACTAAAAAATTTAGTTTGGGTGTTGAACTCATGATTCAAGGAGAGGCATCAAGTGCACATTCTCCCCAAAGTTTGGCCTGATTTTGCTTCTGGGAACTGTTTTTCAGACTAGTTGAGGTTCAATAATGCACTCAGAGTAAAACCCTCCTCTAGCTGCCATGACATAAACCCTCCAGGTTTAAAACTGTAGCTACACTGATCTGAAATTCAAAGGTTTATTTATGCCAACTCTTGCCTTTGAAATCCATGAATGGGGATGGGGGAAGAAAAAAAAAATGCATCAGAGCTGGTGAGCAATTTATCCCTGCCCTTCACACCCCATACCGCTTCCCCTGCATGCATACACTCCCCAAAAAAACACAAACAAGACATAGCACTTGTATTCAGTTCTCTGAAGCCCGCAGACTCAGAGCCGCCACCAGGGAACACACAAACACACACAAATGAACACATTTTTTTTTCTGAAAAAGAAAAAAAAACCAAAAACTGTAAGACCATACATTTACCATTGCCCAGTACTGTAAGAACAGAGCCAAAAAGGTGTAAGGTAAGAGACAGGAAAATGGTCCAAAGGTCCATGTGAAAAAAAAAAAAGGTTTGAGGAACAGTAAGAAGGCTGTTACAGGTTTTATCAGGAACATATGATAAAGACTCGTGAATTCTGTTATATAACAACATTCAAGCACTTGGTACATGTATTTTGGCATAGTTCTCTACAAATAAAACTTGCTATTTTTGTTTCATATGATGTGTTAGGTATCAGAGATTTTTCTAAATCATTTATCTCAAGGTGCTGCTTGCGGCACCTGTGTGTACTTTTTGTTTTTATAAGGTCAATATGGGCTGATTTCTTAGCAAGATTAGATATGTGGATCAATAAAAGCTTGATTCATTTGAAAGAGGCAAAAAGAGATTAAGAATAACGAAGAAATGCTAAATAATGACAGAATCAGATTTACTGGTAACATAGTTTGTGGTTGAGTCCGTTAAACCCTTTTTTGTACATGTTTGAATGTTAACACTGTACAAAGTCCCCATTTATTGCTGTGTGGGTAATTATACACATCAAGATGTCTTTATTGACAATACGTTTAAATTTACTGCAATATGTCTGTGGTTCTGGTTAGAGTTTATAAGGAAATTAAACTGTGTGCACAACCACAATTCGATTCATGGGCCGGGTATATTGTATCTTTGTGTGTGCAGTGGCTGTCAGGACGCTCGGCAAAGAGAGAGAGGTCAAGGTGAGTTCTTGTACAGAGACAGATAAACAGCTGTAAGTCCAGAGAGAGAGAGAAAGAGAATGTGTTCATTCATGGCCATTTCCAGTGGGCTGTGGGTTGAGAAAGGCCAGTGCTGGAGTGACATGCGTAGGAGGGGTTAGCTAAACAGAGACACACATGAGCATCAGAGCTGTGGACATCTGCATGGACGTGCACACACACAGACACTCACTGCACTTTGTCGCACACACACTTGTTCTCCCAGCCACCAAGCACACTACCACAGTAAAACTTCAAAAGCCACCATACCAAGATAATGACAAACTGTTATGTCACCATGACAACCAGCAGCTCTAACTGACTAATGCTGCAGAATCGGCTCTGGTTATTTCCTGGTGGAAAGATAAGATGCTCTCACTGTGACTGTTTGAGGGAAAAAAAGGTTTACTGACAGTGTAGGGGATGATATCAAAGATTTGTCTGCATATACACACACTCACCCTGTGTCATTTGTAAACATACCAGATAAGTTTGTCTACAAACCCCAAAATCACCAATAATAATCTCTATACTTTGATCGATGAGTTAGATGAGATTCAAATTTGGGTTAAAATTGAAATCACTGAATCATTTGGTCTGTTTTCTATTTGGTTGTGAATTGTATTTTTTTTTTTCCCCAACTTGCTGACAGTGAATCATTTCAGTCTCCCACTCAGTTTACTGACCTCAATTAAGATGCAAAACAAGAACTGGCTTATAAAACCCTGATAAAAGCTGACTTACTGCTACTGTTGCTGCCTCCTCATTACTGGAGCTGTCGAAGCTAGTCGCCTGTTATTGTTATGATATCAGAGTGACTGTAATGCATGCTGATACTCTGAGAGACAAATTGAAGTCGGCAGGGGGCGAAGCTAATTGTGGTTACTCAGATGGAAGTTGGTAAGGTCAGCTCCACTCTGAATCTGCAGAGCGGAGGATTATAGAGGGGCAGGAGTCGGAGCCTCCTCTGCCCGGGAGGAGCCAAATGGTGCATTCCAGCATATGGCACAGTTCAGACAACAGATGGAGACAGTCTGTGGTTTTCAACAGTAACCAGACCCTCTTCTCCTCACCTCCATTAGTGCAGACATAAGTTCAAAACTATGAGGGTCCTTCCTGGCTGATAGAGAGGCAGCTGAGGGCAGACGGAAAACACTAAGTGTATAGAGTATTTAAACAGAATATCCCAGAAGTTCACAGATCAGCCCTGGTGCTCCTGAGAGTAGGCAGCTGCCCCCCACCCACCATCTCCCCTCCCTCCCATCACATTCCAGGACTAACTAAGTGTCAGGTGGCATCAATCTGATGATAGCCATCAAGCGTACGTGCCTTTGTGTGTGTGTGTGTGTGTGTGGGTTAACACTGAGCACGTATGTGGGAGGGGGCCATTCCTATGTGATTGTGGGGAGCCACCGGTGAACGTGTGTGTGTATGTTACAACAACTGGTCTTTATAGCAGCATTCCTCTCCATCCCTGAACAGGCGGAGGTCTAATACTTTACATTAGCAATTGAAAAAAAAAAACTGCACCTGTTTCATCATTCAAAAGAAAGTAGCAGCACAGCTTAGCATTTCATATTTCCACCAGGACACTAAGAAGTAACACACTGCAGTCTAATAATAACTGAGCCACTGTTACATCAGCTCTCGTGCAAACCCCATGTCCATTATGAAACTGTAAAAAAAAAAAAAAAAAAAAAGCTTATTTAGTCAAGCCCCTCTGGCCAAGAAGAGGAGGAGTCCAACCATGAGCTCACCCCGAAGTGGGTATCTTCAGCGTCCATACTGTGGTGGGAGAAGACTGCACCTGTCAATCAAGCTCCTGCAATAAGATGACGGTGACTGTCAGAGGGTGGTGTGATACAGTTGGTGGAGAAGACCTGGTCCAATGATGCAGCTTCTTTTTAATAACAAATAGGGGCACAGTCAACATCATAGTATATAGTAATCAGATGTGGACTAATTCCATTTCTTTGCAACCAGCCAGCGCACAGAGGCCATCATTACTAATTCACTCATAGTGGAAAAGAGAAGTGTCACCACCTAGACAGGTGTCATAGATAGTATCGATGTGCCTCTTGTGTTATGCCTGCACGTGATCACAGGATCGTACATGGTGAAATACAATGGAAGTGCAGTCTTCTAGATGACAAGACTGCCTACACATGAGCACACTGACCTCTGGGTTGGGCACAGAGTCCTGTGACATAAAACCAGTGCAACGTTGATACGATATCATATAGTTTGATGACACACTGGTGGGTTTGATTCAAGAGAGTTAAATTCCAAGTCATTTCCAGGTGAAAAAAACAATAAGCAAATAAGACCTAGGTATCAGTTTAACTTCTCACCTTGTTGCAAGTACACTCAAGCTATTTTTTTTTTTAAGAAAATATACAGTAATTCAGGCTGATCAGCAGCACATATTACCTGAATTTAGGAGACAGAAGGACTATAGGAGAACACAGATAGAATGAAGAAGCTGAAAAATGAATTTATCAAAGAAAAAAGGCACAGAGATACATAAAAGCACAGATGTTCATGTGTTTGGTCAGAAGTTTTCAGGGAAAAATAACATTTTCCAGGAGCTGGTCTTTCTCTTTGTTGATTATTGAACCAAGTGACTTAAGAGCAAAATTCAGTTCTAAGTGAAAAGGGTGAAAATATGGAACTAGAACAGTTTCTATATCACACACACACACACACACATATATATATATATATAAACATATCAATGTCTGAAAATTTGGCATTAAGACAATGGGCAGGTTATATATTACACAAAAGTGCAAAATGAACTTCCTTAGCCTTGTACGATAATAGTATTAATGCGGTAAAAGCCAAGCCCATCCCCAGTCGACCTTCCCTCCAGGTAGAGTTTTATTCTTTTTACTGAACACACTTGTTTTGACATTTTATATCTGTTATTTTAATTCCACCAAACATCAGTAAAGACAGTATTATATCATTCTTAATATACCTTTGGTGGGTTTTCACAAGTTGAATGAATCCATCTGGAAAGACACAAAATAAATATTTCATTTCTCTACAGAAAAGGAAAACTGTGTGCAGACCATAGCATGTCAAATTGCAGCATATAGCCATGTTCATCAAAAAGAATGACAATGTGCTTTATAGCTCTTTCGATTTATATAAAACAATGTAAAGGCTTGTTTCTGATAAACTACAATGTGACATCACTATTGGGTGTGGTCACAAAGACCACAAACATCAATACTTCTGGGTGTCATGAGAAGTAGATTTTTCCAATTTTGAAGGATAGTACCTTAACAGAAACTGTGGCACAGAACAAAGCACACTACAACTGTGTTCCACCTTTCTCACAACAAAATTACTTGGTGCACCTGGCCACCGAACCCATTGTATGAGCTCGCTCCATACACTTGCTCACAATAGACTGCGTCCTGTCCTCTATATGCTGTGAAGGCAGCAGCCAAAAATAGCCCAGCAACTAATGGCCATAGCTTGCTGTGTTTGGGCTGCTGTTTATCTGGCACTCTCATCAGGCGTCAGCCTCATTAGCAGTGACTGGGGGGATTCCTACCAGCAGCACTGCTCTTCCAGCTGCTTCTCCTTGAGGCGCCTGAGCCAAGAACAAGAAAGAAGAAAAAAATATATATGTGGGGGAGTTCAAGGTGGAAAACAGAGAGGTACACAGACAGGAAGTGGGTGTAATTTCCTCAGGAAGCTATCAGAGCCATTTCCTGTATGACCTATCAGATGAAAAGAGGGAGCAAGAAAGAGAAAGCGAGGCAGGGAGAAGAAGACAAAGACTGAGAATCAGACAGATGAAAAAAGAAAAAAAAAAAAGCGAGCCCGCAAATGTTTCCGTAGGAAACCTGACTGAAAAAAAAGGTACAGCAAACCTCCTGATGTTCGTCTCTAAGATCACATAGGAACCAAAGAAGGAAGTTACCATGAGCACAGCATGACCAAAACCCCTGAACAAATGGGGAACAGACAGCTCATGAGAGAAAAGTTTGAACATGAGAAGTTTAGTCTGCTTGTGTACATTTTGCAGACCTTTGGATTCTGGTGACCTCACAGAGTTTGATTGCTCAATAATTTGATTCAACCTTTACAAAAGATTAAAAGGGACATCCTAATCTATGTTAAGTGCACAGACATACATAACAATACACAATAACCATATCTGCATCACAGTATTTCATCACCCACTTTATTTTTTAGATTTTATCTGACTTTTCCAAACATTAGCATTGCAATCACAAAGCTATTGGTCTTCTAAGACTGGTTAACATAACTTTGGCTGCAAGTGCTGGTCTATATGAAGCCTATAGACTAAACAGAGGGAAAAAAAAACAAGAGCCTCATTGCAGAGGTAGGCAGAGGAGGTGGGAGAGCAGAGAAGTACATGGAGAAAAAATTAAAGGAGGGGGCACACTGCAGCAGGAAATGAAAAACAAGCAGCAACAGTGGAAAGAAATAAAAAACAGGATGGAAAAAGAATGAAAAAACTCTGGAAAGACTAATTAGAACACAGAAGCAACAAGAAACTGTCTGCGCACAGAACTCCACCTGAAGGCTTACAACCTATAAACACAACACACAAAACAAACATACATATTGGATGCTTTCAACCTTGACCGAATGGTTTAGGCTGCAGCTGGCAGAATTGACAGAAAGCTGGCACCTCAGTGAAAACAGACCCAGAGGCTCCTCTGACTATAGAGCCTCTGTGTGAGTTTGGTTGTCTTTATATTTTGCAAGCAGTGTGCAATAATTAAGAACGAATAGGACGCATAGTATTCAGTGTTGTGCCACTTAGCTCATACAGTGACTGACAGCGAGGATATCTTATCATCTACAGCTTCAGTTTGACCAAATCAGTCTCTTACACATCCACCAGCTTGGCCCTTAAAAAGCAGATAACAGCCTGATGTGACTGAATGTTTGCATGTTGGTCCAGCAAGATAAAATGGCATCACAAGAGTAGTTTGACCATTAAAGAGGGCAAAGTTCCCAGGAATCTCATCACTGCACTGACAGCAAGCAAACAGAACAGGACAGGGGGCATCGTGAGATACTGCAACAAGTATACCAGGGCAGGCAGAGAGTGGCACAAGAGGGAAGTGACATCAGCACGAGATAGGGAGCGGCTCATCTGTAGTGAAATTTTGAGAATGTGAGCTGTTGAGAATATTTTTTCCTCTTTTTTTTCCAACACCACTTCCTCATCCATCTGCCATCCATTCTTTTTTGTGTTTCTTTTTCCTTTGGCCCTCTTCCTCTCTCTTTTAACCTCCCTCCTTCACCTACAGCCCAAAATAAAGCGGCCCCTTGTACAATCGCTCCAAGACAGCCAGTGCATTCATGGCTGGCAGACAAGGGTCAATTATGTAATTTAACGACCATTACGTAGTGGCTAAAATAAGATTATGGGCAATAGCGCCGAAGACGCAGGCCTTTTCATTGCTTCACAGGCTCCAAGCTTACATGTTGTTCATTTTTTTCTGTGTCCAAAAGGAAATCTTACGTATAACTCCCTCTGAATGTTGTGATTTCAAAAGGACTCATATCTCCTGATTGTTCAGTTGCAATGACCTTTTCTCAATATGTTACAATTTTGTTTGCCAACAACTGCTGCCAAGAATCACTGACCTTCTTCTCATGATTTCAGTTGAGCAGACATTACTCTGCAAGGTTTTTAATGTTCCTGAATCTTTAAATGTGCCCCCCCCCCCCCAAAGAAATCTCAGTCCAATGCTCCCTGACGTCTGGTAAGATTTTAGACATAATATGAAACAAGGTATCGCATAAAATTAGCTACTGCTGACTGCTTACCCTCCTTTCTCGTCTTTACAGCAATGCTTATTTACCAAAAAATTTTCTTCCATTTTCTAATCTCTCCTTGGAGCAAAAGCACAGTTCACTTTCCTGCTCCAACAAACTGCCACCCCCACCCAATCCCACCCTCCCGATCTCTCCATGTCCCCATATAGAGGTCATTGGCTTCATGGAAACATTTGATAGGCTGGGGCCAATCGACTGGCATGGACTGGCAGTTCAGAGTTAACCTCCAGCTGGGCTTAACTGCTTCCATGTGTGAGTGAGTGAGTGAGTGTCTGTGTGTGTGTGTGTGTGTGTGTGTGTGTGTGTGTGTGTGTGTGTGTGCGCACCCGGAGATAGAGAAGTCGCTGCTAAAGCCCAAACAGAAACCTCTGATTAGCATTTGGGATAAAAGAGTGCACCCCACTTGTCAATAACTATGTTATGTGCATTGTTATGTCCAGCCCTGATTTGCATCTGTGGTGGTGGAAACCAAACAAAGCAGCAATATGAAAGCTCAACTTGAATATTCCTGAAAGGAATTTAGCCTGTCTAGCATTAAAGCTGAAGCTAATATTGCCAAAAATGCCTCTGTGCACACGGGCACACCTTGGTTCATGATGCTAACTTGATATGCAACATTCTCTCCCTCCCTTTCTCAGGTAAGGCCGATCCTACATCAAGGGATAACTCAATCTTTAGCCCACAAACTACAATTAGCCAGAATCAGAGAGGGGGAAAAAAAACTTAAAAAAGTGATGCAGCAGAATAGAAATACCCTATTTTTTAGGACTTTAGGAAATGTTCACATATGGATTCATTTAGCTAAATAGAAGACTGTTTTAACTGGATATTTGCTGTACCCAGCAGGTACAGGCAGACTGAGCAAACCAGGAGTTGCAGTAAACTCTAGCAGGTCATTGCTCACAGGACTATTGTCACCTATCATCCAATCTAATTTTTTACCAAAAGTAACCTTTTTTGTGTAAATTTAAATTTTTCCTGCTCACATACGTTGTCAACACACGGACTGTCTGCACACAATCCATCAGACTGGTAGACCTTTCACCCCATCATACCCCCATCTTCCCCTCCTCTAGAATAAACATAGTCTATGGAGTCAATCTTGCTTTTTTCCACTCTGACCCTCAAATGAAAGAACTCATTCTCTGTTCTTCCCCTCACTCTCACACTCTCCATTGCACACATCAGCTTGCCAGCCGTCCCTCTGACTCAGACTTGGACAGATGGATATAACTCTTTCCATTTTCTACCATTTTCAGTGTGTGGGGAACAAGCACTTGCAGCCCCAAATCTACCTGAGGAGAATCCTCTTATTTCATGAGAGTGAGAACACATGTGGCTGCATTCATTTTGTCCCCTGAAGACGTCACTCTGTTGTAGGGGGATGTCGCTGCTGTACACACACGACTCACGTGTCTAACACATGGCCACACATACTTTGAGCAGATAGCCTTGTCTAGTTTGACTACAGAGTGTGAAACAGTCCTGACTGACGGCAGAGAGATGACAGAGATTGACAGGTTACACAGAACTCTTTGTGCTATTGTGAAATATCTGTGAGGTAGGTTAACATCAGAATCAGTCAGACGAAAGGACTAATGCCATATGATTAGTGAATAGTTTATGGTGTACATTCAAATTAATGTTATGAAATTAACTCATGAAAGCCATGACCAGTGTTTTGTCTATGTTAAACACATTGTCAACTCGGTCAAGAACAGAACAAGTCAGTAAACTTCAGTAGGACGCTGTCTGAACCCATTACAGTTCTGAGTGGTTATTCCAGCAATTATACACATATCGGTCAGTTTCTTCCTCATGGAAAATAGAGCGTCATCTGTGGCTTTAGACGAAACGTTGCAAAAATAACAAATAATGGTATGTTGATGTCATCAGGGTTATCTTGTCTCAGAAACCTGCATTAGAAACAATTAGATCAAAAATCTAATAGGAAATGCAGGATCAAATGTTGAAACTAGACCCATATCACAGAATAACAGTCAGGATATCCCAACCATTTAAATCTGTCTCCCACAACCTTCTATTTCAGTGCAATGTTACACTGGGGATTTGCTCATTTAATCCTTTCATACCAAACAGAGCAAATATGGACAGAGTCTTCTTCTTCTTCTTCTTCTTATTATTATTATTATTATTATTATTATTATTATTACAACCTTATAATAATTCTTAATGATGTAACTAATGGCTGTGTCTGAAGTCATTCACTTTAAAAAATGTGCATATTATGTGCTATGCAGGGAAGTTCTGTTCAGTGGAATAAAAAAAGGGCTCCACAAGTAGTTCCATAATGCATGTCGTCACATCTTACTGATACACAAATTACAGTCATGGGTCATTACACCACTCATAGATGAAATACAATGATGGTAATCAGTGTCCATGTCCAAAATCTCCATTTAGAGCTCACTGCAGAGTAAACTGATGAGTGTCTGTTATGCAGAGAGTAGTAGATGAATGAACAGATGAACAGCCTTTTAGGGTTTCTGAGCCACGACAGTGTAACAAAAATGTATGTTTTAGTTTCCTTATGTCTATTTGTTGTTTTGTCTGGTCAGTGTTAGTGTGCCTCTTCTGCAAAAGCTGTGTTCAATCTCAATATGACTTAAAATAAAGATAAAATAAAATAAAGTTTTCTTTGAAGAGCCATTTGAGAAAAAGATTATAAATTAATCAGCGGAGCATACCTGTTTTAGGTTAATCCAGTTAAGAATCCAATATATACCAAATCAAGCTACAACCTCAACTCTGTGCTCACTGATATTAAAACTATATAACTGCTTACAGCCTACAACCACAAATATTAAAGAAATGGAAACAGTACAGCAAGAATTGAGCTGACAAATCTATGCCTTACTGTTTATATCCTATCATCCAAGCACACTACATTTAGGATTATGCATTTGATTTCATTATTAATCAATCTATTACTTAGCATTTTAGACCAAGGTTTCCTCCTGCAGCTTTAGTAATGTCCCTGAAGTGCAAAATGGTAAGGTGATATAACAATATGTACAAAATATTAACACATCTGAGAACCTGAAACTATCAAATTTATTCTTACAAAATGACTTAAACAATTCATTGATCTTCACTACTCATAGCTCCATGAGCAATATAAACTATGTTTCATCCACAAAAAGCAATTCATATCATAAGTAAAACAAAAACTACTCTAATTGTGAGCTAATCAGCCCACTATTTATTTTAACATTCTGAAATCTAAGGACTTAATTGAATACATTCCAATAAAAACCATGTACATAGTAAAAAACTGATTACAACCTCAACATATCCAAATGTTGTTCAATATGTGGGACAACAAATATAACTAAAGATGAACATTATTATTTGAAAATCAAATATATAAACAAATGTTGAAAATCGTTGTGTTTGGTTACATAACTGAGAAATTTTAATTTTTCTTATTTTACTCACCGTGTGATTAATATTTTGTTTTATTTTGAAACGTATTAAAATAAAACTTAATCATTCAAAACAAATATAGCACGAGGCAGTGACACTGGAGATTACATCATTTCACATGTATCATTGTGTTACAGGTGTGCTTCAAAACAGTACCACGTTTTTTTGTTTTTTTTTAACCTCTTTTGGCTTTTTCTTTGTTCGGGATCACCACAGCAAGTCAGCGCTGTGACTCACATGGTTGATTTGGCTACAGTTTTACGCTAGATGCCCTTCCTGTTGCAACCCTCCCCATTTAT
Organism: Remorina albescens; assembly: GCA_034769265.1. NCBI lineage: Eukaryota > Metazoa > Chordata > Actinopteri > Carangiformes > Echeneidae > Remorina > Remorina albescens. The sequence goes on from CM068486.1 coordinate 7,661,226, forward strand.
CCAGGCTTGGGACTGGCACACTGATTGTGGCTAGGGTTTGAACCCAGGACCTTGAACCAAGGCAAAGCATGCACACTACCACTGAGCTACGTCCACGGGCTTTCATCACTTTAACACACTAAAACACACCATTGCCTCAGTATCAGAAGATTTCCCTGCTAAGATGAGCTCAGTCTCTCATTATCTGCTACCTGTGCATCAATATAGCTGCAGCCAGAGAAGGATACCTGTGCTCCCTTTGAAGTCCAAGACTGACTACACTAAATTATTAGTTTGCCTTTAACACAGCTCCAGATCCTCAGACTACCTCACTGTGGATGCCATTTCCTGTCTCCCAAGTTGACCAGCATCTTTCATACAGATAAAAACAAAAACAAAAAAACAAGCGTTACACCTCACTGTAGCATGATCCAAGTTAATCTTCCTGCCTGTGACACAGCGGTTGTGGGTGAGTTTATGTAGGCTTACAACAATAGAGAGTGAGAGAGCGGGACGAGAGAGCGGCACAGCAACTCAGATTAAATAGCCAACATTCCTTTAAAAGGAAGAGAAGGTAGCCTTTGGGCTCCAGACAAGCCTGCACTTGTAAAACATGGGGAGAGAGAGATGACAAGTGCAGTGCTCCTCTAGTGTAGCAGAGCGTAACAGGAAGTGGCAGGGCCTGCTTCACATTGGGCCTCTGGGGTGCAGTGGCTGGCTGCAAAAGCGTCACAGTCTCCGAAAAACCGCCAGATGCAACGCCCTTAACACAAACAGAGAGACACACACACACACACACACAACTGCGTAATAATTAGAAAACTCAGTCCTTATTAGCTTTCACTGGAAGTGTGACATTGTTTAGACAGCACTCACGCCCATGGACCAAAACTCTGGAGGAGTAGAAACCATATAGATGAATAAATAAAACAAACTAGCCATGAAACCTGGTAAAAGAAACTGTTATTCTTCTCAGGGTAGTTAGGAAAAATATGATGGCCTACTGGTGAGCAAAACCCAGCCTCCTATCTTTAGTTAATGACTGCACTGAGATAATGAAGCCCAACTAGATGTATAGTAATTGCGATTTCCTGAGAACAGAGGAAACTCTAGCCTATTCTGCACCGACAGTGTCCTCTGCTTCACAGGGCAAAATCATCACAGTCAATCAATTATACACAGACACTAATTATTGAGCACTGTCTACATGGACCCCCCCAGTCAGCCCCCTCCATATGCTCTATATGGGCTGATTTGATGAGTGAGTGGTATAGAGAGAGGGGAGGGGGGACAGAAAGCTGGGACGGCCTCCTGTCATTCTGAGCTTTAACATTGTTGCCTACTTTCATGTTGTGCAAAAAAACACTGTTCACATATGAACACAAGGACAAACAAAGAGCTTAATCAGCTAAGTCTGTAATTACACTGCCAAGTGGCCTTTTCTTTTTCCAAATGGACACAGTTGGAAAGAACAGATAGGACTTTAACAGGGAGGAGCATTATTTTCCTCACGAGAAACAACCTCTGCTCTTCTGAGACATTTCACAAAGACTCTCATCAGAAAGATACAAAATACATAAAATCTCACAAGGTCGCCAGCTATAAACTCCCCACTGACTACCAACGACACAGCAAAGCTCCCTGTGGGGACGTTACAGTGATTTGTAGTTTGGAGATAAACTAGAAATGACTCAAACAGTAAAATGTTGGAAGACTTTACCAGAAAACAGAGAAACATCTCTGATACCTGAAACTGCTCACACACTTTCTGTCCCCTCTGAACTTCCACCAGCAGAGCTGCACCTTGTCCCACCGCTCCGATAAAAGGCCCAACATTCAATTGAAGTCTTATTTATTATTATCACTATTATTACTGATAATAATTTACATTTCAGTGGAGCCCTGAGGGGGGTGAGGTGTGGAGCAGCCGGCCGACCACAGCGGTCCCCTCTGCCGGCTGCAGAGGAGCGGAGGGAGGGGGGAGGGAGGGGGTGAGTACGCTGTTTCTCTCGGTTAAATAAACACCTACTGCCACTTTGGATACACAAAACAAAGTCAGAAAAGTTGAGCCTCTTCCCTGAGAGTCCGGCTAAGAAGTGTTAAAAGAAGACATACTCACCCTAAAGTGGAGAGAAAAGGGCAGCAGAGCAGCTGTTGGGTTTCCTGGTCGAAAGTTGCCGAGTGTCAGTCAGTGGGGGGAAAAAAAACACTGAACGCGGAAGTACACATGAAAAAAGGCAGGCGGAGATCAGAGGACGGAGATTTAAGAAGGAAAGGAGCTGCTTTTTCTGAAGTCACTGACTTTTTTAAGTCAGACGACACAAAAACACCCGAATAAAAGTCTCCTCTCGGTGTTTAGTGTATTTTCTCTAACTTCTGTGTCACTTCAGAAAAAGTAAACCATCTAAACGGGATGTTTCCGCAGTGTGTCACACAGAAAGCTGTCCCCATCCATGTTTTACATTACTATTACTGTGTCTGTTATTTCACCTTTAAAGTCCCACATTAACTTTAAAAGCAGAAGCCTGATTTTAGTCTCATCACCAGTATACTTTTTCACGAAGACTTGAGCAAAAAGAAAAATGGGTAACTTCCCAAATCTTTTAAAACTCGTCAGTATGAAACAAACATTATTCCACCTTCAGTGGTCTGTTCCACAGCTGACCTGTTGACTTTTATGTCCATAAATCCGATCTGGAGAGATTCCAGCTGTTTAAGGAAAGTAAATGACTGTCTGACGGAAAATCAAAGCTGCTGTTTGCACAGAGGGCTGTTGAAACTAATCTTCAAACAGTCAGACTTTCTTTATATAGCACTTTTCACCCCACAACCCATTTAAATAATCCACTTCTTTCAAAAACCAGACAACTGAGGAAACCCTATTATTACTTCGTAATGGGACAACAGGTTGTGTTAAAAAAAGTTGAAATAAAAACAAATATAAAAAGTGTGGGAGGAACACCTAATCCCCAGAGAAGAAGAAAAGCAATCAACCAATAAGACTATGTAATTTATCTGATGATATAAAAAATTATAGATAAATAAATAAATAAGAAAATCAATCAATCAAACTTCCACTGTCTGTCAGTGGCTGCTTCTTTCCAACTCTGGTTTTCAGACGCCGCCTGGTGGAGAAACATGGACACGACGTGTTTCCTCCCATCGGACCGTTTATCACTGTGTTTGATCTAATATGACCTGTACCAATTTATATGAGCATGCAAACGGGGAACATCACATCTATAGTTAAAGACTTCTGCAGTAGCTTTGTTACAACAGAGTAAAGTCTCAGATAGAAATGTCATTATTATGGAAATACCATAACCCCATTGATATTTAATTGTAACTGTTCGACTTTGCATTTTATTCTGAGAGCTCTGAGGAGTTCTTGTCCTTGCTGGCTTAAAATACAGTTTAGCTCTTGTAATATTTTGACTTTATACATAAATATATATAAAGGCTTGACACACAACTGCACATTCCACTCTACTATCCATCTAAATCCATCTAAATCCAAATGTAGTAGTAAAATACTCAAAGCTGAAATTATTTTGAAACTGGCAGGAGATGAGAACAGCAATGAAGAAGGTTCTGTTCCAGTTACGGACAATATAAAATCTTTCTGTACTCTTAACCGGGCTGTGGCAGGCCAATAATGACAGCGTGAGTCCAAGTATTTGTCAGTTTAGAAGTGTGTGAATGGTTATAGCACTGTGATCTGGTCTGGTTAACAACCTGCAGATTAATACGAACCTTCACTTACCTTCCTTCTTTAGTCAACCTGTCCTTTTTCTCCTTTAGGTTTGTTACTTCTGGTGCAGTAATCTGGTTGTCACATATTCAGAGGGGCTGCTACATTCTTTAAATGTGACACTGATCTTCAAGTTACAACACAATGTTGCTTAATTTTCTGAGGATGTTCCCAGATGCTTTTGCCCTCTTTGTTCACACTGTGCAGCATTTGTTTTTGGACAAATGTTGTCATGTTGCCATTGACACTCTTTGGTATCTACATATGTCTAACACATGAATATATATTGGATGCTTTGTGGGGCCGTCTCTGAGTGTGGTCTGCCAATCTTGTAAAAAATAATCTGTTGTCTCATGATGTTGAATTAAAAATTGCAGTTAATTTTCGGATTGGTATGAGTTTACAGTTATCCAAACATGACCTAATTTTAATAATACTAGATAAAATCTATATATTAAATGTATGATCAGCTGTCCTAGTTAATTCCCTTATAGTTTGTTTGAGTTATGTTTCAAAAGAACATTTACTGTGATAAGTTATAATTCACAGTTGTAATTTGTCATTTCTTTATACTGATCTGTTATATTAATATTCTATGGCTTTCTGTTAACACTTACTTGAGAAAATTTAGGTTTTTTTGTCTCAAAAATAATAAGGATCACAAAATCATTTAAATGTGTCAAATATTCACATAGTAATATCTCACTTATTTATATTGAATTTTATATATATTTGTTTTATGTAGGAAAAATAAAAAAATACTAGTTACTAATTACCAGTTATATATATATATATATATATACACACACACATATATACTGTAATGTCCACAAGACATTAGCAATGTTTGCTCACAGCTATAAACAGCTTAGTATCAAAAAATGTGATTGGAAAGCTGCAATGGAGTTTGAAGTTAAAAGATTGTGATAGAAATTTGATGGAAGTGCCACTTCACCTTTCATTTGCAGCTGTAATCACTTCAACAAGCTTCGAGTCAACAACAGTCCACTATCCAGAATAATGTTTATTGCTTTTGAAGATATTAATCTTTTTCTTCTTTTTTGCACTTTCAATTTTTTTCTTTACAGTAAAACGAAGAGAGGTGACAGGTAAAACCACTGCATTGTCATTTTTGGATGTGTACACACACATACACACACAAAGGAAACAGTATTTACAGCTGCTAGTCAGTGTAGTCCAAGTGGAAGTGACTGGAGGCCTTTCCTGTAGCAACTCAACAAACATAGAGCTTTACATTAACTTTACAATAGAGCTTTCACAACTAATCATTTACCGGCACTGTTTGACAAACCATAGGCTATAAAGGCTATGAAGCTGTACAATATGATTTATTGTTCACTCTGTGCTGAGAAACTAGGCCAGAGAAAGGATGTTGGTCAAAAACAGATAAACAGTTTTTGAATATTTTTTCCACTGTTAAATGTCCTCAAGCAAACCTGCTGGCATGGACAAAAAGCATTGATTGGAAAATAATCAAAGCAGATTTTCGGGGAGGATTTAAAATAGAAAATGCGAAGACCAATATTATTCACATTTGACTAATTACAGTACAGTTACACTGGGTGAATGCTAGCTATAAAAATAAGTCTACCGGCATATATTTGAACCCAAAGGGTTTGTACATTGGGCATCTGGCAAAAATGACCAAAGGGCACAATTAACTGGGGTTGAGAAAATCAGAGACAATTCCCAGTGTGACCTCTGTCCTTATCATAGAAAAAACATCTTCAGAGTGCAGATCTTCTGCCATTAATAATTTAAACTTTGATACACCTAAGCTTATAATTTTTCCAACATGTTTAAATACTGAATTAAATCACAACAATACAGCTAAATCTTATCATAGTGAATAATAATTAAATATACACCATATTAAAATATATACACAGAAATATTCATACAAATTTCTAGATTGGCCCAGCTCCCTCTACTCTCTTTTTCTTTCCTTTTACAAAATGTGCAGGAAATACTTGAACCACGGGACAAAATAAATATCCACAAACTACCACAGATAGCAATACTAGAATTATGGATTTTTAACATTTAAAATCAACCTGCGAAAAATGATGTCATATAAAAGCAGTGCTGCAGTGAGTGCAAAATAAAACTGGATGCGACAATTTCAAGCACACTTCTGTGGAGCTGAAACGATCCCTCGGAGGGAGATGTTGCCTAAAAACAAGGCCACCAGGTGGCAGTATTTGACTGCGTCTCAAAAGTCCCAGGATATATATATATATATATATATATTTATTTATTTATTTCAAGAATTACAGTAGAAATCTGTAAAATTGGATCAATCTGTGCATTATTTATTGTTCTGTTCTGTTATTCTGTTAGTATAGGGATGTTGCTTGTTAATATTTGGCCATGGCAGGCACCGCTGTGCTGTAATTTACGACCTCACTGCCCTCAATCATATCTTGGCTGCAGACAGCAAATAGTAGAGTATTGCTAGCAGCATTTAGACAAGTCTGTGATGCCAACATGGCATGATCATTTAGTTGAAGAGGTCAAAATAGAACGGACAAGACGGTGACACAGACAGCTGATATCCTTGAAACTGTACGGCCCATATGTTTACAGATGGGTCAGTCGGTAGTCCAAATTTAGGCACGTTAAAAGTTACACAGCAAACAGGGAAGAAGTCATTTCAGAAGGAAAAAGCATAGCTGCCTTCACTGGAAAAAAATCACTGGTGGGAGATTTGATCATTTAAAGCAGAAAATGTCGCAGAGAAATGAAAGGAGAGAAGAAGAGAGTTATCAGAGCATAGACTGGCAAGATGGACGATGCATGAGAAAATCTATTAGCTGTGTATCATTTTGAGAGTCTCTGTCTCCCTGTGTCTGTCATGCAGAGCAATAGAGGGGGAAAGTGACGGAGCCAGAGCTGGTGGAGGAGGTGTGATGGGAATCAGGCTCTTCAGAGAATGTGGGGACACTGGCGGAGGGAGAGAGGAGATGGGTGGTAGTGCGCTTCCTTTCTTTCCATCCAACACAATCTGTGATCGGTTCGCCAGACTGGATTCCTTCCCGATGCTAAAGTCGTGCTCGTTTTCATTCTCTGAGCTGCAGTCGCTCAGATCTGTGATCTCCAGGTCTGAGTCTGACTCTGGGTCCTGCTTCACCCCCCCTCTCCTTTCTGTGGGGCTCTGCTGGTCTATCCCAGTTCCAGATCCCAGTCCAACCGCTCCAAGTCCCAGACTCAGTCCCGTGGCTGGAGGATTGGTCTCCACCCTTTCCCCAACTGCCGCCCCGTTTCCAATGTCCGTCCGACCCATTGACAGGCTCCCTGGGTAGGTTGGCAGGCAGAGTCTGGCTGGCTGACCACCTGCTGTGCCGTTCGTCCCTCCGGTTTGCCCCGCTGCTCCCCTTTCACCCCCACCTGCATCCCCTGGGGGGAGCAGGGAGGAGAATGGGTGAGGCAGCTGTGAAAGGCTGCTCTGCAAAGGGTTGGGGTAAAACTGGGAGGGGTAAAGGGAGCCAGGGGGCAGTTTGGGGCAGTTATTGAGAGAGAAGGCCCCTGGGAGGTAGGGGTTGAAGCCCCAGGAGTAGTCAAAGGGTGGGTTGCGAGGGTACGGGCCCAACAGGGACGGGGGTTTGGAGTAACATGGAGCACCTAGGATAGAGAAAAGCCAGAGAAGGAGGTTGAAACTCAGAAGGGCCAAAAGGTTTCTTGACATACAACATCCAAGAATGTTCACTAATTATGCTCAGTGGTATTAGCAATTCTAATTAGAAGCCACAGGGGCCAACTCTGGCACAGTTCTTTTCAACAAAAATCTGATGGTTCATTTATGCATGCCAGTACTGTGTAGTACACCCACTTCATGTGCTGCAAACCAGATGTGATCACAAAGATTCTGCACTGCAGTCAAAACTTCAAAAAAAAAAAAGCTAATGAAGCAAACTGTATTATTTCAGTATGTTAAAGAGGAAGTATTTGGAGACAAACTTCCACTGTTCTGACTGCACATCAACACAGTGGGGAAAGACACCTTATTGAAAAATCTATTGGAGAAACTAGTCAGTGTACTTCCAGAGTTTAAATAACTGAAGAGAAAGAAAACTTGTAAACTGTCAATCTCCTGTCACCCCCCCACTTCCATATCATATCATTTCAGATTAAATGAAACCCTTAAAGTGGAGCTAATTAAGTAACACACAGAATTTATATTCAGTTCCTTGTAAGCATCACTTGATAACAGAAAGTGGGGGTAAATTTGGGGTGATGCTGGAATTCAATTTTAATGAACATACAAAAGCATTGCCTCTCGACCTTACTGTACTTCCTTCAAACCAACTCTCTCTTCTTCTCTCTCTCTCTGTTGCTCCCTCCACCTCTGCCAGCCTTCTTCTCTCTCGCTCTCTCTCTCTCTTGCACTGTGTTATTTACTATGCAGGGCTAATTTGACAGTGGTGAAGTCTCTGCGTGCTGGGCCAGGAGTAGCTGGCAGACACATGAATATTGAATTAGTCAGGCAGGCCTCACTTGCTTATGAAAACACAGTAATGGGCGCCCACAGGCCACAAACTGAAGCCTGCACCCTCAATTAGGGCCTTCCTGCCTAGGAAGGGATTAGGACAGTGGGGACACATGGGAGGGAGAGGAGGGTGAGAAGGGAAAAAGGGGGGAATAGGACCTGAGGACAAACAGAGTGGGAGGGAGAGGGAGTGAGGGCAAGGAGGGTTTGCAGGTTGTATGATGAGGAGTGCGTGTGTGTGCCAGTACATCTGTTTACGCACTACCTCTCTACTGCACATTGGCTGTACACATTTTTCTGTGTGTAGATATATAAGCGTGCGGAACGAGTGTACAAAGACAGATGGATTAACACACTAACAGTACATAATGTCAATCAAGCAAATGTACACAAATCTGAATTTGCTGACACTTGCATACAGAGAAAAGAAGAGAGCAAATGCAGCGTTCTGCCTGTAAGTGCAGGTGACTTCTCCAGCCTTCGACTTGTTCTTACTGCCATTGATGTGCATAATTTACAGCTAACCTGGCCTCTCTCACCTGAAGCACAGCCTCACTGCAGGGTGCACTGGGACAGCCATGTCTCTTATTTCCTTTAACAATAAATGCTAGAGCCTGCTCTCCTCCTTCCCCTCTACCTTCTCCCTCCCTTTGTTTAAGGAGGTCGACTTTCTGTATATCACTGCCTACACACCTCCTCAGGAAGAGACAGCTTTGTCTCTGGGATACTAAAAGATTCCTGTTTTTGCACTAGCAACTTAAAGTTTTTGACAAAGTTTGCTGCTTCTATTTGCTCACCTGAACTGAGGAAAGGGAATGTGTCCAGCCTCAGCTTGTCTCCCTCAGGCCCTGGTGCTGCAGTGCCTCGATCAAACAGGGATGTTCCTCTGCCGGAGTCCGGCAAACGGGGAAACAGGGACTGTATGGCCTGAGCAACAAAGAGGAAGATAAAAAAGAGAAAGGCAGAGGAAAAAGATTTTTAAAAATAAAAATGTCTGTGCTATGAAAATAACTTCCTAAATAAAGCACATGCATTCCCACAAATCCAGTGCTGCTGTATTATGCGGCGAGAAGTCACATGTTGACAGCAGCACCCTGCAGAGTGTGATGCAAACAGTGACACAGTAGCAGCAAGGACAGGATAAAATGGGTGCCATGGGAGTTGGGCTAAAAGGGAGGTGGGAGGACGCAGAAGCTCCTAGACTCAAAGGCAGGATGAGTACAAAGTCAAATGGAGACCAGCGATTAAGATTGTGGGCACAAAGGATAAACGACAAGACAAAAAATGGATTGTGGGCCAGTTTGTGCAAAGGGACGCAGGACCAATAGGACTGAGATCTGAGAGACCGACATCCATTCAGGATGTAGGGCAGTGGTGCACGTGTCGATGTTTAAAATATGTGAAGGAGAAGGAGACAAGGTAAAAAATAAATAAATGGAGCAGTTGAATCTCAGGAATCAAGGGGACAAAGGGGGATTTTTTCCCTAGTAGGACTGTGGATCAATAGTATCTGTCACCCCACAGCCCCAAGTTTGAAAGGCGAGACTGTACTCCCAAGCTGCGAGATCTGCGTTGCTTAACAAACCGCATTAATGACCTGCTATTGATCTGATCTGACGCGACCCCTCTGCTTTCTATTTCTTACATTTTCAATCGATGACAGATGGATACGCCATTGGAGACGGGGATAAGAGAAGGAGGGGATAATGTCTTCTTTTGTTTTAAGGACAAGTTAAACCAACCCCCCCCCCCCACTGTCTCCTTCAGAGTGTGTGTCTTCTTATCCCATCTTAAGGATGGTGCAGACAAATGATGGATGATTCTGTCTTACTGTATTTTTAACTTATGTGCACTTTGTAGGACGCTAGTTGCTTGAAATGAATTCATCTACACTTAAATCAAAGTTTTAAAAAAATGACTCCAGTCAAAAATAGTTAATGAGTTTATAATTTAGCCCATTTTGACATTTCAATGGAACTGTTCATTGTTTCATTTTCTAGGAATATCTGATCACTTTAATGGACCTGCAAGTAAAGCCATTATTTTTCAACTAAATTATAAAACATTTTTTTCATTTCTTTGTCTTTCCGTGTGCGGATACAATTTATCTCTGTAAATATTTTACAAACTCATTGGGAAAATAATGAGTGAGTTCTTTCTATTACAATCACCAGTAAAAACAGTGAATAAAACATAGATATGGTGAATACCACACATCCTTTTGTACAAAATGAAGTGCACAGCAGGGGCGGGTGAAATACAACAACAAAATAACATAATAGAAATGGATTTCAGTTATCTGAATTAAATCGCTGTTAACAAAAACGAGTTGTTTCCTGCCATTATATGTAAATATTACTTTCCACAGTGAAATAATATGGTTGACATTTCGATTTCAGTTTGTTTAAGTCTTATTGCTCAAAAATGTGTCAAGTAAAAAAAAAGTCATGTTCATGTTGTGGTGCTGTTTTACCTGCATTTTTATTGAACGATACATATCAAATATAAATCCCTCCACCCTCTCCCAGTCCCTACAGCCTACCCTTCGTACCTCTGGGTTGCAGTCTGGTGCTGTGGAGCCCCCATTGAAGTGATTCTGGGCTAGAAAGAAGGGAGAGTTGGCCATGTCCAGGATGGGGTAGTTCACCAGCACGACCTTACTGAAGTTAAACTTGTAGGTGAAACGTTTCCCTTTGGTTTTGTGCAAAATACGCTTGTTGTAGTAATACCTGCAAAGGAGGAGAGAGCATATAAAAAAAAAAAGGGATGGAGAGAGGGGATAAAAGATAAAGGAAAAGGAAGAGGAAAAGGAAAGGAGAGAGGGATTAATATAATTCTCACATCAAGGTTTTGTATTTCATCACACAGAAAAGAATAAGTAAACAACTTCAGCGCTGTGGGGCTCGTGCTATGCTGATTTCCCACTGTTTTTATTCAACTCCTCCTTCCTCAAATCAATTCATGTCTGACTGCTTTGATTCAAGACAATATGCTCCAGTAGAGGGAATTTTTTATTCAGCTGTTAACAGACAAAAAGTCAAAAAGCTGAATCCCTTAAAGGGTCTGAGGTGTTTAACATGGAGTGAAGTGTGGCAGAGAAAACCAACGAAAAATTCTTTCTTCATCCACAAGAGTACTTATCAATTACAAAATGATATGGGTCAGATATTATTGTAGAGTTATTAATGCAATTATGATATTATTAAATAGAATATGAATAAAAAGATAGGATCATGAAAAATACTGGTCCACTCAAAATGACGATCCAGGTACAGTAAACAAAAATAACACAAATTTGTCACGGTTAAATAATTTACAGAGGCATGAAAACAGTAATGTAAACAATTGTTTACAATTCATTCCAGTATATTTGAGTCTTGTAAATGTGCACAGTGACAAGAACGGGTCACTGTTTCCAACGGAAAAGCATATTGAGAGATGTAAAAAGGTGTCACAACAAGAGAACGATCTCAGGTGTGTCCCGGTGGGCATGTCAAGCCGTCATCATGCCAGTTTCCTGTGCCACCCATTGAGGTGTCACAATGTTCAGTCTGCCAGGATGCTGAGCTGATAGGCAGTAGAGGCAGAAACATGCAGCCATCTGGTTCAGGTAGAAGAGTGTTCGGGTGGGGAAGAAGCTGAAGCGTGTGGGTGGGTGGCATGTTGTAAACTGAAAAACCTGCAGCTGTTTGATGGTGAGATAGTAGAAATCTTGAACACAATGTCTCGGAGTCCTTGGATTTTTTGTTTGTTTGTTTGTTTTGTTTAGTTTTTTTTTTTTGTTAGTGATTTCAATAAGTGCACCAGCACATTAGACAACATCAGCACTAAATACTGGTGAGAAGCACCTCATTATGCAGCCACATTATATCAACAAACACAGCAGCATGTACGTATCAGCACGTATCCACAGTGGCTGCACTCGGTGCAATGATGTGTATGTGTTTTGCTATGCATGGCAATTGTGCCGTGGCCCTTAATTGAGCAATTAAGTGAGGCTAATTAAGAAGGCTAATTGTGGCCCCAGCCAATTCATAACAATTAGACTCTGACGACAGCCCCCATTAAAAAGAGGCCAAAGCAAAGCCGAGGGAGGTGGGGGGTGGGGTAGGAACACAAGTTGGGGTAGCTAGTATTTGCATAAGAAAACTGTGTGTGCAGTTTGGAGAAAGGTATGGGGAAAGAACCGTGTGGTTTTAATCACCCCAAGCAAGTTTTGTGCTGAACAGTTTCTCTGTTCTGAAGATGAAGTCCAGGCAATTTCACACTTGGGCTTAATTTTGAAATCCCTATTGAATTTTTTTGGCAGCTCAATGGTGAACTTTCCATTAGGATGTCCACAGATAAGGAGAAATTGAGGGTATTGACATTCCCTTGGAAAAGTTCCACCTTCATCTTTCCATTTGTAGCAAAATGGAAAAAAGTCACATGGGTGAGGTTTTAGATACTGAAGAAACAATTTATGTAAACAGTGGAGTGATAAACATCTGGATTTATCTGTTACCAGCGGTGTTATTGCTTGACATTCAACGCGTTGTGTACAAACACACCAATCACACCAGCATTATGTTGTTTTCCTGTCATACCTCAGCGCTCTGCTCAGCTTGTCATAGTTCATATGAGGTTTGCACTTCCTTATTCCCCACAGCCGAGCCACCTCGTCTGGGTCCTTGATGACAAACTCGCCATAGTCTCCCTGCCAGGCGATCACCCCCTGATACTCCTCCTTCTGCAGCAGCTCCAGGATGAAGTGCCACAGCTGGATCTGCCTGGAGCCGGGGCTCGACTCAGGCTTGTATGCCCAGTCTGGAAAGGCGAACCCTGGATGGAGGGTGCAGCAAAGAGAGGATGATGAGGATCGGGGCCTGTCGTTGTCCTGCTGCTCAGTACGCAGTGGGTGTGACGTGTGTGTGTGTGTGGTTGGGTGGGGGGGTTGTTGCTGTCTGAATGACTGATGAGTGATGGAGGTGAGGGATGATGTGTTTAATATCACAGTGTGTGCCTTGAGCAATGTTAGTCTGCACTAATGCCCTCTAGCCTCAACAGATTGGTCAGTAGGATGATGACAGCTCGCTGGGAGAGAGCTGATTGATGCTGCTCGGGTTTGAATTCTAAAAGCCAACTGTATGCACATCATTGATGGAGTTAAGTAGCACTTTGACTCATCCCAGCTGAATCTGGCACTAACTAACTCATAAAACCATTAGACATACAACCAATTACCACCAGAGACAGAATTTGCTTAGCAATGTGCATGTGTATGGTTTATAGATTAATTTTAACATGTGATTTTGATGATGGTGGTGATGTTTGTAAAGTTTTATCAGAACTGTTTTTTGCCTGTTTTGGTTTTCTGGTTTCAACCAAATTACACATCTGAATTGCATCTCTGGCTTTCAGTCATTCATCTATGAAAATGAGACTAACCTGGCGTCCAGAGTGCGGGCACCGGGGGGAGCAGCAGATCACTGACGCAGTTACAGTCCATGCCTCCACAACACCTCTAAAAAACCAAAGAGAGGATGCAGGGCGGAAGGAAAGTCAGTAAACAACCATTAGTTGACTTTTGCTGGTGGAATCAAAGAACAAAAAATTGCATTTTAAAGAATATGGTTTGCTAAAGCCAGAGTCAGTTACCAAGCAGGTCCATTTTAAAACAAAAAATAAAAACTTTGTTGAAAACTCAGGTATTGCATAAGGGTGTCAATGCACATCAGTTCAGAAACATGCCTTAAATCGATGTGAAATATGGCAAGGTTGTGTTTTATATGATTTAGGTACAGATCAGGTGTCTGATGGATGTAATCTAGTGTGGCTAACTGTGTCTGATGCAACAGGGTGGACGTTCCTCTGGCACATTTCTGAACAGGAGGAGTTAAATAGGCTTCTGAAAATTTAATCAAAGTTGAGCCATATTATTACCTTTTATATATATATATATATTACTGGTTTGTTGTTTTACAGAGGAGTTTGTATCACAAGTAAAAACTACACAGTCATTTTCATGTACACACGACCACTGGTAAGTTTAATGATCTCCTTGGGTACAGAAGAAGATTTATGTGATTACTCATTATATGATAATGGTGTCTTAAATCTCTGATGCAATTTTATAATGAAACAATAAAAGATTTGAGTTGCGTTTCAGGAAAGGAGACGTGTTATTTCTGTTGTCTGTCGCCCTGTTAGCTGGTTATTTGTCTACTGTAAAATGTGTAATTACATGAAATAAAAGTAAGAACACAAGGAAAGGTAAAAGTTTGAATATATCAATTAAATGCACTTGTTTAAAAAGTAAAAACACTCACACAACACTCGTGAGTATATTCGAGTGATGCATAACATTCATTGTTGTAATTAGTCAAGGTGAGGCTGAATCTACTTAATAGCCTGTTGCATCATAAATCTATAAGACTGAATCATATTTCAAAAGCTTTGAGGATGAAATCTGCAAATCTGTGAAGTAACAACAGCTGTTACAGACAAATGTCGTAACGTAAAAAGATTTTCCTGAGAAATGTTGAAAAACCTATAAAACAACATGGGATAGAAATATTCAACAAAAATACCCCAAAGCTGCACAAGTACAGTACGTGTGTAAAATATATATATGTTTTTGCTTGTAGTTTTTGAAAATAATATTAGAAAAAAGGAAGACTGAAATATAGTTATGTTTACAATAGAACCATATATCTCATAATCATGAGGCAATGTTTCTACCATTTGAAAAAAACAAACAAACAAACAAAAAAACAAATCTGCAATTGCCTCTTTTTCTTTTAGTTGCAAACAAGTGATATGAATGCACTGCAAACAGCCGTGTGTGCATCGGTGATTGAGGTGTGTTCTGCTAATAATGATACAATCTCCTTGATAAATGCATACAGATGTCTGCTGACGGGAGAAGGTGAGGAGATTTTAGTGATTCCATGATGAGAGCGGGGACTCTGAGATGGGATCTAGTTTGGATATCGCAGTTTCATCAGAGTTGTTTTACAAAGCTCAGATGGAAGAGATGCCCTGCTGCTACACTGGTATCTTTAATGCTGGCCTCTCTATCTCACCCTTCACTCTCTGCCTCTATTTAATTATGCTCTGTGAATTTTGGATTTTCCCTCCAGCATTGAAATGGAACGTGAATTATTAAGGTGTGTTTGTATAAATTATTATTGCTAACTCCAGGCATTTCTCTCTCTCTCTTGCTCACTATCTGACCAACCCTCTTTTCCATCCATCCATCCCTCGTTTGCTCTCACCCTGCTTCTAGTCTTTGGATTGTGGCTGCTCTTGTGCTTCTCTTCATCTTTCTTGTTTTCAAGCAGATCCCTCTGTCTTCAAATAGGGAGTTGGCATTCATCCTATCTCACTCACGTACCCCCTCCCTCTATCATTCATGCTATCATTTCTTTTTTTCATCTCTTTCTCTCTGTCCTGCATCTCTGCCCGCACACACTTTCCCATAATGAGACAAAGTTCACATGACAGTCATAGCGCAAATCTTCACGCAAGGTTATTCCCTTTCAAGTGGGATTTTTCACAAAATTATCCTACATCTAGTCTGTAACAGAGTTGGGAGATCGCTTTGTATTTCATGTACATGTAGGATATGAACTCATACACAAAATGTTTGCATTAAAATGCTGCTATCTAGCATCTTCGTTTCGCTGAAGGCCTCTGCACAGATTGGTAGGAGCCTTAAAAAAAGGAGATATACTTTATGTTTGAGGTAGTAATCTATAAGTTTCCTCTTCCCTATGGGCTACAGGTCATGAGCACTGCATCATGTCTTTCAATTTCCATATTCTCGTGGTCCACTGCATCTATAAGCTGGTCTCCTCTGAGGTTGATGTATATGTTTTCTCCTGTCGGTCAGGGTCTCTCCAGCTACCTCACACCGCCTACACAACGCTTCAAATCCATACCCATCCTGTTGTTTCTGATCCAACAGCCTATCTACACAGGTGAATCCTCCTTTCCTCTTTCCCACCTCCTTCCTATTCACACACACCTATTCACTGTCTTCTCCCACCCTCCCTTCCGCCCCACCCATCTCCTTTTTTCTCCCTCTCTCCTGCTCTGTGTGTTTTGCTTTGGCGCAGTAATTTTCCGTTTGATTTCGGAGGTAATGCATTTTTTACAAATCAAAGAGGAAGCCAGGCTGCCCCCCCCCAACCCCCCCTCCGCTTCATCACCTCCGCCTCTCTCTCTTCCCTCCCTCCCTCCCTTCTCCTCCTCCTCCTCCTCCTCCTCCTCTTCTTTCCCTCCCTCCCCAGTCTCCCATCCTCGCCCCCCTCGGACCCCCAGGCCAGAGAGGAGATAAAGGAGCCCCCATCATTTCCTTGTTAGTTTTGATTTGGGCAGCGCGGGGCTTTCAAGTTCCCCCCATCACCCCCAGAAACATTATAACTAGCAGCCAAGGGAATACTCTTCTTCGTATGCACACACTCTCACACACACCCGACTGTCAGATACAGACACTCACAGATTGTAATGGATTGTACATGCACAGTAAACAGTTTCAAGCAGATATGGCACAAATACGCAGGTATTCAGGTAGCCAACACACACACACACACTCACACGCACATACACACACGCACACACGCACGCACACACGCACGCACGCGCACACACACACACACACACACACACACACACAGAGTGAGAAGCAGCACACAAAATAAGACATGGAGCCCATAGATATTGACTCAATCAATATAGACACACTAACACACATCTCACTAAGCTGAAAGCGAGAATGCACTTTGTTTTCGAAAGATGCTAGTGCACCGATAGAGCACAGAGATGTGTGAGAGACGTTTTAGTTTACACAGAGCGACTGTGGACACAACGGGCCAAACAAAAGGGCCTCTCTTCCACAAAAGGCCACCCATAAAACCCAGGGGGATGATGGATCGCACAGTTATCAATGACAATAGTTAACAATTACAATAGTTATCGCACTCAAGCACATCTTGATGAGCGCACACTGCTCAAAGCGAACCTCGGTTGTGCTCCTTCACAAGTTGTGAAGTGTAGGCCTGCACTAGTTCTAGCAAACAGACCATTACTATTGCAAACCCTCTGGTGTGTTGATGAATCAGAGGGTTTTGATAATTCAGTCAACTGTTGAAAGAGTGTGCTGGGTTTTAGGGACAGGTTTTTCTGTGTCTTTAGGACACTGCAAAGATGCAAGGATTCACACACTTATGCTAGGTCAAGGATGGTCAAGGCTGAAAGGTGATTGTGCTTTTGCTGTTTGGCTGTATTCTTCAAACAGCCTTGTGGAAACTCTCAGAGAGGCCACATCAGTTCATATCTTTAAAAAAAACATCTTTAAACCTGCAGTAACTGATTTTTTGACCACTTGGGAGCAGTGTAAACAAGCTGCAAATACAATATTGACGTATTATTGCCATGAAGTTGATATTGTAAACTTCTTCGCTCACAGTTGCTTATTTACACAACCAGCAGATACCGAGCACGATACAGAGCAACATTACCATTCAAGGAGTGGTCTTTAGGGCCTGTTGGAGAAACTAAGACTCGCTCTCCTTTTAACTTTTTTTTTTCTCCACTGACTCTTGAGCAAAATACAAGTTTTTTTTCAGCTACTAAATGTTAGACTTTATTCATGAGCTATTCCTTAACTTTGTATGTCCATGATAGATAACATTTTGATTTTTTCCCTGCTGTGAAACAATACTGATGAGTAAAGTTTGGGACTGGAAACCAAAACAATGAGCGAAAATACACTAAAATGCTCCACAGGGAAGGCTGGACTTGGATAGTTTGGTGATAATTTTCTGAGTTTGACATGACAAGTAAGCCCATTCACATTAGACTTAATCTGATCCACCGTTGATATAAAATGTCGGCCTTAGCAGCTTTAAACTTGCTTGTGTTTTCGGTTTATTTTATCATAGTTTTCATTTTCTGGGACGTCTCCCTCCTACTTTGCTGCCATCTTCTTTACTTTGTAAAATACTATGTAACTTCTACTGAAAAGTGGTAGATAATATGATTTTTTTGCACGCTTCTTGAATTAAATTTACATTTCAGTAACATAATCTCCCCAGTATTTTTGCTGATTGCAATAAACCTGCAGACAAAATAAGAATTCTTACCCAAAATTAGTTGTGGGTCTTCAAAAAATGTGAAATGTCATGTCAAATGAACATAATCAGTTCACTGAGCCTCTAGTACAACTGAATATTGTTGAGAACATTTTCTCCTGTATAGAAATGACTCATCCTGATGCAAGTTTGCACCAAACTTGGTAATCTGCAGGACCCAGGCCATCTGCAGAAGTGTTATACTTGTGGAGCCAAGGTTAGTGGGCCAATGACAGGAGTGAAAAGGAAACAGTGTGAGGAATATACTGGAGTACCAACAATGTTTTGAGATTCTGTAGCATGACTGGGGTAGAGGGAGGAAGGGGTGGGTGGGGGGTAGCCTGACATTCAGGCAACATTATGTCTCCAGTGCTGTCTAAAGAAGGAAAGAGTGATGGGTCACGATATAAAAAGATAGAGAAATATGAGAGGCATGAAGAGTCTGGCCTCTCTCGCTTTCTTTTTCCACTAGATGAAACGGACTCTGTACATCTGTCTCATCTTCCTTTTTTTGGTTGCCCCTGAAAAAGGCCCAACTGAACCCTCTCTCTCTCCCCTTCTCTCTACTTGAATCTCTCTCGCTATCTCTGTCTTTCCCTCTCTCTCTGTTCCTCTCCCTGTGTAGCTCTGACACACTGGTCAGCCTCAGGGTGGAAGAACAGAGGGACTCTGCTATGGGTTTGTTAGAGGAGATGGAAAGAACGAGAGAGGAGAAACGAGGAAAGGAGAGAGAGAGAGGGAGAGAGAAGAGGGAGAGGGAAGGAGGAGAGAGGCTGGTCAGGGAGACGGAAAAAGAACCTGTCCATCCAAATGAAACGTCAACACTGACTCAAATTTAAGGACCATGGTGGCCTAACGTTTCTCATTTAGAAAATGTTGCTATCAACAACAATTCCACTGAGCTGTGCATAGTAAGTAGTTAATGATTTAGATTTGTCACAAAGTCTTTTTTTTTATAATATCCAGGCTTTTTTGTGATATTGTTAAACAATATATTGAAGGTAATTTCCAGCCTGCATCTCCCAACAGAAAACATAAAAAAAATTAATTCAAAAATAAAAAATTTTACTTCCTAATCAAGAGGTTTTCTTGTCTTTAACCCTCAAACTTAACCACTTGTGTTTAAGTGATTTGCAAAGCTGTTGACTTTAACAAGGATCTCAAATTTTATGAAATACGGCAAAAAAGATTTATGCTTTTTGTGGGATAAGAATATTCATGTCACTAACTATAAAGCATTCAAATAGACACTACCACGTTTTTGGTGGAGAATGTTTTCACTTTCAACAGTTTATCCCGTAGAGTGGTGCATTATGTATATATGTTAATAAGTCACATCAAATGTCAGTAGAGGAGAACAGTGATTACTGAGTACACCATAAAACTATTGGTACATTACTTAAAAGCCAAAGAACTGCACAAGATAACATGATGGTGCATTACAACTGTTATATCAGCAAAATTTCCATGTTCATTTATTTGGAACTTGAAATTGAAAGCGTGAGAAGTCACTATATTCTCCGTGGTAGGACAGACAACTGTGCGATGGTGCCAGAGTATTTAACCAAGATGTACAGTCACAGCACTGTGGACTGTGCTTGTGCTCCCACAGAGGAGTGCAGCTCCACACTGCAGGGGCAAAACTAACATTAAGTCCTTCACACCAGGACAGGCTCTGACCTGACAGGACCGCCAAACCACAATATCACTGAGGGAAATTCTGTCTGACAGACACAGTACATAAAGGAGCCTGTGCAGCGATTGTGAAGCCAAATGTCAAGACTGAAAACGGGCAATAATGAGGCAGAAAATTTCTACTTGTTGACAAATTCCATCAGTAATGTGTTCCTCTTTGAAAAATGTCCAACTTCCTGCTGCGTCTGTGGCCAAACATGTCAGTTTCTAAAAATGTGTCACAAATATACATATATATCTACATTTTTTATTGTAAATTGGAAATTTTATCTAAACACCAGGGTGTTGTAATTTTTACCAACATGCTGCAAATTGTACATTTGTTGGTGACTATTTGGAGCTGCAGATTAATATCCATTTATTGGCCCAGGGTGAATGAAGGATTGTTTGAGGATTAGTTTTTGAACAACAACGGAGGAACAAAAACTCGGTGGATCATATAGTTGTTTTCTCTGGTCTTGCATTTGAATTGTATGAATTGCATGCTGTTGAACGTTTGGAGTTTTAGCTCCAACAGTCACCTGCTGAGGTCATAAATAGGCTGCAAATGTTTCTGATGAATAAGGAAACATGTTTCTTTCTTTTTTTGGGGAGGTTCATGAAAGGTGAAAAACTCCAAGACAAGTTTAAGAGGGGGATGATGAGGATGTGAGCGCGTGATAACGATATTAGTATGGTATGGAAGGGCAACCTTAAGAAAATAAGGGAAAGAAGGGGAAAGGGCTGAAGAAAAAAGTATCAATCGATAGGGTTAAATTATTCATCGTCATTAATTATCGATCGCTCTCCGCTGCCGGCTCGTCCGCCTCGCGCCAGAGTTGAAAGGAGGGAAAGCGCGCTTTATTAAAACCGGCTCGAGCCTCATTGTTTCATGTCCCGCGGCAAAGAAAAAGCTCAAGTTTGGCTCTGCCCGCGCCAGTAGAAAAATACACACTCACACTCACTCAAACGCGCGCACGCGCGCACACACACACACACACTGCTCTACCTCCTTCCTTTGCGCGCTCCTCTCTCTCCCGGCGCGCGGGAGGAGCTTTGGGGAGCCTCGCGCGGTGTTCACGGGGCGGCTGTGTCTCGCGTGGATCGATGAGGGATCAATGGCTCGCGCTGACTAATAGCCAGAGAGCGCCTTTGATCTCGCGGCTGAGAGATCAAAACCTGCGCAAGAGGGAAGAGAAATAGGAAAAGAAACTGCGCCGGCGAGCTGACCTTCACACACACACACACACACACACACACACACGTTTACGCAAACCACACGTAGGCTATCGTATGCACGCGCGTGCGGCTTTTACGAATTTGACTGGAGGATATCCTGCCAGCAAACAAGAGATGCATGGCTAACGAAAACTAACTAACGAATATGCAGTGGACACATTAAAAACAAACAAACTATCTACAGGCCACAACATCACTTCACACACTCTGCCCCGTGATAAAAAACACAAGCACGCACGCGCACACAGCACCTTGCATCCTAGTTGAAGTTGTTGCTGTTGATTGACTTCCTCAGACAAGGTGATTCCGTGACACCGAGAACCATCTGTTGTTTCCACCGAGCAGATGAGTGTCCTGTGGGCTCAACTTCACTGTAGGGAAGGGAAAAAGTGTGTGTGTGTTCATGACAGTTAAATCTGTGGGGTGATGATTGCAGCGACTGAGGAGGAACAGTTTGAAAAGGGCAACAAAGTTCTTTTTAAATGGCTCTCATTTTTAAAAGGCATGAATTCTTGTTTCTTACAACAGCTCTCTTTGTATATTTGCGTGAAAAGCCAAACTCTCTATGGGACCATTGTGATGATTATAAAAGAAAACAGGCTGGAAGATGACTCTACATTACACCTATACACTGTATGAATCTCCAGCCAATGTAGGTTTCATTTTCTGTTCAGGGTCCTGGTCTTTGGCAGTGGAAAAACATACTTAAATGTTGTTTACTTGCCATTTAATTATGTTTCCTCACATATTTCCTGGCATCATTAAATATTTTTTCTAATATAATCAAATAAGCTAATGTGTATCTGTTCTCACAAAATGACACATTAGACGTGTTTGGTGTGTCAGACACTTGCTGTAAAACCTGGTTAAGTATAATGGGTTGTCATACTTGTGACTAATGGTGACAGTACTTTTCATGCTTATCACTCCTCCCAAATTCAAAAGAATGCAAGTTCTGTATTTGTGTTTTTTCAACAATGCGCAACACTGAGCGTGACTTATAAAGAGACGATGCATTCGTCCAACGAATGTAGAGTGACATTTCTTTGCGAGTGGCTTTTTGGCAAAGAAAAAGAGCATATTTGTTTGTATATTGCATAAATACCAAATAATTATAAAATATTTCCTTACTTTCCTTATTTCCTTTCCTAACTCATGAAAGAGACGGTCTCCTCTCTATTTAGTCACCTTTATATACAAGTGTAATTTGTGAAAGTGGGAAGAAGCTCAATACTATTTCCAAAATATTTTTTTACCCATGTACCAGAGGGCTCCATGTAATAGCACTCTGAACATTGATGAACTAAAACCAATTTAGACAACATGCAAGGGTTAACAGTTCCTTCATTATTTACTAACAAGAACTAAGGCTGCAAGATAGTGCCTTGTTTTCCACACTTTTACCTGAGGAAATGCTCACCTCTCCCTCTTTCTCTCTAACTCTACTCATCCTTATCATGCTCTCTCTATCTCTCTCTTTATCCCCCGCATTCACCCTCCCTCCCCTCTCTGGTCAGTGAGTTACTCTCTATATCGCTCTCACTTCCCGAATTAACCACTCAAGAAGTCACCACCGACTCAATCAATAGCTCATACATAAACCCTGCTATAATCGCTCCCCCGCCTGCCTGTCTGCCCCTCTCCTCTCCTCTCTCCTCTGTCCCACTGTTTGTCTTTCTTATGTCTTTATCCTGTCCCTTCTCTCATTATCTGAGACACTCTCTCCCCTCAAATACTACCAATGAACCTCTGTCATAAACCCAAATGGAGGAAATCAAGCTCTTTCTTTGTAAAAAATAAGTCTCCACACCTCTGCTTGCACAGACTGTGTCCTCTCAAAGACCCTAATCTCAGCCAAATGTGACCTAGTTACCACCCCGAACCTCAACAAAAATAATTTTTAAAGAGTTTATACTCGAACACCTAAACACAGAATTTCCCCATAAGAAACATGAACTCTGACAAATGTAGAAATGTTACAAAAAAATAGGAAGTCCCCTTTTTGCACAGTAGCATATAGGACTTGCTACTTTATATTTCTTTCCATAAAATACTTTTTTGGTGCTGGAGAAAGAAAGTCTTGACTGTGGCTTAGTGCCATCATTGTCTTATTTTAGTCTGTTGTGTCTTCGTCTATCTTAGATGGTGACAGGCAGCCTGTTACACATTCAAATAATATATATATATATTTTAGATGTACCTAAGACTCATTTACAAAATTAAAGGGCACACATTCCCAATGAACTGAGAGCACACAACAACTTACAATGACATCTACCTCCACTGAGGTGCTCCAAACTGAGGCCAGAAAACACACCCTGAATTTCCCTTTCCCATAAAGAAACAACTCACGCTAAAAGAAATGATAACACAGTCCTGTCTAGGCTTGACGTTTGGTCTTCTATTCAATACTTATCCTGAAAGGTGACCTGATGCTACTTTGGGAGTATTTTTAACTCCTGTGGCTCCAGTAGTTCTGCTATATAGGGACTTGATATTTGAGTAACGTCCCTCTAAAATTTATTACTGGATAACAGTAATTCTTTTAAGTGGAAGGGCACTATCGGCCCATGTTAGTGTGTCCAGCCAGAATGGGCCCAGTATTGCGTTATAGCAAAGACAAGGAGACATCAATATTGCATTATCTCATGTTTAACTGTGAGACACAGATAGTTGTTTTGGGGGCCTTAAATATATTGTGTTACCAAAGGAGATACAGGCAGATGTCCACATACACACGCACACACAAACTCACGCAAGAGGGAAAAAAAAAGAAATAACACAGAGAATTTTAAAATTATAAGGCCTCCACACACCCTCTGCCCATACCCCTTCTCTCTCTATCTCCCTCTCTCTATCCTTTTGCCTCTCTCTCCTCTCTCCTCTCTCCAAAGTCTTTGATTCGTCCGTGCAGTTTGATCTGCGAGAGAGCGAGTTTTGTAAACACATTTTTCACGATCATATAGCCACGGGCAAGGGGAGCGTGAGGCGCGGAGGAAGAAGAAGAAGAAAGAGAGGGAGAGAGAGGGAGAGACTCAGAGAGAAAGAGATGGTGTGTGTATGTGTGTGTGTGTGTCTGTGTGAGGGACGTTTAATGAGCATACAAGATGGACAGACAGACTGACAGAAAATGCAAGGATTGAGGCTCAAATGTGGCTTGGTGCTGTACTGCATAGAGCAACAAAGACACTTAAACACACGTAAAAATCTCTCTCCAACACACACACACACACAAACACACACACACACACATACACACCAGGGAGTCCATACTGATGGTTTTGGCACAAGTAAAGCATCACAGGGGTTGACGAAATGTGAAGCAACAACGAGAAAAAGCAAGTTATTCAGTTTTCCTCATCATGCAGAGGGGGGTGACACTCCAACACTGTATTTCCCGATATGACACTTCCTGACTGGTGAACCCATGTAGAGACAGAGACACACACAGAGAGAGAGAGAGAGAGAGAGAGAGAGAGAGAGAGATAGATGCATCTCGTTTTGGATGATGAACAGAGAAAACAGAGAAACAGTGTCTGAAAAACAGATTAAGGGTTGAGCCAATAAAACGCAGAGCACAGACGGTAAGCACACCGGGTTGTAAAGATACTCTAATAAAAGTGCGGAGCTCTCATTCCCCACATTTCTGTCTTTTTTTTCACTTGGTTTTTTTCATCTGGCAACTGCTAATCTGGTTAGTGTCGACTGGCTCCGGTAATAGCGCTAACCCGTCGCTTCTCCGCCGACTCCTCTCCACGGGACGCGGCGGAGAGGAGGCGACTGATGTCGGTGCGAGCATCAGACAGACTGACCAGGGCCGGCAGATGGACCGGATCATTGTAATCACAATAAAGAAGATTATACAAAAATGTATGGTCCACATTGTTCGAAATGATCCCCCTCCCCCTGAAGGACTTTGAAACTTTGAAACATGTTTGCAGGTATTTTAAGGCTTGAATGTGGAAATGTGTGTTTGGAAAATTAAAATTACTCACATAAGAAAATTTGGTGAAAGTGATACATTATATACACACACTTACAAAAAAAAACCCTAAATAAAAATTTGACTTATTTTTTGGCAAATAAATAAATAAATAAATAAATGTGACTTTTACGCGTGCTCTTACAATAGATCATTATAAATAAAATAAACACTGTCTGGATTATCACGTCTCAACTACAGCAGTAATTTGAAAAACATGTGGAACCACAGCTTACTGCCTGTTGTAACTTTCTGATTCGGCTCTTTGGACTTTTGGCAAAGCTGGGGCCGGGGTGAGATGCAGGCCATCACATTTAAAGTGCTTTTCCACATTGAGATTTGTTTTTGCTTTCCTAAAAGACGGGGAAACACTCCTCAACAATTCTGCTGAAATCCCTCGCGTCAGTCGTCAAAAAATGATTTTCTTTTCATTTTCCTTTCCTTGCAATCTTTCCCTTTTTTCCCTTTTAGCCTACTGCTTTTTAGAAAGAAGAATAGCTGCAAGCAATGAAGTCGGTTGTCAGAATATTTGTGTGTGTGTGTGCACGCATATAGTGCCGTGTAGTGTAGCGTTTCCTCTTCCTCTCTCTTTCTTCTCTCAGTCTTTTCTGTCCAGGGAATTGTCCTCAACGTCCACAAACACATTGCAAATACCCGCCGGCCCACCAGCATCGATTTCTAATTAGACGCCAGGATAATCGTTGGAGAAAGATGAAAAAAAGGAGAGCGTGATAGCGGGACCGAGTAAATAAATATATAAACGAATTATAGCTCTGATTAATTGAATGAATATGAGCATTAAAAAGAAACAAAGGTGATCTTGGCGGATAAACCTTGTGTGGACTGAAGGGGAAATACGGCTCATACACAGAGGAGGAACATACACACAGGATGGAAACTGCTGGGGATTTGGAAATCGGGGTCTATTTTTTTTTTTAATCCAAAAATTAGAAAAAGTTTTTCCATTAAAGTTCACTGCTTAAAACTCACTAATGAATTCATTCATTCTAACTTTTTATTTTTATTTTTTATTTTTAGATGGCAACTCTGCAACAACAGTCAAGTCATTCTGCAAAGAGCAACGATCCTGCACATGCATTAGGAATTGAACACAAACGCGTAGGAATAGTGTGAACATAAACTTCACATTATAAATATATTAACGCGTATGCAGCCGAAGCATATAGAGATTTGACCCGATTTCTAAAGCTCTGCAGACGGATGACACCTGTGCCCGAGCCTGTGACAGCAATCAACCTTGAACTAAAAGCCACAGCTGGATTATCCAACTTCTCCCCCTCTTCAGTCAAATTTCCCCCCCTCCCTTCCTCTCCCCCCTCCCTGTCTCCTGACAGACTGTGACAGGGGGTTAGCCGGGGAGCTCAGGTAGCTCGTTTACTTTAATTAACGTTTCATCATCCTCGGAGCGGGACCGCGCACCTTCTACACGCTTTCATGCTGCTCCGTCTCTCATCCCTTTTCTCCATCCATTCATCTCCCCCCTCCCTCACCCCCTCTATATCTTTTCAACCAGCAGTCCTCTCTCTCTCTCTCCTCCCATATCAGCCCCTGCTCTCTGTCTCATGTCCACTCAAGCACATACAGGATAATAATTCAAACACTTTCCTTCCTTCACCCCCCCACTCCCTTTTCAACTTTGTTTCTTCTCTCTTTTGCTCTCATGTTTTTTTCTGTCTAAATACTACAATAATTGTTATTAAGCGAAAAAAAAGAAAACACTTTAAAGTTAATAAAGGACCAAACAGATGAGGCGTGCTCATTAGATTCATTCATCCATCTTCTATCGCTTATTCCTTTCAGGGTCTCGGGGGGGCTGCTGGAGCCAATCCCAGCTCACACTGGGCGAGGGCGGGGTCACCCTGAACAGGTCACCAGTCCATCACAGGGCCAACACACAGAGACAGACAACCACTCACACTCAGACCTACGGACAATTCAGAGTCACCATTTAACCCAAACATGATGTCTTTGGACGGTGGGAGGAAACCCACACAGGCACGGGAAACAAGCAAACCTCCACACAGAAAGGCTCCAGGCCGGGAATCGAACCCGTAAACTTCATGTTGTGCGGCAACAGCACTAACCCGCGTGCTGCTCGAACTCTTAATGTGTAGCTTTTATGCAGACTGTAAATATTCATATAGATTGGCCGATAAGTGAGGAAACACACTTCAGCAGAGGAAGGTGAAGTGACTTATAAGAGGAAGATTTGAAGGAAGCAGGAGATCAAGACAGCTGCTGAGTGATGTTGACTGATCTGATCATATGTTGGAAAATAAAGCTCCAGTCGGTGATCAGCACCAGACAAGACAGAATCACTCCGAGGTCTCACTCAATACATCCAAAAATCGATAAGCCGGATATTTATTCTGTTGTATTTGTTTGTTTGGGGTTTTTTTCTGATATTTTTGTGTATTACACAGCATTGAAAACTTTATCTCCAGTTAAACTGTGACTCACCCGTGTTGTGTTGTGGCGAAGCAGGGCCGCAGATAGGGACGCTGAGACACTGAAAGTCCGCACTTCACCCAATTAAAGTGCGCAATAAATGAAAAATCCGACGGCATTTTTTACGTATATCTCACTTTCTCTTGCAGAGTAATGCTGAATCTCTCTTGGTTATTTAATTTCTTCCAATTAAAAACTCCAGACTAAAGTTGAATGATACGGAACAAAGCTAATAAAAACTGCCCCCAACCACCACAGCCTTTCCCTGCAAGACGTATTAAAGCCAAGTTATCGCGATATCGTTTGCTACGAGTTTATGAAAAAGTGCCAGGACGAACTTGTCTCTTTGACCAGACCTGTGTAAGCAGGAAGGCTGTTGTGTTATTTGGCTTAAGGTGAAGCTTTTGTCATAAAATTATTTATCCTCGTACTTCATGTATTTGGCCCTCACTCTCATCCAAACTTTAAAACATTTTCTTGAAGGGATATAAAAAAGTTTTTTTCCCACTTTTTTCCCCACCACAACACCCCTTTGGATCACATTTTTTTGATAACTACAGATATTAAGAATATGACAAAATGAATTATTTAGTCCTTTGCGAATTTGTATTGTTAAATATTTATATTATAAAAATCTCAAATGAATTATCCTAAAATATAATACAACAACAGTAATTCAGTGGATCCCTTACTGGTACACAAACTGATTGTACTATAAATATCGAAAGATAAAAAGTTGGAGGGTAGTCAAATCACAGCAAAATTGTTTCTTTTGCTACTAACTTGTTCTTAATGAAAAAAGGAATGATGAAAATGAATCAATAACACCAACAGGAAAATCTTGAGACTATCACAAACCAATAGTGCTGAATCCCTTTAGAGGCTGCTTAGAGCTGGAGTTAGATAAACTGATGGAAATGGCAGGTGTTATATGAAGAAAAAATAAAATAAGAGAAAAAAGTCAAGTAAATGCAGTTATAGTCATATGGCTCAGTGTGGGCTGGGCGTGACTGGAACACAGCGTGGAGCATTTTGATAGTTTAAACAGTTTAAAACACTTACAGTGGTAACCGGATTTGTAGCCTTGTGGGGTTAAGAACTTGATGCCCACTGGGACCACAGAGGTGAGCGCTCACATACAAATTGCCACTGATAAAGAGACAAGGGGAAGCTGCGCAATCACAAACCTTAAACCCCCATCCCTTTCACACTGGTTAAAAAAAAATAAAAAAATCTAAACCTCTCCTACACAGTGTGCAGTGGCAGGTGACACCCTCAAGGGACTGCAGTCAGAGTGAAATTGAGATTATTGCATAAAAATGTTTCTTTTTGCTTTACAGTTGCTCTCCACTGAGCCAGTTACTTTTGATTGGGGATCATCCTACCACAATGTATGCAATCAATATTGTGTCATGTGGGAAAATTGAAGTTTTGCTGCATTTTAATCCTGCTAAGCGTTGACCTTTGAGAGTGGAGCACATGGCAGGCAGTGAGTGCTGCTACTCAGAGGTGTCATCAATAATGGAGAACGAACTACAAGCCTGTCTAAATTTCCAGAAATGCACTATGATTAATGAACAGGTATTAAAAAGAAGGCCCTGCGCACGACAGAATGTCATCCCTCAAATAGAACAAATAGTCATGGTGTCACCAGGACAGGTGAATAAGACTCACTATAAAACACACAAGAAAGACTGATCAAAAAATATTTGTATTAAGAGGATGAAGAAATTAGAAAGTCCTGCTTTCTTGCAGTATGTTGGCTTGTCTACATGTCAGAAGAAATTGCACTACAGACACGTAGCTCTAACCCCAACCTCAAAACTGTGTCCCATTGCAAGTCCACCTGAAAGCACAGAATGTGTCTTAGTCAAGACAAAGTGCACACTCTAAGGCATCAATATTAGAACTATTTCATTTTAACTTGTATTAGCTGGATATCAATATCAGTACAGGATTTTTCTATCACCAAAGAAAAGGAGAATTACCTCAAAAAACTCTTGCTACATGTGGCAGTTTTAAGACCTCTAGCCATTACACTGGTGTCTGGAAGTTCACATTGTGAAGTGCTGGAGGTAATTTCAACCATCTGGATGACTTCATATTTGGATCTCTGTCCGTTAACGTATTCCATTTCTGCAGGATGACTTTTTTGTTACAGTTTACTCCCCTGGTACATTTCTTATCTCTTATTACTTTTTCACTTTCTTTTCATTATTATAGAACGCAATGATGTGGTTAAGATCTAATAGTAAATTAAGAAGACAATTGCTTGCCCATGTGTTTAAGATACTTGACAGAGATTTGCAACTGTCCAGGTTCAATTCTGGTTGTGAACTTTCGTTGGAGGTCTCTGCTGTCCTCTGACTCCAGTTTGACATCTTTCTGTTAAAGATGACAGAATTCCACAGAAAGACTACTAGCATGACAAAATGTAAAACTTTAAGAGCTTTTATAAGCTCCTAAGTTACAAGATAATTTAGCTATTAATTTTAAGATTACATTAATAACTTTAGTCATTTATACAAAGAAACTATGTATAGAAAGATGGGTTTAGTCCAGAAAACTGACTACAAATTTGGAACAACAACTCTGAAGAATTAAAAATAACTTAATGGTATTTTTGAAACACCAGTGTTTTGCACAGTATTGTGTTAAAGCCTTGTTTTCAGACAGCTTTACTTTGCTTTACTTTGGCTTGTAGTTGTCGACTTTGCTGAAGAGACACTTGCTGTCGCCATAAAGAAACAAACGATTAAGAAAAATATTTCATAGACTGAACCAGACACAGCAAACAAGTCTGTCAAGCACAGATTCTAAATGAATGAACCCTTTTTATAAAGTGTTTTTTTAAATGACTATGATTGTTTCTATAATTTCTATTCTGTGGCTGCCATCTCTCTCTGTCCAGTCCCTGATGTTTCCTCCCAGGACACAAATGGCTGGGTCTGCTGCTTTTATACTGAAACAACAGTACAAACTCATAAATCCATGTGTGCCCAGACACACTCACAGACATGCAACCACAAACACACCAAAATTCAAACCCTCCATCCCTGTTTCCTTCTTCCACTCTTTTTCTCTCTCTCTCTCTCTCTCTCTCACTCACACACACACACACACACACACACACACACACAGGCTGTCGGCCCTCTCGCCTGTGTGTGCGTGTCAAATCGAATCTCCACCTCAGTGCGTAGTACACCTGCTGTGCTGGCGTATAATGCGCTGCATACAGTGAGTGCACGATGACGGATTACTGAATTAGACCAATAATGACAAGTGACACTTCTGTTACCGCTCCCTGAGCCACTGCAGCGAGCAGGAGAGAGGTGTAAATAAAGAACAGACACAGTGACAGAACGATGGGGGGGGGGGGGGGGGAGAAAAAAAGAAACAATAGAACAGAGACGGAGGAAGTCATGGAGGTGGTTTGGAAATTTTTGGCTTATTCTGTAAAAATAAATAAGTTCTGTTTCAGTCGGGTGCAGCATCTTTGTACTGTATCTCTTTTCTCTCCGTTTCCACGGTGACATCAGGTTTTCATGGGCTCATGACGGTGACTCAAAAAAGACCTGTGTAGCAATGTGTGGTGAAGTCAAACCGTGCTATTGTGTCCTTTCTCTAAGATGTTTATAGACAATGTGAACCGAAATATCTTATTTTATCTCTTCATACAGTTTTCAGGATAAGGTCCCACATTGATTCAAACTGGATATAAGCTGCTTAAAAGTTCATGTGGTCACAGCAGCAGCTCCAACACAATCTAAGTGGAAAATAAACACGGCAGCAACTTAACATGTCTGTCAGAACAGAACTGTTCTTATAAGTGTTGATTTTTTATTTATTTATTTATTTTTTTGTGAATATACATGAAATGTAGAGCAGGCTAATCTGTGCACGTCTACCAGTTGTAAATGGGGCCAGTTCATCTGCAGGATGTCTTGCCCCCCCACAGACCTGGGTCTCCACAGGCCTGTATTCAGGATACTAAACCATGCCAAATGAGGAAAAGGAGGTGCAATCTTCCCTGGGACCGCATGAATAAATCAGCCTACCACCCGGTGCTTCTGTACTTCATTCATACAAACATTTATGAGGAGGAGAAACTGAAAAACATGGACCGAAGAAGGTGCAATAGCTGTGAAACACCAGTGGCTGCCTCCCTGTTTTTTGGGGCTGCAGATTTACTTTATAACACAAACATCAATGAGAATATTGGCTGTTTGTCAGTGATGCCAATTTGACTGCAAGGCTCATCGTCTTGCCTGCGTTGTCTCATAATAGAGAATCATTGGGGGATGTAAGCTTGCCAAGTCCTCAAGTCACTGTGCCACACTCTGAGCATTGGCAGGCTCGTTGGCCGATACAAAGAAGCTCCTGAAAACTTACCTCTTGTGTACGTGCCCCTGCTTGAGAAAGCAGCAACAGAGGCAGACAATACTTCTGTGAGGAAGAAGCGAGCACTTAAGTGGGACGAGTGCACACATGGAGAAAAATGGAGACAGTGGAAGCACAATTGGAGTTGGAAAAACCATGTAAGAGAGCAAGAGAGCAATAGGGGGAGCAGAGAGGAAGGAAGACAGAAAGAAATATTGACAAAGCCTAGATATACACATAAGTCACCCGACACGACCCGCCTGTTCCCTGTATTTTATAGAGCCGCTCTGCGCTGGCGGAACAGCATGACAGGCCAGTTCCTTCAACGGAAAATATGGTCCCTCTCTACCCTCCCGCCTCTCTCTCCTACTATCACTCCTGTTTTCTGTCTATCCAACCTGATATCATTCTGTCACCTCTGCGCCGGGCTCTTTTTTCCATCATCCCCCTATTTCTTTCCTCCCCATTCTGGCCTTTTTATTGGCGCTCCACATTCCGCCCATCATGTTTCACTCCTCTGTTTCTATCCATCTTCATGCCGCTCTCTTAATCCCCTCTCATTTGCTCTCCTCGGCCCTTGCCATCCCTGCGCATCCCTCCCCATGCCCCCCCATTCCTCTTCCTGCTCTCCTGGAGCTGTTTCTGCGTGCTCTCCCATTTCCACCTACTCCTCGTCATTTCCCTCATTCTTCCTGATTCATTTCCTCCCTGCTATCCGTTCCATTCATCACCTCCACCCCCCCTTCCCTATTTTGTGCTATATACATTGCAATCACTCTCTGCCTCTGTCTGTCCTATCTCCATCTCACACTTCCCATCTATATTTCTCCCCCCCCGACCACCCTGATGTTCCTGTCTGCCACCTGTGTAAACTTTATCCATCCACTACCTTAGAATGAATACTTCAGCTTGGCCTTTTGACTTTTCCCTCCTTCCTATAACGTCTTTCTTTTTCTTGTGGACATCTTTTGTCTCCCCTTCTTCAAACGAGCATATGCAGTCATCCCATTTTCCATTGTTCTGCTGTTTCCACAGTTGCCTGGTCCTCTTTCTTTCCTCCTTCCTTTCTCATTCACTCATTCTTACTTTGCTCTCCCTCTGCATTCCAGCCTGCCCTCCCTCTCTCATCCGCAGCCTGAGCACAGAGCTCCATGTGTCGGAATCAATTAGGGCTGAGAGCCGTCGCGGCCGCTCTTTCACGGAGGTAAATATTAAACTGCACCAAGCGCCGAGGAGGAAGAGTGGGGAAAGAGAGGAGGGGAGAGAGGGAGCCCTCCGTCCCTAATCCACCGCATCGATCAGGCGGGGATGAGGGTAATATATTATTTTGACAAGATACGATCCTCCGACGCGCACCGCTATCCCCGGCGATCGATTCCTTTTTTCTCTCCTTTTTTCTTTCCTTTCTCCCCCTCAGCGAGTGGGACAGAGTTTGTGTGTTAGAGTGTGTGTGCGCCGGAGGTAGGGTGCGCGCATGTGTGAGTGCGTATTTGTGTGTTGTTGTCGGGCGTTGTGGCGTGTGCATGTGCACTGGAGTGTGAATGGGTGACAATAGGAACAGCATTAGGAAATGTGGGGAAGAGATGAGGATGGTGCTTCTAGTAACTCTGTGCTTTTACAAACAAGCCCCTGTCTAAACAGCTAAATCACACACTCACCCATAGATGGATTGTTGAGGAGAATCAACAAAATTGTGCTTTGTGTTTTGTTTAGTTTTTGTTTTTTTTGGGGGGGGGGGTCGTCTGTGAAGGAGCAGCAGGGATGCAGGGTGTCAGGGTTACAGTTAGTCAAGTAGGCAAAGCTGACCTATTCTAAAGTTAAGTGTCCTTCCCCCTTGCAGGCCCCTCTGCTCTTGTGCCTCCCCTCTATATTGCTTTGTAAACTGTGTCTAAATGCTAAATTCCCAGATCAATTTTTTTTATTCAACCTCTCCCCCCATCCATGCCCTCCCTCTGCCCCCTGCCTCTGTCAGACACCTTCACATTTTGCTGTCCTCCAGTGATGGAGGGCGTCCTACCAGCCTCACACCTCCATGTCTGCATGCAACTCATCCTCACGTATGTTATCCTACAATAAGCCAAAGTTTTCGCATCACATCCCGTAGAAAATACAAACACCTATTTGTTTCAGTGCTTTCAAGTTTATGTTATAGTTGTGAATTTGTATCGAACGCACAACTCACTTTTTTCTGGTCAGAAATGTGAATGTCGACTATACCGAGGTAGAAAAAAATGCAGGAAATTCAAGTAAACCAGTAGGTGATCAGGAAGATGGACAACTGATGAGGCTAAAGATTTTTCTCAGAGGTTGGTAGAGACTAATTGATGAGGAAATTAGATGAGTTACCTGAGATGCTTGTGCTTTTCTTATCTCTGTTGGATGTTTATATGCAAATGTTTGCAAAGCAGTGAATTCTGGCTTCCTTACTTTACTTACTTCTTGTGAGTATATTTAACCATATAATGAGACATGAAAAATATTGAAATATGTCTTTTGTCAAACATTTATCAAATGATTAGTTTCTCCAGGAAACTAGAGAATAATTCCTTGTAATGAAAGATAACAGTTACTGAAAATGCAAAGGGACCTAAACTCTGGTCTCCTGTTACGAATAAGATGTGCTATAAGCCGAAGCACCAATCCATTCTACATGTCCTTACTTCTTGATTTAATGTGAATTAGAGTTAAATTGTTATGTAATGAATGCATATGGATGCATCCAAAGATACTGAGCTGGGTAGCTTTGTGACATAATGGTCAGAAATGACTTCCTGTAGCTTTAAGCTTTGATTTCTTTAGTTCAAACTATTATGGGTGAGTTTAAAATAAAATAGGTAGAGCAG
Organism: Remorina albescens; assembly: GCA_034769265.1. Taxonomy (NCBI): domain Eukaryota; kingdom Metazoa; phylum Chordata; class Actinopteri; order Carangiformes; family Echeneidae; genus Remorina; species Remorina albescens. The sequence continues at coordinate 7,696,165 of CM068486.1, forward strand.
AGAGCCCCCAATTATTCATACTTTTAAAACAGAAATACAAATGACCTACTAGGAATGTCCCAAGAGATCTGACTCAAATGTATGAGGGAAAGTGATTTTGTATGTACACTTCTACATGCATACACAATGACCTCAGCAGACAACAATGCAGAAATACAACCCATAGGACACTGTGTTTAGCAATACAGAGCCCTAACTATCAAGGTCATATAGTCCCTGTGAGGACATACAGAGTTTGCACATTGTATCTATTGCCTATGAGTGATTTGTATGGATCCCTGATTTTGTGTGGACGACACATCATTTTCATCTTGTCCTTAGATTCAAGCAGTCATGTCTACACGCACACACCCCGGCACCCAACCGGTTTCCTCTTCGACAAAGCTCAGTCCAAACAAGTGTGTCAACACCTGCTGGTGTCTCCTCCAGCTCACTCTACTCTCTCTTACTCCTTGTCGTCCACTTTCTCTGTTTCTGCCTGCCGCGACTTAGTTTTCCTCTTTCCTTCTGTCCGCTTTTGCTTTTATTGTGCCATTTTCTGCCACTTTGGTCTAAGAAAGGGAGGCCATAATGCAATCTCTCCCCCTCTCCATCCCCTGCTGTGAGGGAGAGTAGCTTGGCTTGTGTGCTGGGCCGGGGAGAAGGGGGAGAGACGGGGTCAAGGTGAGCTCTAATACACTATTGATCTGCCCCAATTGAAAACCTGATGGAAATTTTACCCCCCTCCCCTCCCTTCCTCCTCATTGTTCCCCCACTAACACCCTCCCCACTCTGTTTTCTCTCGCCCCTCCTTTCATCTGTCCCCCCCTCACCCTTCCTATCTCCCACTTCTCTCTTCCCTTATGTCTTTTTTCCTTTCCTCTGTGTATCCTCCCTGGTGTCTAGAGTCTTCCTCTTTTTCAGTGTCTATCCCCGTTCACTCCAATCTGTTTTCTCTCCCAGCTGAATGTCTCTTTCAACCACTGACCACTTTCTCTCCTTGCCATCTATCTCTGCACTGTGCAGAGCTCTGCCTCCATGTCTTTTAAACTGTGCCTCTAATCATTTCCTCTCTTCTCCTCTCCTCCTTTTGGACTCACTATCTCTTTCTCTTTCCTTTAAATCTTTTGCTACCCCATCTTACCCCTCCCCGCTGTTTCTGTCTTTCTCACTCTTTCTCCCTCGTCCCCCCCTTCTCTGAGTGTGCATCAGATGGTCCATTTCTCTCTACCCCAGCGCATATTGATCCCTATGGCAGTAGCATGCAGGGTGAGGGCTGCGAGGACCACAGCTACAGTGTATTAAACGCCACAAACGCTTTGGACGCGGGACCTGAGACACGCCTCCCCGGCAGGGCCCTGTCAATAGCTGCTCCCTCCTGTCAACAGCAGCCAAATGGCCTCTCAATCTGGGACTTGTGATGGGCTACAGATTGGTAGAAACTGCAATGGATGCACCAAAGAAAAATAGAAAGAATTTTGACGGGAGAAAATCCAGGATGAAAAAAATAAAGAGATATTTATAAAGTAATATTTACTATGATGGTGAGCTGCTTAAAAAAAGAAAGAAAGAAAGAAAAACCTGATTTATTCAACATTGATGTGAGTCAGTGGAATCATGTAAAACCATTTCCATTCAGATACCTAAAATGTTGCACAACAAAATCTATGACCTCAGTGTACCATTTGCTCCATTCTCTGGCTTAACAGGCTTCATAATAACACACTGTTGTCCTGTAGTTATGTGCAACAGCAATTATGGATGCAGTCGAGTGTGCTATATACTGTTCAAACACATCAAACAAAAGAGACACAAACACTGCAAAGACCTGAACAATAGAGATCGCCGCATCAGAAGTAAACCTTTTTACAGCTACCCATTACTTTCCCACTTAACAAGACAGACCACAACCTCTCCCTCTCTCTGACTCTATGCAGAGTTGGCTGCTATCACCACACTGCTTGAGTGGGAGATAAATGGAGTGAGTGCATGTATGTGTGCGTTTGATTTATGTACTGTTGTGTACGTGTCAGACGGCCGAGCTATCAGGACCACCATCTCCCAATAGACATAGAAATGCTACAGCAGTGGAGGGACCCCTCTGTCGACCCTGAGACCTCTGATACACATCTGGAACAACAGAGCACAACTGAGAAGGGATTGGAGGGGTTTGTTGGAGGAGGAAGAGGAGGAGGAGGGAGGGGCTACCTGAACCGCTTCTGTGGTTTACTTTATTTATATAATTTTTTCCTTTTCATTCAAAGGAGAATTGTCAACTTCGCCCATAATGCTCCGGCTGCCCATCTCTGTCTTCTTCTCCTCTGTGCCATTCGCAGTCGCATGGTGACAGGGCGGGGGGTGGGGCACTGTACTTCCACCTTAAACTAAGCTTCACAACTTCTTCACGCTGTGGAATAGTGTCACTGGTAGCACAGCTTTAACATGTAAACTGGAGGTCCTTCTTGGTAGTTTTTACACGAAGCTCCGGTCAATGGTGTCGCGTGCTTCTCTTGTATGATCCTGATCTATATTTGTTCAAAAGACAGTCTGCTATTCAAAAAACACTGCTATGTGATAAAAACCATGACCCAAGGCTTAAAAAACACCTTAACCTCTCACCTCATCCTCTGTTTGACCATAAACAGTCCTTTTTACTACTTCAAACTTTGAAACTGCGTAAATCAAGTTCACATCACTTGTTTTCTGATGTGTCTGTAAGGCATTCCTTCTAATTTGTCTATTAACTGACATTCAGGATTCAGACACCTGTTTCATTTTCCCACTTCTCTCTTCAAGTCACCCTTTTCTTCTTTCCCTCTCCTCCTTTTCTCCCCTCTCTCTTCACGCTCTCCATCTATTTCTGTCTCTCTAGGAAGGAATCAGTCTCACCTTAATTGCTCTTAAATCGGATTAATGACTGACCGGGGACAACTTGAATTAATCTCTCTTCTAGTAAATCTCTTCCTCTCCCCTCTTCTCGTACATCACTCTTACACGTGTTATCCTCTCTTGCTCTCCATTCTTTGCTTTCTGTATTGCTTGCCTTCTCTTTTTATCCACTCCTAAAACTCTCCTTCCTCCTTTCTTTATCTTTCACCTCTTCCCGCTTTGCTTTCCATCAACTCCTCGAACCGTCTTTGTCTTCTTTCTCCAGTTTTCTCCTCTGCTTCTTTCTCTCCATCACTCTCTGCAAGTCAATCATTCTTTCATCTATTTGGACGCACTCTGTCATGCTTCAGCTCAGGTTGTCATCCAGGTCCCTTCCCAATTTCTCTCCTCTTTGTTTCAGGCTCTTTCGATGACTTTCTATCATCCTTTAACTTCATCATCCTCACTTTGACTTGGCTGTCATTCCTTCTCTCCTTCATGTTAGTCCTTCTACAAGGTTGGCCAGTCGCAGGGGTGTTGTGTAGGTGTTAACATGTGTCAATGTGGTCCTGTCATTGCCTCCTAAGTGCTTTGGCAATACTACGGATCTGCTAGTCTGTCATGCCAACTAATCTCAATTAATTTACATCAAGCTTGTATTGTGATGGAGATAAAGGACATGAGATTCTGTCTCTTTGATAACTCAAGCAGCTCTTGCACCGTCACGTGAAAGAGCACATGCATGGAAGGTGCAAATACACCACATGCATAGTCAAGAAATTAGTTTTAGTGTAAAGGACACAATTTTAATCTTAACCCTTAATAGATTTAATACCAAAAACCACAACAAGAATAAAAAGTGCATTAGAGTTCAGTACAAAACAAATGACATTGTGTCATACGGAGGTGGATTTTGTTAAGGGTATAAGGGCAAAGAAATTGTGCCACCTTCCACACCCCTCCAGTTCAAAAAACTGAGGGGGAAAAAAGAAGCCAGCCTTGTGGACAAAAGCTCATTTTCCTCTTGGTTGCACACTGCTGCAGGCGGGCTAACATGCCACAGGAGAATTCAACCACTCATACACCTTTGTTTTCCTCTGGTTTTTCTCAACTTTACACACAGCAGCAGAGTCATAACTGAGAGTGAACTCGGATTTCTGTCAGCCCAGAAGGCATGTGCATGGCCTGTCCAGCCTGAGGCGAGCTGAGTGATCTGAGAAACATGATGTCGCCCGTTCCTCTGAATGGGACACAGAAAAGAAAAATCTGTCACTTCCAGAAATGCGGCCACTTGTGTTCATCTTCCAGTTTTCCTCTGAGCCACTTCTATGCATCCTTCTTTCTCTTGTTTCTCTCTTCTCTCCACAGCCCAACTCTGCTAAAAAGCCCCCCACCTACCCATCTCCAAACCTCTCTGCATGTCCATCTGCTTCACAGTGCTCGGGTGCTTTACCTCTCTCGCTCTTTCACTCGCGCTCTCTCCAAGTGCAGTCAGGATTAAGCATTTATCTCGGTGGTCCTCCTTTCGGCCCTAAATGCCCGTGAGGATGATAAGAGTCGCTGGGATTTGTCAAATTGTGCGCCATTGATTAACTGACCTTTCACGCCTGCAAGTCTCTCAGCCACTCCACTAACTGCCGACAGGCTAGATAGAGAGATAGATGGATACATCTGGCTGTTATTGTTGTGTACAAGTTTGTAGTTACCAGGTGTGGCAGCAAGAGACGACATGGGGTATGGGGGCCACAGGAGAGATGGGGACATGGGGGGGGGGGGGGGGGGGACCGGCTTGGGAGATGGTGGGAAAGATACAGAAGAGTCCTTCAATTGCCCTATAGACTCAAAGTATAAAAAGCCCAAGTATTTCTAGTAGCAAACAGTAATGAGTGTTGAATAATGAATTATCAATCACAAATTTTAAGGTGTGCCAAGGGGCTAATATTACACAGGAAGAATTAGGAGGGAAGAGGGGAGCCAGAGGAAGAGTTCAGACATTGGCTGGCTGCAAGAGAGTCTTGCATGTGATCGGTTATGGCCGAGGGCTATTGCACGGCACATTGAGACCTTTGATTATTCACAGACAGGTCTGTGCAGCTACACATTTTCAAGATCATGAAAGAGTGTGTATGAAAACAACTAAAATAAATATAAAAAGCTGATCTTGGCAAGACAATCTATATATCTAAGCTCTCAAAAATGATTTTCACAATAAAATTTCTTGGAGACTGAGAGAGGGCCTCAAAGATAATATATTAGGCATTGAGATATCTTTACAATTTCAATTTCGCAACTTCTACTTTTATTTTATCTCCACGTAGACAGTAGCTATCTGTGGCCAACAGCATAACTCCTACCTGTGTGAAACACCTTGACCTTAAGTGACTTCAGCTCCATTTAAGATGGAAATATGTTGATTTTTTTGTGATTGGTTTTAAAAGACAAATAAAGGGAAAAGGCAAACATAAACGTGTAGGCAGACATAAACTGGGAGGCTGACAGCGTAGATGAGAAGGAAGTTCACCCACCTGGACCTCCGCGTCTCCCCGCCTCAGAGATGCACCTGAGGCCGAAGCCCGATCGCCGTCTCTCGGACCGGACCTGGGAGTTGGTTCGCTGCTGCGCCGCGGTCCGACCCGGAAGGTGAGGAACCGAGGGGTGAGGGGGTGAAGGGGGGAAGAGTGCCGCTGTCGCACCGCACGGAGGCGTCACTGAAAACACAACGGATAGCCTAATAAATTTAATTCCCCTTTGTTGTTGCAAACATCATCCCTACCAGACAGATTTGTGTTTCGTTTTTTCTCCTTAGTCAAATTTAAAATAAAATCAGACAAACATCAGCGACTGGAGCGGGGGGGTGGCTCAGCCGAATGGAGCCGATCTTGGGGCTTGTGTTGTGTTGTGTTCCCGCAGGACCACTGCTGCCCGGTAGACCACAGATCAATCATCTTATTTACTCTTTGCGCCATACAGTAACAGAGGCAGCGAGAGGGAGGAAAAAAAATCACGGTAATACTCCAATAATCACTTCAATTGTGCGTCTTTGGCGCCTATTTGCGAATAACCTTATCTCACTTGATGCTATTTATTCATCTCCACTAGTTGATGTCTCAACAATTTCCCCACTATTTCCCCAGAGAGGCTGATATTTTTGCTGTATTTGTGTGAGACTCTCCCGAAATGCATGAAGGCTGGAGCTGATCTGACTCCCGGGACGTATCGGCAGCACGGAGAGGATGGAGGCCCTGAACGCAGCACGGCGTGAGGCTCTGCTGTCTTGTTATCGATAGATGAGAAGCTTGCTGGAAAGGATATTGACCGCACTAACTAGCCGCACTTTGATCATACGAAATTGTTTTCCAGATGACAACACATTAAGGATGAGAGCATTTTTAAAAAATCAAATCCGCCTCTCTCGTACCTGTCAGAAGTTTCTTTTCCGAATGAGATGGAGATGAGAAGAGGTGAGAGCCCCCATAGGTCGACTACTCTGATGAATAAAAGAAAGCCAATAGTCTATTTCCAAAGAAAAAAAAAGGAGAGAAACAAAGTAAAGAAAACGAAAAACATTATAGCTAAAACCCAACTCCATAACCAAGAATCGCGATCATGACAAAACTAAACCAAGTTCTTTACCCTCAGTGAAGACAAGACAGTTACAACTAAAGTAACTTAAAAAGAAAATAGGGAAAAAATAGATATAGCCGAAAAATAATAGATACACTGAAAAACATATCCGCCCATATATATATTGTACTTTGGAAAATTAGTGACGGCGAGTGAAAATTTGAATAACGGAACACAACTTTGGGCTGGTTTCTCTGGTGTTTTCTTTTTCAAGATGTATTTTAATTTAATTAAAATAAATGTTAATTTATTTTATTACTCAAATTAATAAAAATATATGAAATAGCTCAAATTAAATTGTCAAACAATTAAAGGCAATTTAACTGAAAAAGATGGCGTTTGAAGGTCAAACCAAAATGCTTTGTGGAATAAACTTTTCTAAAAATTATTCGTTTTATATAATAATAATAATAATAATAATAATAATGATAATAAATGAAGGGGCCTATTAGTTAAAAACAAATACATGTTATAGCCTACTGCTTAGTTTATAATTGCAAGTCTAATTCAATTGATGGTAAATATTATTTGTTTATTAGTATCGCCGTTGGTAGTATTGGGCCTATTATCATAATTATTATTAGGCTTGTTATAATAATAATTATTGTTGTAGTTATTATAATTATTTTCAGTTGAATAATAAATGGAGCAGAGAAGTGACATTTATCCTTCCTGCCTGCACAGTCTTTGCTAAATAAACAGCAACAGCGTCAAGGCGCTGATATTATAACAAATGTAATTGGACGAGTTAAAGAGTTCAAAGCGCAGACGTGCAGAGGTGAAGTATGGAGGGGGGAGGCTGAGTGACGTGGGGAGAAAATTTCCCCAAATGCCACTTAATGTCGGAAATATTTCCACCCAAGTATTGACAGCAGAGACGGATGAGGCGGCCGGCGAGAAGAGGCACCAAACCGGGCTGAGTAATTCAATTAAAACGGCCTCAGCTCATAGACGGACTGCAGAGGAAGAGCTCAACACGTTGGCCCGAAACTTCACACTTCGCACAGACACACCCGCACAGACGCGCACACACAAAACACATACAGCTCGAGGACCAACTGTCTGAGGGGTCAGGGAGTGAGGAGAGTTAGATAACACAAACTGACTTTATATAAAATAAACTGCAGTTCTGTGTCAGTTTATCTACTCCATTTGACATAGTAATTATATTAATGTTTGCATTAATATTCTTTTATATTCAAATGCAAATTAAATTATTATTACAGAAGTTTCTTCGCTTGGACGCGCGCACACACACAGAGTCTTTTTTTAAAGTTTACTGGGAAGGTTGGTGTTGTGTAAAGTTAGATGTGAATAATTGACGTTAGGAAAAAAAAACACTGGTTGGGGTTGGGGTGAATCCATTGATCGATCTCTTAATCTGCAATAGTTACATGCATGTATTGATTTACAAACACTGTTTATCTGGAAATATACTGGCACAAATAATTGATGGACGTACACCCACAGCGCGCATAAATATGCATCAAAGTTGTGAGGCGGTAAACACCGAAAATGGAAAAAACCAAACAAACAAACAAAAAAAAAAAGAGAGAGAGAGAGAGAGAGAGAGAGACCACATAGAGATTATTCCAAACATTTTTTTTCAAATTTGGTTTCGCGCTGTATCGATGCGTCCACTTCTGAAATAAAATCCCATGCGAGTCTGAAAACACACACAAGAGATCACCGGCTTGGATCCTCTATGAGTAAACTTCAGCATTTTACTGAGGTGAAGATATTGATGGCTGGTCACAGACAGCCCGATCCAGGATCCATGGAGCTGCTTGGATGAGCTATTTATTTATTTACATGTTTATATTGGAAATGTGTGTGTGCGTGTGTATAGACCTGTATCTTCAAACTTAAAAAAAAATAGTTTTATCAGAAAATGTTGAAAGATACTGGTTGGTAAAGTTCAAATGAATGCAGACAATTTATAGACTTGCATAAAAAAACAAACAAACAAAAGTATTACAGCGTGCAGTTACATTCAAAAGCGTTGTATTTAATCCGAGCGATAAAACACACACACACACACACACACACACCCGTCATCCAACAATCTTTGCAAAGGTAAATTAAGCAGGGTCACTCGCACACGCGCGCACACGCAGAGAGAGGTGGACAAGAGCAAGAGAGAGAGAGAGAGAGAGAGAGAGAGAGAGATGCTCCGGCAGGTCCCGGGCAGCCTGCTGTGTGAGCGGCTGTTTAATTGACTGATTGATACGGCAGCGTGGAGGTGAGGGCTGGACTCTTTAACAAATAGAGACACTTAAAGGCTAATCCGGGCCAACGCCGACAGCTGAACGCATCACAGTGCTCCCGCGCGCACCCGCCAAAAGCAGAATGCTCATTTCCCTCTCCTGCACGTGTGCTTGCAAAAGATGAGTGTATAGCATTCAAAGTTCCCCAATATTTCCAAAGAAAAATCAGGAGCTAAAAGGGAAAAAACAAAACAAATCTTATCTTAATCCAAGATTCCAAATTCGAGTTTGCGTAAATTACGCACGGCTCAACTTTTTTGCTTCGGGGTTACACTGAAATCTTCAAGGTGAAGGCAATACAGACGAAAAATATCTGTTTCCATAATCACAACATAGTAAAAGAATGAACAATAATATCGCCAACACAAATATGTCACAATATATTTTTAAACACACTCAAATTAAAGAGCCAGAACTTTTTCCTCTTTGCTAAAAAAAACCCCACATCGCCATTGTTTTTTAAAGAAAATATAAAACTGTGTGTAACAGAATGTACGAAGATGACAACATACCCCTGGCTTCAGGAAGTGGAGTTAAAGCTCTGAACGGCTGAAGTGCGACCAGTCTATCCACACGCATTCACTCTGACGGCGCAGCGAGCCAGCGACCAGAGAGGCAGCACTACTACCAACCTGGACCCGGAGAGGAGAGCAGAGGGAGGGGGGATGGAGGGGGGAAGAGGAGGGAGGAGGAGAGGAGGTGTGTATCTCTTGCTCTCGCTCTCTCTCTCTCTCTCTCTCTCTCCCTCTCTCTCTCCCTCTCTCCCTGTGTGTGTGCGTGCCTGTGTAAGTAGTTAATTAGTAAATCCCCATTCGCTGTGCCTCGGGTCGGTTTGTTTTCCCCGGTCGACAAGCCGAGAGGAAAGAGAATTTGAAGTAGGATTCGACCCGTTTCCGCTCCTGTGTCTCATATATGAGGTTTGTGTGTGTGTGATAGAGAGACTGTGTGTAGTGTAACGGTGTGTGTGTGTGTGTGTGTGTGTGTATTTTCACTTTCTGGGCTCTATTTGGCGCCACAGGAGGAACCCCATCCATCCTCTGTCTCACCTCCTGGCCACTAAGGAGTGATTGTGTTCACCAACGTGCTGACCTCAAAAGTTGTTCAACTTGAATCACACGGCAATTGTGCCCCCCCCCCCCGCCCCCCCACACACACACACACACACACACACACACACACACAAAACCCAAAACAAAACAAAAAACAACCAAGCAATGAAAGTGGACACTTCAAAGAGCTTCTGGTGCCAACAAAATTGTGCCTGAGAGAAAACTTAGGCTGGATGGACTCACTGCAGCCTCTTTTCTTTATGGCCGAACTGCCACCTAGACACAGCGATATTTCTTTCTTCCATGAATATTCAGGAAGACTAAAACACCACTCGCTGAAAGGTCGAGCCCAGCCTTGTCAGCTTAGCTTTAGAAAATCACCAAAAAGGAATTCAATGCAGTTGCCAAAGTTCTCCCTGTTGTCCTTGCAGCTGGATCCACACTATGATGAAACTCATTATCTGCCAACTTAATAGCATGACTTCTACCAACTGTCTGCACACACACCCACACAAACGGTAGAGGAGAGTATGCCCCAGCTCTCTTGCCAGCAAATTGACTTTTCCTTTAACAAACTTTAATTATTTAATTGATCCACAATCAGCAACTTAATAATCAATTAGGTAAACCAATGGAAGTCAGTTGAGTGCAGAGAACCGGAGTCTATGACAAGAGAGGAGAGAGGAGAGGGGAGGAGAGGAGGTGATGAGTTTGAAGGATGGGAAAAAGGTGGCTGAAGATGGAAGGAAGAATGGGATGTTCTCCTTTTTACTGGACATTTGGTTGGGTCTGCCAGTGGAAAAAGATTCAGTTCTCATCTTGCCAAGATAACATGCACACACTGTTAAAAGGGCTCTGAGTGAAAGCAAGAATAAAACCCATGTCTTGAGAGAGCAGTCTATGTTTTCATATCTATCTTTTGGGGCCTATCACTGATCAAAGTAGCTGAAGAGAGCACCTCTTGGAAATCCTGATGGCAATTTTCTTATAGTTTCTCCAGTTTCATAAACCAAGTACTACATGAATTATTGAAGAAAATAATTAGCAGAATACCCCTAAAATTATCCAGTGGTCCCATCCGAAGCCTCACACAAACATCACAACAGGCTCAGATACAACCCACCTCTTTATTGCCCTCTAGTGTCGTCTGCTGGTCTGAAGCTTCCCTCACTGTGTGCTCACCCCTCCAGCTGACACTTTGTCCACTCCTTGCCCCGATATTTTGAGTTCACACTTGCTGCACCCACAGTGTGTGTTTGGTGCATGGCTGGTTTGTCTTACTGTATGCCAGGCTTTCATGTACATGTGTGTCAATAGCAGGGAATATCAGACACTCTCACACCTCTCAGCAAATGAAAGCTTTGCCAATATTCACAGTCCCCTGAGGGTCACAGCAATATTGATGTGACCATCGGTGTGTGCATGTGTCTCTGTGTGTCTGTGCATGCTGCTGGTGCATGCACAGACGTACGCGTAGATGCAGGCAATATGTTGTGTTTGTGTCACCTTTAAAAGCCAAAAGGCCATAAGTAGATGCAGATGCACTGAAACATGCCAGTAACCTCTAACCACTGATCTCAGTCCAGCTCTTTCGAAGGACCACTGCTGGGGGTGTTTCTTTTTCTCCCTCACTGATCTCTGCTCAGCACTGGAAGCATCTGAGCCTCTGACACCTGGGAGGTATATGTGACAGATTGGGGAGGCGCTGGAAGGGGATGAATAACTGACCTATCACATCCACATTGACTGAGTTAATTAATATAAGTAGAGCTGGGGATTCTTAGCTCACTTTTCACTGTATGGATTTGCTGTCTCCTCACATTTGGTATGTTTTACATCTATTCAATGCAAATCCAATGTGTTCCGTCCGGCGGTCCGATCGTGACAGCTAATTTTGGTATGTGGGCTATTTTGATAGGCCGGATTTTAATTGTGGCACAACACAGGGCCTCGATGTGAGTGATTGATATAAAATCTCATGTGAATGGATGTCAAATTGAAGCGGAGTGACCTCTTAAAAGGGCTCTCCTATATTCTAAACTACGATATATACCTACTGCATACTGTGTACAGTTTCTATGCATCCTTTGGAGTTGATAACACAACAAAAACGTGTTTGTAATGTTCAAAAATAGTATGAGAGGTTAGTGGAGATTGTTGTTGGCACAGAAATTAGAAGGATGGAGTAGTGAGAGCGAGAAAGCCAAGAAAGGGAGGAAGGACAAGGAAATCCTCATAGACTCTTACACTCTCTTACACATGCAAGGACTCCCTTTCTTCTTCTTTGTGGGTGTGAAAGACAAGAGAGAGTGAGAGAAGAACACAGGGGAGGGGGGTGACACAAGCAGGACAGACAGGAAGACAGGCAGAAGAAGGTGGGAAATGGGGAGAAAGGGAGGGGAAAGAGAGCAAGAAAGAGCTCTACTGCCTAGTCTTAATCTGAGCTGTTCTGATCAATAGCCCATTTCCCATTGTTGCCAGAGCTGTTCGATCGCTACACCACGGAATTAACACACCCACTTTAATCTAGGGGGAGAGGAGCGAGGGGAGGCAGAGGGGGGTGATGGGGAAGTGGAAGAAGGGGGTTAAGGGGTGAGTGGGGAGCAGCTGTGGAGTCATTCTCAAATGAAATCAAATCTAATTGTTATCACTGTAGCCGCTGCACTTATTACTACCACTGTTGAAATTATCCAGCCACCATATAGCTCTTTTTTTCTCCCTCTCATACTTGCGTCATGTGGTGTAAACTGGACGTAAATAATCCACATTAGTGTTTATTTGTTTCATTTTGCCAGCTGTAGATTGGATTGGGTTGGGAGGTTGGTGGGGAAGGGGGTGGAGGGAGTACGGGACGGCTCGCCTTATTTCTCATTGACAGGGAATGGGGTTTGTGGTCAGGTATGTTGTGGCAGATACACTCTAACATCTGTGTCTCAATTGAGATTGGCTCCTCTGTGGCAGTTTCAACAAGGTTTTGTGAGATAATCCTGTTATGTTACAAGAACATGTTCATGATCGCAGTGTAACCTTATTAAATGTAAAAAGGGTTCATCAGTCTGGTGGCACCTCAGCTGTTTTCTAACAGTCATGTCAAATCATGTGTTTTCATGTCTAGCAAATTCAAATGTGACGCAAAGTCGACAAATTCCAAATATGACTTCCCACTAGTCGTTGAATAATTAGCTGAAAATGCTACAGATGATTGAAAAACAACAAAAAACAACCACGTGTCTTTCCAGATCTATGTCCTGACTACTTGAACTAATCCAGACCTCAGCATGCACATGCGAACCACTTTCATTTGAACCATTTCCAACTGAAGAAGTAGTCCCCATGGAAACTGTTTAATAGCTCACATTTTGAGTGGTCATGACAGGAAAAACACGTCAAAAGACAGAAATAAATTTGGTTAAAGACGACTCTTTAACCAAATTTGTCCCAGTGCTGACATTGATACAGGATGCATGATACCAGGCCCCTGAAATCAGTTCGCCCAGTGGATTAGACAAGCTTTTGCTATAACATAAAACTGTTAACTGTAAAAGAAGTTTTTTGGATGGACCTTCATACATTTTTTGCACTATATATATTACAGAGAGGACGAAGCCTTTTCATTAATTTTTGGATTAATTAATTAATTAGACTTTTTCTGAGAGGACGGCTCGACAACAAATGGACAGATATCCAAGAAAATTGCTGACATTGTGCTAATGATGAACTCAAGTAACTGGGGAGCCCTCAGCTTTCCATCTATTCCAATCACCAGGTCGAAATTTCAATGTAAAGTTTAAAAACCATCAACAGCCCCTTCCCCTCCAGGTATAACTCTGTGAGGTGCTGAGCAGCATGTTACTCTCCCTTTCGGCCACTGTGCTCCCAAAGGGAATGCCGTTTAGCATTTTCATCCCTGCATACATGGTAACTGCACACCAGACGGGATAATCTCTTCATCCCGAGCAGAGATGTCCCTCTTTATGTACGACTCTCTTAGAAACTCATCTCGTCCTCTCCTTCCACCAGCAACACACTGTCATGCCTAACTAGCATTTACTATGCATTCTGGGTGCACCTCTTTACCTGCACTTAGTGCTTACACCATAGTCTCCTGCTGCACAGAATATTTAGTGTTATCCCCTTGATAGTAAAGTTAGTAAAGTAAATGAATGCTAAAATCAGGATTCACTAAGCACTCCAACACAAAGGTGCTAGCAATGGTTGCAAAAGCTTTGTCTAGTTACATGTCATTGTTAAAGCTGTGAAGATCAAATCTGACATACCATCCACCTCCATCATACTCAGGGCGAGATGGGGAGTTTTCATGTTTCGTCATTTGGACTTGATCCCTGAAATCTTGGATTCTGCAGCAAAAACAGACTGAACTCAATAAATTTTGTGCGATGCAAAAAGTGCTTTTCCCAACACTTTGTCTGAGGTCACTTGAACCCATAACTCATCTTGGTTAAAATACTGGCTGTGCTCTTTCATTATTACATCACCTGAAGGTGTGTGAGATTTCCTTGAATGGTATGTTTGTTACTCTTCATGGACTTCAAAAGACCATGACATGTATAGCGATTACAGGCTGCCTCTTTCAATATATGTGGTGTAATAAGACCACAATTTCACATACAGAGGGCATTCAATCTGTTCAAAAATCCATTGGTCATACCAGCTAGAACAACTGGTGTTATCTCTGTGTGGCCATAAAATATAATGTGACATATATTTCTTTATGTGAAACAGCATACTTTGAGCTGTTGTATTCAAAAAAGTCAAACTAGAAACTTGAGTCTTTTCTCCTTTTAAAACTAATCTTTCAAACACACTCTCCTCCATTACTAAAGTGAATACTGTGATTTGTGAGTACCAACATTTGAGTCTATATGTTGAAAACTGTAGTTCGTAGCTGTAGGTGCTGCCCATGGTGTCTTTGCTTACTGCCTTCCACTGAGACGGCTCAAGGGGCAAGAACACAGCAGAGATGCTCTGTGCTGCTTCCCGAGGCTACCACCCAACTTTTCCTCCAATCCATTCTACTTACTCTACTGCTTTTGAAGTCATTTCATAACAGAGCAATTTTCTCGTTAGCGTTTGCCTTTAATTGTGGGTAATTAAGCGTGCTCCAGCAGTATAGAGAGCACTGTTCAGAGGACTGGAGGGAAATTAGCTGTAGTTCAGCTGTGAAATATGGGGTTAAGTGGGAGACGGGGTAGGGAGAGACGAGAGCCGAGGGGGGTAAATGACTCCAAAACAGGGACGCTGTCCAAAAGAAAAGCTGCTTTGGTTGGAAGATGGAGAAGGTACCAGAAACAAAGTGGGGAAAACAAGTAGGTTGTGCCAACTCTGACAAAGAAAAGGGGCTCGATGTTTCAGTGTCAATTGGATGTCTTTAAACTTTAATCTGAGTATTAAAGTCTGCTTTAGTGAATGCAAATGAAATGATGTTGCTTACTAATGCAGGAAGACTGATATAAACTTGGTAAACCACACATAATCTAAAAATACATTAAGCATCAAGAAAAGATTGAGGATAAATTAGACAATAGATGTGTGACATTTTAATTATTGCTACTTAACAATATTGAATTGTACATTTTAATGACTGTTATTATATGTGTCATATGTTTCACAAATAGGAATATCTTGTTTACAGGAACATCAAGTCAAAAAGTCTGAGAGCATTAACCCTTTTATCTATGATATTTTCACAATGAACCTCTTAGGACCGGCACATTGATGAATTGATTTTTTCTTGATTTCAAATTCACCTATCACCTCCTTTGAAGCAACACTGTGTGAACATAAGCAGAACCCAGAAGATATCACTTATCTTCACCAAGTGGATTATGGACTTTACACAGAATGACCCCTGATTAAATGCAGCACTGTGCTGAATATCGCCCATGTCCGTCACATCCGTTAATGCTTTTATTTTTACCCCATAACAGCTATAAACGTCTGTACAACCATAAAGCAGATGAGGAATGATTGGAGCCATTGACTGTACTGTCAGATGCTCAGTGAATGGGGACTAACTCCACTGGGCCTTTTATGAGTGCTCCGTTCCCCTGTGGAACAATCCCCACTGACTATAATGAACCTGTTAAAGCCTCTATAAATATTGGCTCCCATGCTTAGTGATCGTTTGAATACCTCAGAAATAGAGCACTGTTTGCAAACAAGTGGCGGGGCGTTGGAGGTGGTGCAGCTAATACCTAATCAATGAAGGGATGCTCCCTTGCAGTGGGGCCTCACACAACCTTGATTCATACAGAGGCTGTGGATATTATGTGGTTCAGAATAAGCACAAAAATACCGTATTGATGAACAAATTATCAGTGTCTATAGGAGGTTCTTTCAGGAGGACTTGAAAACTGCAGGGATATAGAGATGGCCATTTAGAGGGAGAAAACATTACAACTGCAGTGGGAACCAAACATCTTCCTTTTAGACATGGTGAGGAATTCAGACTTAGGCAGGGTCACTCTCTCCATGTAGGCCCTGGTGTTACAGATTAGATTTGAGTCCATGTTCTACCAGGAAATCCAAACATCCCCCAGTCGACAAAAGGGTGATTCAGTCCATGATGAAGGGAGATATTTAGGTTTACCAAGTCTTGAGCAAGACTACTCTGCTACATTTCAATTGCTTACAGGAGACAAGCACTGAATTTCAATGTGGAACTACTTTATTCTAAATTTTGGATCAATATTCACCAACATAGTCTCCACCACCTTGATACTCCAGCCAGCCATCGTGTATGCCAGGACAGATCCACAAACTTTCTGACTAATAAACTAGTAAAAGTAAAATGTATTCATAAAATAAGGGAAACCTTTCACCAGACTACTGATCTGCATATTAGTGTTCAGTATTCAAGAAATGTACAAATTTATCAATGAAGTCAAAAAAATGAATGCTACCTCTCTTGTACCACTAATATAACTGGCATTTTTAGAAATTCCAGCAGCTTTTGAAAAGATAATATTTCAGTTGAGGCTGAAAAATCAGACAGACGATTTTAAGTTTGACAGGAAATGTTCAAATCCACATACAAACTGTCTTTTGTAATGCAAGATTATGTTTGTGGTCACATTTGTGAGTCTGTTTGCAGAGATAGTGTTGCACCTATATAGTGATAATGCATGTGTGTATTTTGTCAAATGTCTAATGTTGTCTAAGCTTTCATTTTACATTTAGTGCTCTCTGTACTTCTAAATTTTCTTGCACTATACTACCATTTAAGAACAGCAGCATTGCTGCAATGTCACTGGCTGACATTTTTCATCTGCAGCTGCTTGGCTAAGAGAGACACAGATGACATGACTCATTTCTCGCCGCACTAAGGGGAGTATAAATTCATGCTGCACACACATGGATTTTGATCTATAGACGAGAAGGAAAAAGAAACCACGAGTGCCATCTCAGTTTAACAAGGGACGTTTTTGACCTTGTGTGACATGAACTTGAAATCAATGAAAGGTCACGCTGACAATATCCAGTGGAGGGTTTTTGGACATTGTGTGTGGGAGGGGATTCATGAATGAGGGAGAGCTGGAAAAGCAGTTTTACTCTTTCAACATTATTCACAGTGAGGATCAGTGCAGTATTTACAAGTCAATATATGAAAATTTTGATTTCTTTGATAATATATAAAAGCAAAAACATAATCTCAAAAGACAGTAGCTAGCAGAGATCGTAGAAAATCATCATAACACAATTGCAATTGATGGATGGTGTTATGTTATAAAATATCTAGACAACAAACTGCTTGGAGGTTTAATCCTTTGAGAAAGTCTTGACCTCTTTTGAGTATGTTCACTAGTTTTGTTACTGAAATTAAGACAAGGCAAATCTTGCAAACATGTTTAAAAATGACAAAGTCAATTTCACATTCTGTATCAGAGCAACAGCTCCAGTGTGTACATCAGCTGGATGTCAAAGATTAGAGAATAACTTCTCTGCTCCTGGTGTTTGGAATAGAGTTCATCACAGTGACAGGAAACGGAGTGGACCACCCCAGGCCACAAGGAAAATATATTTTATTGCCTTTTTATCGCAGCATCTGAAAGTTAAATTTCACCACATTTGATATAAGCCAGTGGGATAAAAAAAAAAGGTAAAAATGTTCCAAAGATTGTTTTCCACCATAATGCACAAAGGACGTGCAACATGTCAGGTAAAGCAGCTGACATTGCTGTTTTGGTCTAAGAGATTACTTATACCAACATTAAGGATGTGGCTTACTGTTCATATTAAGACTGGGAAAGCATAACTGAATACATGACACTGTAACTGCTGTGATACACTCGCCTTCATGTATACACAGTGTATACAGAGGTCCAATAACATGAATATCATACAACTCATCAAACACTGAGTTATGTCCCTGCCCGTGTTCACGTACACGCACGCCCACCTGTGCCGTTTTGAGTTGGACAACTCTTCTGAAGTGAAGAGTCTCATTCATTCCCTCTAAGTTGATGTTCTGTATTCTCTCATGTTCTCAACTTGTATATATGTCAATAGCATCAGCCCTTCTCCTACTAACGGTCTCGGTCCTTGAAGCCGACATCTCAAATGCAACGCACAGACAGGTTTTCACTTTAAAGCTGAGAGCTTTTAGGATTTGTTTTCGCCGATATATTTGCAAGGAAACGTGCTGCGTTATTACGCGCTGCTCGCAGAAGCGCACACCGCCGACATCAATCAGTTTCTACAACAGGGGTGCACGTTTCCCCTCTCACCAGAGTGAATTATATTCCTCACAACAATCTCATTACTGACGCGGTTGTCGATCATTAATGCTGCTTATCGGTGACAGAATAAGGAGGCAGGACGCTTACCTTCACCGATGCGTCTTCATTGACCCGGCCGGTAGCTCCCACCTGGGCTGCTGGGAATCCCGCCGAGGCGCGCAGAGGACTGCTGGGAACCTTTAACAGGTCGGACCAAGCATCTTTCCTCCAGAAGCAAACTACACTGCTGAAGAGTTACCGTGGGGGGATCTGTGAATGGGGCTGTGAGTGAACACCGCCCGGGAGGGGGGGAGTGGGATGGGGAAGCAGAAGCGCAGGAGTGTGGAGGCACAAAAGTTGTCTTCGGAGCAACCAAAAGTTGAAAGGAGAGCAAAATAAAAAACGAAAAATGGGACTCCGCTGCTGCAACCTGCTACTGTTCGACAGTGGTGTGATGTAGTTTACATTGGCAACGAAATCAAATTCTGAGAGGGGGAGATGAGGGGGTGTAAACAGACAGGTGTGAGGGGAGAGAGCGCGAAGGGGAGAGATCCGGGCGCAGGGAAGGATGGATGGAAGAACGCACGGACATGAAGAGAGAGAGAGAGAGAGAGAGGGGGGGGTGGGAGGTTGGGGGGGGCAGAGGGTGCTAAGCCTGAACCTCCACCTTACATCAGCCCCGACTGCATTTAAGTTTCTATCAGCTGCAGACGGTGCACGTGCTCCCGCAGACGGCAGACAGAAAATTGACCCACACAGCGAAGAGAGCGCACAAGCAAAAATATATGTAGACGGGAGGTGGCCACAAAGCGGATCGATCGGGTTATAATTTTGTCCTAAATCGAGGGAAAATAAAGTTCATGGAGGAATGAAATTTGAAAACAGATGGCGAATCTCGTCGCCTCTAAATAAGATTCGATCTTAGGGGATGGAGTGCAGATAATGTTTGGTTGGACGTTTGATGAAAATGACGGATTTTTCATTTTGGACGGGTGGGGACAACGTGGAAGTGAGAGATACAGAAGAGGGGTGGAGCGTCTGGGGACAGAAACTAAAATTGGGAGAGGAGGGCGCAGTTTTTTTGGGGGGTTTTTTTTTTTTTTGGTTAGCGCTGTTTCCCCACAACATGAAGGTTACGGGTTCGGTTCCCGGCCTGGGGCCTTTCTGTGTGGCGTTTGCATGTTCTCCCCGTGTCTGCGTGTCCAAAGACATCATGTTTGGGTTAACTGGTGACTCTAAATTGTCCGTAGGTCTGAGTGTAAGTGGTTGTTGGTCTCTGTCTGTCTCTGTGTGTTGGCCCTGTGATGGACTGGCGACCTGTCCAGGCTGTACCCCGCCCTCACCCAGAGTGAGCTGGGATTGGCTCCAGCACCCCCCGCGACCCGGAAACGGATAAGCGATAGAGATGGATGAATGAATGAATGTTACCCCCCCTCCATACAACACCCCTCAGATCTCATCCAAGGAACCCCCCCCCCATTTGCCCCCACAGGACCACCACACCTCCCCTCACTTTCCTCCAGCTCAGCCCGCAAAGAGGGGGCGGCGGGTTAGGAGGGAGGAAAAGGAGAGAAAACAAGAATACCAAATAAATGAGAAATTTTCGTACAGGCCCCGCTTCCGTGCGTTCCATGCTAGCAATAACAATTAAATATCGACCGCTTTCCCGGCCGGAGAGAACCTGAGATACCCAGAGACTGCCAAGTACCGAGGCTCCCCCCCCCCCCCACACACCCCCTCCACTCCTTCCACATATGCACTCACTCACTCACTCCCCTCCTTTTCTCGTCATCCCCTCCCTATATACCTCTTTTCCTTCTAATCCAAGTCCATCAAGCCAATCTCTTCTAATTTGGTGTATCTCATTTCTCTTGATTCCATCCCACAACCCATTTCAGCTCCACTTTTATCATTGCTGATTTGGGGAGGGTGGGGTAGTGCTGGTGTTTGCTGGGGTATGGCCTCTCCGACACACACACACCCATTTTCTCTCAATGCAAGAGGACTTCCTCACACATGCATGTTAGTTTATCAAAATCAATTATGGGGATTGAGATTCACATCACTTTCTCCTGGATGTTACAACACAGGCTGATTTGGAGTCGCACATGGCGCAGTCTGCTCCGGCTTCACACTGACAATGGACGTGTCATTTTGAGCACATTTGTTTGCTCAAAAAAGCACCACATGCCCACAAAGACACTTTATTGACCCAGCACTGTGTTATTAAAATGTGCTGTGTTTAAAGGGAGCACAAAGACAAGCATGGATGTGTTGAAGATCACAAATGTACAAGACAAGAAATTACAATGTTATGTTTGGCTTTTCATTGTGATATAATGACAGTTGGTTGAACTACAGTAAGATCCCATTACAGCTGCTTGCACTGAACCATATGCTGTTTTTTTCCAAGCAGTAGATTCTTTTATTGTGGATGAATGAAAACTTGGCATTTATTTGTGTATCTTCAAGTAATTGTAAAAAGTGAATTGAAAAAAGTCAGTCAGACACACAACCAATCACCCTAAAGACATGGGTTGTTATATAATGACAGATGAGCTGAGGAGCTGTGAGTGTTTTTTGAGGACCTCTTACAAGTTTACACTGGTTTTCCTTTATGGCTGGGTTTACTTTTATCTCGGATAAATGCACATTTTCTATTTATTTGTGAAACTTTTTAAGGCCGTTACTAAAATGATGAGCTATAAGTTGGTGGTCTTACATACGAAAGAACAAAAAAATGTTTCAGAGGCTGGTGACAACATGATGCATGGCATGTCTGATATGTGTCTGAGAATATCTTGCCTCCTAATGGACTGCATTTAAGTTTACTTGTCAAAACTTTGAGGATGAATGTAGACATTAAAATTACACAACCATTATCAGACTAAGTTGTTTTTTAATCTCCAGGCAGCACTTTTCTTTCCAGTGATTGAATGCATTTATTTTGAAAACTGTGTGAATCCTTGTGCTATAATATGACCTATAATCTAGTTTTCTGTATCCAACAGGGAACAATGGAGTCTGGGGGTTTTAGACTTTTGGACTACAAGACAAACAGGTAGACTCCATTCCTATCCAACAACCTCCTTTTGTTGATTGACAGGGCCCCTGGATTTGTGCAACTCGTGACAAGACTGCCAGAGGAGTGGCATTATGTTGGACTTATAAGTCCTGAGCACGCCAGTGCCAACTTTCCAAACGAATTGCACAACTATCAAAAGTTTCTCCATCATTGTCGTTGTGTCTTCTCACTCCTCTTTATATTTTTTTCCGCCTCAGAACTTCTCTCTACCAGCACACAAGCCATTCAATTTCTATTTATTTCACCCCACCCAACCACACAAACCCTCCCTCCACAGCTCGAGCTCTCCCATCGCCCCCCGCCCCCCCTACCTAACCCCCGTCTCCCTCATCCTCCCTCTCATCTCTCCTTTTTCACACCTCTCCGCATCTCTTCGCTCGCTATTAAAACCCATTCTTCCCCTGTTGTCGCCCTAATTCTCCCCTCTCCATCCCGCCGTCTTATCCCTTCCCCTTATACTTCCCTCCACCTCGTTATCTCCCCCGTTTGACTTTAATTAGTTAATGCATTAATTATCTACGCCCCAATACCTGCACCATTAACATACCCTCTCCCCCCTCGGCCTCACCCCGAGGCCTCTGGGCTGGAGCCGTGGACACGCACATGCAGACACATAGACCTGTTCTCTCCTTTCTTTTCTTTTTTTTTTTTTAACCTCATGCCTCTTTTTCACTCTATTTCTCGCTCTTCCCCTCTTTACCCCCTACCCCTCCCGCCCCAAGTTATCTCTCTCCCCCCTCAGTCTCTCCCCTGACCCCCACTACTCTCCTCTTTTTCTCTCTGTGCCTTGCAGTCGCCTCTGCCGGCTGGTCTCTCTCCCCGGCGACGGAATTATGAAAAATGCGCCCATCGACAGAGCGCCTCAGCTTCGATTAGCCGAGATGGGACATGACAGGCCGCGATCAATACTTATACCGTCCTATAACGTGTCAACTAATGAATCAATCTCGGCTAAATTTTCCATTTTTCAAAAGCCGACGCGAGAGACTGGAATATCCTCTTTTGTAAAGATATTATTATCGATTTCGTCGGCAATTTGACATCGGGGGTAGTTAATTCCACTCTAGAATAAAATTGAAAACACTTGAGATTGAAGTGAGAGAGAGAGACAGAGAGGGAGAGGGAGGGGAGAGAAGAGGAGAGTAGAGGAGGGAGGCAAGGGCAGGCAGGAGGGGAGGGGGAGGCGGCTGTTGACTTGATAAAGGAGAATGGGAAGATGGAAGGAAGGGGAAAGGGGGTAGGAAGAGGAGATGCTACTGGTGGTGTTGCAGAGACAACAGCAGTCTATCTATCTATCTATCTATCTATCTATCTATCTATCCGTTGAATGGACATTAAAACAGAGGAGATAAAGAAATATGGAAAACTAAACAACATGATTAATAGAAATGCTGCTGCTCTTATGATGTTGTTTTTGTTGCAATTTTGTCACAGAGGTGTTGAATTAAGTCTTTGGTCGTTTTTGTGTCCACTGCTGGTGAATTTATATTTAGCGTTGCTTTGGGGAGAATTTCTGACTGAAACATAAGATGAATTTCTATGTTCAGCTTTTTGATTTTCTATCAAACTAAAAAAAAGTTGATGAACTATTCGTGACTCAAAAAAAAAAACAACTGTAATATCACAAAATCATATGCATTATTTTGGTATATCAATACACATTAACAACAACAACAAAAAACAAAAACAAAAAACAAGTTATGATAACAGCACCATCTCTGTGTTTCTGTGTGTGAATGTGTGTGTGTGTGTGTGTGTGTGTGTGTGTGTGCCAGCAGAGACAAGAGTGGCAGAGAGTCAGCATGTGTGTCAGAGTGAAATATAGATGGAGGAGGCCGGTGTGTGTGAGGGTCAGCGAGGTGCAGTGTAACTGTCGACAATCACAGCCTTATTTACCTGTCAAAAACACTATCATCCCACACAGCCTCAGCCAAGCAATTTCTGCTGTCTTTTCCTCCCTCCTCTCCCTCGCTCTCTTTCTCTCCCTCTCTCTCTACCTCCAATTACAACCTAGAGGGCTATTTCTCTCCAGGACAAAAACACTCCCCACAAGCCCTCCCTCTGCTTTCCGATAGCCCTTTCTCCCTCCTCGTCATTTCTACCCTTCTCTCCTCCCTTTTTTTAAACCATTCTTCCCCTTTCTTTTCCTCTGCTCTGAGAGTTGGAGAGTGGAAATGAACAAGCTGTAAACACACACCACTTATCCCAGTGTATGCTGTTGTGTATTTGTTGGCAAAGCCCGGTGAGGTGAAGGCTGTGGTATATGAGGCCAGAGGTGTTGGCTACCTTGCAAAATGGACAGATGTGAAAAAAAAAAAGATGCACCACAGGTTGAAAAGACAATTTGATCAACGTGCCGTTGGATGCTCACTATACCTTTCTGCTCTAAAACTACAACAGCTGAAACGTGCAGAGTTACAGCGATATGTTGAATTTTTATAGACAGTGAAGCATGAGTCTTCTGCTGTCTGCTTTCTATGTTGGATAATGCCGGTCAGTACTGCATATTTCTTTTTGTCAACAAACAACTAATAAAAGACCAAAACCATCAAAGAATTGATCCTAACAGGTACTGTCTGTGGCCACAGCCTGCTACAGCTGGTGCCACTGCACAAACGTCCTCCTTTGCTGACTGAAAACTATTGCCACACACGAATGGCCCACAATGTTAGACAAAATATGTATAAAACCCTTTGCTGAAAATAGTTCCCACCAAAAAACTATTGAATCCTGTTTGAGTAACATTTGCTAAAATCTAAATTCTATAAAAAAAAAAAAACAACTATTTATTTGTGTTCTTATAAATTAGCTTTTGAGTGAGATACAAATTAGTGAAATCAGAAATGATAAAGAGAGATTAATATAATATGTGTTAGTATGTTCACAATAAAATGGTTTAAGGCTCAAATGTATTCTCTAAACTCTGTGCAACTTGTTTGTAATGTCCTGTTGAGAACAGAGCTACAGTGTCATTCTTACACATATCAAATGACATAAAATAAAACCACTGTAATGTGTTTGAGATGATAAGTGCCTGACTTAAATTTAAATTTGAAAGATTTTATCCAAAAAGGACAATGAGTTTTCCATCTCTATGTTAGGCTCACCCTCCAAAGGGTAGAGTGCTGAAACTTTGAGCAGGGTGGTGATGTTGAAACTGTCTTGTAAGTTAAGTGTTTCTACTGACACCAGTCTAATCAGATGTTATCAAGCATTAGAAGGTACACTCACTGTTTATAGAGTTGTTTGACTTATCATGTTAGTATATTAAACTTGAATCTTTAGTAAAAAAAAATAAGGTGTGTCTGTGATGACACTGCATTGGAGAGTAATGCTGAACTATGACAGGAGTTTGATTTGAGGCGTAAAGATGCATTTGTGTGGATTTGGGTCCATCTGTAGTGCCTGTATACAGTTTTCAGTGTAGTTTTCTGACAGATTATTAACTGGGATGATTTTCTGAGGGACAGACAGTGACAGATAAAAATGGCCTCTCTGCTGCTGACTGACTGCTGAAAAGCCACCTAGAGGAATTTTGCTGAGACATGACTCTGGTGGATACTTGGGTGGCCTTTTATTTCCTGAATCGAGTCCTGATGTTTGTGACTGAAACATACACATGTACACACACGCAGACACACACACATGCACACGCTGGTAGCAGTTCCCTGTCTGTCTTCATGACTGGCTCTGTGAAAAGGCCATCTGACAAAGCCATTAACAGGGCGGTGTAATACCTGTGTCTGCAGTGAGCTGCGTGACACAAAAAGACATTTATGGGCACTGGCATGACAGGAGAAGCACGGTGACAACTGACTGACTGGATTGCGAGCTGGTTGACAGATAAAGACAGGCAGAGACACAGACACCACAGAGACAGTGATGGAGACAAGAGACGGGACACGAATCATGTCAGAGAGAGTGAGGGAGGATTCACATGTTCTACAAGACTGTTAGATAGTTACACATTGGAATATGTCAGCATAATGTCACTCACTGTATTGACACTCAGCGCCAAAGTTTTTCAAATCTATCAAAATAGGCCAAGGTTTTACACAGCTCGGGTCAACTTTGAGCACATGAGGATTACAGCTAATGGATCACTGAGTGTCGCATCTTGAAATTTCACCAAAAAAATGAATTTTCATTATCAGTAAGCGTAGCACTCTGCTGTAAATTATGGGGAATTTAGATGTCATTTTAGGATTCAGGCAGAGAATGGATGCACTGCTATGAAGAGTAAAAGATAGAAGGAGCTAGAGAGAGTTATAGACAGTGAGACAAAGAAAGTCAGAGCAGAAATGTAAAGTGGGAGACAAAGCATGAGAGAAAGAGAAAGAAAAGAATGATGCTGAATTGAGTATGTGTGTGTGTGTGTGTGTGTTATAAGTGTGTGTAGCCAGGGCAGCAGGCAGAGGCAGCTAAGCAGAACCAGCCAGCCCTCACAAACCAATCAGGCCTTCATTAGGCTGGGCGGGAGGGATCGATGGCAAGCCCGCATCAATTAAACAGCACCCACAACACACTATACATACACACACACACACACGCCTATTCTATACACAACCATCACCACCACATACACTCACCTATCCTGATAAAGCAACACTTAATGCATATGCATATATACATATGTAGTAATTTTGTGCATATTATTTGCGTATATATAATTTATATATACACAAACATGTATTTATATATAAATGCACAATCATAGTATGCACATGTTTCTATGCCATTAAAAACATGTAAAAGACACAACTAAATTATCCAAAACTGACACTATTATGCTAACAATGACTTACAATACATATTTTTCTATTTGTAAACCACTTTGCTAATACATGCTTATGTCCTTTTTACACAAAATGACCACAATAAATAAATGCTGTTGCATATTATGAATAACTTTTTTTAAGTCAATAAAAATTATTGCTGTCTTACAAAAATCTTAAATCTTGCGAGAGAGAATATTTTTTTAAAAGCACTTTCAAACTGCAGTCACACTGTAACCTGTCCATTTGCTCTTTCACCCGATATACACTCACAACATCGATAACACCCAATTACACACCAACTCACATATGGTGTGGCCTGAAAACACACAATCACGCGTGCTCCGGACACACTTTTTATTAACACTCAAGTACACCCGCATAAATCACTGACGTGCCATACAGCCACAAAAATGTAACTGGAGACTACAGCATGAGAGATGGATCATTTTCTTTTGTTTCCACTTTCGGGAGAGGCTGAAAAAATTATTCAGGATATGGGCCCGCTAACAGCAAAGGACACGTTACACATCACAGTGGATAGACACTGTGTGCCCTGAGTGATCCCACAATACCTCTCATCCTTTGTTACATAGTTGGGGTTTTGTTTCCAGATGGAAATGCAGGAGCACTAACATCAGACAAGCAAGGTAGAGTCTCAAATACAACGGCAATTAATCACATATGTTGTCTACGGTGTCCCCGCTACACCAAAGTTTTAGCATACTTGAAGTTCACCTTCTGAGAAGGCACTGTTACCTTGCAATTACAAAGGGTTGTGTGTTGAATTTTACCCTGGTAGAGTTTTTTATTCTCCCTCTGTGGCATGAGTTTCCTCTGACTGCCCCATTTTCCTCTTACAATCCAAAGACATGCAGGTCAGTGGAAAATAGACTTCTCATACAGACTCCCTGCCCTTAGTCTGGTGTGTAGATCAGTTATCAGTGTATGATGTATACAATACATACTGCAGCATGGTTTATGACGTATACATATTATGATAAAATGTATGCATTTGATCTACATATGATACACTGTGTATATTTTTACAGTTTGTAGTTTGTTATATTGAATATGGAGTAATTTAAGACTCACACCAAAAAAGCTTGACTTCACTTTATGACCAAACTAAATCATTATATAGTTTTTAGCTCATTTAAATTTCTACACTTCATGTGTTAAACTGTAGATATGCATCCGCATCATACTGTAAATTCACCTGCTCTTTAGTGGTCAAATTATACTGAGATTACTTGCTTGTGCCAATATACTTAGGATTCATAAGCAGCTATTCTGCCAATGTTCAATCTCCATTCATAATTAGGTCACTAATTACATGGACAAGTCAGTGACTGAGTCTGAGTTTATAATGTTCTCTGATCCTGTTGAAGGGTTGTTCTCATTGGTAATGTTTGCAGTAACTTTGGCTTATTTCTTCGTTATAATCAACTCAAATCAAACAAAGTTGTAATTTTTAAGTCAAACTTTTTTCTCATGATCATATATGTGATTATAAAAGCAGATGAAAAATTACAGGAAAGGCCTAAATAAGTAAGTCAAGAAACATAAATAGCTCATAGAGGTCTCCATGGGGCATGGGTGGTCCGTCATTGGTTTGATATGTAATTGATCATATGGCCTTAGCACAACACATCATCAGATCTCAACTAAGCTGAACACCTAAAGGAGATTTAACATAACCCATTTGACCAGCTATTTTAGTATTTTTTTACTGAAACCCTGAAATCAGAGAGTAGCTATAGGCCACAAATTGGATGCACAAATATGAAGGCAATAATGAAGTATAATTATGATTTCCAAGTGATTTTACTTCAATTTCGGTTTTTATATTCAGTAGTATGATTTATTCAAAACGTTTTATATCTTTATAATAAAGTTTAACAGAATCCAGGTATGGATAAGATGTAGTCTTTCTTCCCAGCGCAATGGTCTAACATAAGTTTCCAGCTAAATACTCACTGTGCTGCGGCAGGAGCAGCATGGTGAAAATATTCAACTAAAAAATAAATGTGTCTGTATTGGGCGATTACCGGGCCACGCTTCCTGAGCCCCGCGCGTCACCTGCTCACTGTGGCATTGACACGTCAGTCTCACGCAGCTAACGCAATGTGACAGTGTTGAGATTATAATATCTGGCCCGTATTACCGGGCATTAACGCCATTACTGCACCCACCCCCGCTCAGGTGGGCCACTCTGGCACTGAGAGAAAGAGACAGAGATCAGGAAATTGAGAGAAGGCATTGTGGAAAAGGAGGGAGGAAGATGGTGTGATAGAAGAATGAATTTCAGAAAATGGGAGAAGAGTAAAAGGCCCGAACTGTCGTACAGCTAAGATATAAACATCTGACAATCAAATGGGAAAGACGAGGTGTTTCCGCCTGATTTTATGGCATTTCAGGAGGATGTGTTCAAGGGGGAACTGTCTCTTATTGTGACTCTGCCTGTAGCAAGTAAACCATTTACTGAATAATAATGATGAAATCTACCATCCACACCATCAGAGCAAGTGTTTCTGTGTGTGTGTGTGTGTGTGTGTGTGTCCTGCTTATGATGGAAGAGGAGCTGCTGTGGGATATAATAACAAAGAAAAGGGGTAAGAGTGGGCAGCCCAATTGGATAGAGCTATTCTAATAATGAACAGCTGAACAAGCACCATCACTTCACATGATTTAATGTTTACACCATTCCACGCCTGGTTTCATATCGCTTTTCCAGGGCCTTCATTTGTTTCACCCAAAGAAAACACTTCTTTTCCACAGCCTTGTTGTTTTAATTAGGGAAATTAATAAATAAGAATAAATTAATGTGGCCTCCTCGCCTCCTTCTGTACCCCCCAGAATGGTGGCAGGCACCATTGCCTGCCTCCCCGCTTCCCTGCCTGCCTGGGATGTATTTGCGTGCCATAATTAACGCTTAATAAGTAAGTGATTCATTATGATTAGCATGCGGATTCGACGTAATGGCCCCTCTCTGTGCTAGCAATCAACCTCACTGTTTATCCACACATAAGCCCCCTGATCCATCTCTGTCTGCAAAGCCCCATCTACATATATGCAACTGTACTCCATTCCTCTGGTCCTGATGCCAGGCCATTTGTTGGGCTGCTGGTGGAGGCCTTTATCAATCTGAGTGTCATTAGGCAAGCTGAGGGGGAGGAAGGGGCCCCATTGTCATCAAAAACAGGGTACTGTCATAAGATGGGGGATCGCTCATTTTGGTGATTGGATATAGATGTAGAAATGAAAGATTTGTTTATCCAAAAGGCAATTAATGTTTTCAACTTTAAGTTGGTACAAAGACAGCTTCATGTGTCAAAGAATCACTCATTATCACTCATCATATTGGGCATTTATGGGGCCTTAGTGCAAACCCCAAGAGTGAAGGAGATTAATTCTTTACTGTTGTCATTTTAAGGGTGGGGTCTAGTGGGGAAGTATTAAAGTCCTGTGACTCTTGTAATGTGATAGAAAATCATTTAGTAAAAATCTCTTGGGAGCAATTTGTTTTATTGTTTTGCGTTCACTTGAGGGTGGTGTTTAACATACCAGTGGTGGAGTAATCTAAAGAGCAATGCTTGAGCTGACACCACAGGCCTTCATGACAGGATCCATTAAAGAAAAATCATTGGTCTTGTGAAATCATTCTGTTCCAATAAGCAGTTTTGGAATTTAAGAAATGTAAATGGAGCAGTCTATTTTAAAAAGATGCTCACAATCCATATGTATGTTGAAAGACTGAAATCATCCCTCTTTCCACATTGGCTGTGAAAAGTTCCCTTTACTCTGCCCCTAATGTGAACTTCACAAGTTCATATTGTTTTGGCCAATCTGAAGGAAAATGTGTTATAGCTGCTCTAAAAGCATCACTCCACACACACTCCAAGGCTGAGCGAAAAGGCTGCTGTCATGGAAAGGAGGGGGACGTGATAATTGTTTAAATGGGGACAACTGGACACACTTTGGGACAGTTAAAGGGATTATCAGAGTCACACCGATTTTTACATACCAACATTTATGGAAATCACTATGCGAGGAATGACACAAGATTGCCATGGGGAGTCTGTAATAAAGAAATTTTCAGTTTTGGGAAGTTACAGTAGCTGGTGGATGCAGTGCTCTAAACTCTGATATCAGATAAAAAAAAACAAACAAACAAACAGATGGTGCAAGTACTCTTTCTGTCCATAAATAAATGTCACTGCATTTCTATGAAGTGGTTAACCTCCATATTTACAGTCTCCTAGTATGAAACATCTTTCTTCTGTCATGTTTAGTTGGTGAACTGTAGCCAAGGGATCGTCACAACGCATATTCTGTCCCCTACATAGACAGGATTACTGCATACGGCCATGGAGACAGGAGTGTCACATATCAACACATACCAGCATATGAATTTGTTTTATGAGTGACTTGGGACAATTTGAACCTAGTTTATTTGAAGTAACCACCTTTTTTCCTTGTTCCGTTTTCAATGTAGGATATTGACTGCTGAAGAGAAACAACAGATGCAGTTACTTTGGAAAATCCCCAGCATGCCTTGCAGATGTTTACTTTCAATTGTCATAGACCTCCACTGGCTGTAGGAATTATACATATAATAGTGTGTCATTGTTAAGGAGCCAGAAAGGGTGGATGGTTGGTTTGACACAGGACAGCAGTCAGCATTGGCTTTTTTTTTTTTTTACCGTGATCACCATTGTTCCCCAGCCATAACAACGTAGCCAATTTTTTCCACTTGCTGTGATTTGGATAGTTTAATTCAAAATAACACAAACTCAAATAACTCATTCCTAGACCTCACAACACACAGTGTACGCATACATGCAGGACAAACATGCATGAATGTACAACAGATATATAGAGAGATGCACAAATAATGCCTCAGCCCGGGCTTGGTGGGGATCTACCTGATCCACTCAATGAGCATTCTCACCAACAACTCCACTTGACAGCAGCTTGCACGAACCATTTTGTACCCTTTGAGAAAGGTTTGCACTTT
Source organism: Remorina albescens (assembly GCA_034769265.1). NCBI lineage: Eukaryota > Metazoa > Chordata > Actinopteri > Carangiformes > Echeneidae > Remorina > Remorina albescens. The sequence goes on from CM068486.1 coordinate 7,727,570, forward strand.
CCCTCTGCTCTCTCCCCCCATACCTCCTAGAATGTTCATTGCCCAGAAAATAATTTCTCTAGTCATTTCAGCGCCTTTGTGAGCGGCAATCAATTTCTCTTCTCTTCATGATGGTCCCGCGTGTGGGCACAGAAGTTTGACCTTCTCTAAAAGATCTATCAATTTATCCGTCCATCCTGCAACCTATCCATTAATGTTTTCATCTTCCTCTGTTGTCTTTTTCCTTCTCTCTGTCGGTGACTGTTGGGTGGTAAAGTGTCTTTAAGCTCATGTGCTCATCAAGCTATAGTGGGTGTCTGTTTGTGCAATTATACCTCAGTCTTTGAGCTAGACCAAAATCAGCCCGTGGAGAAAATGATGGTAATTTTGACTGAGGAGAATATGCACTTGAGACAAAGGGAAGGGAAGCCCATTTAGAGCATGGTGACGACGGTGAACCCAGGGAGGGGACAGGGTCGGGATAAGGCTAAATGACATATCACATTACCAGCTAGGGGTCACCCAATTTCTCCCAATACATTATAAGCAGTTCTGTGGCAACAGCTCTGCTACAAGCTAACCTATTGTTTCTCTCTCACTCTCTCTCTTGCTCTCTCTCACTCATGTACATCTTCTATGTGCACATAGCGATGTAGCTTGAACGATACATCTGGCTTTTTTTTGGCAGCCCCATTATGACAGAGCTGCTTCTAGGTTGCCTGAGAGGGGTCATGACCCTACAAAGTAAAGCCAGGTTAGGAAACAGTGACAACTGCCACCTCTCTTCCTGTCCAGTACAAGAAGTCAGACGAGAAAGCTTTTTGGACAGTGATTTAGACCCACAAGAAAGAAGTTTGTTTCTGAATCTGTGATGTTCAAAAGAAACAAAATTGCATTAATTGTTTAATCGTCTCTTGGTTTATAACACCAACATAATCCTTTTAAACTCACGCTGTTTAATGATTTTGTCTCCATTGGACTGTCAGCTACGCAGAACTTTGGCTCTGCAGAGGGTTTTCTCTATGGGCCTATTCTGCTGCATCCTTTCCATCTCACTGATCCCGTTCTCTCTTTTCCTCTCTCCCCGCGCTAACCCTCCTCTCCTTTCGTCCCCTCCACCTATCCTGAACCTTTCCATTCTCATCTCTCTCCCTCACTTGTTTTGTCTTTGCCTCATTCACAGTCCTCTCTCTGTCCCTTCCAATCTCTCTTCTCCTCTCACTCCCCCTCTCTGTGGCTCACAGGACAGTATTATATATTCCAGTCTCATGCTTTGCATGATTTGGGCAATAGATGAAGCCATATCCCTCTCTCCTCTTCAGGCTCTCCCCTCCCTCTCTCTCTCGCCTTGTTGTTTAATGTTTCAATTTGGAGGAAGCAAACATTCAATCAGACAGATTAACTGTTTAATGCATGTCATCAGTCAAACTGTCTGCGAGAGGGGGGCCCCCTCGGCCTGGCGCTGCCTCTCCCCCCAACTCCCGCTACGTCCTTCTCACTCCCCTGCTCTCCACGCGCACACTGTCTACTCTCATATAGATAGGCCCATCCAGGCTTGAGCCCAGACGCAGAGGCGCCTGTGCACACACACGTGCACACAAGTACAAAAGCACATATATTTACTCATGCACACACACATTCACAAACAGATACAAGCATGCATGGACACACAATCATATACACATATGCAAGAAAAACCTCAGGCTGATACATATATTTATATTTAAACAAAGTAGAAAATGCATTGGGACATCCTTAACCAAAAAAGAAAATCGGTGTGTATATGTGTTTCTGAGGTACACGGATTACATGAAAGATTCCATGTAATTCCAAAGTCACATAGAGTGATGTGCTAAATGACACATCCACTGAATCACTTACAATGATTATAAAACTGCTTTACACAATTAAGTCATGCTCTCCTAACAGACAACACACTCGTTCACACATGCACTCTCTGCCCCCTGCACCCCCACTACACACACACACACACACACACACACACACACACACACACACACACAGGCCAGTGGATAGGGAAATCAAAGTGACACGGAGGTAGAGCATGGGGGAGTGAGAGATTAGAGGAAATGAAAAGAGTAAAGAGGAAAGAGGGAAAGAGGGAATGGGAGGCCGAGCGTGTTGCAGATGGAGAAGACTGTAAAATAGGCAGTGACGCTCACTCACTGAGTTTATAAATGATACTGCATGAATTCTGGATGAACATGTACAGAATGACATTCAGGATGACAACCAAAAGCATGACTGGGAAAGTCACAAGTACTGTTTCTGAATGTGTACAGTAGCATGAACTGCAATACATCTTTTAGAATTTTTTCATAGCATCACTATATTCTCCATGTGGCATTGTTACTGTGAGGACGATGCATCAAATCATATTATCATATCGTCTTCATGACACATGAAAAATGTAAGACATAGAAGGGATACCAAACAGACAAACATCTGCACCTCCTCAACTGACCACAGGGTGATTTTGAAGGTTGCAGTGCTAGAAGTTAAAGGGTATTGTAATGACGTGGCTTTTTTTAGTCTTGCTATCACTCAAAACTCTTAACAATAGAAGCCACATTTACACACACTCTCACACAGGGCTTTGCTTTCTACATGCTTTTTGCAGCATATATACATGCATTCAGTATCTTGCCCAAGAACATGTAGACACACAGACTGGAAATCCAACCATGACCATTTGATTTGTGGAAGACCCCTTCTACCTCCTGAAGCCATATAGCTGTTTAATACAATAACTACAAAATCAACATTTAAAAAGTTAATGAGTGGTGTACAATTGTTTGGCTGTTTAAAAAAGGTTTTTTTTTAACAACTCTGTTTAAATAGAAATAAGGCAACAGACAATTTTCTATATGACCACACCCTCACTGTATGTTTTTTTATCTTAGTGAATCTGTTTTGGATTTCGTTAACTTTCCTGAGAAAGTGAGATGTTCATGAGTTTGAGTTTGTCTTGTTAAACGCCTTCCCTGTGTTTAAATACGCGGGCATCTCCGACACACAAGCTGACAGTATAGTATGAAGCACTCAGGTGAGATCAAGTTCAGGTGAAAGCCATCTTACAGGATTTTATTCACTAAGCAAACCCCCACTTCATCTAAAAGACTACAACGAAGAGAAAAGAGACCGGGGCACAGGTCACCTACCCATAGGAACAGCTGTTTCAAATCGCAGTTGGCTGGTGGACATTTGTGTAACTGTGGATAAATTTGAGCGGGACTGCAGGCTTTCTGAGTTGGGCAGTCAGATCCCCTCTGGCCAATGAAGGGTCAAAATGTCCAGAAGGTTTTTCAGGTTTTGCCAGCTCTTATTTCTAGGACCGTGGTTAAACTGTGTGAATTTCTTCCCAAATTAAACTGCAATTGGCTGGTTGACCACCAAAACATCCAGAAGGTTTAGTTTTTTGTTTTTTCTTTCTAAACAGTGGATTAAATGCCTCACTTGTTTCCTCAACCAACCATGGAACCAATAATAGTCTGTTTGTACTGAGCAAATGTTTCTATCGCCAACTCTCTGTCGGCATATCACAGCAATGCTTTCATGTACACTGGGTAACTTTGTCCAGTAGTTTGTTTGCTTGTTTTCAATTGGCTCCACCACACTTTGCTGACGGAGACCTAAGATGCTGCTAATAAAGCATTTGTTATGGTCTGAGATGTTAGTGGTCACTACAGCGTCGAATTGCAGTAATGAATGTTTGCAGACCCTTTAAGGGGCTATATGAAAGTTTTCTCTGCTGTTGAAAATTGTTTCTTGTTGCCTGCTAGAGCTGATGATGGGTGTTTGTCAGGAGTTACCCCCATTGCTGCATTTACAATACAAAATGTTATAATGCACCCTTGGATCTGTCTTACTTCTTGTGGAAGACCAGACGCTACAGTGGAAATGTAACAACAATCTTGTTATAGCATGAAATAAGAAACCATGCCTAAATCCCAACACCAAAACGTTTTTTAAATAATAATTTCAACATATATTCATGATTGCAACTTTCTTGAAGGTAAGATACAATGTGATTGGAAGAGTCATGATAATCTGATTTATCTGTGATATGTGATGACCGTTTGTTTTATATTCTTATGTGAAGATTATTAAATCTATTTGAGCTGAACTTGTGACAGGCATATGCCAGATATAATTGCTGATTTTTCTGTTATTGCTGTCACTATATTGTCTTATGGTCCTGTGATCTAATATTTGTGACTATTGATTTTTACTTGTCATTTCATTAGTTTTCAGAACATCTTGCCAAAAGACCTCTGTTGAAATGGAGCTGGCTTGAAAACACTGACATTGTCCACACATACATGTACTGCAACAATAACTAAGCTTGTATTTTACTTGAAATGATTACAATGGTTTGAGGAAAGAGAAATAGGCAAGCCTACTGAATTTATCTGGTGCATAAGAGTTACAACCATTTTCACCAAGAACTGGTCCTGAAGAATGTCCTTGTCCTTGATTGTCCTATTTTATACGGTATTTATATAAATACTATATTTTAATCAAGATAGAATCATATGTTGTTCCTGTAGTTATAAAGATGTAGTCTAGGAATTGCTAAGATTTAGGATAAAAAGTGACATTACCCTGTGTGCTAATGTCTACTTCTTGGCCTCTTATTTCCAAGTGAAAGAGCAGGCTGACATAGAGGCTCCTAGGAATTGAGAATTGTACATTGTGTTGGGAAGCTGATATTGGCTTTACACTGCAAACTCTTATTCTATCAAGTTTAACCATGCCATAAAGGGAGAGGCTTTACCAAAGTGTAACAACCTTATAGGACCGCTGACCAGCTGTTTCGCACACTGCCTCCCCCCATCCCTCTTTTTTTTTCTTTTTTTTTTTTAACTCTCCCTCTCATTCATTTTTATTTTATCTCCTGGTGCTGTGGAGCATCTCGTGTAACTCCCTCTCTCCCCCACTCTCTGACCACAGCACAGAGGGTGGCCAAACCTGGTAAGTATTGACAGGGAGCTCCAGTGACATGGAGAGAGCCAGTCAATGCCCAGACACCCAGGGCAGGGGTCAATGACAAAAAGGTAGCCCGCCTGGAAAGCTTGGGAAGGAGAAACAGAAAAGAAGAGAGGAAAGGGGGAGGAAGTTGATAGATGGGGAGGTACAAGAGATATGTGGCAAGATAATACAACTCTGTGTTTCTTTGTCTTTCATCCTCTAGCTATCTTGCTTCAGAGAGAGGAACAAAGAGAAAAATAAAAATGAAAGAATAAATGATAAAAGGTGATTGGATCTGAAATGTACCAAGACAATATTTAATGACGGTTATAACTCAAAAAAATGTAAGTGAGAGATGCTGAATTAGTGTTTGTGGATAACAAGTTGAGTTCTAATAAAAGTGATTGGAAACTGGAGAAGTTCAAGAAGAATTGTGATACAGAGAGAAGAAGTAAGACTGACATGAATGTTCCCCAGAGCCAATGGATGGGACAAGTGAGATGGGACGCTAGACTGGGATTAACAGACCTCTAACAGCACACACACATAAGCACACGCACACACACAGTGTTTGTGTATTGACACAGAGAGAGAGTGTCAGTATGTATTGAACGGCGGGCGGTAAGTGAGCCCTCCTCCACCACCCATCTCCTCCTCCATCTCTTGCGCTCTCTATTGGATATCAGTCCCTTCTCCTCTAATCATTTCCTTCCTTTTGGCCCTCTCTTCTTTCTAATGCAATTATCCCTCATTCCTCTTTTCCTTATTCTTTCCTTCTGTAGCTTCTCCTAACATGTTTCTGCTAATTCCACCCTTATCCTGGTGATACCTTTCTGTTTTGCCTTGTGAGACCCCCTGCTTTTTTTTTTTTTTTTATCACTCTAGTCATGTTCTGGCTCACAACATTGTGTCTACCATTGTCAGTTGCACTTATTGTTCTTTCTTGTTTGCACTTACCTGGCACTCTCCTTTGTTTTGATCTCTGGTGATCAGTCTCCCGTATCCTTAGTGTGTGACAAAAAGCTTCTCATTAATCAATATCACTCTCCAAATGTGATAACATTCTTCTCCCCGCCTCTGCAATATGGCAAAGAGGAACATACATAACTTGTGAACAAACAGATAGGTTATAAAAAATAACCAGCACTTAATCATCAAAGACTTTGCAGGAAGAAGGTAGGTTGCCTATTTATTAAACCTGTATAAAATCTATGTGCCGTATCCATTTCATTTTGCCTTATGCCTACCGTTCCTATCTAGCGGTTAACTTTGCGTTTGGACAATATTCTGACCAAATCTTTAAGATTCTCTGAAAAGCAATTCATTGTTCTGCAACTTTTCTGACAGAAACATGCATTTTTTTTTTTTTTTTACAGAAATAACTTGCTTCTTCCAAACTCTGTTAGTTGCCTTGTGGTACTCTGAAAATTCACAGATCAAAGCGTTAATTGCCAGACTTTTTTTTACTAGCTGCTAATTGGTATCACTTCTAACATGATTTACCTTTGTAGCAGTGTTTGTAATTGTGATTTAACTACCTAAAGTTCTGATTTCATAATTATTTTCATTATTTTGTCAGTAGTTGGTATGCTCAGAGAAAGGCCAACATGCTGGAAATACAAACTGTAAAACTATATATTTAGCTTTCAATTATGCATCAACAATATTTGTAATTTTTCAAATTATGTTCTGTAAAATGGTGTTGTTGAAAGTTTTTTTTTTTTTTTTTTTTTACATTTTACTGCATTTGTGAACATTGACATATGTAAAATAAACACAACAAGGAAAGACATATTTGTCCCTATATAATCATATATTTGTCCTTGAAACCTTCCCTCTCGACCTCAGGTTAATCCTGTTAACATTTTTCACTAACTGAAATCTCTGCAAGTTCTATGGGTCTCAGGTGATCCATCTATAGGCCCCCATCACCACCCACACCTTTTGTGGGGGTGGGATAAGCCCCATAAAGTGGCAGCAATGGCAGATTTTTCTGCACTGGCCCATCCTCACCATGTTAGCAATAGTGGATTTGCTTTACACCACGTAGTTCCACATCTCTCCCTTAAAATAATTTCTGAAGAATACATTTAGAAAAAGGATACGGCACATGGAGGAATTTACCAGATTTAAATTAGATTAAAACTAAAACCGTACACGAGAATACATTATAAAGATCTTTGTTGCACATGCTTTCACTAACTCCCTTCATTCTCTCTCACTCACACACACACACACACACACACACAGAGAGAAACGTTCCCAAACACCTGTTATATGGGTGTCTGGACCAGTCGTTGGCCGAGGGAACGGTTCCCTGGTCCTCTGACCAGTCATCTATAAAGAGCTCTAATTTGACGCTCTTTCCCGAAGTCTCGTTTAACCTTTTTTTTTTATCCTGTCAGGTGTGGCTACAACACAACAGTTAAGAATCCAAGCGGAGGGAAGAAGAGGGCGATATTTCACAACACGCGCATTGGCAGACAACCACCTTTCCTGGCAAATTTGTGCGCCTCGCTTCCTGCACGCAGCGCGCCCAGCCGGAAACAGATGGTTCCCGGAATGTCCTCGAGCGCATTTCCGAGGAGCTGCTAGTAGCCCAAGAGGCGCGTGAAGGAGGGAGGGAGGGAGGGGCGCGCGTCGTCTTTCCGACAAACTTAACTGCATTTGCTCATTGCTCGGTACCTCACTGTCTTCCTGCTCGACAGGGATACTTACTAATAATTCAATATAATTACGCTGTCAAGCGGCAGAAATTAGCTTAATCTCTCTTATATTTTTCTTCTTCCACATTATCAAAGTGAAAAAGCACTATAGCCAAGTCCAATTAGGGTTGGGTTTAATGAGAAACTCTACTATTATCGGCAGGTAGTCAAATGAATATCTCACCACAGAGTAATACAGTAATACAACAATAATACAAACTGGTTAGGTGGGGAAAGCCGGTACATGTGGTTATCTCGCAGTTGCTGGTCTGACTAAACCGACGCTGGTCTGACTAAACCGACGACCAAAGCCTTGGGATCAGTTCCTAGACGACCCGGTGAGCATGAGTTGTGGTTTTTGGTGAGATGGTTAGTAAATGAGTGTTCATCGGGTATTTTATTACTTTAGCCCAGCCGAAATGAAGAGATTAGTGATACTGAAAGCTCGGCGAACTGAGCAAGTCCTACGAAGAGGTTCGTAGGACTCAAAGGCACAAAGAAGACTGACTGACTAAACTGACTGACGGGGTAGAGCGGATTCAGGACCTCGGTCAGCGAACGTGTGCATAAAGTGGGCCCTGCAAATTCAGCACCATGGACAGCGCACCGTAAACACCATGGGACGCTGAACCGGAGTGACCTCACACTGACGTCATGTGACTCGGGATGCTGTGGGCCATATCCAAGGCTACATGTGTGTATGTGAGCGTGATGCCACAAACAGTATTTCCTTTATAACACAATCTAGTTAATCCCTGGGAATATTTTCAGAAGGCTCTGTATAGATACCTTTTTTTTTCCAAACTAAAAACAATAAACGGGAGACAGAACAGTTCCATTTTACCATACTTCATATTTTTAGAGACAAACATTGTACTTTTTATTCCACATTTACCTAATGTACATTAAGGGCTAAATATTTAAAATTAAACATCACATCATTTGTAAAAAACCCACATTGTTTTATGTAAAGTAGTTGGATAAGGTCCACTTAAACATTTCAAAACTTTGAAATGCTGCTTGGAGGTTTATACATAAGTGACAGTAATCACAGATGTAATGTAGCCTTTACTTCTCAATAATGTGACATTGGAAGGAACATTCTATAGTTCATTTCGAGTCTATTTTCATAATACTTTTTGAGTACGTTTACAGTTTGGTATGGATAAAAAGTGCCTACATTTCTTCCATCCAAAAATGTATACAGCTATGGCCAAGGTTCTTACCCTAAATTTACACCCCAAAGCGAGAGATGTACACCTAAGAAACCTTGGCCTATATTTGAACGGTCATTTTGGACTGAAAGCATCCTCTCCAATTAGCCCGCTGTAATCTGCAGCTCATTCTTGTTTTACGCCCCACCTGTCCTACACCCGATACTTTGATGCAGACTTGTCCGCACCTGACGATCCGGCCCTTTGTTGTATAGCGCATTCCGGGGCTAATCTCGCTGACCCGGCGCAACCTTGACCACCCACTCCCCCGGCCCTGGGCTTGGTTCATCGCCGTCCTGGACACACAACGTTTCCCGGAGAGAGAAGGAAAGAGAGAGATTTGGGGGGGGGGGGTGTCTTGATCGTTTCATCAAACGCGTCCCGTTGCGAGAGCAAGTGTGCGCCGCCGACCGCCCACTCGTCCCAACAGCGGGGATAAGAGGGAAGTCGATGCAGCAACACCAACACAGTCAGTGATCCATAAACAGGAGCAAATAGGCAAGTGGGTAATGAGGGACTTCATTTGAACTTCCTGTAAAAATAAAAAAACAAAACAAAACATGAGGAGCTATAGGCTACTTATCTTGCTGGGGAAAGGGGCAGATGTGGGGGTTGTAACTTAGATGGATGGACGAGTAAAGCAACTGATCTGTAATCTGTTTATTCCGAGAAAGATCCAGAAGTTAATGTTGTTGCTGTGCAAAACACCTGCATATATGACAAGCGTTCAGTTTCAGGACAGATGCTTTTACCAAAGCAGAGTCCAAAGCAATGGACAACAACACACAAAAACTCAAACAGAAGGAGAGAGAGAATGGGAGGGAGGGAGGGACGGGGGGAGAAAGGGGGGCAGCTTTCACCGCCCCCCCCCCCTATCTCTCGTTTTCACCTCCCCACTCCGCCAACCCCCCTCCTTCTCTCTTTCTCTCTGGAAAAAACGGCAAGGAGGCGCGACTCGCAGGGCCGCACATAGCTGATCAATATTCGATTTAGTTGCTAATTTAGGGCCTTTCTATAGCTGTCATCCCGTGATGTATGAGTCCTAACCCGAGGTCGCCGCGGAAAAGAAGAAGAAGAAAAAAAAAATAAGAGAAAAAAAATCAAACACCAGTCAACTTTTCACTTAACAATAGACCGACTTGAATATTATTTATGGGCGAAAGACCCACTTTATGGGTGAATTGCTCCTATCGCTGGTGGGATGATGAAGCGCTTTGTAAGTACATGCCACACAGGCTCTGACAGTGGCGTAAACAGACATGCAGGCAGGGGAGAAACATGTAAACACACGGTGCGATTCAAACAGATGCAGGGCCGCGCAAAGAGGGGAAATATTCATATCAGCAGACGTCAATATGTCGGTCTGTGGGGTCCACAATGCAATTTGAACGTACACATTTGATTAATGGCATTTGTGTGATAACCTCGCACGCCCGCATTCACGTGCACGAACCACGGACACGCGCGTGCATACAAGCGGGCAAGTTTTGGACTGACACAGAAGATATCCTATCCGTCATGGCTCCTAATATTATGTATTATGGACCTAATTGTTTTTGTACGTTGCTTTATGCACGCAGCACCCATCAAATATGAGTGCGGCTGCTTTATTTTGCCACTTAATGTCTTCCCGATCGATCACTGTTCTAAGGATGTTATCAATAATTTGAGAGCTTGATTAACTTCAACGTTTCCATAACAATTCTAGCACGTTCATCCTCGCAAGAATTTTTAATTAACGCCTGCTTAATTAGTTCGAGATCGTTTGGGAGTGAGATACTTCATTTTGGGGGAGGAGGGGGCCAGAGCAGGAAATTAACATAAAAATCTCTGCTGATAAATTGATATATTATCAGGAAAGAAATGTTGTAGGAATTTCTAGGCGGAACGAGTCATAAACAGACATCCATCAAAATAAGACAGCTTGAGACAACGTATAATTCTTTGGCAAAATAATTTAATTATTTAATGACTATAGTACTCTAATTTCTGCAAATAATGAGGGTGTACATTCTCTGCGCCTGAATCATTCATAGACAAAGAGACCGATTCATAACATGCAGCAGAAACAGGAAACCAATTTCCTCAGGTGACAAAATATTTCAAGGAGAAACCTGGTACAGCTCACACTGAAGGCCTGGAACCTGCTGACACCAGCATCAACCTGCTCAATCAAAGTGTAACTTGTAACTTCTTCACATCAAGACCAAAGCCTGTGTTTGGCTTTGGCCTTGATTTGCCTTTTGGCAATCCACTGAAACCGTTGACAGGAATTTCTGCATATTTGTGTGACAATTGATCTTTCAATGCAAGCAGTAAGCTGCCATGTAAACCACTGAATGAATAAAAGGCATTTTAATTAGAGCAATTAGTTAAGGAATCAATGAGCTGGCACAAGCAGAGCTCAAAGACCTGAGAAACCCAGATCAGCTAATGGAGCAGTAACACTAAAGTAAGATTTTACACCATTACTTGTGCTAGAAACTCCTTCTGTTATTGGCTGATTCCTGCTAGAGCAACCACAGGAATCAGGAAGTTAGGGATGCAAAAAGACATTCAAGCGCCCAACAAAACTACCAATAAACCTAATCAATATAGGATAAAAACCTGCATTCTTTTTAGATTCCTTTCTCTAACATATTTGACTATCAGATCATGTGGCTGTGGGAGCTAGATGTGCGATCCTCACTGAATTCCAAATTTTCACACAGGCCATACATCACAGATCCAGTGTTTAGGGGTCTCTTTGCATATAAACTAGGATATGGAGAGTGGGTGTGTGTATTTGCTGCTGCCAGCTGCTATGCAGCCTCCAGGTTGTTGTGTGAAAGTGAGAGTGTGATTTCCCCAGACCCTACTCTCCAGGGACGCATAGCTCCCCCTGCCATCTCCCCAGAACCCCACTGGTTAAACGGACAGGTCATTGACACAATCATGCAAACACACACACAAACACAAACGCACGCATGCACAGACACATACACATACACACATCCTCCCTGCCTTTCAATCTCCTTTCCTTAGATGGGCCCCCACAGCCGTATGAAGGCCACATTTCCCTGGTCATTACCGGTAAGTCACACAGAATCTCTCACCTCACTGTATACACAATTATCAGATCAAACCTGGAATTACCGCTATCAGAAATATTGCGGGAGGGGAATCACAGGGAAATGACCTCGTGAATAATACTCTACACTGACAATGTGAGTTGTAATTTTAAATCTGATTCTACCCCTCAACCACATGCTGTAATGAGAACTCGGCATTGTTTAAATGACTCAAATGAAATTGATGCTGATTCACCAAGCATGAATGACAGCTCATATGAAGATGTGTGCTGGGAATGAGATATGGAGAGGTTCGGGGAATGTGTGGGGGTGTGTATGCGCGTGTGTGTGTCCACAATTTGGTTGCGGGTGTATCCCTGTGCGTATGGATGGTGGCAGCACTTGAATTGGGTGTTTAACAGTGGTATTAATAATCTCCAAGATCTATGAGCTCGTCTGGTGTCACTCAGCCATTAGAAAGACAGTCTCTCTGTGTTCTCCACAGCTCGTTTCCTCCCCTGCACCCGTGTCGGCCCCCCAAAATAATTGTATGTTAATGGGTGAGGAGGATGGGTAAGTGGCGTGGGTAAGGGGGGGGTTAGAGAGAGAGAGAGAGAGGGGTAGAAGGATTAACAGGGAGATGGGTCACTTTTAACAGAGGAGATGATAAGGTATAACGCTTGACCCTGCCTGCTCAGAGACACAAAGGGGGGGGGGCATGTGGCTATAATTACGAAACAAAAACTGCAGGAAAGAAATTATATAAAATAAACAAATACAGGAGGGGAAAGACATTTTAGGACAAGACGGATCTAACCGTGTGATAATGAAAGACTGAAAGGTAATGGTTTGCCTTTATTCCTCTGAGAGGGGGAGATCCAAAGCTAGTTGAGGTAGCCTCAAGCCATTTACAGGTCCTAATCTGGGTGGAATGAGCCGTGAGAGGAAGAAGGAACTAAAGTACACTGACTAACAGGTCTCCCCTGACCCCTCTCCAACTCCCACTTTCCCACCTCTACTTTTCTCCTTCCTCATTTCCTCTCTCCTTCTAACCCTGCTTTCCACCACTTCCATCCACAAAACAAAGTTGCCTGGCATTGACGGGACCCTGGAGGCTGTCAGCAAGGAAAGGTGGGAGTCACCCCAAGCCAAGACAAAGAGGTAAGAAAGCGAATAAAGTAGAGGAAGAGAAATGTGGGGAGGGGTTGGGGGGGTGAGGAGATTGAAGCGTTTCTAATTTAAATAAACCCTTTGGCAGACTGAAACTGGCAGTGAGCTTCCCCTTTGCTTACAAGGAAAAGAGGGAGAAGAGAGGAAAAGGAGGAAAAGAGGGGGGAGCAAAAGGAAAGGAGAGATAGATAGATGGATATAGAGATGTCTCCGTGTTGGTTTGGTTATCCGCATGGGAGAGTTAGAGGCCAGAGGACGGGGAATGGAGGAGTATAGAGACTGTAGTGAAATAAGATAAGGGTCCAGATGGAAGAGAGCGAGAGAGGACACAAATAACAGAGAAAAACACTGACAAGATACAGAGGTTAAGGGAGAGTCAAATAGGAAGGAGCTTTGAAAGTTAAGTAATAGAGAATTGTGTGCGTGGTGTGTGGTGTGTGTGTGTGTGTGTGTGTGTGTGTGTGCGTGCGTCTGTGAAAAGAGAGGTGCGATCCATCCAATGGGAAGAGTTCATCTATCCTCCCCCTTCTGAGAAAACACACGTACACACACACACACACACACACACACACACAGAGTGAAAAAGAAAGTAAAACAGACTCTCAGCGGTGGGTCCGATCAGTCTCATCTCATCAAAACTTGGCTGAAGTTTTTTGGATGAATCCCAACTCCAATCTGCTTGAGCCACTACACTCTTCTCCGTCACACTGTCTCCCCCTGTCTGTCCCTTTGGCTCGTCACAGCAGTAGCCTGCTCACTGGGCTTTACACTCCTAATGGGCTGCCATAGTACAGAGCTGGAGCAATATGGGCTGTAATCTAAACTCTCACTACTGAACGCCAGAGGATGCCCATTTTGTTTGTCTCCTGTTTGCTATGTTGGGTGGGTAAGAGGTGACAACATAAACCGTACATGTAGGAGATTCAAGCCTCCCAAAACATTGGAAAACTAGAAAACAAACCATCAGAAAGGAGGATCAAAGGATCAAATCAGCATAGTCTGGAAGACAAACAAGATGTCACAATTTTTTTAATCTAGAATTGAAATGACTGACATTTAACATCTAGAGTCAACACTTTTAAGGGAGGAAATCGTAAGTGTTTCTACATGTCTAGACTTTTTTTATGGTTCACTTTACACAGTTTGAAGGTCATAGACCCTCTTTTATTTCCTGCCACATCATTTAACCTAATCTTTGATGAAGTACCATGCTCATATCCATATAAACTGCCTATTACTGATATATTACTGAGTCAACAAAGGAATCAGGGCTTGACACGCCTGTTGACAAAAATGACAAAATGCGATTACAGTCTCTGGATTAAAGATGCGTGTGTGCGTAAAGGCGCGACACGCATGATGTTTGTAGGCCCACAGGTAGGGGCAAAGACCAGAGGATGGATGGAAAGGGGGGGGGGGTGAGAGAGAGGGAGTGAGTAAGGGAGGGAGAGAGAGAGACTCCCGACCCCCTCCTTTAAACATACACACCGAAAACTGGCTCCGGCTTCGCTGGAGTGGAGAACCATAAATCTTCATATAGCGGCTGTTTTGATTAATGCAGCCGAGTCGAGCTAGGGGGCTGGACCTATCCCATTATGGCCTAATGGAAGATGGAGCGGCGCTGTCTCCACCACTAGGCCCCTGTCATTTGTTCCACTTTGCAGTCCATTTGGCCGAGAGACTACAAGCCACTCCATCAAAAATATTTTCAGAGTTAATTTCCGCCCGCTTAATTCGCCTTGATTCGGATTGCGTATCGAATGGCAGGATCGATTTTCGCCTGGCGTCTAAATTAAATAAAAGAGAGGGGGTATACTTTAAGTCTGCGTTTTCTTTCTTTTCTCTTCTCCATTCCATTCTTCCACCTCTTTTCCAGCCATCCTTTATCGTGTGCCCGCTCATTCTTTTTTCTTTTACGATGCATCTCATTTCCTTTATTCTCTCAGATTTTGATAGACTCGTGCTTGCAGCGGAAGAAGAGGAGGCACAGATCTGATTGTAGTTGCAGATGAAGGGGAACCTATTGAGGGATGAGCTCAGGTGGATGGATTTATAGATTTTGTCATAAATTACAAACAGACACATGAAGAGTTGGGCGTGAAGGAGACACCCCCTTTTTTATGACAGGTGGGACAGAAAGAAAGATCCTGGCTATATGACAACACCAGGACACCTCCACAATGTGTAGATCACAAAGAATAGATTTGGAAAACATGGAGTGAAGAAGAATTGGACAGGCGTACAAGAGAAAAGTGGGGTAAATTAGGGGCATCGGGGTATTGAGGGGGTGAAAAATAATAGGGGGGAAAGTACCAAAAAAGAAATGAAAAGAGGCAAAAAGCACAGTGACAAATTGGTCGAGTGTGTCGCGAATTCCCTTTTAGATTTAAAGCCGCGTGTAGCCTATCGTCATATCTTTCCAGAGTAATTTATTTTCTCATTTCTCTCTCTCTCTCCCCTCACTACCCTTCTCCCTCTCTCTGTGTGAATTTATCTGGTAGTCACGTGGACAGTGGAGGGGGCAGGGGGGCGGTGGAAAGTCAATAAAAGTCTCTGGCGACAACTGTTTCCCCCATCGGTCTCTTGTCTCCTTCTTGCATTATCTCTCCTGCTTAGCTTTCTATTTGTTTATTCGCTGAAGCTGCTTTGCTCCTCCACATTTCCTCCTCTTTCCTCTACGTTTCCTCTATTGGAGCCTCTCTCTCATATCATAGGACTACAAGCCTATATTTACTCCTCTCCAGAGAGGCCTATTGATTTTATTCTCCCACTAACAGCAAGCCCCACGCTTTGAAATTACAAAATCAGGAAGCTGTAGGATCCTTAGAAATGCTTCGATAAGCGTCAAAAAAGTTCTCAGAGGCTTACAAGTTGGAGATGAAGGCCAGTGAGCTTTGGCCCAGAGACATGAAGCCACTTGTAGATTTATCAAATCAACAAAGGAATTACATTTGAATCAATTAGATTTTATTACACTCTGCCAAATATATGAGTTAGTCTAAAGCCCTACAGCAGGCATGGAAAGACAATGAAGGGAGGAAAATCAGGAGGATCATACAACACATGAGTTTTTAGATAGATCTGACTGAAGACAACAACCAGTTTTTTCTCTAATTCATAATACATCCTTCACAATCTGGGCTGGGAAAATGGATAATTTGGTATTTGACAACATCATTCTCAATCAAGCAGTATAAGATGACAGGTAGGATGGCGATATAGGTTACAAGGTTAGTGGAAAAAGTTCTTTAGGAAAAGACATACCCATTTTCAAGAGCCAAATGTTTAATTGTATTATGAATATCAAGTATCAGAATTAAAAGCAGTTGCTGTGCCAACAGAAAGGCTCCTGTCAGTGCTATATTCTTATATTGTTTTTCATAACTGATAAACACTGATATGTTAAAAGTAGCTGATAAACGCAATACTATAAAGCAGCTGTAAAACGGTAAAATAAAAGCGGGCAGGAAAAAAGAGGTTCAACTTTGACTGCTAATCAGGGGTTGTTTACGATTCCCCCTCAGGACTGTGTGTCAGGTCCTCACACTTGTTGTATAGGGGCTCTACATTTCCATTATTGAAACAACAATAATTATATTTTCTGAATTACGAAGGCAGTAATATGTCAGTGAAGGATATATCCTGCATTCCTGCTTGCTCCTTTTTGACTGTATGAATGTTGTATCTGGTTCCAAGAGTTCATTCAAATTTGATCATATCATAGCTCAACATATCAGCTGACATTGGCTTAGTGTAGATCCAGAAAAGTGTACATGATGTTCGAGGAGAGATTTGCTAACTATGCCATTACACAGTTTGTACACCAGAGAGTGCTGACAACTTTACTTTCAACGACAAACTGTTCTGTTGAAGTTTTCACAGTCTTCTGAAAGAAAACATATCGAAAGCATGTATATGTTAATTTTTTGTTCAAATAAGTCCCGATATGCAAAGTATTTGGTAAGAATACCAAATACACAGCAGTTAAACAACATTTTCCTCTAAAATGTCGTCAAGCAGAACTCTACTATAACAAACATTTTAATGAGAGCAACATTGGATTGTACTTCACTAAATGTAATTGCCACAATATTTTAATGATATATTACTTAACCTCCAAGTAAAACTTATTTCTACAAAGATTTGTGCACAAACTACTGCAACACTGTAACAGCAGCTTGCGGCCCATGCTACTGTTGAGTGAAAGGGGTTGATCAAATTGAAGGGTCTCTGTGCTCTGGGTATCCTTGGGGGGGTTTACAGTTCCACAGCAAACAGGAATGATGGCCAACCCACACGGCAATATGACTTGTTCAGTCAGCCCCTCCAATATCAGTGTCTCTATTTCAGTCGCCACATCTGTTATTGTCTGATTCTTAAGAAAAAAGTGGCTGAGCAGAGGATAATGAAATCAAAGCCCAACACACACAGTCAACAAGCCCCTGGTAAGAAACACACTGTGTCAATATTAATCTCCCTGACAGAAAGTCGAAATATGGCATCTGTCACACATCATCTTCCCTCTCTCCTGTCTTTGTGCAGAGTGGAAAAAGATGGAGAGGAGGTGGTTTTGGTGGGAGTGAAGAGGGGGAAGTTGTTGGAAATCGAGGACATGGACCGGAAAGGGCACAGGACTCTGGGATATTCAAAATATATTTTGCTGTTGTTTTTGTGTCCTGCATGCACTTGGAACTTCAGTAGTCATTGCACTACATACAAAGACTGCAAGTATCTCACTAAGACAACATGTCTTGTGCACTGTGCCCAGCTGCAGCTTCAGCTCAGATTCAACAAAATCAGAAATGTTCAAATCTGATAAATATGGGACTTAAACTGACCTGCTCCTTTAAAACAATCAAATAATTTTTGCTGGAAATCCATAAAACACGACAATGAAGCTCAGATGTGACAGAACATTAGTGCTTCATTTCACAAAGCATGGGCATGTTGTTTATTCAGTGAGAGGAACCTCTGGGGTGTTGGCTCAATTAGTAGTTATTGTTTTTAGGAATATTTACACATCTCCTGAATTAGGAGTACAGTTTTATTTGTATTAATATTTTTAAATCCACAAGTTTGGGGGTATTTTATACATCTATTATCGACCAACAAAAAACTTTGCCCAGGTGTTATCTGATATAACTTACACCTCAATGCCACACAGCTCCAGTATTGTAATAATCAGTCCCTAAATTACAATGAACATGGAGCCTTTTGTTCCATTAATTTAGCATTTAATAATAATTAAAATTTCAGCAAGTATTATATGCTTACACTTCATGCGTAACTGGCACTTAAACTCTAATACGCATGACAGAAATTAAATTCACAACAATGCAACATGACCTCCAGATTCAAGTACATATTCCAGAAAGCATACTCAAGGTCAAAATGTGAAGAGCAACAAGTTGAGTGTGAGGTGAGCATCTTGACTGAGGGCAGTAGAACTAATGTTGCTCTCATAACAAGATGCTTAAGGCAGCGATCACGACATCTCTTGGTGATGAGATATAAAATGCCTTCCCATATTTCATCAATATTTCCAGTGTTTGAGGTTTCTCTTCCCCATGCACATCTGCCAGCCTTTATTTATCCTTCAATCATCCAGGAGTCTCTCCCCCTTCTTGGCCTGTTATCTCTTTCTCCCACTCATTTCACCCAGAACACTTTCCTTTCTTTCATCTTCTTCCCATCTGCCTCCTATTCCTCCCACTTGTCCTTTTCTCTCTGTCTTTTGGACATTTCTCTTAGTCCTTTTCTGTATCCCTCCACGCTGCCTCTCTAGGCCCTCTTCCCCCTCTTTCCCCTGTGATGAATGAGTCTGTCTGCTGGGTGCAGTTCATATTTACTGAGCAGGGGAGCGCACACTGTCAGTCTCTTTTGCCCTCCACATCTCTATCCCTCCACTAAAGAGACAGAGAGAGCAAAAGGTTACAGTGAGATGAGAGAAGGAGGGAGGCCATGGTCAAGCGATCTACTCCGGCAGTCACCACAACAGCAGCTGGCTTGGTGAGGAACGTATTAGTGTGGACAAGCATTGTTTCTCAGTGCTAGCATTAAATGTGGTTGAGGGAGAGAGAAGTCTTCCTTGCCTCTTGACCAACCTGTCAATGTGGTGATACTAATAGGGAATAAACAGTGTCTTTCCAACCCTTTATGTGTAACTTGGCAGCCCACTCTCAGCACTCAATACAACACAATTTAATGGCGTTTTCTCCCTCCGTCCTTTGTGCAAGCCATGCTTTTAGGCACATTTGGACTTGAGAGGCAGAGAAGTAAAAGCCGCTACCAGCTGCAGCTAAGCAAAGGCCCACAAAATACCGGGTTTCATCTACGCCTACACACACCAGTGTGTTGTGGGGAGTCAAACGGTGTGTTTTGACCTGTGTGTTGACCCCTTCATGAATGAGAGGAGTGGATGTGGGCATGTCTGAGCCCAAAGGGACAGGCCAAGAGCCGCCGCAAAGCCCTGCAGGGCCACCATCTCTTCCCACACACTGACCTCTGAGGCCAGCCGGCACCAAAACCACTGTAGCGTGACTACACCAGTGACACCCTGCGCCAACGCACACAATATGTTCCTCTGCCAAATTGACAAAAATATAGACAGTAAATACAAGGAAAATTGGATAGCTCAAAGTACATCACCAAACGAAAATCCCCTCAGCTGGACTTTTATAAGATTCAATGTGGGGTAATTTAATTCTCAGACTGCAACCTAAAACGCAGACTGTCTGTCAAGAGGGATGGATTGAAAATGTGTTTGCCGTTTGGCTTTGGGATAGGGAAAAACAAATAATGTGAGGCTTTATGTTTTGATTTGTGCATTATTTGCAGTGGAATTTCAGCCATTGTTAGTGTCGCTATATCTGTGCTGATTAAACATAATGTCAATGTAAACATTCATATCATGTATCATGTCAGAATCTAAGGTGGTGAGGGAAAGGGAATCAAGGAAAAATAGGAGTAGGAGAGGTAAAGAGTAGAATGCTGAAAGGAGGGAAGGAAAGCATCACGCTATAATCATCCAAATATTAGGGAAAATTGGACATGGGAATGGCAAAAATTGGATATGGGAAAGATCTCTGAGGAGCAGAGAAAAGCCTGAATGCATCAAATGTGAAAACCATGACCGATATCAAAACGGATAGAAATAAATGTAGGCCCCTCTGGATAAATCACCACTGTAAAATATCCTTTAGAGGTTCTAAAAGCCACCTTCAGCAGACAAATGACAGGGTCAGAGGTCTTACACATGGAGCACTATGGGCTGAAACAACACTGTTTATGATGGAGAAGGAGGTATGGGCTTACTTTACAATGGCATGAAAAAAAAAAAAAAAGACTTTTCTATGCAATGCTGACCAGGCTTATTCCATATAATACTTCTAACAAATGGCCTGAACTTCTGAGTGAGAAACATTTCCTGAGCTCTCCTATTCCCAGAAGCATCCTTTCCACAGCTATCCATTTCCCCCTGGTGCCTCAAGAGAGGAACTACTGCTGTTTCACTACGGCCTTTCAGAGAGAATTCATCGGCCAACTCATCTGCTCCAAAGCTGATACAGGTCTCACACTGTGATGTATCCGGCTATCACCCGCCAAATGATGAGATACAAACACACTGCACAGAAAGGGTAAACAGTAACACTTTTATATGTCAGGATTCAGCCTCCGCTGCCTTGCTGCTTGCCCCCCTCTCCCCTCAATCCACCCCACCCACCCCATCTCTGGATTATATTTGTCCATCTGCCTGCCACGCCGATGGAACATTCCAAAAACGGCTCCTGTGCAATCTATCTCAATTTTCCAAATCTATTAACTTTCTTTGTGTGGCCTGCCTCTCCTCGAACCAGATCTTTAAAAACCATGGTTGTTCAACAATTATGATAACTGCAACAGGGGGAATTAGAGGATCCACCCATTCATCTCTCTGCCCCTCCTCCGCACAGACATGACGCGGCTAAATGAAAAATGGACACGCTTTAAGAAGTATTGATTCCAGCTTTAAACAAAGGTACAGTCAATATTATTTACTCCTAAATACATCTTTGTTATCTGTGCTGGAGTCGTAGTTACTGCTCTGTCCTCGTAATTGCGGACATAAAAATAATAGACCAATTCCCACTGAATTGAATGAGACAGGTTTGGTTGTGGCCCATGTCTTAGTGATGCATATCCTGGGTGTAAATAAATGTGTGAGCAAGCTTTTCCTCTGATGGCCACCCTTCTCATGGCAAATATATATTGTGATCCAAACAGGAAACAAAATGCAAAAGACATGAGCAAATAACAATAAAATATACAATGCATTTCAAAGGGTATTCTAAAACACTGAAAACATCAATTCATCTTCTGTCAACTATTGTTTTTTTGTGAATTTATTTTTTTTTCTATCTCTTTTCGACCTGTTAAAGGGTTGTGCTGTATTTAGTTTTGAAATTTAATTTGGAGGTGTTTCTATTGAAATTTGTCAATAAGCTCCCACAGGAGCTTATGTTAGTAATTAGCAATAGTGTTTTTCTGTACCACTTACTGTAACCATGACAAATGTCGTCCTGAAACTTATGCTAGTCTGTTTTTTTATCTCTTTGCAGACACACTCAGACAAATTTGGTAAGAACATAACTGGCAATTTTCAAAATAAAAAAAGATTGATTTTCAGGTGTTTACTGCGTTTTGATTCTATCATCACAGTAAATGCTACAAAATGGCCTGTTCCTTAAATGGCTCTTCCTGTGAACATTTAGGTTGTACTTCAGGCACAAATATTTTGCAAGTCTCACACTTGTGTGGATGTACATCAGATTAAATTAATGGTGTGTTTAGTGACCATTTACAGGCGAACCTCTTGTTTTAAAGTGTGCAAACAATTGGTCTTTCTGGAGTGTCTTCTCTTATCCCCGAGGAGTCATCCAAATTGCACCAAGTTTGTCTCACACTAGCATCTCACCAGTGTGGATGGATACGCTGATGGTCGTACTGGTGATCTCAACACCTTGCAGAAATGAGGCTTTCTCCATATATGTTTTTATGCATGTATTTTCAGTTCCTGCAAGCTGGCTATTCTTAGCCCACATCGATCACACTGTCTCATGTTTGATTTACTCTTATAGATCAGTTAACGCCTGGCAAATGGTCTGTTTGTGTTTGCTTGGAGATATGATGAGCTCTTTCCCACTTTCCGAGAAAGTCTAAGGTTCCTCACCTGTATTCATGCACAGGGAGGTGATCTCCCTTTTTTTTTCTTGCTCACATCACACCCACTGGGCTTGAATATATGTTCATATGAAGCCTCTGTCCCCATTCTCCCTCTACAGTGATATATAATGAATAAATTGTGCCAACTATTGACAGTAATTAATCAATCTTTTCAGCTAATCAAAGCAACACATGTTGACTGGCCATGCATG
This sequence comes from Remorina albescens, assembly GCA_034769265.1. Lineage (NCBI taxonomy): Eukaryota > Metazoa > Chordata > Actinopteri > Carangiformes > Echeneidae > Remorina > Remorina albescens. The sequence continues at coordinate 7,750,093 of CM068486.1, forward strand.
GAGTTTCATGGGCAGGGAAAGTTTTCTGGGGACAATGAGCTCCATCAATGTCTAGTAAATGCTACTACAGTGGAAGAACGTTGAGTCCTGGAGAGTACTTTGAGGACTGATGTCTAAAGGACACTTGTCTAACTATACCATTGCACTCATTTCAGTGATGGTACCTGAAAATGCTGCTGCAGGAAGCCAGGCCCAGTGAAGGAGTAAATGCAGACAAAGAGACAAGGGTCCTACAGAGACAGAGCTGGGGAGAAAAAAGAGCATTTAGTGGTCTTGACAACAATAATTAAAAAAACAGCCAATAACTGAATCATATATGTGGTAAGGACAAGGTACATGAGAAATATCTTACCTGTAGAGATATGGCAAAAAAACTGCCTCTTCCCAGGCCTCATCAATTCAACCAGCAGACATACTAAAATGCACAGAAAAATAAATCAATAAATAAATAGATACAAGCCCTTTTTTTCTTTGAATGACACACATCATATTTGTATTATTTCATATTATGCATATTGATATGGGTGCCACCATTTAAGTCAGTGGCATTTAAGTGCCAGTGAAAGCATGCAGCCTCTAACAGTCCCAAAACACAAAGTAAAATTTATTTAAAAAATAGCTCATAAGAGATCATAATAAACAGCTTACACTCTGTTTTGTTTTTTCACAGCAATTCATTTATGATTTGTAACACAATGCAACAATGACCTGGGAAGGTTTCAGATTTATTTGCGTATATAATATTAAAATGACCAAGGGTCCATGACTTTTATTAACAAATATAAACTTCCGCGGCAAACATTTTTTCTAATGTCATGAGTAAAATCTCCTGATTTCCAGCAGATTTTCATGAGGTCTTGTGGAAACACCAGTTGATGGCAGAAACAGTCGGTGTCATCAAGGGTCGGCCAGCATACAGTATATACCTGAAATTTTAACGTTTTAACTTTATGGAAATTGTTTTCTAGTGCATCAAATATAGCAAAAAGGTGGGCATAAATGTTGTTTGGCTTTCATTATCTTCAATATTATTAGGTGATGATACAGGACTAAGCTACTGTAACATTTATTACATTTAGTGAGCAGATATTATTGTTACTGGGGATTTTTTAAACGAAGCAGATACATTGGCAGATTCTCTAATCAACAGATATTAACAAAAAAAATTCTTAAAACAAATTAATATTCCAATGAGAAAAAGATGATCTTAAAAAAGTCAAATTGGCATCTGGGTAGATTGAAGATTAGCGGAAGATTAGACGAGAGATGACTGTTGCATTCCACAGCCTCAGTTTGTGATGTTGGTTCATTTTGTCCAATTTAGTGTATCTGAGTCACTTCTTTTAGAATTGTACTCAGGCCTTCAATTTACCCATTCCCAAACTTTGTTCCAGATTTCGGATTTCATTCATCTGTGATTCTGCCGGCTCCTGTTTGATTTGTTCACGGTCAACATCATTCCAGCTCAGGGTCTCCCGTTCATTATTAAACTCTTCTCCACTTTGTGACGTGCAGTCCTGAAGGTGTCCTCATCATGATTATGTTGGTAATATAGGTGTCTCCCCCACCAGGGTGTAGGCCAGTGTTTTTTGGTGGCCAGATCCTTTTTTGGTGCAAGTCTTTTTGTGTATCTGGTGGTATTCCTCCATATTTTGCAACACTTTCTTTTGTTTATGGAAGTTTGTTTGTTGGGGCAACCAGGTGATTTGACAAAGCTGCACTAAGACTGGGTCTTGACTGACTAGGTCATACCAGCCAGGTATTATCTAGAGTCAGGGAAGCCACGAATCAGTGGAAGTTTACCAAAACACTTGCTACTATGCAAAAATGCAAACAAATAAAACAATGAGCTTGACTTTGGGCAGTTTAATGTTATAAGTCCATATTTACATTACCTACAAAGTTTTGCAAGTATTATGTGCAAATACACAGAGGCTGTTGAAACAAATTCAAACCAAATGTTTAAGAATAAAACTCACAATCTCTTAAACAGAACCAACTGGCCCATGGAGGCACTGATTTGATGGCTTTCTCCTCCTTGTAGAAGTGCCCTAAATGCCACTAGAGGTCTCTGAAGCTAAGGTATTATCTTCATCTTGCTGTAAGTGTCCTTAACAGGCCACAGATTGCCTACACAGTTAATACTGCTGAAATAATTTCAATGCTTTTACAAGATAATATATAACATTCTGCACATAGTTATGAAGGCTACTCTGACATCAGTGTGAACTAAACATGTCACATCCCTGCAACTCATTTTAAATAGAGAAAGAAGGTTATTGATTATGTGACAAACCGAAGAGGCCGATTCACAACAAACATGTCACGCACGTGTAAAACATACAAACGAATCCTAGACCTGTTGGTGAATTATATGCATGGATAGGTATTTTTCCTGTTAATTTGAGGGCAATTTTCTGTGGGCCAACTGAAAAGACTGAGTTGGTGAGAGTGAAAGTTTTCAGACGTTGCCTCCCTTTCAATGTGTCTGCACGGTTCTTCAAGATTTAACCTTAAAGACCCATTTACTGCCATATACTATACCATTTAAAAGCTGCATATGATGTAAAAATAGTTGAACTGTATGAGCTCATGTCACCTTTTTTTTCATAAGTATGTAAAAAATAGTGTCTTCAGATATAATGAATTAAACTACAGTGACCTGGGCCGTAGTAAAACAAAGTTATAGAGTTTATAGATTCACATGCAAACTGAAAGAGGATGTAGCTAAAGCACTAATGATGAGAGTGCACAAAAAAAGCTTGGTACATGTCTGACTCTCTCTTCTAGTTTATAAGGATACAAGATCCCCAGACAACTCAGTCAAATTCAAAAACTTTATTACTAATATAAAAGGCATACGACAGGCAAAACAAAAACAAACAAAAAAACCCCAAGACATCAGTACACTAAATTCCGGACTTCCCATTACCTTCAAATTCATTGATGAGACCTAAATTTTAGCATTTCGTAGACCTCCACACAACCTCAGTAATGAAAGGTGAGATCTAACATCTATTCACTGTGCTAAGTGGCTAACCTGAGCTAGCCCTGGCCATCTTTCTATGGGCCACCTTGGGCGGGGTTTGAGCTAACTTTCTGTGCTTTGGACAGGGTTAAAGCTTTGGAGGGGAAACACAAGACTTGTTCCGGAAAGACACAACAGCTAAATGACACAAGACTAATTACGCTCATGTTTTTTGTTGGGTAAGTGCCTCTTTATTCGCATAAATCCGTGTTATAAGTTTAACTATACAATCTTAAAATACTTACCGTCGCTTTTAAGGTGTTTTCTTAATCCTCAACGACTCTTCTAATCACCGAAATGGAGAATATTCAGTCCTTCTCAGGAGAGTAAAAAAAAAAAACAAAACACCTCCAAACATCGTTTGTTGGTGCCAGGTGGCGGCCATCTTTCTTTTTGATTTTCAACCAGCGACAAAATTTAGGAAACATCTTCAATGTTTTTGTCACTTTTATAATTGTTGTGATCCTTTTTTTTTTTAAGTCAAGTAAATATACACCAACTGATTTATAGGGAAAATAATCATAACAGCTGTTCTAGCTTCTCAAATTATCTTTCGTTATTTCCTGTTCAATCACTTTCCTGACAAACTTTGGCATTGTCGTCTATTTGTCAGGTTTGAACAGGACCGGAATACGCTGCAGTTCACTGTGACGTCTCACCTCATTATCTATGCCGGATATAGTGGACCGTTCAGGGTCACCGGGGGTGCTGGAACCAATCACACTGGGGGAGGGCGGGGTATAGTCCGTCACATGGCCGGCATGTAGAGACAAACACGCGCATCCAGAAGGGGCCACGGGCGTGAGACTCGAACGTGGAACATTACTGCTGTGCGTCACCGGCGCTTACCACTGTTACACCGTTTGGCAAATGTACGCCATTGATGTGTTCTCTGCCTGCTTTGCACAGGCAGCGATAGTCATGTACAATACAGGGTGATATTAGCGCTGTTGGCTCACGACAATTTTGGGTTCAATTCCCCAGTCTGGTGTGCCTGCGTAGGTTTCCCCAGGATTCTTCCAAAAGTCCAAGCACATGCATGTTTAGATTAAATGATGACTAAATTTATCATATGCATGGATGTGAGTGTGCGTGGTTGTTTGTCTCTCTATACACCCGTCAGCTGTCCAGGGTGAACCCCGCCCTTACCCCATGTCAGCTGGGACTGGCTCCAGATAACGGAGCAGCGGTATACAGTACATAATAACATGAGATATTTTGCAATTTTGCAATAATATATGAAAAATTACAAGTCGGTTAATTTGATCTTCTTGAAATAAATCCACCAAATAAATTGGTTCAATAGCTGGAAGACCAAGAAAAGGCCACTTGGTAGTCTAAGATAACCCGAAAAACATTTTTACTACAAAAAAAAAAAAAAAAAAAAAACCTCTCTCTCTCTCTATATATATATATATATATATAATCCATCATAAAGGGTATTCATAAAGTTTCATAATTTCATAATGACTCGGTTATACAGATAAAGATAAATCCTGAGTCATAAAAACATAGGTCTATATTTGAAGACAAAATTAAACTAGAAACCTGTAAGTAATCTTTAAAATCTTTTTTACACATGCAAATTTTCTTGTTGTCAGGTCTTGGTAATATTCCTTTAACAGTAGTGCACAGACACAAATAATTAATTAATTCTCAGTGACTCAACGCAGTACATTAAACACAGTGTTTATTCATTCATCAAATAATTTATTATTTTTACAGATAATACAGGATGATCAGTGACAAACAACAACAAAAAAATCCCCCCAAAACATTACCTGCACATTACTCTGCTTTAAATCATGTCCTATGCGTTTCTCTAACCCGCCATCATCATAGTGTCTGAAACAACTAGTTTAATGTTACACTGGGGAGGGGGTAAAAGAAAAAAATCTTACAAGACTAAGAATAGTGCTTTAAAAAATTTCCATGCACAAACACTGTGTATTTAATAATTCGGAACAGTCGTCTGAGTTAAGTGAGTTACAGAATGTTGGTATAAATAATTATCCATAAATATGAGTTTTCTCTTTAACACATTTACTTAAAAAAAAAAAAAAAAAAAAAAAAATCTAGTGGTAGACAGCATACAGGTTCCATTTTTACCATATTAAATCAGGACTAGCTTATTTACAATCTTCCTGAAGGAACTTAGCGACATTTCGCTACATGCCCAGAAAGGTGGTGAGAGCGAGCAAACCTGCGGAGGCAGTTGGGGCAGGAATATGGCTTCTCCCCTGTGTGAGTTAACATATGGGTTTTTAAATGGCCTGACAAACGAAAACTTTTTCCACATTCCTGACATGTGTAGGGACGCAGGTTAGTGTGACTCCTCCTGTGTTTGCCCAGATCGCCAGAGGAAGTGTAACGGCGATGACAATCTGGACATTCAAAGGGCTTTTCACCAGAGTGTATGCGCCTATGTTTCACCAAGTCACCTGACTGAGTGAAACTCTTGTCACATTCGGTGCATTTGTAGGGTCTTTCACCAGTGTGGGTGCGCTGGTGGTTTCGTAAATGTGCAAGGCGAATGAACTTATTCCCACAGACTGTGCAGTGGTAAGGTCTTTCTCCTGTGTGTGTTCGCAGGTGTATTTTCAAAGCCCCGAGGTCTCCGATCTTCAGTCCACAGTCCCCGCACTGGTGACATTTCTCATTGGTGTGGAGTTTGCTGTGAACCCTCAAATTTCTCTGAGTGTTGAAGTTCTTCCCACACACATTACAATGGAAAGGTCTCTCGCTGGAATGTGTCCTTACATGGAGATCCAGGCTTGACTTGAATCCAAACTCCTTTCCACATTCAGAGCAAGAATATTCCTTCTTGCCAGAGTGTGTTGTTAGGTGGCACTTGAGGTGATGTGATCTTAAAAAGGCTTTGCCGCACACCTGACATTTGTACGGTTTCTCCCCCGTGTGTATTTTCATGTGTTGCCGCCAACCACTGCGCTCCACAAACCTCCTGCCACAATCTTTGCAGACAAATGGTCGGTCACCTGTGTGGGTGCGCATGTGATCCTCCAGGCTCTGAGGTGTGCGCACCTTCTTGCCACATTCTGGACACTGAACACCAGTGTCAAGACAGATCGGCTTGTCCTCGGGTCCCCTGTTGTCTGGTTCATGACACACATGAGGCCCTTGGCCCCAGGTCGCTTTGAAACTCTTCCCACAGTCAGCGCAGCTGAGATGCCCTCCTGTGGTAACCACAGACATGTTGTGCCAGCGCTGACAGTGATTCTTCAGATTCTTCAGGTACTGAAAGCTGCGTGCACAGGTTGGGCAGGGGTGGAGCCTGCGGGGAGGGGCAGAGGGATGGGCTTCACTTACATGGACCCTAAGGTGTACCTTAGAGTTGAAGGTGCTGCTGCAAACAGTGCATGTGTGTTTGGGAATGAGGTTTAGTGTGCGACTTGAGAGGCATTTTTTCAGTTTGGCAAGATAATGTTTCTGATGAACCCACTTAACATGCTTCTCCAAGAAGTCCAGGTCAGTAAAGGACACAGTGCAGTGAGGACATGGAAAGAACTCAGACGATGACTCTGAACAGGAGATAAACACACACACATACCAGAGAGAAGATTTAAACAAAGGAACAAGTTATGATGGTAAACTTCCCTGTTGTACTGTCACTGATAGTTATGAGGAACAAAGTAAAGGGTTAGGTAATTTCTTTCTTAATAACATAAAATATATTAGATAATCTCTGTGGTGAGTATTTTGCCACTGGTCGATTAAATACAATCTGCTTTGTATAAATGTTTTCTTACTGAAGTTCGCTCCACCTGCCAATGCAATAGTTCAACCAAACAAAGAACATGTATAGTGACTGACTCCTACCTGCACAGACCTCCTCGCCTTCCCCATAAATTCCCTGGGGCTTGGCTGCATCCTCTGCCTCCTCTTCACCGTTTCTTTCCTCTTTGATCCAGGAGGTGGACTCCTCCTTGATTACAGCTCCAGTTAATTCATAATCTGGCGGCTGGTCAGAGTCACATTCCTCTTTGATGCAAACCGGTTGATGGTGGACATCAGACCAGGATGCTCCAGTGTCGGGTTTAGTGTCTGGACAGCTTGAAGTGTCTCCATTGTTCTCCTCGCTGATCTCCTGTGGCTGTGGTTCCTCCTTGATCTGGATGCCAAGACCGTCCCCGTTAGTGTGAACGTCCCTGGAGCCTTCCTCTCCTTCTCCATCCAGCTCCGATTCATTTTCAGTTTTGATGACGGCCCCATCGTGCTGTCTGCCTCTCCTCTTCGCTTTGTGAATTAAAGACTTCTTTCCAGATTTCACCTTCATGTTTCCACCATCTGTTTGATGTTTTCTGTTTCAGAAGAACAACGAGGTCAGTATCTCAGCATGCACAAACACACAAAGCAGCGTGAGCGACGATAAAACAGACACAAGCGTTCATCTCCATTTTTGTTGATCCTTATCTGACGTTAGCGACACTGCTAAGCTATCCTTACGGCGTTGTTAGCCTAGCAGCGGTGCTAATGTTGACTGCAGCTAAACTGCTGTTAACGTCTGTTAGCTTTGGTCTGCTTTAAAGAAAAAACACCCACCGCTTTATAATTACACAAGTCGAGTTGAACTATCAAAGCTATCTTCCACCAACTGACTGCGTCGGTGTGTAGTGATCATAACACAGGAAGAGCAGCACACTTCCTCCGGTCCGGCCAACCAGCTCCCATCAGTCATGTTCAGGTTTCAGCCCACAGAGCACTTAAAGTGACAGCGGCGACCTGCGTCACACAATGACGTCACGCGCCAGGCAACCAACCACGGTTTCATTCATTCATTTTAAAGGAATCACTCCCGCAATTTTTTAGAGCTCAAGGTGGTTTATTTGTTCTTGGTTTATTTTTGGCACAGTCCAAAATCACTTTTTTTAATTTCATTTCATTTCATTTCATGGGGGTCAGTTTAAGAGTTTTATAGGAAAATTAGAGAGATCTGTCCACAATCTAAAGGAGGATTTAATGAAACCGATAGTGGTGTCATGTACCAAAGTACAGTTATTAAAGTACCATATGAGGGTTCAGATTTAATCATTCCATCTTCTCAAATGTAAGGATTTGTTGCTTTTCCCAAAAGTGTGTAATTTTTGTATTGCTGGTTGGTCAAAATGGAAGTGCAATGGAATCACTTTTAGCTCTGGATAACTCTCAATATTTTCAGAATATTTTCAAAGGAAGTAATCATTTCATCAATCAAACAAAATTTAAAACACATCCATTTGAAATTACCTGAAGGAAACTCAGCCCTCTGTCAAGGCGAATTGTGAATGACATTCTCCATATTTTATAGAGAGTAAAAAAAAATCTAATTGAAAGTAAATGATCCAGATTTGCCCCAGAATTTAATGGTTTTTTCTCTGGCCCATGTCCCATCCCTCAACCAACTTCAGTGCAGGTGTGGTACTTTACAGAAAATTGTAAAATGACCCATCATCAATTGATGATAATAATATAATAAGAGTGTGTTAATGATTTTACTTTAACTGTTTTTAAGTTGCATTTTAAATGAATTTTACTTGTGAAATAGTAATTTTTAGGTGTTGTGTAACAGTGTTGTATGAATAAAGATCTGTTTTTTTTTTCCACCGGTGACCTTTGAAAATTTTGCATTTAATCATTTATCTGTTATGTTTCCCATGTTTGAAATGTTATTAAAATGCTAGTGCTACTTTGTTCTAAACACTGAAATAATTTTAATTTCACAAATTAATTGTTTATACTGTAGAAGTCCTTTTGCAATTGTTCTCTAAAAGTATAGCAATGAATACATCTGTACAAAACACACACATACAGTCTTGTTCCACAAACTTTATTTCAGCCGACCTGGGACAGACTCTTCACACAATCTTCTGTACAACACTGTTCCCTTCTTTGGAAAAAAAAAAACAAAACCAAACAAACAAAACACAATGCAACAAAAGTTATGTACAAAAATAAAAGTATGTTAAAAACACACACACACACAAAGATAAGAGACAAAAACAAAACATCATTAATGCTTATTTGTGGAGGGCTGTTATAAATAGTAACAATATATATTTGAGCGTCAGTCTGCTTAATTATGCTGTGAGTATTCAGTTCATGGCAAAACCTCCAATGATCTTTTTTCTTTAGATAAGAAGCCAGTAGCACCACTCTGAGTCGTCCATGACACTGTGTGCCATTGGAGGCTGGACGACATCCACTCTTAATATTTCACATGAATAATGGGGCTCATTGCCTCCACACAGTGCAAAAAGAAAAAGAAAACAAAATACCAACGTTAACACCAACCAGTGAACTAGTAATCCAGTCTCATTGCAAATAAAAATACTATCAAGTCTTCCCAAAATCTCACCAGGAGAACTTTCTAATGATTCATTCCCTTACCATTGTAACATTTTTCATTTTTTTTTTTAAACCACATCAAAGTTTTTGATCAAATTGCAGCTATGATTTGCCGATACAATCATCTAAGCAAGCAAGTTGCCTCGAGAAAAAACAAAATCAGTCCAGTAAAACTAGGCAGACACCAACGTACATTACATGTGATTTCATGTCAACATTTTAAATCAAATGTTTCCAAAGGACACACTCCCTTCATCTTAATGAACGAGTTTGGTAGTGTAATTAAAATATTATAGGGTCTGGAACTCAAGACTAATATTGAAAACAGTATCCTTCATTTCTTTTTTAATTTTCCTTTTTTTTTTTTTCCAAACAAAAACTATTTGCGAAACACAATGTAAAGTATCTCCATTAACTCCATTAACACAAGTAACAAGTGTAAGCCATCTGACTCACAGACAAGGCAAGTAGTGAATGCAGTTGAGCAGTAAAACAAACAGATGTAACATAGCAGGTGAATAAATATGCACAAACATATGAAGGAGTCCGTTTAACATAAACATGACAGCTTACAGGCCTGCCAAATTACAATTATGAATCATTCAAGTCAACTGCGATATAAAAACCATCTTGTGAGCAACTTTTTTTTCCTGCACTAAGCTGACAATCAAAATTTTATTATGTGGAACCATTTTAAATAGACTTTTTGTTCTCAATGGCAATTTTGATTGTCACTTTTTTTGGGTATAAAGCACATGTTGGTTACCACCTCTGTTGGTCATTGATATTAATTTTAACAGTCCAGCTTCATTATTTGTATGAGACTGACGAATGCGCTGATACCTCTTTAATGATAACAGACAGGATGCAACACTGTTTTCTTGATACATATAGCAGTTGTAGTGTGTTCTAGAGACAGTTGGCTTGGTCATTTTAAGCACTGAAATACAGTATAGCAATACATAATACAATAAAAGACACTTAATTCATTATACAGTGTATGTACAACTCTGTTCAAAATGCTCTTGTTAACTAACTCTGACTTAACTCTTTCTTTTGAACTTTGTCTCTGCCTTGCAGCTATGTTTCCTTCAAAAAAATTATTTATTATATATATATATATATATATCAAACAATTTACAGACTTACTCCTTACTTTTTTTATCCCCATCATTATCATTTATATCTCTTGTTTGTTTCCTTACATAGCCATTGTGGTCAGGTGCTGATGCCCAAGCAGCCCCTTGCGGCCTGCTCCCACCCCAGGGTGTCCACCTCCATTGCCATGGCCACAGTATTCTTGCAAGTTCTGACGCAAAGTAACCAGTGCAGAGCCCAGACAGGCACGATTTGGAGCCAAGACACCCCCAGGCAGCTGGAAGAGGACAGTGGCCACCCCAGCCATGCCGTCATCTGTAGGCTCAAGGGTGATGGGCCCAACCTTAAAGGTAGAGTAAGAAAACCCCATCAGCTGAGAGAGGAACGGGTCTGAGCGGCAAAAATGCTGGTAGCCACTGTATGTGGATGGATGGTGATGATGTGACGCTGGCGTGCCGGCAGTGGTGCTGGCATAGTGGTGGGTGTTCAGGTAGTGTAGTGGCAGATGCTGGCCACTGTTGCCCCCTCCACCCAAGTTGAGGTGATGGTGGTGGGCTGTTGGCCCAGAGCCTGGGTCATGTTTGTAGGAGACAGCTCCTGCCCTGCCCCTCTGGCCCACTACAACTCCTCCTAACTTGCTCGTGCGGGCATGAGCAAGTGATAGCGTGCTACCCCCCACCCCTCCACCAGCTGAGGGCAGGTAGATCAGCTGAGGCTCCTCGGGCTCAAAGTATATAGTGAGTTTGGCAAAGGGCCTTGACGCCATTTTTGTCATCTCCTGAATATGGCGTCGCTGCTCACGACGGAAGTCCAGGAATTGCTTAACCTTCCACAGGAGGACACAGACAGATAGGAAGAGGAAAAAGCAAGAGAAGAACACAGAGAAGAAGACAAAAAGATCGATGTGGGCTTGGTCCTGTCGTAGAAACAGCAGACCTTGAGACTCTCCCTGTTTCTCATCTGTTCCCACACCTCTTAGAGCAATGTAGAAGCGGCTGGATTTCAGGGAGTGCACCTCGTGGGGGAAAGTGATTACCACGCGATCTCGAACGGCTCGGACAACCAGCACTGTCTGTGGTTTCCACACAGTGATGTAGGTGATGAGTCCTTCAGCTCGCTCCTCCCTAATTTCTCTATCAGCCCCTGGAGGTTTTGCTTGCAGCTGCAGTGGGTTGTGGGAAAGCACAGGGCCCCCAAAACTGGATGAAGCATTGGCAAACACCTTAATAGGAGATGGCGGTGAATCCTTTTCTACCCCAGTTGCTGTCCCCCGTGTCACTGATTCCTCCTCAATCTTGATAGTGTGTATCCCTGTGTACCGGTCCACATCCACAATGAAGGTGTCATGAGAGTTGGACACATACACCTCCACTTCACCAAAGGTTACATCAATGGTGACCCGGATGTCTACATTGGTGAACTTTGGCTGGGCAGCAAAGAACACGGTGCGGCCCTTGGGCAGGTTGCGAATGGTGGGATCATGGAAGCAGTTGGTCTGGGACGTTGGGTCAAAGCAACATTCGGTGTCCACGTTGAACTGACGATAGCACTGACGCCCATTCACTGGCGTGCCATTGAAGGAATCTTTGCACTTGGCACACTTAATAGAAGAGACAAAGAAAAACAATTAGAGCAAAACCTATTAATAAACAGAACAATGTCTATTTTTGGTTTGTTTTAAATGATTTTATCACTGCCAGGACAGAAATGACTAAAACACTGTGACATTCTTCTGGCACCTGAAATAATTTTTTATAAGCACACACCTGTTGCCTGTAACAGTCTTTCCGGTCACTTTGAGGGCTGCTCAAACAGGAAGAGGTCTCTGTGTTATTTTGACAGGGGCAACCTGTGCCATCGTGTTCATTACATGTGTCTGCATGGCCATTACACTGACACCTGAAACAAAGAAGAGAAAAATACATGAGAAGATAAGTCCAAACATAGAAAACGGTTTATTTTTTCCCCCCAAAAAAAGAAGATACCATCAATACAATCAATATCTGGAACTTAATTAAATTTAAGCACTTAAAAAAGGCAAAAATACAAACACTTGAAGAAGAGAATCTTCAAACTGTAAAGCGAGTCAAATCAAAATCATATCTAATTTATTTATATAGCGCCAAATCCTAACAAAGTTACATCAGAGAACTTTACACATGGAGAAGGTCTAGACCAAACTCTTTATGGAGTTGTTAAAGAGACCCAACATATCCCTCCAAGAGCAAGCACTTGGCAACAGTGACAAGGAAAAACTTCCTTTAAGAGGCAGAAACTGGGCTCAGGGAGGGCAGCCATCTGCCTCGACTGGTTGGGTTAAGAGAGAAGCAGAGGCAGCGAGAGACACAGTAAGAGCGAATGTGAAGGAAAAGAGGGGGGGACTCGGTAGAGGGATGGAGAGAGAACAAGAACAGGAGAAGATGCCATGTAAAATACAAACTAAACATACAGAAAACATACAGTGATTGCAACCTGGTAGTTCTAAATGAGAAGATAAGAAAATGAGAGGAAAAGAAGAGAAGTAAACAACAGATTTTCCTCTCTTTTAGAGAAGAAAATCAGTTGTTTCTGAAAATATTAAGCATTGATTTTCTTTTGTCCTACTTATTTAGCTAATTTTAAGGCAAAAAGAAATTTGCATTTCATTAAAAGCACACTCTGAAAAAACTGTCTTTGAGTGCATGGTAAATTCAAAGAAGAATAAAAAAATTACTAGTACAAAATTTTTGGTATTTTAGTATTTAAGTATTGTATGTTGAAGTAGATTAAATCTGATAGGGCTAGCATGGTGAGTAGAAAAAAACAAATACAAAAATAAAGATTTTGTAATGTTACTTTGTTGCCTTCATTGCTTACTTTTCACACTTGTCCTGCAGCAGAAAGTAACCACTGAGGCAGCTCTCACACTTGTCCCCCACACTGTTGTTCTGGCAATTCACACACACAGCATTCTCCTCTGTTGGACCCTCAGACACCCAGTTCTGAATCTAATAAAGAGAGAGAGAAAAAAGAGAACCCTAAAACCCAAGCAATTAAAATCAAGACAATGGTTAAAAAAAAAACAAAAACCCAAAACCCACTTACACTGTTGGGGTCAAGAGTGAAGAGCCGAGGATTTTCAAGGGCCTTCCTATGTTCATCCCGGGACAGACACACAGCACTGTTTCCCCTGCAAAACTCCCGACAGGGGCGACAAGTGCCGCCACCCTTGGCAGAGCCCACGAACAGGGGCTTACACTTTTCACAGTGCTTACCCTAGAATTAGGGGAAGTCAATCAACACATGCAAATGAATGTGGGAAAAAAAACTTTTTTTACCTTGTGTGGATGTGTATTACTATTAGCACTTACTATGGTGTTATTGTGGCACTCAAGACAAACATCTGGTTTGTTAACACCAGCACAGTTGCTGTGTTTATTGCAGCTGCATTGAGAGGAACAGTTATCCCCCACAAAGCCAAAGTGACATCGACAAACTCCTGGGGACACACATGTGCCATTCACACAGCCTTGCGCACAAACTGGCTCACACTGACCAGAAATACTGAAAAGAACAAAAACAACGAGGTCATTTAAGTGAAGCCATCCAGTTCAGATGTATTTCTCACTATTCTTGTGAAGTCAGGGCTAATGATCTCACCTGCTGAGTATGTAACCCTGTTTGCAGGTGCAGTGGTATCCTTGGGGCAGATCGTGGCAGTCCTGGGTGCTGTTGCAGTGGTGATGGCCATTAGCACACTCATCCTCCTCTGGACAGTGGAGGAAAGACCAGCTACTGTTTCTCAGGGGGCAAACCCCTTCACTCACTCCTGGGAGACATGAATGGAGCAAAGTGAGTGGGGATAGCAATTAACACATGTCAGTCTTTAAATCCCTTCAAATGAATCAGTTGAAAAGGCATTTCCCACCATCAAGTCCTCCTTGCAGGCACCGTCCAGCTCCATTGCCCCCACGAGTAGCACACCAGCCACACTGAGGCCTGGCAATGCACTGGGAGCACTGAGTAAGCTGGGAGCACTGAGGAGAACAAGAGTCCCCCCCGGAGAGCAGACGACCACACTGGCCTCCCTCACATCGCAGTGGCAAAAAAGACGGACTCATACACTGGAAGAGGGGGAGAGATATTTGAAATTCACATGAATATGCTTTCAAAAATAAGAGACAAAAACTCTGTAAAGTTCAAGAAGGGCAGCCATACCTGCTGTAGTGCCATGCTCCATACACAGTGCTGCCAGCCCCCATCAGAGCCTCTGGAGCTCAGACAGAGGCTGCAGTTATGGAGACTGTGACAAGGTGGAGGGCATGGCAGAGGGGGAGAGGACTCCACCTGCATGGGCGAAACATTAAGTAGGGCGTAGCTGAAACATGTCCAGTCATATGTGGGGTTCACACTCAGAATGCGCCTTGTCTCCCCTGGGGGAAGAAAAAAAATAAATAAAAAAATCACACCAAAGACAATATGTTTTAAAGGCGCATTTAAAATGCCGTATGAAAAACACCCTAAATCTAAGCTAAAACATAACAGGATATTTTATTTGAAGAGCACAATTATCTCCAAGTTAAAAATGCATCCATATCCTATGAGGAAGGTTGTCCACCATTATGGAATCTTATATATTTTCAGCTATCTCCTAAAAATGACGGAAATTCACTGCCTGCACCTGTGCGTTTGAACTGGCGAGTCCACATGCATTTCCCAGAAGCCGTGCACTTGGGGCAGTCAGAAGCCTCACAACTGGTCTCAGTGCAGTTGCTGGACAGAAAGATTTCCCTCTGGTTGATCCGACAGTCATGTTCAGATGTGCAGCTCACCGAGCTGCTGATACAGGCACCCTCTGGACAGTTTGTGCACCATTTACACTGCAGAGCAGCCTACAAACATTATTAAAGAAAAGATTTTTGTAGAGAAACTG
Organism: Remorina albescens; assembly: GCA_034769265.1. Lineage (NCBI taxonomy): Eukaryota > Metazoa > Chordata > Actinopteri > Carangiformes > Echeneidae > Remorina > Remorina albescens. The sequence goes on from CM068486.1 coordinate 7,765,473, forward strand.
TTGATATCTTAATTTGAGATGATGATGGTGGATGAATAGGTATGCTGCATGTCACCTGAGATGGGCTGGAGAATGTTTTAGGGTGTCGGGCCAGGCATTCACTGCAGGTCTTCAGTCTACGACACTGGTCTGGCTGACGAGGGGTTGGGGAACAGGGTGACTGACCAGTGAAGCAACCCATTCTGAGGGAGAGGAACAGCGTGAAAATTGGAATGCATTTTTAGTAGCTGCACACAACTTCAAACAAGGTGTCATTCATTTCTTCATGTGTTCAGCCATATAAGTTACCTCTCAGCAGTATCAGAAGAAGCACAGCTTCCCCTACACCATATGCAGCTGCCTGTGGTTGTGTTGCAGGCCTCTTGTGTGGGCAGCAGGGCACAGGGGTCAGAGGGCACAGTCAGAGTTAGGAGTCTGCCCAGTGTAACACCATTGAATCCTCCAGACAGGAAGAGACGGCCACCCCAGCTTGTCATGGCAAGAGACACTGAACGATTTACTGAATCTCCTACAGCTGAGACTGAAGGAAAGAGATGAAATGTGATTAAGTCAAACCATTGTAAATTATGATTTGACCGTAACTGAAGTCGCAGAAAGACAACACGACAGTTACCTGGTTGTATCCAAGTATTACAGTTGATCTGATACAGAGACACTGAGTTACTATAATCTTCAGCTTCTGTCCTCCCACCAACAATGACCATTGTGTCTTTGATCAGGGCTGCAGCGTGGAAGAACCGTGACAGAGGCTGCATAATAAAGAGATGAAACAGCAGGAACTACTATGTTATCTTTATGCTTTCCACTGGTATGGACTAGACTGGCAACATGGTCTGCTTCATACCTTATTACCCTGCGAGGGGACCAGCAAGGACCAGGTGAGGTTGGGGTAGTATAGACTGTAGAGTTCACCTGAGGGCTCCACTGTCTCCACATGAAAGCGGTAACCTCCAAAGACATAGATGGCATCTGTCTGCTCATGGTAGACTGCAGAGTGGCCATATAAACCTGAATGAATAGGAAAAAAATTTGCTACATGTGTCATCTATTTTCACAGATTTTCAAAATGTGATACTGAATTTCTATCTGACACAGATTGATAAATTGACTGTTTTTGTGCTTGCGGTAGTTGCGCATAAGTGAGTTAGTGCCTCACTAAAATTATGTTACCATCCATATAAAATATATATAACCTGTAGGTGGTGTGCCAGTATGTGGGGCAATGGTCCAGTTCCCAGAATAAGGACTGAACTCCAGTAGATGGTGGTTGAAGCCATTCTCTGGAGAGTAACCTCCAATCAACAGCACAGAAGAGTCCCGGCGGACAGTCAGAGTGTGTCCTGCTACTGGGGGCAACACTGAGCTCTTTTGGAGGGGAAAAAAATATGTTAGAGGTCAAAAAAATACAAAATAAAAAAATAACCCCTCAAATATTTTTATTACCATTTTAAATGTAATCCTTACCGTGTGTTCTCTCCAGACTAAACTGCTGAGATTGAGACTCCAGGTGTCCATGGAAACACCATTTTGAGTGACACCACCCACCACCAGCATGAAGTTGTGACTAGCTCCATGGCTTTCAGAGACAGACTCATGACTGGTCAGCAGTGCAGAGGCGTGGTGATAGCGAGGGCTAGGAGTTGAGCCCTCTTTCACAGAACTTGTTAACATTTGCGTCCAACGATACTCCAACACAGAGTATCTAAATGAACCAGGAATAAAATGCATTATTATAATTATAAGCAAAGTACATGTGCATATTTGAAAAGTTTTATGACATTAATGCTGCTCTGAACAGCCTGACATTCTGTTTTGTTACCTGTAAACATTTCCCAGAATGCCTTCTAACAGAGAAAGTCCTCCATACATCCAGAGATTGCCCTGTGGTCCAGACACCAGAGAGTGGCCCATCCTGTGGAGGAACCTGTGAGCCTGGTTCTGTGGAGGAAAAATAAATATGGTTATGCGTTTGTGAAATTCATGAATTGTTCGGGGCAACAAAAACCTTTTCTTTTACATTTTATATTGCCCTCATACCTTTGTCAGTTGTGTGTCAAGCAGTGTTTCCCAGACCAGACTGTTAACATCCCGAGGAACAGAGCAGTCAGAGCCAGCCCAGCTGTCTGAGCACACACACAGTCCCAGAGACTGAGACAATAACAAAACATGATGGTTAGCAATGTAGCACAATTTGCCCTCTGTTGTCAGTATTTCAAAGTGAAGCTCAATCTGAATGTCTTGCATGTATTATTCGAAATGAGTATGAAAAGGATACAAATATAACTAAAATCTATTTAGGTTCTCTCACAAATAAATTATCCCTCCCGTGTGCCCAAAGAGGTACATGGAAAATATAATAAAATATTATGTTCTTAATTGAAAATATCACTTATAGTTACCTTACCTTACTCACTAATACTACCTATACTATCATACAATATGAAATACTATATTATACTTACTATATTACAGATTCCTTTTCCTTCTGCTACTCCACAATCCTGAGGGCACATGGGCCGGTCACAGTGGGGTCCCCCATAACCCTGCGGGCACTGACAAAGCCCACTTTGGCACTGGGCTCCTCCTGGACACAGAGGCGACCCCTCTTCGCCCTCATCAGAGCTTTGTTGACATCGCCGCACCCAGAAAGATGCATTGAAGCCTTGAGGTTTGTTTGAAGAGACATTGGCCTCGAAGTAGACGGAGATAATCCCTAGTGACGAAGGAGAAAATATAATGTTGCAAAAGTGACTTGATATTATGTATGTTTACTTACCTTCTTTAACTCAGTTATGGTGAATACAACAGAATAGGAACACACTGTAAATATTATGTGAACAAGTAGTAAGCTTTTGCATGAATTTCAAGTATTGAAGTTTGAAGGATACCTGAGGTGGCCTCCACTGTGATTGGCTGAGTCCTTGTAGTGCCACAGAATGCTCCAATTAGGTTATGGTCAGAATGTACAACTCCATTACCCAGAAAACGAGGAAGGCCATCAAACACATACACATATGAGCTCTGAAAATGAAGCAAAGGTAATAACAGAATACGAACCATCTTTGATGCTACAGCACAGCTAACATGTTCATTTGTCTGTACTCACTTTACAATATGTATGCGAGTCTGGGTGCAAAGTGAGTGCCACAGGGGGACAGAGCTGCCTGGGGAGACAAGGTGCCAGGTTCTCAGTCACAGACAGGACCCAGAGGCAATGAGAAAGTCCTCCTTTCCCTTCTGTGCCACTTCGCCATCCCAGAGAAGAAGAAAGAGGTATGGTGGAGGATGAGGTGGATGACAGCAACACAGAGCGGCCCTGGCACTGGCGGTAGCATGTGCCATTGTTCCTATTGCAGAGAAAAGGCCATGATGAAAAAATTTATTAATTAATTAAATATCAACCACTCAAAGTATAAGATGAAGATCTCCTTACCTAGGGTCTCCATAGTAACCAAGCAAGCAAGATTCGCAGTGTGGTCCTTGGGTGTTATGGGTGCAGTAGCACTGGCCTGTCTGGTTGTGACAGTAGCCTCGGAGAGGGTCACCATGACCATTACACTCACAAGGAACACAGCCACCACCACCAGCCAGGGCTGAACCAAAGCTGCCTGGACGGCAATGCTCACAGTGAGGCCCTGTTGTCCAATCTGTGAGATAGAAGAAGAATGTAAACAATTGTGTTTTATGAATTCTGAGAATGATTTTCTTCATTATTGTCCGAACGGGACAGTAAAGGGACCAGCCTTCTTGTTCTGGTTCAACATATGGATTAATATAAAAACAAACCATAACTGAAACAGGAAACTAAAACTCTGTTATTAAGGTCTCACCCTGGCATTCATCACAGATCCCTGGAGCAGTAATACAGGTAGAGTGGAAGTTGCAGCCACAGTCCACATCACATTCAACACCACTCAGAACTAAAGTGGCAGGGTCAGATGTCCAGCCGAGGGAACATTCACACTCAAACCGTGGGCTCCCACTACACTGACCCTCGCGACATTCGTTATAACATCTGTGGGAGGAGGCAAAATACTATAAATAAAAATGTCCTTTTTTGAGACAGGTCTTGAGAAAGTAATCCCGGTGAGTAAATGGAGAAGGTGAAGAATTATTTTAGGTTAAAAGAGCTTAAGCATGAGACAGCGGAAGATCAGATTTTAAGTGAAGATTTTTTACGTCTGGTTGCAGTGCAACGTCCCATCTCCTGTGTATCCTCGCTCACAGTGGCACTCGTAGGAGGTGGGAGTGTTGATGCAGGTGGCGAAGGGATGACAGTTGTGGAGACCCAGTCTGCATTCCTCAACATCAGGGCATGTGGGATAGGACCAGATTGCATCTTGTTCCTCATCATCTAAGTGCTCCAACTCCATCTCCATTTCCAATGGTCGAGGTGGGGCTGAGGTCTGGGGCTCAGGGCTGGCAACCATGAAAGTGTACAGGTAAATATCCATCAGTCAATCAAACCATCCATATTGACAGTGTCATAAGAGATAACATACTTGGCAGCCTGCGCTTCAGCCACAGCCACACTGCAGTTGTACACTGACACATCGTCCATTCCTGCCCAGTCGCCCCGTAAACATCTGAGAAGACGAGTGGGAAAGAATAAATTAAATATTCTGACAAAAATATTGGTTTATTCTATTTTTTAATTAAGCAATTTCATACAAAAATTGATTTTATAAGTAATTAAGATCAGTGGTTAGGTTGCACGATATGTACCCGTGTTTCATATATGACATTACATTTGTCATACATACTTTCCAATGGTGGGATTGTTGTAGTCACCACACCAGCCACACTGGAATGTCCGCAGGCAGTCTGTACATGTGTTTAAAGCTGAACACTGCTTACACTGAGGAACTGAATGAACGCTGACAGGAAAGAGAATAAAAAATGTTAATAAAAGATCACTCACTGAAAATGACTGACATTCAACTCACTGACTAACTCACTGGCAAAATTTGCAAAACATCTACCAGAAACTTTTAAAATGTTTCTTTTTTCTTTTAATTTCTTTGAGTGTATTGCATATTAATTAACTAACTGGCAGAAAAAGATATGGTCAATAGCAAATGGCATGGATAAAGTGAAATAAAAATACAGTTAAAGAATTTAGAAAAGAAAAAATTCACATTTTACCTGTCATACCAGTCTCTGCACTCTCCATAGGGATATTTTGTGAGGTAGGCAGCAAAATAGAAGCAGGCCTGGGCTGACTCACACCATGCACACTGGCTGGAGTTAGAAAGGCACTCAGAACATGTCTTCCTCCTTTGCAGGACAAAAGCATTACCAAAGAGAACACAATAAGGGTGAGATTAAGGTTCTAATGGGAATCACAGATGATTTGTGAAAACATTTTTCCAACTCACTGGTTGCACACTCTAGGACAGCCTTTCGAGTCACGTATGGATCCATCTAGTCTCCCCCGTCGACTGCACTGATAGTCACCTTTCTTGCTGGAGTTTATCTGCCACTCACAGTAAAGGTCCTGCAGGCCAAAGTTCAAACTGCATGACAGTAGCTCCAAACTAAGCTATAAAATATTAGTAGCATAGAGAAACGTTTTAAACATAACATTGATTTGTTGTCTGTGTTTTACCTGAGTGCAAGCAGAGCAATCTCTGTACTCCTCACACAAGGTGCACTGCTGTGGCGCCAACAGCAGATGGCGCTGATCTCCTTCCTTGCTTTCCCCTTTCTCTCCCTCAGGGCAGAGCTCAATGTCTGGGCCATCACGCATCAGACAACGGGACAAAGATGGACACCACCCACAAGATTGGTCGGACAGACAAGCCAGACAGGACATGTATCTAAAGCAGGAACCTGAGCGGTAGGGCTCCAAAAACAGGAAGGAGATTTCCTAGAAGAAGAGCAAGTTGTTGGGAATGAGCTTCTAGGGTAACACTTGACAAGTGAAGAATTCTCATTGTGCCAAAAAATAACCTCAAAGAACCAGCTTACATTTTTATTTATTTATTTTTGCTTATACTACATATGCTGATTTAACATTTTTGCTGTTGTGGAGAAGCACAAGTTGCCAGTACTTACACTCCCTCCTGGCAATGTTCTGTTCCAGATCAGGGCCATCTCACTGGTCTGTCCTGAACCTGAATTGTTAAGGTATCCTTCAGCCTGCACAAGGTAATGGTTGCCCCTGGTCAGGTTAGAGAACAGTCTGCTCCCATCTGTGCGAGCCAGCAGCTTCAGCTCCTTCTCCTGCTGAGCTCCCCAACGACCTACCACCTCCTAGTTAAAAGATGGGTAGAGGATCATTAAGAAAAAGAAAGTGGAGTTCAGTAAAAATGTTCTTAAAAATATAACTTGTTGAAACTGCCTTTTTAAAAGAAATTTTCCATTCTAGAAATGTGGATAATGTTTTGTTCTATTATATGGCAGTACATTTAAACAAAAGTCACACAGGATTACAATCTATCAAAATAGTTTTCAACAATCTGGCACACTATTGAACATGATTAATATTTTGAGATCCAACACTACAGCCACCCAAATAGAGACATATTTGGTCTTAATGCCAAATAAGGTAGATATAATTTGTTGCAAACTCAGCCACAGCGAGGTAATTTCGATCCTTGCCATCCGACTGTGTCCCAAATGGGACTAAAATCACTAAACTGTCCAGTAAAAATTCTATTATAAGACAGTGTTTACAGACACTAATCCTATCAATACATTCAAATTTTAGACAGCAAATTGCTTTAAAATAATTCATTCAATAAAAAAAACAAAACATAATTTAAAGATCTGACATGAACTTTACACTCACCAGTTGGCTGGAGTTGGGGCCTGATGCCATTTGAGCCTCAAAATGGAGCCTCTGGATGCGAGCCCACATGGACACAGTCTCAGTGGGAGGGGTTGCCGGTGGGGGCGCCCCCCACAAGGGGTGGATAAAGCCCCTGAACTGCAGGGCTACATCCATTTCTGTAGTGGGGCTAAGGATGATGTTGGTACTGCGGAGGATGGAGACCTAGCGAAGGGTTGAGGGGAATGAAAGATAGAGGAGGATGGGTGGAAGTGGAAATACATCAACAGAAGAACTATTATCTATAAACAGCTGCACAAGTTTAACAAACTAGTTCCAAAAGGGAATCTTCTCTATGGGTGCATTGCAGAAGAGAGAGAAAAAGAGAAGTGAGCATTAAAGTCAACAGGGAAGAACATCAAGAAGGAATGAACAATAAAAGAGAAACAATCCTAATTTCAGTATGGTCAAAGTGTCTTTGACCAAAGTGTCAATGTTGGAGGAAGTAAGGAGGGATACGTTTAGGCAAAGACTGAAGTAGCTACAACCACAACTAGTACAGTTAGCACTTGAAATTTGGACTCTGTACCTTGTCAGGCTGGGAGTCGTTGCGGGGGTGCTGGAAGGTGAGCAGGTGCAGTCCTGGGACATAGTTCTCGGTGCGACAGGAGTGGAGGGAGGTTAGGAAAAGGGTACGCTCCCCCCACCAGCCGTACGCCCCTGAGATCTGGTCCACACGGCACGCACTTCGCTCTGTGAGACCGAGAGGGAGAGGTCAGCACACAAAAAAACACATCTGACCTCTTAATATCTCATATTACAGCAGTTTCCTAAAGTGTACTACTGTACTGAACCAGATGTGATCTGTGACTTTTGTGTGACGTGTGTTCAGAAGGAGCAAAAACACATGACCTCACTGCACCAAAGGAAGAATGTGACTGGACAGGCAAGTCAAATCATGGTATGATTAGCCTTTCCAATCTTATTTAGGTGTAGTCACGCCACTGTGCTCCTTCTCTGAAAAACGCCCAACATGAGTCTAGTCCCTCCCATGTCAACTCACAACATCCTTTCTTTTTCTCAGCATGAGGATTTGCCCTTCTCTTGTGCCCTCCTTCCTCCCTCCTTGGGTCTCACCTGAAACTGGTAGGCAGGACTCATTCTGAACACACCAGCCAAATTCACCAGGGGCACGGGCCAGAAAAGCTGGAGTACCACTGAACACTAGACAGGACTGACAGTCAGACAAGAAGCGTGCCAGGCCCAGGCAACCAGTACTGCCACACTGTGAGTACAAAACAGTAGATTAAAGTGGAAATCATGACAAACATTCACACAGACAGACAAAAGTATACAAGAGTAGCATATTTATGATGAATTTGTATGCATCAATCAAATACAGTAAGTGGTGTTGTTGTGGTTGTGGTTGTGTTACCGGATTAGTTGGTTGATACTCTCGACAGCGGCCTTCACACCAACTACACTCTGGATTCTTGAGGCACATACTTTCATCCAGCGCCTCAGCACAAAAAGCATCCTAGTTTGGCAACAAACACAGACATACGGTTTTGTCAACAATGATTTTGTCATCCCTTGTTACTGGACAACACAATTTTTTCATCCCATCAGTTATTATACCACTCTGGTAAATTTGACAGTGTTCCTACTAATATAACCTCCTGATTTCTTGTGTTATGATGCTCTGATACCTTGACTCACCCTGTCACCTTGATCACTACTAACAAACAGTGGAACTTTGTAAGCCACCAGGTCTCCACGGGCAATACCACTGTAACCCCCAGCAACCAGAAGCACGCGTCCTTCCATTACAGTAGCAACATGTGAGTAACGACCACGAACAGCATCTCCACCTTAAAAAAAAAGAATATTTGTACGTACTGTGAGTGCAAGTGTGCAAGTAACAACAGTTTAACTGGATTTGTTGTCTCTACTGTGAACCCTTTGACAGAAGAGGACTACAAGAACTCACGAAGTGACCATCTCTCTCCAGCAGACACCCACTGGTGACAGCCGAGGTGGTAAAAAAAGATCTCCTCATCATAGCACTTCTCCTCTTGGTAGTGAATGTGTACATTCCCCCCTGAGACAGAGGCGGGACAAAAGGGAGATAAATGTACACAAGACTGCAGTGAATGGATTAAGTCTTGTGTGATTGCTAATTTCATCTATGCTCACCATAAACTACCATGTAGTTTCCAATGACAGTGGCTGTGTGGAACGCTCTCTCTCTGGGGCCTGTTGCTGGGAAACGGGAACGAAAAGACGTCCAAAAACGCCTATCCACATGGAACACGTCGGTGTTGTTTACCCTCACACTAAACCTGAGAAAAATATACAGCTTGGTTATCAAGCAGCAAGCTCCTCTGCTTCTGCCTTAAAAAAACACAGACAGAAAAAGGACTGTTCTCCTAGAGTGCATTGCAAAACTGACAAAAAAGAGAAATTAGTAATGCTATCAGTGCATTACTGTCCACAGTACATTCATACACGAGAGGATGGTTACCTGGCAGTGGTGGGCCTGTGGCCTCCGTAGACCAGCAGTGTCCTGGATGGGCTGTGGAACACCATGGAGTGGCCAGCAGTCGCCGGGGGTTTGCCACCAGTAGCCTGCACTGTCTCCCACCGTCCAGAGCCACGCAGGCCAAAGCGATACAGAGACGAAGAAAACATATCCTCCTCAGTGCGACCTGGGAAATAAGTTTGGCTTATTTGTCAATAAAAAATGTAGGGAAACATTTATTGAAAGGTGAAAGTGTAATGTAAAACCCACCTCCAAATACATATAGATAATCATCTACTACAGCTGCAGCATGATTAGCTAGTTTAGGAGCGCCACGTGTACTTGAAAGGCCAAGCTGTTGCCAATCATCATGAAGAGGCCGGTACATCCAGACATCACTGGCAAGGGAGCCGTTGGCCTGCTCTCCACCAAAAATAACCATGTTACCCATCCATTCTACTGCTGTGTGGGAATGCCGAGCCATCTGACAGCACAGAACAGAATGCAGGAAAGAAAGAAATTAAAAACAATAAAAACTGAGCACTTATATTCATGTTTACTATATTTTATGTATATAAAAAAAATAAAAAAATTTAATAAATCAGGAAAAAGAAGAACACAATAACTTCCCAACTATAAGTTATGTATTAAACACTAGGTCAGTAACCACTTTGGGCATATTTTATTTGTATTCATCTTATGAGGCTAAGGGTTATGGGGTTTTGTCGCCATGGTATCTAGCACTGAGAGCTGTAGAGTTCTTGCTCCAATTAATGTTGTTTCCTTTCATCCAACTGCAAAGAAATCCGGTTTTGCAGAACTCTAGCTGTGTTGACAGATTTCAAGGAAACCAGATTTCTTGTATAACTGATATTTTAAAGATCTGATTATTACCATTGACTAATCATATCCATCCAGTAAATAAGGTGCAAGAGAAGAATGAGGTGAAATATGTGTAGGTGTATATCTGAAAACCACTTACAGGCGAGTGGCCATAAGACCTGCTTTCCCATTGATTGGATGTGAAATTGTATTTGATCAAGTCCCCAAGAGCTCTGTTCAGATCAAACCCTGCAAAAATAAATAATATTCAAACATATATTGTTGTCATTTTTTATTAATTACTGGTAAGTTATTTAATTATAAGTTGGCTAAAGAATAAAATAGATTATTAGTATTATTAATAATTATTTAAGTTATCAAAAATTATACAAGTTAGAACTAAATAAATCTGATAAAGACTGAATAAATGACTTACAACTTTTGGGGTGAGAAAAAAAAAGGGTGGATCACAGCTTTGATGCTAAATATTTGCTTACATCAGATCAATTTGGCTGTTTTACTCTTACCTCCAAACAAGTACAGCGCTCCAGTGGAAGAGAGATACACACCACCAGACCCTGTCCTGGGAGGTGTGTAAGGGTTTCCCTCACTCACACGCCACCACTGCCCCACCCCATTGTCATCATGGAGACCAAGCTGGCAACTGTGCCCCATAAAGCCTGTATCACAGAAACATCGCTCCCCTTTCTGGTAAAACATGAAGAAAATGTGTTAAGTACTTCTGTTCCAATAATCATTGTTTCAGTCAATAGCAATAGTGAATGTTTATTTTGGGGAGCATATGTAACCCTTTGGTTTAAGATTATTGGCTTACTTTGTCACACTGGCCATTCACAAAACAGTCTTTCGGGCACAGATGGGTAAGACAAGCTGCTCCTCCCCAATCCTGATGGCACTGGCACTTTGATGTAGAGGAATCACAGCGGCCATGACCACCACAAGCACCAGGGCACAAAGAGAAGGTGTAGGTTGCATTGAAGCCCAGGAGGTTGTAATTAGCATCACTGAAGAGATGAAGCAGCATCTGCAACAGGGACAATACACACAAATTGGCTGTAAAGTCAAGTTGTTTGCTATATGTACAACAAATCTTGTTGGTCATTTCACAGTTGGTTACCTTGCCAGACTTGGCTTCAATGGGTTGAGGCAGAGTGTTGCCACTCAGGCTGGCAAGGAGAGGGCTATGGTAGGAATCACCATCATAAACAAACAGGTAATCATAGGTACACTCTGTGTCCATGAAGGTGAAATTCAAGACAATGCGGTGACTGTTGCTGGGAGCTGGAAGATACACAATAGGTGATAAATATCAGTGGGATTAGTTTGAAACTAGTATTCACTTCAGCTGATAATCAGACTGTCAGTACTTTGCTCTTCCATAGCCAATTTTCCCATTTCCAAGACATCTAATCAGAAATACCTTTGATGAGCCACTCGCAGTTCCCATTGACTGAGTAGTTTCCTGGGCCATCTGAAACATAGCCTGGTGGTCCCCTCAACACCTGCCTGTGGCCCTTGCAGTCCCCTGCCTGGGACACAGATGACTCGGCCAGCAGCAGAAACAGCAGGATGAAGGAGACAGGGAGGGGGGAGGCCATCACTGGCACTGCCTGCATGTTGGGAGGTAATGTGTGAGGAGGTAGATGTGAGAGAGAAGTATTTGGTGATGGTTCAAAACAAACATATCTACAGCAATTTATATCACATTGCAATATAAAAAAGACTGAGGCTCAAGTATTACATCACAGCGCAATATACAAAAAAAGGCCAGAGTCATCTCCACCTTCTGAGAACACTGTCCTTTGGAGTCTGCAGACCTCTCCTAAGGACCTTCTATGAGTCTGTGGTGGCCTCTGCCATCTTTTTTGCAGTGGTTTGCTGGAGCAGTGGATGTTCAGATAGGGACAGGAAGAGGCTCAACAAGCTGATCAGAAGAGCCGGATCTGTCCTGGACTGCTCTCTGGACTCCATTGAGGAGGTGGGTGAGAGGAGGATTTTGGCCAAACTGGCATCCATCTTGGACAACCCCTCCCACCCCCTTCATGACAATGTGGGAAAACTAAGCAGCTCTTTCAGCAACAGACTGCTGCACCCGTGGTGCAAGAGGGAGCGCTACTGAAGGTCATTCATCCCAACAGCATTCAGACTTTATAACACCTCTCTGTTGCTGCAATAAAAAAATCTGCACTCCGGACTAATTATATTTACATCTCATTTTTCGCACTACAGGAGAGTTTCTTTTCTCACAGTCACATTATCTTTACCACTGTCCCTTTATATTTTTGGTTTTGTATTTTTTTTTATATATTTTGTCTATATTTGTTTATATTCTTATATCTTCTGCTTCTATACCTATGGTTGCTGCTGTAACAAGAAATTCCCCTTACGTGAGATAAATAAAGTACTTTTATCTTATCACTGTAGAGACCACTTATCCCACAACTACACAAGATAAAGGAGCCGTGCAGACAGAAAACAGATTTATACTGATGGATATATAAATGTGTGTGCGTGTGTGTGTGTGTCCTGGTGGACGCGCAAACAACTTCGTGTGGCCCAATTACATGGTTTTCTTTTTGCTGACTGACTCAGCATAACCTCTGAAAACTGTAAAGCTATTCCCTCTGATCAATTAAACAGACTTAAGGCTGTCCAACCTACGATGATCGGTGCGCACTGCTGGAATCAGAGGCAGCATCTGGAAAAATATACTGCTGGAGCTAACAACTAATAGCCCAGTGTGCACACCGTTATCTAATTTTAACACCTCACAAACATACCAGTAAGGCTAACATAAGATATTCACACATTACACAAATCTGTGTACACATAATGCTCTATGTAAGCAATGTTGTGTTTTAATACTCCAAACTACCTAAATAATAAACCAAGTGGTTTCCCCAGTCAGGAGGTCTCCGCAGGCTACCATAACAAAGCTAACAAAGCTAAGTAAGCTAACCGAAGACCGTTAAGAGCCTCAAGAGCCCTATTTAGTCGCTTATTTGTAAATGTGCAGTGTTACACTTACCAGTTCCCGTCTCTTTAGCCCCATGGTAATTTACATTTTCGACCACCTTTGTTTAACGCTTGCTACCACATGAGCCAACTTATCGCAATCAAGCGCCGAAGACTGACAGCTAGCCCGGTTAGCTTGTAGCGTCGGACTCGGCAGAAGGCAGCCGCTGACTGCGTCTGCAACACGGCGCTCTGCTAGCTTGCTCGCTAGCCAGAGCTGTAGCAGCTCACCAAATCCAGATGCGCAATCGTCAGCGGCTGCAGAAATCTACCGGGCTAAAACCAACCATTTGAGGAATTTATCGTTAATTAGAATAGCGAAATTAAGTCAGAGAACTGGCTGCCGTGATCCAAAGAAGAGACGCTGCTTGCTAACGCGGAGCCCTTTAACAGCATCGACGGGACTCCCACGGTCCATCTCACGGACAGATGCTCGTTGTTCCAGTGTTTATGGCTGGCGTCCAGTAACCGGTGGTTGCCAACACAAAAGACAGCGGCCCGTCCCACACTGCCATCCAGCGGATAGACACAACTAAACATGTGGATGGAGACCACACACAGACAACTGTGCATGCTTCATAAATGTAAAAGGATAACAAACATGAGTTCGTAATCAGAATTGTGGGCAAAATTAACTACAGATATTTGGTATAATATGCATGAATTCTTTTACATAGTCATGAGTGCAATCTTTTCCTCTGTAAAGGCATTTTGTCCCTATTCCAACATCATTTTCATTATATTCTTGTCACGTGCAACATTTGCTTTATACCACAAGACGTTATATGAGGGTCTTATTAATGAAACAAACCGAAACTTATTTATATAATTTTTATTTTCAGTGAACCAGTCTACACATGGAAAAAGTATATTCATTTTCTTGTAGATGCATTGACATTTGTGGTTATGACATATTGCCTGAAGTGTACTTGGTCAAACTGAAAACTTTCTTGCCACACTCTGTAGTAAATGGTGAACATTAACCACGCACAATGCACATAAATTAAAAAGCACAGATGATTATAAAAATTGAGGATAACCAACTGAAGTGTATAAAAGTATTAAGGCAATTATTAAATTCACAGTGTGCAAATCATCCATTCTTCTGACTTCTGTTTGAAGCAAAGATAATCATGACCGTGACATCCCCCAAAAGTACATATACTGCTGAATTCCCAAAGGCAGGTGCAGAGAAGCAAGAAACGTATAACCTACTTTTTTCCTTTGACCAGTAATTAAGAGCTTGGTCTCACTGGGTGTCCCCTACTCTGTCAGACTCAATGACGAGTTTTGATAAATTCTTTAATTCGCCTTTTCAAAATGTCATTAGTATTGATTTGACACCATCAGCCACAGTTACTCCTGTGTCACTTTTTATTCTGCCTCTCCATAGTAAGGTGACAGAACAGTCAATCCAGTTTCTGAAATGTATTATTTATTTCTCACCTCTTAATTTATGGATCATGCAGTTGTTAACTTCAGAGGGTTTACATATCCTCGACTTTCATCACTTGCTGGCTGGTTGTTTTTTTTATGTCATCATCTGAGTTACATTTCTGACATATTGACATTTTTCTTCTCAAGACATTGGCATCTGAAGTCTGCCTCATCACTTCAATCCTTTCTACATTTTTGTGAAGCATTTGGCTAATCCGTGTCTTTTCTCTTCCTACAGTAATCTAATTTTAGTCCATTTTACAGCCCTTTGGACACATGTATGTACAATTACTGTCTTGATTATGTTTCCTACATTGTAACAGACAGATTTTAATCTTTTAATGTTCTCATTGGAGTTGGAATTAATCCCTGTTTGTTTGAAGTGCTAATGAGTTCATAATGCATGCCCATCTCTCAGCAGTATCCTGGCCAATCAAGATGTGTGCACAGCTATTTTTCCTTGAGTTAAAATCATAGGAGTGCTATGGAGCCCAGGGCCAAATATAGGAAAGATCTTCTCGCCAAACTCATGTTTTAAAGTGATGAAGTGCTTTGCTGATTCCCCATCCCAAAAGGACACCTCACCCTTATCCATGTTTAGCTTGATCCGAATCTTCTCAGGACGCTGCTCCACCTGCAGCTCTGTGCGCTCAGGTGTTAGAACAGTGTACACCCCTTTGCTGAGTCCAATGGACCACACACCACGGTTCGTAGAGACTGTGAACTTCTTTTTGCGGGCCACTGACTCTTTGCATACACCCACAATCCATTTGGGGCTGTCACCAACAATGACATCCCATTTGTGTTTCCCAGAGGTATAACCTTCAGCACCCAGGACAAAGATGCATGGATCAAAACGCTCCAGGTTTTCTGGGACGGCCAACAGTTTGGGGCTTTCCTTCACACTGGTTAGGTCAGGACTTAAAGAAAGCCATGGAGTGGCTGTGTTTGGGTTTAGCATCACTGGATCTGCAGACACAGGAAGCATAACAGTGCTAAATGTTAAAGGATTTGTTAAATATTTTGACAAAGTCCTTAAAGCCACATAAATGTTTTTGGAGTAACTGCAAAATACTGGTATTTTGTGCAAATTTATCTATAATATAAACTCCCAGTTCTGAAAAAAAAAAAAAAAAAAAAAAACCTTTTCCCAAAACTCAATATGTAGTTAACTCACAATATTTGACTTGAGCCTGCATATTCTTCCAGATTTTGAAGCTTAAAGAACCAACATGCTGGCCCATGTCCAGAAGACAGTCATCTGGGAAGCAACGGTTTAGTTGAGTCCACTGGGCTCTATAGCAGAGATGGCAATAGGTGAAGTTAACAGGAGATATCAACAAAATTAGGCACAAACATAGCAGATTTTCATCGTGAAAAATAAAAACATGTAACTATGCTGTGTGAAATAGTTCTGAATATATGCTTAAATATACCCAGTTAAACTTCCATGAGATTATAAAGCCCATATGTCTGTAACAGTGAGTTCTGCAGTTACTTACTTTCTTTTCAAATTCTTGAAATTCTAAAACATAAAAGAGAGATATTAAGATTGGTTTAACACCATAAAAAATCTTGCAAAACAATTAAAATATCAGAGACAAAAAAAGTAATTGAACTGTGTAGTCAAGCTGCCACCTCTTACCTTTATGAGGGGCAGATCCTCATTGCCCATCTCTTTTTTCAGAGTGTCAATGAGCTGCTTCAGAGCAACAATGTCATGTTCTGTCTCTTTAACCAGCTCATATATGGTACCAATCTTCTTTTCCTCCTCAGCAGCCAGGGCATTTAGACGCATCATTTCTTCTTTGTTAAGCATCTCACGGAGTCTCTCAAACTCTGATTTGATCTGTTTCTCCGCCTGATGAGCTTGATTCTGTGTTCAGCCCAAGGAAAAAAATGTAAATACCCAGTACCAAACTTTTACAGTATATTTTTATAGACAAAGATATAAATACTAAATAAGCTTACATTGCCTCTTTGTTCTATATAGAAAGTCCTGTTGCTCGAGCAACACTCGCTTACAGTAAAACACTGCATCTCAAAGAAATATATTTATCAAAAAGAATCCAGCAACTTAAATGGATCTGATGAATTAAAATATATCAATAAGGCTATTAATAATACTTATTGATAAAGTCTACTCTCTGCTTTGGATTTCTGTAATATTTAATATTGTTTCTTTAAAAAAAAAAAGGGCAGTGTTAGGAGTACATTTTGTTTGGTTTTATTAATAGAGATTTAAGCTGGACAGCTATTTACAGACAGAAAATGTCAATTTGAGTCGTCTGTTTTAAGGACTGTAGATATCTGAATACAAAGGAGTAGTTTTGCTGCTGTTTTAATAATAAACCTTGTTAGTTATTAATTTGTTAAAAGCATTCACTGGTTTATTATTCATTAAAAGACAAGGCCAGTTTCCTATCAGGATTTTGGACCTCACTGTAGATAAATGTAATATGGACACTGTTAGAAATATCAGTAACGTTACCTTGATGTAATCTACTGTTTTGTTGAGGTCAGATGTCAACTTCTTGTATGATTCCACTTTCTTTTCAAAAATGTTAACTTTGAAACCAAGTTCCTTCTGTAAAGTAAAAGAACACAATATTAAGTAACTAGAATCACACGATGGAGTGTTTTTAAGTTTGTGCCTGAGATTTTATAAAACGGTATTGCCTTAACTTGTATCCACAGCGAGCCATCAGAATGGGATATCAATATTGTCTCTTGTTCTTAAATAATTTTAGAGTTACCCGGTGTTACCAGGTGGACCAGGACTTAACTGCTCTTAACTGCCATGAGTGCAAAAATTAGAGATTTATAACTCAATTGTATAGAAGGGAGTGTGTAACTTGTAGAAAGGATAAAATGTAATGGTACAGTAACAGACAATATGTAACACAATGTTTAATGGTCTGTATTTGCAGCTAAACCAGTTATAATAGCATTAAACTTTATATGTGCTGTAGTTGCCTTCACAAACATAAAAAAGGCACACACACAGTGGTGCAATCATGATTTGAAGAACAGAGATAAAAGAAAATAAACTAAACAATAAAAATGCTCAAATTATAAAAAAAAAAAAACCAAACAGAGAAATAAAAGCATAGTAAAAACGATATAATACTGTCATGGTGGCAAAAAATATAGTTGTATTGGAAGCACAGGTGAATGGGTGAATGACATTAATAGTGGCTCTGTTTTATATGTTATTGTGCGTTCGAACTCATTTCTCTCTGTAATATTATTGATTCTAACAAACGTGTGGTAACTGGGAGGTAATTCTTCAGTCGTTACAATCAAAGCTAAGGCATCAGGGTATGTGAGGGCCCTGGAGCCTGAGGAGCAGAGCTGTCCGACCTGCTGTCTCAGATCTTCAGGAGCTTTCACCGAAGAAGAGCCTAGAGACAGAGGAACCAGGAGAGGAGGCGAGGACGGAACGAAGGGAACGAGGAAACATCTACAAACCAGGTAGATACCACAGAGAAGACTCTGGCAGACATTTTGTAATGATGGGGATAATTCAAGAGGAAATACCTTGCACTTGGGCGCGCCGTCTTTCAGCGGCAGCAGCCTGTGGAAGTGGTGCAGACTGACGCAGTCCACGCACACTGGCTCCTCGTCCTTCTCGCAGTACAGCTCGAGCGGCTTCAGGTGCATGTGGCACGTGTCCTCGCTGGGACGTTTGGAACTCGAGCGCCAGGCGCTCTGCTTCATGAAGGTCTCGCTCGCGGCGCTTAGCGCGCGGTTGGAGACGGCATGTCCCTCCTCGAACTGGCTCCGGCACACTGGACACGTCCTGCTGAACTGGAGGCTCTGGTGTATGCAGTGCCGGCAGAAGCTGTGAGAGCAGGGGAGCAGCACCGGGTCCTGGTAGATGCCCTGACAGACCGGGCAGGTCAGGTCCTGCCGGAGAGGTGTCTCTTCCGGCATGTCCTCGTCCATGTTGTCGGCCATGGCCCTCTCTCCCGAGTTCACTTTCGTTTCTGGAGAAACTCAAACCATACGCTGAGAAAAACACACACTCCGCCGCCGATGTGACACGTGTTTCCTAACGCTCACAAAAACTGAAAAAGTCGTTTTGGGGAAAGGCTGAAAAAGTAGAAAAATCCAACGAACAGCTAGCTGTGTCCGGGAGGACCGAGCTGAACACAGTTCCAGTTCCGTGTTTTTGACTCAGGCAGCCGGTAACATCGCCCTCCAGCGGACTGGCAGTGTGTAACATGGTTACGGTGGAGGTGGCCGGGGGAAATCATGTGCAGTTTAACACTTCAACACAAGTGAAATTAAGACAACTGTGTTCTGGACTTTATTTGAACATGCTTTTTATAGTTGCATGATTTCTGTAGATCTGATGTTTTTTTTAATTTTCATTTCATTCAGCCGTAGCAGGAAGGTTCATTTTTTTTTTAATCTTCACTTGAAAGACCACAGCAGCTTGCTTTCCTGCATTTCCTCATTTATAACACAGCTATTTTGGGAGTTGATAAAGACACGTTTCTGTCGACTTCTTATGTCAAGACTTTTTTGAGAACAGTCATTTTACCGTTTCTCTCTTCATTTTGCTCACCAGGTAAGGATTCAAACCTTTCTGTTATCACTGTCTCACTCCTGTCTGCTTTGGCTGCAAGTTAAAATAGTTGGTGTGAGAGATTGAGCTGGACCCAGTTGTTGACCAGCTGAGCTTCTGCTCCCCGTACAGTGTCCACTTTAAGAACCTTGTGTTGAAACAAGTTATATTACATTACATTACATTGTTATATTATATATGAAATCAACAGTGTGAGAATTGAAGATCCCTTTGTGATGTTTTCAATTTTAATTTCTGTAGTTCTAATCTAGTTCTCATTCAAGTCCATCTGTACTAATAAAATAAAACATTCAAGAGGTAAGATTAAAAAACAAACAAACCCACTATTATAGGTGTTCATTAAGTAAGTATATCCAACAGATGGAGCCAGTACACTAATATGAGGTATTGCATTTTAGTTTCTGTCTAGATTAGTTACATAAGGTTGCATGATCAGCTGTTGGATGTTTGGTCTTTGTTTGTGAGTCTGAACTTTAATTGATCTTTTGCAACAATTTAAAATTGAAACCATAACAATCTGGCTGTTTTTTTTGTCCACATACATGATGGATACATTAAGTTGGTAATGATCAGACTAAAATACAGAAAAATATTGTTTCTTAACCAGAAGGGTGAACCTTTCAGTAGGTATGAGAGTTGTTTTTAGTGTTTTCTGTACGGGTTTCCATCAACCCATCAACCTGTCTACACACACATTACATGGTACTCGTAGGTTATCATCAACACTGTTTGGTTTAGAATTCACTCTGCTTGTAGGGAGGAGCCTTGATATCTAATGTTAGATGATGAAATAACTTCATTCATGTTACAAAGTGGAGGAATTTTGCACACTGTCAACAAAAGGATCGATGTGTGAAAGAAGTAACCCTTCAGTCACATATCTTTTTAAATCAGTATTTTTGTTAAGATTTGTTGAACTTTTGGTCGTCATGCTGCACTGCAAAAATAAGCAGAGAATAGTTTGACAGCTACAGCACAGGAAATCCACAGTGGGTTCTATGTCCTTAATAGTTCAAATAGCTTATTTCTGTGAGCATGGTGCCTTTTCTTGGTAGTGTTACAGATGTAAGATGTCAAAGTATTGGCCACACAAACCTGACATCGATCTATTGATAACGTACCACAAGTGAAGAATTGTGCCACTGATGTTTCTGACCATTTAGAGATTTTAAAAATGCTGTCCACACTTGAGATACCTTCAATTTGTCGTGGTGTGGTAGTGCACTGTGGGCAATCTTGCAAATCAACAAAATAATTTTTCAAGAGATTAATAGAGAACGCAACAAGGCCCTGATGTGTCAGCATTCAAACACTTTGTGAGTGTGTCAGATGATGTGATCATCACTGCGACCATCTTTGGATACACCTTGTACTGCAATAACTGATGCTAGTGGCACACTAACCTCTGCGGTAAAATCAACCAACTTTCAGCTGAAACCAGATGCTGCAAAAAAAGGGAGGTTCACACTGTCAAGTCTACATAATTATAAAAGGGAAAAAAAAAAAAGAATAAAAAATAAGAAAAGTCATTAAAGCCAAAGGATAATTTTCTTAATTTTGTATCACCCTATATTTCAAGCACTTACAGCTCTCACTACAGGATGAAGATCATGCAATAATTCATTGTAGCTGTAACTTAGGTTTGTCCATTGGTATTGGTTGTATATAAGGATTGGTTTAGTTTATCCTTAACAACAGTACAAACAAAATCATAATACAAAAATACAGAAATCAAAACTAGCATGTGAAGATATTTATTTTTTGTTTTTTGGCTTTTTTTTCCTCTTTCAATTCCTCATTCCTGTGGTTTCCATAGGACACTGAATCCCATACTGAAAAATATGTTTTTCTCTTCTTAAAGAAATTGTTTTAAAAATGTCATTTTGTTGTATTAAGCTAACTCACCAGTTAGAGAAAGAGTGAGAAAAGACTTTCCTCACCACCTGAGACTGACGACCTATGATCAGTATAAATCACATAGATTTGCTATGAATTCCTCTGATGTTTGGTGTCCACCTATAGATTATTTTTATGGATAATAAAACAATAACACTTGGGTGGTAAACCTATCAGCATTTATATTACCCAAAACAACCCTAACCCTTTTTTTGTAATTCATAACCAATCCATCTCCAAATAGTTGAAAAGTTTAATTCCAGTCCAGTCGGGCAGATGTATACTATAGTGTCTCAGTTAAAAATCAGTAGTTCCATCTGGTTTTCATACAGAACAGTCATGTTCTTACCAATGTTGCCAAAGTCAGTAACTTGACTATCATGATCAGATGCTTGTCCCTCCATCTGCCCCTGAAACCACAAGATGCATTGAGTCTGCAAAACAAAAGAGGTAAGAGAGGTGTGAAAAAAAACAGGAAAACACTCCGAACCTGTTGTGCTTGAGACTAGTTTTAAGTTCCTCGACTAGTCACTGAAAACTTTACTGCTGCAGGTGTTTGTGCACCAGTGAGGACCTAAACAATCACATGAGTAATACTGAGAAAAGAACTGGAGGTAAAAAAAAAAAAATCTTGAGGTTTTTGAGAGAACAATTGTATCTATTGTTTGTGACAATGATTAAACAAGAGATTTGACACTGATATACCATTGAGAGGAAGATTATTTTGATAAGTCTGTTTCAACAGTTTCACTACATAATTAAACTAGAACAAGTTCATTCATTATTTACATTTTTACCTTTCATTCATTCTGATTGACACCAGCACGTGGGATAGTGTTACATGATAACAGATGTTAGTGTGTGTGTTTTAACACATTTGGCTCTGAGTATTGAATATAATATAGACTAACCATAGTTGATAGTCACTTCGCTGAGTTGTGCAGTTGAACAGTTTTCAGAGTTTTTTTTACAGGTGAATTGCAAAATTTTATGAGTTATTAATATTATTATTACCTTGGGCTAGAGAAGTGTCCCGGGAGAGGGAAGTGTGGGCCTCTCTGCTTAGACTGCTGCCCCCGTGACCAGGATAAAGCAGTAGAAGATGGATGGCTTATTACTTTTATTTATAATCATACTGGCATTGTCATTTCTTAATATAAATGCTAAGTCTCTATTCACATGTAGTTCCATGTGTATCGCCTATTGTAATGTTCATGTTTTAATTCGTACATTTAATCCTCCATTTATTTAATATCTGATTGATACTTGATTTTAATGCAGTGGCTCCTCAGATAAACTAAAAAATATCCTGTTTGAGTTTCTGTGTTAGTCGCTGTAGACATCTGATGTGACCTTTTGCTGTTTTGATATATGTCATTTCGCATTGAAGCAAACATGTAGGTTATTATATGTCTGAGAAATTGAAACTATAGAGGAGAAATTGATCATACAAAGGGAAACGTACATGACAGTGTTTTGTCTCAAACCTGCTTTATAGGAAGTTGGAGCAAATTTCTTTAAAAGGCCAGAGTGACACAGAACATTTTCTCATCCTGAAGGTAAAACTTTGATCTCACTGATCAGATAACCAGCCTAGAGTCAGATATTTCCTTAATTTGTTCAGTTACTTAAGTGGCAATGACCAAATAACTACATTTAGTTCAAGGTCTGGTTGATGCACCTCTTTAAATGTCAAAAAGTTCTGAAAGACAACCTCCACAACTAATGTTTCTATACTGTGTATGAAGTATTTCTAAGAAATGTCATGTATCAGTTTCACTGGAAAGTGCACCAGCCTACTGACATATTCGAATCTTGAAGTCGCTGGTATGATTCTACAATAAATTAATCATCAATTTAAAGTTAGTCAAATGTTTTATATATTTTATTTCTCTTTTTTTATTTTGCCACTTGTTAGTCAGACCTCTGGGTTGTTAAGAAACCCAAAAAAACCCCATCAAACTGAATATTACAAATTTTGTTCATGTGGGGTTAAGAACAGTTTTTTTTTTCTTCACTGAGCTTCCTTTTTGCCGCTCTAGATTTTGCTATAGGAACTGGATCATACACCTGCTCCTTTCTTCTATGTTGTGAAGCTTCCCAGTGAGGAGAACATAATGGCAAGAAATCTGGTAAGTTATTACTTACTTTACTTATTGAATAAATTTTTTAGATAATGATGTGTACAGTATCCGTCAGTAAAAAGATTTTTATTCACTTGCATTTATTTTTACTTCTGCAAATCACACGCATGTGGTGTGTTTTAATTGCTTTGGTCCTTTAGTGTACACCTGTCACGTTGTCTATGTGGTTTTTACTTAGTTAGCTAATCAATAAAAATATTTTTTTGAATGCAGCTCACTTTATTTTATGACTTTCTTTGTTCACCCATTTCACAACATGTTTTGAACACAAGGTAAGACCACAGTGAATTACTGTGATGTGGTTTGTAGCTTAACAAAAACGGTAGCGTAGTCGAATGTCTTGGCACATGAGCCAACAACATTTTGTGGAAGATCAAGCAATTTTGTGAATGACAAAATGATGGAGCATCATTTACAGTGACAAAATGATAATCCATGTTGTGATTTGTATTCTATTGACTGAAGGATATTAACTTACTACAAATCTTTGGTTTATACACCAATCAAATTTCAAAATTAATCATTAGAACCAATAATTTTTTGTAGTTGATTTGTTTTACGTGTTTCCTCTTCAACACGTGCATCAATTTCTCTTCCCCATCTGCTAACAGAGAGCAAATTCAAACATACCTGAGCAACAAGAATCTGGTAGTTTCTCTGTCTAAAAAGGGAACTGAGATTATTTTTGACTTGCACAAAGTCAAAGGAGTTTGGAAAAAATTGCATCAACAAAACACAAGAAACACTACTTTCTTTTAAAATATGTCATTAAAAATGTACAAAGCAGTGAATGTATTAACACTTATGTTATCTTACTTATATTTGATACGATGCCCTTCATTTTTGTCTTCTCCTGAAAGGTACAAATATACATACAAATATGTTGAGGATCGTGCATGTTAACAGACAGCAATCTAGACTTTTTCATCAAGGATTGCTTTTTTCAGATAGTTACATAGATACATAGATATATTGGTACAAAGATACAATGGTACATAGATAAATAGATAAATAGACAGACAGACTGACAGACAGCCAGCACCACCAAGTGGTTGAAACTTGGTTTGGTTCCTAGAGTCTCCAAGAGTAAATCAGGAGGCAGATCTTTCAGTTATCAGGCTCCTCTTCTATGGAACCAACTTCCAGTATCGGTCCGGGGGGCAGACTCTTTAGCAATTTTCAAGACCAGGCTTAAAACTTTTCTGTATGACAGAGCTTATAGTTAAAAAGTTAAAGTTCCTTTACTCTTTAGCTATGCTGCTACAGGCCTAGACTGCTGGGGGAAGGACTGAGCACCTCTCTCCCTCTCCCTCTCCTCTCCCCCCTCTCTCTCTCTCCCTCTCCTCCCCCCTCTCTCTCTCTCCCTCTCCTCTCCCCTCTCTCTCTCTCCCTCTTCCCTCTCCCCCTCTCCCCTGTGCATGCGCCGACATACCAACAACCTGCTTCTCCGAAATCCCAGTTTCTCTCAGTTCCAAGCATGTGCACTGCATTTACTAACCATGTTTTCCCGAAGTCTCTGTCTCTCCCAGTTCCTCTCCTCTCTCTCCCTGTCCTCATCCTGCAGGTGATGAATCATCACCATCCCATGTTCCTGCAATGCCTGCTGCTCCCACATCTTCAAGAATTCCATACATCATCATTTCTATGAACTTCATGCAGCATCATGTTCCTGCCTACACCTGTTTGAATATCCCCTCCTCCTGCTCTCTTTCTCTCCCTACTCTACCCAACTTTGCCCCCCCGCCTGATTTGATTTGATTTGATTTGAAACGCTCTTAACATGTACAAACCTCCAACTAAACTGATGCAGATAGTTTCTTTTTTCCTGCAGAGTGAACTGTTTGAGTCAGGGGGCTCCATCACATTAGATGACTTAATGACTGCCTCAAATTTTTCCAATGAATCCTACGTTTGGGACGATGACGACTGCTGTCAAGTGGGTGACATATGCGACCTGGACGAGGGCATGAACTTTGAAGCGGTGTTCATCCCAGTTCTGTACTCTATAGCATTTTTTGTGGGCATCCTGGGAAATGGGCTGCTGCTGGGGGTCCTGGCCCAGAGTAGGAGGAGCTGGGGCGTCACGGATCTCTTCATCCTCCACCTGGGTGTGGCCGACATCCTCCTGCTGCTGACACTGCCCCTGTGGACGGTGCAAGCGGCCCAGGGTGAGGGCTGGACCTTTGGGACTCCTCTCTGCATGATGACTGGGGCTGTTTTTACAGTAAGATCCACCATAGACACCAACATTAAAGTTACTGATGGCACAGACAGAGAAAGGTTCTGTTTTCACTTCTGTTTTTGCCCCCAGATCAATTTCTACTGTGGGATATTCCTGTTGGCCTGCATCAGTCTAGACCGGTACCTGTCCATCGTCCATGCAACGCAGATGTACTCCAGAAGAAAGCCCCGGGCCGTTCATGTCAGCTGCTTTGCCGTCTGGTTTTTCTCCCTGCTCTTGTCTATCCCTGACTGGATGTTTCTGGAGGCCATTTCGGATGTCAGACGTGGCAAAGTGGAGTGTGTTCGCAACTACGCCAAGTTTTCTTTGTCGGCGGTCCGTAAGTGGCGGCATGCCTCCCGCCTGCTCTACCACACTGTGGGCTTCCTGCTCCCCTCTGCTGTCCTCATCTTCTGCTACTCATGCATCCTGCGGCGGCTCCGGTGTGGGACCCAGGGCCTCCAGAAGCAGAGGGCTTTCAAGGTCATCATGGCCGTGGTGGTGGTGTTCTTCATCTGCTGGACGCCGCACAACATAACTCTGATGGTGGAGACGCTTCACTCTGAGGCCGGCATCAACAGCTGTGGCGTGACAGCCTCCCTGAAGAAGGCCGACATTGTGACCTCTTCCCTGGGTTACCTGCACAGCAGCCTGAACCCGATCCTGTATGCCTTTGTGGGGGTGAAGTTCCGCCGGCAGCTGTTCAACATCCTCAGCTCTCTGGGCTGTAAGCTGCAGATGCGGGTCCACTCTGCTGTGAGCAGCAGGAGAAGCTCTGTGTGGTCCGAGTCCGGGGACACCTCCAACTCCATCGCCATCTGAGATGGACATAAACATATAAACAAGTATCCTAAAGTTACAAACTGTTTCAAACTCAACCTTCATGCGTTGTTTGAGCGGCAGCCAGGCTCTGCTTTCTTTCAGCTTTCTGCAGGTCATTGTGCTTTAGTAACTATGAGATGATTAGTGCCAAATGTCATCATTTGTTTTATATTCTGCATTAAATCTCAGATTTTCTAATATGGCCCTAATCCTCTTCTGTAAATTCTGTAAGAAGCTCTGTACTCGAACATGATGAGTTAAAAATGATTTTTTTGAGGTCCTACTGCGGGGCTTGTTGGCAGCAGATTCAGGTTTCATGTACAAAAGTTCTGACTGCCTTTTCATAAATGTGTCAGCACAGAATGCTATAAAGTTAAACAAACTTACTACTTCATAGTATACTTCTAATATTTTTACTCTGTATTTTCTACCCTTTTGGTTATGAATGTGGAATATTCAAATACATAATAAAATGTCACTGTGTGAATCATAAACCAACGCGTTGTCAACAATACCAAACAGAGAGTGAGATGAATTCAAGGGGGAAGCCCACACAATATCAGCACTACCTGCCAGGCAGTCTAAAAGGTCAAGTAAAATAAAACACATTAAACAGTGGATATAACCTGCCCCATCAGGTGTACAATTATTTTACTGTTTCCATTTGCCATCTGTAGACCAGTTTGTCATTACACAGATGTGTTGGGCAGAATCCACAGAATCCATGTATCCAGTAGGCTGCTCTTTCTACATTTCTTTTTGGCAACAGCGATTTCCAAGGAATGTGCATCCCAAGCGGAACTCTAATTTAGTTGCTAAAGTCAAGTAATATTTAATAACAGAAATATTCTGGGGAAATAGAGTTCACGATTTGTGACAATACATGCATAGTATTAAAATTGTCAAAGCTGATTCTGAACTTGTTTGAGGCTAAACATCCCAAAATTTTTATATTTCAATAAATAAATAAATTTAACATTTAAACTAGTAAATAAAGTTACATTTTGTAATCAAGAAAAAAAAAGGAAAATCAGACCACAATGGTTTTGGGTTTGATTCTTCACTGAAAAAATATAATTGGCCCCATTAAATGCAATGTTTTAATTAAGCCTATATTTATAAATTTCTGTGTTATTTAATTCCACACATATACACATACCATCATTTGATATAAGGCCGTCTGTTACCCTGGTCCACCAAAGCGCATTTGAAGAGACCATTACTGAGCCTGTGTCCCGCTTAACATTAATCATGTATTTTACACAACATAAAATACCTGAAATAGAACAACGAACCTGATGTTTTAAAGTTAGTCTACAGAGGATATAAAAGATTGTATTTCAAACAGGGATATACAACCCCAGAGATATGTGTAATTTTGTACTTTTTCGCCCTTCGTCCGACCTTTCTATCAAAAAATTAAATAAATCTGAGATGATCAGGCTTACGCATACTACCTCATCCAAGTGTATGAGCTCAGACTGCATTTGCGTCTTAGCTGGACTCACTGTGACCTGTGGCCCTGAGCCCACTCTGCTCTTGTCAGTTGTCTGAAATACATGCCAGTCAGCGATAGTCCAATGTTGGCTGCCTTGTGGACAAAGCCTCTGAACAAGCTGAACATGGTTTGTGTGGGCTGACAGCACATACAGCCACACTGTCCCACAGTGGGCAGGGCATCCAGCTCCGGTGAGCCCATCGCCGCCAACAGCCACATCCTTTTCTGCTTTATTATTGTGCTTTGGCCTGATAGCTTTTTTGCAGAAAGTTGGATTGTGAGGTTGATGGTGGAGCAGCAGTCGGATTTCATTTAAACTCCCTAAAGCATTAAATATTTTCAGAGTGACTGTTTAAAAAAAAACCTCTCACTGGCCCACGAGACCTTACTCTTTACTGATGCCTCTTTTTTGTAAAAAAAAAACAAACTTTTTTGTTAACAATCTCTGTCAAAAGTTAGATTCTGCTACAATTTCACCACCTATTTGTCTTATTGTCCAATGCAAACAGACGTGTAGTTTGTTCAAATAGTCATTTAAGCATAACATCATGAACATAAGTAAATACATTTTATCTATAACATTCAGGAAGAGGCTTCACAAAGTGCCACCCGACAAAAGAAAAAACTCCCATTTTGAAGAGAAATCTGATTTCTTTTCTCCCTTTTCCTCCTGTGTGTATTCAGCTTGCATTTGAGAGTGGTAATATGTAGACTTTTTTAACTTCCAAAGTATTAAGAAAGATGAGGTGATTACACAGACCTAACCCTGACACATCTGAATAATAAAACACACATGTGATAGTTTCAGTGGAAACAGCTCAGATTTTAACACAGGAAGCAGCACCCCCACATCCTGACACACGTGGTTTCAGCAGAAACGAGAAAAGAAAATTGATGAGGGCAGGGAAACTTGATGCAAATGTCTCCAATTCATCCAACATGCTATTTGCCATCACAGCAAGCTAGTCATTTGAACAAGAAGCAATTATCAGACTGCAGTAGGGTGGTGGTGGCATAAGAAACATCCTGCTAAAAATAACTGGATCAGCAAAATATCTCAACTTAACAACATTTCAGTCATGAAGCCATACTACTTCAGCCACTGTGGCTCAGAGCAAACAACTCACAGTTCTTTGGGGTCTGAACAGACCTCAAATGAAGCTTTGTGTAATGCAATCGACATGTACCTGGTCATGATCCTTTATTAGTTTTTTAATGAAGTTTTGCAGCTTGATTTTTTTTAGGATGGAATATTTTCTGTTTTGTGAACACCAAACTTTGTGCTGATAACATGTTTGTTACTCATAAAAGAAAATTCTTATCTTACAATTTGTTTCTATTTTGGTTGACAGCGACACTCTCAGTGGCAGGAAATGATAGTTTATTCTGATGTATTCGTCAAGAATACTTAGAAGGAGTACATATGAGAGCTTACAATTGTGACATGTTGCTGCTGTTACAGTCAAGCAGCATTTTTCTTAATGGGGCCTTTGGTCTATGTAAACTTCAACACCACTCAAGTTACAACAAAAAGAAGAAGGAAAATACTTGGGACTAAAGTAAGTGACATTTTTGTTCCAAATGTGGAGTTACTGAACTGTTGTTATATTGAGTTCCAATAAGATTACCTAAATGAGAAAACACAACATAACTTCAGTGTTAAAACTTGCCCCTTAGCCTCGAAACCTGGATTGCCTGTAACACATCACTGTGGTGGAAAAACCACAGGGTTGGTGCTCAGCACAGGATATGAGTTGATCTTTAAAGATTTTTTTTTCTTCTCTAACTATTAGCCTCCTCTCTATCTACATTTTTTTCCTCAGTCATTTGCGCTCACACAAAGAATGCCACAGTTCTCTCTCCACACAACAGTCAAGTCTTCAGATGAGGGTGAGCGGAGGGTTACGCAATAAGCATCTTTTTCTCTTCCTCCTCCATACTCTGTCACCTGACTGGTGACATTATCCAGTGTCACACATGTGTTACAAAAGTTTTAAAAATGAAAAATAAAAACAGTCACAGGACCTGCTTTAGGTAATTCCCACATGGCATCATGCCCATTAACAGAAATTCACACTTGTGGACTCCACAGTATTTAGTGCTTTCAGATAAGAAGACAGAAACATGTCAAATAAAAAGTGAAACACTGTATGATGTGTTATCAGAAAGTTATAAACTCTGTGGAATTATCAAATACAAGCACACAATAAAACTGACAAAGATAGGAGTTTATGTTCTGTCAAGGATTATAGGAAAACTTATGATGATTGTTCCACAGTGCACTGACACAACAGTTTCATTAGGAGGTATATATTAATGGTTTGGCATTATTATAATAAAAATAACATTGATAAAGGATAAAAAACTATGATTCGGATTATGTTGTGCAACAGTGATTACAAAATTAGCATGATGGGACTCTGAAGTCTTCACTTTAAAGTGCAATGTGAGAGTATTTTTTATATAAAAGTTTCTCATCATTACACAGTACATAGTCCTCCCTTTGGAGCCATGACCTGTCCCTTGACGTCCAAAATTGCTTGTTGTTGACAGGTTACATTTGAATCACAGGGCATTACCATCTTTTCATTAGCACTGTGCCTGCTGCTCTACTTTCATCTCTTTCAGAGCTTGTTGCTCATGACTCTGGAGAGGCAGGACTTCCTTGCACGCAGACAGCTCCCACAGTGAACTTTTAGATTGATCTGTGGCACACCTAAAAACCGCCAGAAGCCATTTCCTGAAGTTCCCACACAGGCAGAAATAGAGAAGTGGCCTGAGGCAGGCATGAATGCAACCCAAGGCAGTTGTGACCATCAGGGCTGTTTTTAGAGAATTGTTATGAGTTTTCCCAGAGACACTCTCGTAGGTGTGCACGATGAGTGTGATGTTGTATGGCAACCAGCAGAGAAAGAAGACCGCCACCAAGGGCAGGATGACCCTTTTAGATCTGCACTGCAGCCTTAGCAGCATCCAAGAGCAGCAGATGACCAGGGTGGCTGCAGGCAGCAGGAAACCCAGTATATGGTAGAGCAGGCGGGACACCAGCAGACTGTAAGTGTCTGACTGAGGGTACCTGGGAGCACACATCCTTTTATTTTGTTTACCATCTTTCTCAGCCCTTAGAAAAATCCAGTCAGGTATGGTGAGGAGCAAAGAGAGGAGCCAGACCAAGAGGCAGCTGAAATGAGCCAACACAGGTTTCTTTTGGAAGCAAGGCTGGGTTGTGTGGGTGTTCGACCAACAGCCATTTAGACTGATGAGAACCATCAGATAGATTCCACAGTAAAAGTTGATCTGAAGTAAAAAAAAAAAGAAATGGAAAAACTTAACAAATGATGCAGGGCAGTCACAACGTCAGGCTTTCACAAAATGATCATTGTGGCCAAAAGAATTCCAGATAATAACATTACTGCAATATCTACAAGAGAAAAAAATATAATATTATGAGTCATTTTCATCTTCATCTTCCTTTTCTCTGAGTTTTGTTTCTATTTCAGTAATTGGATTGCACTCAAATACAGGTGGAAGCAGGACGAGACCAACTAACTATTAGTTGACTAAAGTGACGAGATCAACAATTAACAGTTACTGAAATCCAAAGTGACTGTTAATAAACTGAAAAACAAAAGGTCCACAAGGTCTGCCAGCACGTTATCATATTACCTATCATATCATATCATATCATATTTAATCTCTATATTATATACTAATATATTATCAACATTATTATATACACTATATTAATTACCATAGTTGTTGTCAATACAGATATACATCTATATAGTAACATACAACATATCTACACAAACCCCCCAGATGTTTGTATCATTGAACTTTCACTGCCTCCCCATTGCCCTCATTTTGCTTCTTCCCAGATAATCTGAAATGCCTGGAATGCAGCTGTCAGTGAGAGTCTTCATTCAAAAACAAACTGTCCGCAAAGAGCTTGTATCACAGCTCACTGAAAATATTTCCCTTTTACTTTCACTCATTGCCTGACACCCCCACCATTTGGTACTCACATTGAAAACAGCCCCGCTGATCTTGCAGAAAGGATCGCTAAAGGTCCATTCATGATCTGGGGTGGCCTGCACAACCCAGAGCGGCAGTGTCAGCAGCAACAGGATGTCAGTGACACCCAGGTTGAGGACAAAGATGTCTGATAAACTCCAATGTCGCTTCTTCTGTACCAAGGCAGCCAGGAGCAGCACATGTCCCAGCAGGCCCACACACACCACAGCAGAGTACAGGACTATGACCCACAGCATCGCACTGTGTTTGGAGTCATCATGGTCATCGTGATCTTCATAATCTTCATAATCTTCATCCGTGTCGTTGATGTAATCATATGTAGCATTCTCATCGAGAAGTCCACCACCGACCACTTTCATGTTCTTCTACTGTGGTGACAGAAAGATTAAAACAGAGAAACAGAGAAACAGAGAGATATTAGCTCATTCAATTCTCTTTCTCTCTTTCTCTCTGTGCATCATCAGATGACATCATATAAAATTCCCAGTGGGAAGCCCAGCACAAGTTTAAAAACTCTCAGACTCACATGGTGGACTGATGCAAGTGTTTTTTGAACTGGAAAGGACCACTTTGTCATGCTGCACACACACACACACACAGTTTAAAGTATGACACAATTTATAATGCACAGGCGCAGTTTTGGTGTTTGGTTTTGGGGTTTTTGTTGTTGCTGAAGCAGAAGTGCATGGCTGTTGAACGAAACCAAAAGTTGCCAGATAATATTTGGTATGTCGCCAAATATGCATGTAACTATAAACTATAAGGAGTAATCCAAAAAAGAAAAGATCAACAGAGAGGTTTCTTTTTATCGTTCGCACGGATATAAAAACTAAAATGTGTTCCAAAGTAAACCGTGTTCTGAAAGAAAGAGAGCAGCCCGGTGCCTGTTTTACAACACCTCAGATGGGAGGCTGAGAGATAAACACATATAAGATGGGACTCACCATAAACGGCCGCGGCTGCTCTAGGAACGAATGGCAGCTTAAATAAGGACACCTCTCTGTCCACACCGGGAACACCGGGGACAACTTTCCGACGCCTTTAGGAGTCAAAACCGAAAACAGAGCCGCTCGGTTGACTGACGCAGCGCTCCAGCTGGAAGTTAGCTTCGCTCCAACAGACGCACTACACCGATCCACCGATCTGTGGAGAGCTCGACCCTTCAAAACTTCCCCACTGGACTGTTTTGGTCAGCCAGGCGTCATCCCGCTCGTCCGCCACGACCGCTGGAAGTCCTCCAAACTCACACATGAAGCCCGTTCACCGGTATTGGTTTTTCAAAATAAAACCCTTAATGAGCTTTCAAAAAAGAGCTTGGAAATGTCTACAATTATCGTTTTTTTATTTCACAGTGGAAAGAACGGATTAGGGAAAAACTGAACTCTACATATGGCCAAAATCTATTATGGTGCGTAATTTTGAAGAGCAACCATCCAACTTCCGCGTCCTAACTTCGGCTGACTTGACGCCAACGCGCCGCGCTGCGCACAGAGCAGAACAATGAGCCGCACCAGGAGCCGCTCTCCGCTAGGTGGGACTGTTGTGTTTGTGTTTCCAAAGACAACAAAGGACGGATGTATTCAGTGTACCGAGAGTCACTCAGTCACCGACAAACCTCCAACAGTCGAAAACGAAAGAATTATTCTTGTTATTTTTATGCCCAGCTTACAGTGGCATTTCCACTGTAAACTGCGTTATATATGTAGGCCTATTCCAGGCTTACTCTTAATCTTAAAATTTTAAATGGCCGAATAAGGAAGTATACAATTGGTCGGTTGATAGTGACTTTATAAAAACAGTATGTATTTGACGCCACTTATCGTTTCAGGTGTCCAGGTGTGAAATGTTAGTTGCGCATTTCCCACAAATGACACAACATTCTCAGATAGTTTAGAATTAGATTAAAAGACCAAACTTCCCAATTTATTTCACTCATGCAATAAAAGAAGACTCCCAATATATTTCACACACGCACAAAAGAGGAAATATAAAACCAACTTGTTTGTCACGATGTTTTCTTGTTAAAATGGGGTGAATTACATTTATATTGTCTTTTTTATTATTATTATTATTTTTGCATGTATTTATTTCTTAAAAACTAACTTTACTCAGGTATGGGATCTAAATACACCTTCTGTTATCAATAATCAATAATGACATTAAACATTTGTTCTGTCTGGAAATATTGTGAACTTCTGTTTTTTGAATCTTCCACTATTGTAGGAAGAAGCTCAGAATGGGATGCACCATCATCTCCATGACTGTCTCATCCAACATCACACCAAACTGTATATTCAACTATATCTTCATTGACCATGAGATCTGTTGGTTAACCTTACACCTACATCATGTTGTGTCGAATAAATGTAGCTCTGAGTGAACCTGCAGAGAAGTAACACTGTTTTTGATGCATGGTAGATTTAAAGATTTATTTTATGTAAAAATCTTTATTATTAAAAAAGGAAAGATTTTCAATATATACAGCTGAAAGACAAGATGCAAAAATACCAGGAAAAACAGAACGTGCCCCCCCCCCTTGAAATTTCAACATGTACAACTTTTCAAACTGAAGCATTTTCACTGTTTCACTACCTGAAAGTGGAAGGAAAGATGTACACAAGATTACTGACGCCACAGGCTACATCTGAAGTGCTGATAAATCATTTCTATTTGCATGAAGCAGTCTTGAGGTTTCACAGGCTTCGACCTTTGATAGCATCAATGTGTGGTTAGGGTGTACAGGTTTTGCTCTACTCTGTCCACTATACCGACACCCAGATGACAAAAGCACCGTTGCAAGAAATACAAATCACAGAAGTTTAGATGGTAAAAAACTGAGAACTTTTCTTGGTCTTAGTTAAACTGAATTCTGAGTCTGGTTTCATTTCTAAATTTCTCTCAAACCAATCCAAGCCAAACCATGTACATGCAGTACCTCTCTGTCTTTCTAGTCAGTGTTACACCATGACAGAATAGGAGGTGTTTTCATTTTCTGATGAACTGTAGGAAGTTCTAGACTTTCTCTGACTCCATCCCTCCATCCCCCCCCAGCCTCTCTGTCGCAGCAGCTCTTTACACATTTTTCCCAGCTCCTTCCTGAACTTCACCCCCACAAAGCCATAGAGCAGAGGGTTCAGGGCACAGTGCCACAGCCCCACACTTTCAGTGATCAGAGTCCCAATGTCTATCACACGGCCAAACTGGCATCCTTCTGCCACCATGCCCAGCCTGTGCAGACTATCCACCAGCTGGAAGCAGCTGTACGGTCCGCAGCAGATGACAAACACAGAGACTAGGGAGACGATGAGGCGGAGAGACTTGCGTTTTTGGCGGCGAGTGGCATTGCATAGAGACTTGAAGATGCGGATGTAGCAGTAGAGCATGATCAACAGCGGGAACCCAAATCCCAGAGTTACACTGACCAGCCGCAGCCCCACCTGCCACTGGATGGAGTTGTCAGTGAACCAGACTCGACACAGGAGCATGTGGTGGTTTCCTCCAGTGTTAGTAGATACAACCTCTTTGAAGGTAATGTCCACCACACTCAGGCCCAGGCAGGCCACCCAGATGAAGGCACAGGCAATCTGGGCATGGCAGGTACTGCGCTTCCAGCCAGATCTGACAGCGTGAACGATGGCCAGGTATCGGTCAAAGCTGATGCAGGCCAGGAAGAGGATGCCACTGTAGCGGTTCAGGGAGAAGAGGGCACCACTAATCTTGCAAACAGTTAACCCAAACACCCACTCATGAGCCCACTGTACTGCAAACAGGGGCAGAGTGAAGGCGAGCAGGAGGTCTGAAATGGCCAGATGAAGGAGGAAGGTGTCAGTCAGTGAAAAGGCACAGAAACTACTGCTCTGATGGCTTCGGTATCTGCGGATCACACACAACACCAGTATGTTGCCCGTAACAGCCAGCAGAAACACCAGGCTGTAAACAACAGGGGAGTACTTCTGTGCAAACCCAAAGATGTCTTCCTGTGGACATGGAGCTGCATTGATCCTGCTGGTGTAAGGGGATGAGGTGTAATTCTCTTCATAATCAAAGAACTGCAAGAAAGAGAGAGACACTGTCAGATGATGACAGGGCATGGGGTCACATTTCTAAATTAGAACTTATCAAAATGGAAAACTTAAAGATAGTAGGTGTTAGAAAATCGATTGATTCAGTATAATCTGAGAATGTCTAGAAGAGCAAGTCCTCCACTGCCACGGTTTAACTGCTCATTTTACAAGCACATACAGTCATGGCCAAAAAAATTGGCACCCTTACACTTTGGTAAGATATTGCAACTGTTGCAACAACTCCCAGAAAAACATTGCAATTACCAATGCTTTGGTGTTCAGATGTTTATTTCTTTTGGTTGCATTGAAGTAACACAAAAACAGGGAAAAAAAGAGCCAAACCTGATATTGTTCCACAAAGAACTCCAAAAATGGAGCTGGACAAAATTATTGGCACCTTTTAAAATTGTAAGCTTGGATTTCAAGCATGTGATACAATCGCATTTAGTCATTCAACTCACAGCAGGGAAAAGATAAAGAAGGGGCAAAGAGTTGTCGGAGGATTTGAGAGCAAAAATTGAGTAAAAACTTGGACAAGCTCAAGGCTACAAGCCCATCTCCAGAGATCTTGATGTTTCTGTGTCCAATGTGCGCAACGGCATCAAGACGTTTACAGTCCATGGCAATGTAGCTACTTTCCCTTGATGTGGACGCAAGAGAAAAATTGATGAAAGACTTCAACAAAGGATTGCTCAAATGAGGATAAAAAACCTCACTCCACCTCTAAAGAAACTCAAGCTGAGCTGCACACATGGTCCAACTCTAACACTCCAAAGAAGAGTCGTCAAAAATTAAAAAAATTAGAGAAGAGTGAGAAACGAATTAAGGGCTACATTAAGTGATTAGTTTAATGTAAGTTATCCACTCCATTAAGTGGAGGGTGACAATTATTTTCTCCAGTCAAATTTTAGAGTTTCGTGTGGCTTGTTTTTTCTTCATGTGTGTTGCTTCCTTGCCAACCAGACCAAAGGAGTCGACTGTGCTCTTGCAAACAAGAGAAATGTTAATGCCAAAGTAGTTTTTATTTTCTTCATTATCTGACAGAAGTGTGCCAATATTTTTGATGTGACTATACATCTTAAACACGGGTCACCCAAAATGCATATACATTAGGAAAAAGTCACTTACCCAGTAATCTTCTGTGGTTGATATGTTTTGATCCATGTTTGTAGCACACAAGGAGACAGCAGAACCTGCGAGACCCGCTAAGAGTTAAAAGAGCACAACACTCATGAACACATTAACTCATCGTCCTTTTGTCTATTTTTCAGAAAGAAGAAGTCATTGTTTCAGGAACTGAACCCCCCAAGTATTTTAGACAGACAAATCCATAGCTGCAGTAGGAAATGATGACTGGCATGGGCAAAATATCACACATAGGCTGAAAGACATGGCTGCAGCTAAATTCTTCAGACAGACAGTGGATGACTGCATAAATGCATGGAAAAATATTCTGTATTGTGGCTCATGCACCCACAAGCAGACCAAATTTGTTATTTAGTCATATAAAATCCTTATGTGAAGGGAAGAGAGCCTGGGATTTTTTTTATATACAATAAGCAGAAGCAGCTGTTAAAAAATAATCCTCCACAAATGGAGAAGTGAAAATGCAACAACAGGAATTTTAGTCTTCACTTAATTGTTCTTCATGATCAACTTCTGAGATATTAAGTACTATTTATTTATGGTGAATTTCACAAAGCTCAAGCAACATAACTAAGTCAGAATGAAGAAAGAATCAGTGCAATCAACATCCACATTAAAACGAATTTTTCACTTCAATTTTGAGATCAATTTTTAAAAAGTTTAAGGTGAAAATATTCTATTCAGAGAAGACAAACAAAACTCAAAAGCTGGTTGAGAGACAAACTGTCTGAGTCCAGGTCATTTTTTCCATACTTCCACAAATCATGGGGAGAAGAGATGGACAGAATTAGAGAAGTATCTTAGATATTACTATGAACTACACTGCTTAAAAAAATAGAAACGACTTAAACATAAGAGGAACTGAATGCAGTTGTGGTTTTGTCTGTCTCTAGCGTGGGTCTTCTGGTAAATATCACTTTGAAAGTTGTTTTGTATGTTTCTGCCATAGTTGGTTTCTTTGTATGATCAGTAAAACAGAGGCATATTAATGAAGCAATATCTGAATGAATATAAACAAGAAAAAAGACATGTCTGGTATCATAATAGCACACGTTTATCTTTAATTTTTATTGTTTTAAAACTTTCCCTGTGGCTCAGTTCAAGTGCCTCTCTGATGTGTCCTGGGACCAAAATGAACCATAGCCCACACATGGTGTGACTATTTCCTTTTTTTCTCTTCTTGTTCCCAAATAAGTGTGTGCACATCACTTTACATAAAATTTGTAGTCTGACTTGAGTTTTGAAGCTCATTCTGATATCATATTTTGAAGTTTGAAAAATGTGAGTGATGTGTTGGCAGCCTGTTAGTGCTCTCTGTCTAGTGGACATAATTCAAGGACATTTGTAACGATCATTTACTCACAGTTTGGTATTTCCTTTTTGCAGTGTGTTGTTACCTATCAGCCAATGGAACGACCGGGACAGCGTCCACCTGATTCTGT
Source organism: Remorina albescens (assembly GCA_034769265.1). NCBI lineage: Eukaryota > Metazoa > Chordata > Actinopteri > Carangiformes > Echeneidae > Remorina > Remorina albescens. Next base: position 7,803,923 of record CM068486.1, read on the forward strand.
GAGAAAAAACATCTCAACACATTAAGTTATAGTCCATCTGATGGGCCTTTGACTTGTCCTCAGCAGCCTTAATGAAATTTTTTGTTTTCTAAAGATCAAAATTTGACCAATAATTAAATTCTTCTTTTTTTTAAAATTATTAGTCATATCATTCAACACGTGCACACATATTCCCTAACGTAGTTTGTGTCAGTATGTCTTTTATGTGTATATGTGGTAATACAATGTTTACAGTGTTTAAAAGAACGTACTAATTAAGATTAAAAGATGAAAGATTAAAGATTAAATAATCTGTACTTATAGTTGTATTTTGTCTCTGTGTATTTAAATAGGTTTTGTATATGTGTATATAACAAAAGAAAAAAACCCAAACAAACAAAAAAAAACAAAAAAACAAAAAAACGCATGATGCATTCTGAATACCTGGACATACCATACAAGAGCATGTGTGTACTGAAAACGTTTTAAATTTGTATTACAGCTGAAATCCTTTTTTAAAGCTTAATGGACACAACCTGTTCACAGCACTGGACCAACACTGTGTACACCTACCACACCTGCACTCGTTCATAAATAGCTAAAGTACAAATACCCACTATATGCCTACTTTGTTCCTCAATTAAACTGCACCATGCTAGGTGCACCCTTTTGAAAAATGCTTTACACCCAAAAAATAAACATTGCATTTACAATTTGTTTGCACCAGCTGAAAAGCTCATTGTTTACCCCATCATATCAGCATAGAAACTGATGTCACACCAGGTATAAGAGCTGCGGCCATGTCCTTGCTCTCCTCTTTATGGGTTTCGCTTGTGACTATTGGGCTGCACTGATCTCAGGGAGAGACCTCAGGTGAGATTTGGTGAACTCACTTTTTCTTTAAACTAAAGCTGTCACATCCTGCAACATGGCAGTGTTCAGATTTTCACTTCAAATAATTTTAATTAAAAAGTAAACTAATACTCATGAATGCTTCCCTCTCTGCTTTATGGTTTTTGTCTGGAAAGAAAACCTACAGAATCTTCAACTGGACATTACTGGATATGAGGCTAGAAATGATCTCAGTCTTCAATTGTATGAAATTTTTACTTTTCAATCATTCTCAAAATCCTCTTGTTCAATCTCAGCAATGGCGTTCCAGTCAAACGTGATCAACTCACAGCCGCAGTTATCAGGAACCCAGTACACTGTGTCCTCTGGATTATCCCACTGGAGTTCAAATGTGTGCGACTGCTGTGACGACTGTGGCATCTGTATGTGATTTTATGTTGTCCAGTAAAAGTGAATTAACTCTATGCAATTATTTTCAATGTGACATTAAGTTTTGCCCCACCAGGTCTTTGTGCAACATTTATCCCATGCATCCTGGGCTGTAAGGTGGCTCAGGACAACGGGGACAGCTGCTGCCTGCCTTTCCTCCCTGGCGCTATGATTGCTCTAAGGACAAGTGTCCGCAGCAGATATAACATTGAGGTAATTTTCTCTGTGATGTTTATTAACGTGCAGTGTCCCTCAAAATAAGCAATAAAGAGAGAAAGAAAGAAAAATAGCAAATAGGAGGTGCAGCGACAGTTCCTCTTTTTAAAATCATGTTGCTCAACGCAAATAACACGATGATTGTCAGCAGTTTACTCTGCTTGTGTTTTTTTTTTTCCAGGGTTCAGTGTGTGATGACTGGTTTGTCATGGCCTGTCTGCCCCTCTGTGGACTGTGTCAACTGGCACGGGAGCAGAAGCTGAGAGGATGAGAGGGGACATTTAATGGGCCAATTTCAAGGAGAATGCACGTGTGGCTATTCACAGTTTGTGAATTTGAAAAACAACTGCCATTTTGTTTCACTTGAAAATTGTATAGCAAGATAATATATTAACTAATCAGATGTTAGCAGTTAGTCAAAGAAATGGAACAGAAAAACTGAAATAATTTGGTACTTCAATGGATCCAAACTTAAAACTTTTCTTACCCGTTAGCTTTTATAAGAAATTAAACAGCAACTCGCTGTTGAAATTGACCTAATGCAACCAACTTTAAAAGTATGAAAACTGCGATTTACAGAAAAAACAACTTTGCTCTTTCTGTTTATATGGTTGAATTTACACACATTATTTATTTTGGAATGTAACTGAGGCTGAATATTTTTTTCTTGCATACGATATTAATCAGTAATGTATTTGTCGGCTAACCTAACTCCTATATTCAACTAACAATGTCTCAATAAAACCTTTTGGAACATTCTACTGTGTTTTATGTGGTTAACTGGAACTGCACATGGGTGGAAAAGTGAGGGTTGGGTCCATCTTCCTCTTTCTGATTCCGTGTTTATTTAAGATGGTCACAGTACAATGAAACCATTTCATGAGGATTGGTCAGGTGAGCAACATTCATTCAAACAGGTAAGGCGATCACTGAAGATTACTTTATGAAATTTCACTTAAACATAGTCATATATTCAGCAATTACTTGTCCAATGTGACAGATTGTGTAATGGATTATACGGCGGCAACCTTTGCCACGTTATTAATGTTTAGTAGGAAGCGCTCTTGGAACCAGGTCTAGACTAAAGATATCCTCCTTAAATCTAAGATGTACAAAAATTACATGGACAATGTTTATGACTAGAGAGATACAAGGGTAAATTAAAAAGCTTGTCAGCTTGTCTTGTTCGTGCTGACAAAAATGTTGCTGTAATTAAGATGCCCATTTCTGTTGAAGTAAACTTTTAACTATTTGCTGCTTTAGTCAGTAATGTTATCCTGTCATGTAATATTTTTAACAGTATAAAAGTAGAAATTTAACTGTATCGGGAAAAAAACACGTTGAGGAGGAACATAAGCACTGAGTAAAAAGGGATATGAAAACATCAAAGAGGAAATGTATCCTTGTGACTTCAGTTGAAAGTTTAAATTCCTCAGCACCTCACGTAATTGGATAATCCTGGAGTGATGCCCCCTCTTTTTAAAGGGCCTCACACATCAACTTCATTTCTGAAACCATGATAAATGTGTATGCTTAGAAAGTAAGCATTTTTACACAAAAGCACAAGAGCTGACAAGACTGACAAGACTATGTATGATGAACCTAATTAAGAATACAGTTTAATATCCTTTAGTGACAAATTCAATGTTTTGGTCTCTGTTCTCAGATTCCTGTATCAACTTCACAGCTTTACAGCATATTCCAACAAACCAAACCAGCAAAGACACCGATGAAAGTTACTGAAAGGAACTGCAAGGAGACAAGATGAATAAGCTGATTCTTAACGTGTTGACAGTTACTGCTGCTCTCGGTGTGATTCAACTCATCAGTGGTTACAGCTACAACAACTGCATTGAAGACCCGTATTCAAACGGAACAGCTTTCAACTGCAAAAACAGAAAAGAGCAGAGCATGTTTGCTATTGTGAAGGACCTGCCATCATCTGCCATCAATCTCACCATCTTTAAGACTTACGCGGAGTACATCCCCAATTACAGCTTTCATAATCTGACAAAGCTTCAACTCCTCAAAATGGATAACAACCACTTGAAGACCATTCATGAATTTGCTTTCCAAAACTTGCAGCAACTTCAGACTCTAAATTTGTCCTGTAACCACATTTCAGAACTGAAGCCCTCTCTGTTTAATGATCTTCACAACCTCACTAATCTCTCACTGGCAAACAATAAATTAAAGCAGCTCCCTGAGGGCATTTTCGCTAGCACTCTCAAACTAAACATTATAATCATCAGGCAAAACTTTCTGACAAATTTCTCAGAGATTGCAAAGTCTGTGTCACATCTGAAGACTCTAAGGAAACTAGACCTTTCCTCCAACAATTTGACCTCTGTCATCCACTCTAATGTATCATTACCCGAATCCCTTGCGTCTTTATATATAAGTAAAAACAATCTGTTAACATTAGGTTGTAAAGATTCATTACTTCAGTATATCAAAGTGCTAGATTTGTCATACAATTCAAGGCTCCCTACGAAGGCTTTTCAAGGAGTGGATTTTAGTAATCTAAACTATCTACGTCTGCGTTCAACAAATGTCAGCATAGTGGAGATTTTAAACATCAGCAATGTCAGCCCAGGTCACGTTGATTTCTCTGGCATGCGTCTAAAAAATGGCAGCCTGCTCAGTGAGCTATGCAGATTGTTAAAGACAAAAGTTAAGACGCTTAAACGTCTGTCTCTGAATGATAATGGGATTGTGAACCCAACAAATTATCTACTGTCCTCTTGCCCTGAAATCACAGGTGAGCTGGATTTATCCCACAACAGACTGAAAAGCACAAGCTGTCTTAACTTTCTCAAAGGACAGACAAACATAAAGAGCTTCAACGCCGAGCATTGCGTCCTTAAGTTTCTCCCTTCCTGTAACCATAGTAAGGTTTATTTCAAAAACCTAGAGGAGCTGAGCTATCGTTACAACCGCATCCTCTCAGTGAGTTCCTTTGCTTTCAATAATATGCCACATATCATGACACTAAAACTTAACATAAACACAATTGCTTTTCTAGACCGTAAAGCTCTCAAAGGGCTGACAAGCCTAGTGACACTTCGTTTGGACAATAACCTCTTAACTGATCTGTTCAATGACACTTTTGCAGATAATTTCAAACTACAAGTCCTTAATTTACGCAACAATCATATATCTGTGATTTTCAATGGGACTTTCCTCAGGCTTGGCAATCTGACTATATTGGACCTTGGAGGTAATAAGATCACTCATTTTGAGCCATCAGGTCTGGATGGACTACAAAGTCTGTCCAAACTCTACCTAGATGGAAACAACCTTAAACATATTGACACTTCCATCTACCATGTATTTCAAAATACACTCACAACACTGGACTTACAAAGTAATCTCATCAACTTGCTCACCGACAATCATCAATCACCATTTATGAATCTTAGCAAACTCAGTGACCTGAAATTGGATGGGCAGCGGCCTCATGGCATGACTGTTTTACCCCAACATTTTTTCCGTGGCCTGTACTCTCTGAAATCTCTGTATCTCACAAATAACAATATCTACCGTCTACCTCCTAATGTATTTGATGACCTGACAAGCTTGCATTTCCTTGCACTGGATAGGTGCTGTGTTGGGGTGACACAATTACAGCCAGGAGTCTTTAAAAATCTCAGAAGTTTGACAAGATTGGCTGTAGAAGATATGGGCATACAGAACTTCTCAAAAGAGGTTTTTGGGAATCTTACAAAGTTACGCTTACTACAACTCAACCGCAATGTGATGCAAAGCATTCAAGTAGACGCACTTGAAAGTCTACCCAGACTCCATTACCTTGATATACGTAACAATCCTTTAAGCTGCACCTGTCAGAACAGATTACTGCAGAACTGGACACAGAATAACCCAAAAGTCCAGTTGGTATATCTCTACAGTCTGCAGTGCCAAGATGATTCAAAATTCAAATTCTACAACTTTGATGTCAAGGTTTGTTACATAGACTTGGGAGAGTACATGTTCTTTAGCACAGCTGTTGTGATCTTCCTGTTCACAGTCACGCCTTTACTTTACGTCAAACTCTATTGGAAAATGAAGTACAGCTACTATGTGTTCAGTGCCTGGTTTAGCGATCAGTGGCGCAGACTCAGAGAGGAGGAAGAAAACTGCAAATATGATGCATTCATTTCCTACAATTCATCTGATGAAAAATGGGTCATGGAGCATTTATTACCCAACCTGGAAGGAAATGGATCATTTTTTAAACTTTGCCTCCATCACAGGGACTTTGAACTGGGTCGTGACATTGTGGACAACATTGTCTCTGCTGTGTACAGCAGTCGTAAAACGATTTGTGTGGTGAGCAGGAATTTCCTACAAAGTGAGTGGTGTTCTCTGGAAATTCAGCTTGCCAGCTACCGACTCTTTGATGAACATAGAGACGTTTTGTTGCTTGTGTTTCTGGAGACGATCTCTGACAGGCAGCTGTCATCCTATCATCGCATGAGGAAAGTCATGTTAAAAAAGACTTATCTGCAGTGGCCTGACTCAGACTGCATGAACCCAGGGGAAGCACAAAAGCTGTTTTGGAATCAGCTACGTAGGGCAATGAAAAAGGGAAGCAGGCTGGAAACAGAAGAAAATGAAAGTGAAAGTTTTGTTACTGCTAAAAGTGAAGAATATGACGATTTTAAGAAATCAGATGAACGTTATTTGCTACCTTAAAGATATAAGGATTTTCTTTGTGATTTAGTCAAGATAGCCACTTCAGTGTGTGAATGAATGATTTCAGTCTCTGCAGTGAAGGTCATGAAAATATTCAAATGAACAATGTGGCATATTGTATAACTAACAATCATTTATTCAACCATGAATCAGTAGTGTTTATTATCTTGTGATCTGTTCAGGTTTATATTTAGTAGTGCTTGGTCATTAGCATTCCTCTGTTGTACAAATGCTTCGCCAAACGCACCATAATTTAATAGTATTCACTCGAGTTTATCCATAGCTAAAATGAATCCTTTGTACAGAATTTACTATAATGGCACCTGTGTTGATGAATAAACTGTTCTGCATATTAAAATTGCTCTGAACCAGAATGATGTTTATCTATTCAAAGACATTATTGAATAATAATAATTATTAAATATATATAACTTTTTCTGTGTTTTTGATCAAATATAAACAAACAAAAAATTATACAGAGTGAAAAAAACATTCCTGACTTGAATGAATTAAGACACATGGTATTTCTTTAGCCAGAGAAAGACATGGCTTTATGCAATTTCATTATACATTAGTACAGTTTCATTGGCGGAAATGACCAGTGCTCAGGGCTTGGTAAACAAGAAAATGGAGGTGCTGGGCATCTTTCAAGCATGTGAGATGGGGGGTAGTGCATCAAGTCAGTGTGGTGAGACATGAGAGGAGGGCAAATTGAAGGGTTTAATTGGCTAAAAGGCATCAAATGGTTGGGATGGTCGTGATGGTGGATATGGGTGGGAAAAGGGAGAGAAAAAGAGTATCTATCAGGTTGAAATAGCTCCTGTTTCTGTGGGATGTGCATATGCTCTACTGAATGTTTATGTGGCATCTTTGTTTGGTAAGAAAAGGGCTGAGTGTTGCCATCTTTATGACGAGGCCAGCAGCGTTCCTCTCTAACCCCTGAGCTGTGGTATATAAAGTTACCTTTATAGGAATCAAAACTGACCCACTCTTTGCTTGATGGCTTGTTGAAACTGTCTTCCCAAAGCCAAGGTGCTGAGGTTTCTGGCCAGTATGTGTTGGGAGAGAAAATGAACAAATTATCACTTGCTGAGGCTTCAGAGGACTCAAAGTCCATACGGAAATGAGGGGAGTTCTTAGGTCTGAGGATATCATCCAAAAGTCTGCCAGATGCATCCACGGGGCTGCTCAACCAATCAGCAGTCTTCACATGAAACACCAGAAAACATTTCACACCAGATTAATACAATCTCAAATTATTTACAGCAAGGCCAAATGAAAATAACACAAGAGAGAAGCCGAATAACCTTCAGGCCTTACCTGATCCAGGCTCCGGGAAGGTTGCTGACCAGCCTTCCAGTTAAAATGTCTACTTCCCCTTATTTTGAAAGATGTGGTTGTCTTGTTGTCAAAACATGGTTGACCAGCATGAAATTCTGAGGGATCTAAAAAGAAGGATAAGAAGCATAAGTGAAATACCTTTGTGGTGCCTTATACTGCTTTAAAAGAAGAGCAGGGAGAGATATATATATATAAACTGCCCATTGTCAGATAAATCTCTGTATTTCACAGTACAGTGAAGTTTTCAGTCAATTGTTTTATATCAATCAGCAATTATTGATTTACCAGCTCATCACCAGTGAGAGCAGACACTATTCCCACAGTTCATGTTTAAAAATAATAGGACAGGCTATAAACATTGTTTTCGAATCAAACATAATAATGTAGCAGTAAAGGCATGGAAGAAGCCAATAAATGTGAATGTATATGATGCAAACAAAGCAAGATATTGTGTTAAAGTAAATGACACAAAGTTAACAGAACTGCATGGATCAGCTTGAAAGATGGTCATATGGACATTGTTGTAGTACAACCTCATCCTCAATTTGAAATTATCAGTGGCAGAATTAGTTCAACAGATCAGGTTCTCACCATGTATACATGGCACTTTCAGTAACATTAGTAATGCTCAAAAAAAAAAAAAAAAAAGTCTCAACTGAGCTCACTTTCATCCATCCAATTTTCTGCCTGATTGTGATCCTGGGCTGCCTTTGTGAGACCGATACTCAAGCTGAGGCGATGCCACTCCTTGAGAAGGTTCTCTTGAATCCCTGCTCCATGCCTCTCCTGCAGAACCTTCAACAGCACTTCCTGGCTTTCTGACAACAGGTTTCTCTTTCTCAGAAGTGGAAAATGAAGACAGTCACACAAACGTGCTGCCAGCGCACTGACAGAGGCAGATACACTGCTGGGCTCCATTTTCAAGCTGTCAGCAGTGAGTGAGCTAGAGAGTTTAAGGAGATTTGGGCTAAGGCCATGAGCTTCTGTCTGGCAATCAGGAGGTTCCTGAAACTTTGGGGTGGGATCCAGAGTATGAATTATGTTTGTCTCAACATTTGTTACTGTCTTTACGGTGTCTACATCAACGGTGGGAGTCAGTTGACATTCTTTTTCATTTTCAGGCATGATAGAGTTGGTCTTATTGCTTTTGATTATCTCCACTTGGAGGTGGCTGCATTTAGATGAAACGATGCTTTTACAGCTGTGAGATGAAGGATCAAATTGTTGCTGAGGTCTTTGCCCAGGAGTTATATCTGATCCATGACTGCTCCTGTCTTTTCCCCTGCAATCATCATGGGTGTTCGTAGAAAGGTCTGCTCTCTTTTCAAGTGGCACAACTTCATTGGTGCAAACACACAAATCATTACTGGACAATGGAGAAGGAAAACAAGTACTCGAAGACAGCCGTAAAACAGCATGCTTCTGTTTTTGTTCTTCCTGTCCTCGTTTCTCCAGCTTTCTCTGCTCACTTAATAAGCGTTCAATGTCAATAGACTTCACCTCATGGTTGAACAGGCCATGGTGTCCAATCAGGCGGCTGTCTGTGATGACACTGGGCTCATTCAAAGGAGGAACATTGGAAAATAATGAAGGACAATGACAGCTACTATGACAACATGGATGTGTCTTGTTGGTTTGGGGATGGCAATGATGATGATGATGTAATTTTGCCTTTGAAGTCTCTTTCCCACCACCTCTCACCTGACTCCTCTCTGTTCGGGTCTTCAGTCGTTTTATATTGTACTGCCCATCTGTCTTACACTGTTTTGGACACTGGCAGTCTGCAGTGGATCCATTCATCAAACAGCAGTCTTTATACTTTGCTCCTGATTGCTTGTTGAAAAATTTGAAGATCTTTTTGTTGTGTGATGAAACCCTGCCACATGTGTGGCTCATGCTGCACCCAATTCTGTGAGGAGAGAACTGCAGTTAGTCATTTATAAAGAAATATGATAGAGGTGGAAAAACAGATTAAATAGTGCTTGGATAACTGCTACAGGATCATTAAGGATGGACCTTAACTTCAACACAAGATTTCAGAGCACACTGCTAATCTATCAATAGCAGGACGTTAATTCAGACGTCTCTTATCGGGAAACAAGTGAAATATCAAAATCACATGGATAGGTCAACAATTTATCAATACGAGGCTATAAATGGCAAAACGGGGGGAAATAATAATAATAAAAATGCTTGTTTTTGCAGATTCTAACGATTACAAATTTAGAGCATGTGAGCTAATACATGTCAATATAAAAACATTGCATCCAACTATTGTTCAGACTCATTCACCATTTAAAGTAAACGTGAACTAACTTGTGGAAATGTGACTACAACCATGCAGCAGTGCTTCGGCGGATCCAGGTGCTTACATTTGTCTTCAACCTGCAACCGTGAACCGTTAGCCAACAATTCAAAGTAACATCCACACCTGTGTGAAATTACACTTTTCAGCTGAGTGAACGGAGCATCTGATGTTAGCTTCTGGGGGGAAAAAAACATGCCTGACAAACAGTAAATGTGTAAGAAACATTTTCTTATATTTCTACGAACTTAAAAGTAATTAATTTATAATGTTGCTTACCAAACTTTTCCGCAGTCGTTTTAACCGCAGATAAACCTGTCGTTGCTCAGTAACACGGAGAGGACAGGGTTGCCAGATTTGACTGAGACAATAATCAATGAGCTAATTTAACCAAATCGGAGCAAACATCAGTTGCTTGCGTGATTATCCTCAAAAGAAACGGAGGGTATAATAATGACACGGATTCACTTGCATAACATCTGTTAATTTCTTTTTGTCTAAATTGCCACTTTGAAAGTAAAGTTAAGAACTCCTGATTTGTGTCCCTGTTATGCAGTTTATAATTTGATGACAGAACTGGATTACCCTTTACAAAACACACACGCATGAAAACTGCCACATGATTGGCTTAATGCATAAATAAGCAGGTGTTCCTGATAAAGTGCTCAGTAAGTGTTCATTTTAATTTCTGTCTCTTTCACAACACATGGAAAATTTACCTCAGCATCATCCCTCCTCAAATACACACTTCTCTCAGCTGTAAACCACACAGGAAGTAGCTCATGTCATAACTACCCGCATTCTTAAAATCATTAGGCGGAAAGCTTCCCAAACTGGCAACACTGGCCGCGGCTTTCTCTATGCAGTACGACCTCTCAAAAAACACAAACGGGCAGGGCGAGTCCACATTCCACAGCCGAGGAGGTAAAACGGTGTCATCTTTTACATTCCTCTTCATTCGGAAAACTCTTTACTTCACCCCCCATAGGCATTAATTGCTTTAAAATTTATCATAAAAAATCTTAGTAGCCACGGAGTGTCAAATAATGCCCATATGCATGAGTAAAGTTATGTCGTTGCCCATGGAAGACAATGGTACGTACAATTGTCGGGGAGATATACTTCCTGAAACTGAACTGGTGGTTCCGATGGTGATATTTTTGATTTAGCAGTAGCCTGTGTTCAGTAATTGTAATTGTTATGTAAAGCTCTACTTTCTCCCTTTTTCCACAACACAGACCTGCATGATTCAGCGTTATTAACAAACAGGGTTGCGATTGCTTGCGCTCTGCTAAATCACATCTGTCTTGTGTTTCCAGCTAGTAGGCTAGCTGTTGTGGCTAATTTTAGCAACCTCTATAGCGTTTAGCCAGCAATTAAAATAGCAGAGTGTTGATTTCTCGGATATTTCCGGTGTAATAAGAAGCACAGCCCCTACGTGACTGCTTTCCAACACTAGGTAGAGCAAAGTCATGAGCGCAGAGGAGCCAAATCCAGCCGCCACACCCACTCCCTGTGTGGACACCCAGGGAGATGGACGATGGATGTCTTTGGTGTGTGAAATTCTTCTTATTAATAATAATAATAATAGTATATGTTGCTTGTTTGCTGGATTTTAAATAACAGCTGCTATGATTTCTCATCTTTTCCCAGTCTGCATTGTCACTCTAATGATCTTTTACATCAAATCTGACATATTTTATAGCGTATTGGTTATTTTTTAAACATGATTTTAATAGTGTTGATAATTTGTTGACTTTTATTGTATAGTAGCTATGCAGTGATAGCGTAATAATCGTTAACATTTTTTTGGTAATCATTATCTTGTTCCATACATTTTTCTAACAAGACTGGTCAGAAAAAAAATCGGAAAATATGTAAAACAAAACAAAACAAAACAAACAAACAAACAAAAAAAAAAACCCAGAAGCTAAGAACTTTCTATTGGCCAGATATCACGTTGTGTATTTTCCATACATTTACATTGTACATACCTTATTCGTATATACAAAAGGCATTATTGGATTGTTTTTCCTCAATTTCTCATGAAAACCTTAAAAAAAAGCACTGCAATTAATGTTTACTTTCAATATCAATGAATCTGTAGATTATTTGCTTTGTTCTAAAATATAAGAAAAACTATGTGTTCAAGTTTCCCATATCAGTAATAATACATAACACTCCAAATTATTCAACTAGTGATTTATCACACATTACATATCACTCAGCAGAAGGTAGAGACAGAATAGATGTAGCATTTTTGGTTAAGATATAAAAATGTATGATTAAAAATAATTTCTTTAGTGGCCTTTGATGCTGCATTAAGTTTAAAGTTTGAGACTGGAAATAGAAATAGAAAGAAATTTCACATTTGTTCTTCTCTTTTTCTACTTGTAGCACAACCGCTTTGTGTCTGATAGTAAAGACAAAGAACCCGAAGTGCTGTTTGTTGGCGACTCCCTTGTTCAGCTCATGCACCAGTTTGCGGTAAAATAGAGAGACACATAAACATGATGTCTTTTTGTGGGTGTGCTTTGGACACAGTGTGTCAAATACCTTTAAATTGTGTGAACATGGTGTTCAACATGTGGACATATTGTGGTCTGTCAACAGATATGGCGGAAGCTGTTCTCTCCTCTCCATACCCTCAATTTCGGTGTGGGTGGTGATGCAACACAGCATGTGCTTTGGAGACTGAGCAACGGTGAACTAGATAACATCAGCCCAAAGGTACAAAACACTGCCAAAAATAGAGAACATGATCATGCTTGTTTATTCACACAATTGACTCATTGTTATATATTTGTGCTTAGGTCCTGCTTCTAGGTAAATTGGTCCATAACAATTAATGGTATCGATGTAATAATGAAATCGTTCCTGTTTTGTCGTGGTAGGTTGTCGTGCTGTGGGTAGGCACGAACAACCATGGTCATACGGCTGAACAGATTTTGGGAGGTATCCTGGCTATCATCCAAGTTATCAAGAACAAGCTCCCTCATGCCCACACACTTGTACTGGTAGGTTTTCTCATACATTCCTGATACATTCAAAAGTGTCCTTTCACTCATCTGTCACTCTGGCAAATGAAATTCATGCGGATGAGGTAAACAATAGTTCTTAATTTAGTTTTGAATGGTTGGTTTTTGTTCAGATTTTTAGAGGTCTTTGTTAAACCCATACCCACATGCCTATTCATACATTGGAACAGTTTTTACTTGGCAGTTGATACTGGCCATAAACACCCCTTTGTGGCAAGCCTCTAATGACATTGATCAGGACAACATCCACCTTCAAACCCACAGTTTTGTGTAAAAACACATTTTTGAGTCAATCTGAATATAATATAGAGCTTAAGCTGTCTGAGGTCATAAAATCAAGTGAATCAAAGTAGTAGTCTAATTACAAAAAGTTTTTTTTAAGTGAGCTGCAGTAGAACGGCGGTAAGAAAGGGAGAAAAAACTTTGTATCAAAAAGTACTGTTGCTGTGGAAATATTTGCTTGATATCTTTAACTCAGATTTTTGAAAGCTCATATTAACTTCTGAACATACTTCTGCTCAGAAAAAGGATTATAGTTAATGAATATTGGATGGGTATGCAAGAAAAACCTGTGTCATTGTGCATGTAGACCCCTGACTGATTAACACAGACTAGAAGTTATGCTGTGAGTTTAATTTACAAGAATATAAAAAGAAACCCTTGTAAAGGAGAGGGATGAAATAGCACTATATATTAACTTGCTGTGCATTTGATTGTGTTGCAAACATCAGGTGGGTGATTGAGCCCATTTTTCAGTTTAGGAAACATTCCTTTAATTTTTACGTTGGTGCTTTTTATTGGTCAACTATATCAATAAATACCTTAACAGTTGCATACATTCATCTGTTCTCAAGGGTTTACTGCCTCGAGGTAAAATGCCAAACCCTCTGCGGGAGCGAAATGCCAATGTGAACAAGCTGGTCCAGGAGGCTGTATCATCTCTCCCCCATGCCTCGTTCCTCGATGTGGACCCCGGCTTTGTCCACTCCAATGGTAGCATTTCCCACCAGGATATGTATGATTACCTTCACCTGACTCCCCAGGGCTACCAGGCTGTGTGTGAACCCCTGCATGCTCATCTCAAGTCCATACTAGATAAACCTGCAGAGAACTGAGCAATCAGAGCACAAGTACACACTACAGCAGTGGTCCTCGGCCCTGTTTCCAGAGAGCATTGCACTCATCAATTTAAGACCTTGAATGGTGGATAGAGTCAATTCTTAAGCTCTAAGGGCTGCTCATACTATTTGTGTAAATCCTCTCCATGGCCAGGGTTGGTGACCACTGTTACAGGTAATACAACCATGAAGATTTTGGCGTTTATGATAGTCAGAAGTTAAATATGCTGTGCTAGAGAGAGTTCAAGTCCTGCCTCAATTCCCCTTAATGGTCTGTTCCACTAGCTTTGCTTTTTTTCCATCAACCAAAGGATTATTTCATTTTTATGCCAAGTGACACAAGGGTTGAACATGATAAGGGGTGTTTTTGCTTATCATCCAGGGGGAGCAGAACCAATGTCTCCAAAATAAGGATAATTAAAAGGCATCTGAGGGGCTGACATCTGCAATATGCAAATACACCCAGATGTCTAGTGGTTAAGAATAACTCTTTTACAAAGATGGCCATAGGTCAAAACATTAATTGCTGAACCCTATTTAAACACTTATTTAAAATTTGTGTTAAAACTGTGTGCTTCACACAGCGACAGCCCAAAGAAGCCTGGTTTCTATTGCAAAACATACTGTCTAACTGCAGCTACTGGAACAGGATTTATCTGGAAAAGAGTGTGAGACTAGCTCTTCAGGTTCCAGTGTATGTCTGACAAAAAAAAATACAAGAGACGGGAATTACCCTGACCAAGAAATTTCTGTAATTTTTCCTTTTGGTTTCTCAAATTCACAGCTTCAGTTTATTTGTGAATAGCTTTATTTACTTTGTTGTGATGTCTTAAGTCTTTTGTACTTTTTACTTTGAATGACCAAAAGTTTTCAGTGACCATTACTGTGTAGTTGCTTATCAAATCAGATGTTGCTTCATTACTGTCCCCATTTCTTCTTACCTGACCCATTGTAATGTCTAAAGATTTTGATGTGAGAGGCTGTCTTTAGTAAAACATGGGTGTATTTGAGCAGGGTATGACATATTGACACATTTATAGTTGCTTGTGCATCCGGTTTAATCTTGTCTGCAACATAATAGCCAATCCACCGAACAAAAGGCTTTACACTAAAAGTATTCCTATTTGTGTATCAGGGTATCTGTGTGAACAAGGAAGGAATGCAATAAACTGATACAAAACGGTTTCAGCATCTCTTTCTTTATTTTGAGATCCGTGTGCTGCCAATGATTTATTGTCACTGGTTGTGCTACATTTTTATGCGTAGGACTTGTGGGTTCATGTTGAGAAAACACACAGGCTTTATTCACAACATATTTGGTGGTTGGTTCTTTTGGCTGGTTTTTTTCTTTTGAAAGAGTGCTGTATTTATCAAAACAAGGAAGGAGGAACAAGTCTTGGTTTACTCTCCCCTGTATCAAGTTTCACTGATATCAACTAATGTCAACCCTTACAACAGTTGTACAGTTTATGTAATATAAAACCTCTTCCCCAAATTTTTGGCTGTTGTCTGAACAGAAATATTCCCTTACATGAAATAGTAGGTAGCACAGCCGCTGCAGTGATTTTGATGGGGCTGATAATAAGTCCCCGTTATGGTGATTGACCTTGCCATGGAAGATACTGCGTTTATACTCACAAACAGATGGAAATATTTATTCATTTTATTTCTAACATTCCTTTTATGTAGTTTGAAATGTAGAAGATATCATTTGATCTCAGCTTGGATGAATAAGAAAAAGCATACACATAGACTCCATACTACTCAAAATAACAAGATCCTGTAAGAAAAGTTACACTTGGGACTGAAAAACTGATATGATGTGGGTCCCACACCTTCTCGTGACAATGAGCCATAAGTCATGGGCTTATTGGCTAAGGCACATCTTTCTTTCCATTCACAGCCACCCACCGTAGGGGAGGTGGTTTGGCAGGAGATGCTTCAGGTAAGATGACGTTGACAAATATGCATGTCTCAATTTCAGAACAATACCAACCTTTATAAAGAAGCACAACAACAGCAATTCCATTCCCTCGCTGGAACTGAAAGTGGTTCAAATACTTGGACATACTGTATTGTGCTTTACTGGGATAAAGGATGGGATCAAGGATGTTTTTGCTCTCGGTTCTTATCCTACTAATATTCATTGAGCACAGCCAAGGTACTGAATATTTTAGGGTATTTCAGTTATTTGTAAAAGTCAGATTCCGTTTTGTGCCCTTTATACTGTGATTTACTTTTAATTTTTCTAAGGTGTTCCTGAGAAACACAAACAATCTTTGACTGGTGACACATTCACCAATGGTAACACATTTTCCCACAAAGGTTCTTAACATTTATGGGGCTTTTTAATAATTTAATCAAATTCAATATCAATTGTGTTGCAGCTTCTGCTGTTGGACTACCGCTGACAACTACAGACCCAGGGACCATCGTGAGACAGCACAACAGGCTGTGCAGCTGTGAAGGTGAAATTAATTCTAAAAAGGGCATGAATTCAAGAGTACACTTATAGTTAGTATCTCATCAGTTTATATGTAATCAGAGTGCATTTTCATGACTCATTCTATTCTTTTCTCCCTGTCCGTCTGGGTCAACCAAGTAAATGGAAAAGTGTTGGCATCCACGCGTTGCCTTTGTCAGCAGTTGGCCAGGCGAAATCGCAGACGCAGACAATGTGAGTTACATATTGTTTTTTGAGATTCATAAAATGATAAAGTATGACCAGCAATATGCATAATCAAGGAAGAAAAGTTTTGCATTCAGCATATTGTATTCTAAACTTCATTTGAAAGAACATGCATTCTCTTCAAGAGTGTTAACTGCAGATTATTTGTATTGTACTGAGAACTTAATGCTTTTTTTTTTTTTTTCACTTATTCTGCAGGGAAATTATCCAAATTTTGTCAGAAGGAAAAATACAAGATTCTGAGGAGATGCAAAATGTACCAAAAAAAGGGTGGCCTGGCCGGGAATTTGGGTCCCAGTGTCCCCATATGAACAACAAGGAGCTATTTGATATACCATCCATGTCTCTTTTGATACGTCTTTTTTTACTGATTACTCCCATCTATATTTCTTTGTATACAAATTGTGATACTTAATGACTTAAGTTTGCAGGACATTGCAACTCTGTGAATCAGAGAGGATACTTAATGTATCCTCTACATTAAACACTCCACAAAACTTTTTTTTAAAATTTTTTTTATTGAATAATTAATAAATACAGTTAATTAAAGTGAAATAGAAAACAGATTTGTTCATATTTTTAAAATCATCATGTGTAACAAAACAAAAAAAAAAAAAGAGGCTGAAGGTGTTCAGAGGGAAGAAGTGCAGCTGAAAATCAGAATAGGACACTTGTATTGTTTCCACTTATAAAACTACATAAATGTATTTAAATATTTTATTTTAAGTGTTGACAACAGCCACCTACACACTAACCAAGCTACCTTTACTTCCAAATAATGATAATATTTGACATAGAAGCAAGTTTTACTCTAATAAGAAAGGGTATCCGTGTAGATATATCATGAATTCTAAATACATCCCTGTTTGTTAAACTGTAAGATTAAATTAAATAAAGACTCTAGAGGGAGCAAGAGGCCTTCCACTGGATCTCTCACTGTGGTGGCCTCAGTTGGACATCATTGGAACAAGCAGAGCAAGCACACTGATCAACAACAGACTGCCTCCAGGCGGGAACAGGATGGCAGAGGCGTGACCTGAGAGGGAGAGGTAAGACATAGTGAGAAAAAAAAGAAATGTCTGTCATAATTGGAATCTAATTGTATAGCAGATAGTGAAGTCATCATTTGCAAAAATATTTTCAAGTATTCCATACTATAAATCCAACAAGATTTATTATTATTATTATTTTTTTTTTTTAAATTGACACACTAACCAGTGAGGGTAAACAGTTTGCTTTTACGAATTGTGATTCTGGTGACAGGGTTCATTGCCACACAAGTGTAGTTTCCCTCATTCTCTTTTGTTGCAGGGAAAGTGATAACAGAGCCAGACTTTATGATTGAGTTATCGTTGAAGAGCCAGCTGAAGTCAGGATCTGGTTGAGAATTGGCCGTGCATTTGAAGGACACATTGTCACCTGGTATTCCCGAATCTGGACCAGTGATAGTCACACTCAGAGGGCCGTCTACGGACACAGAGACACACACACACACACACACAGATCATCAGAATGATGAACACTGAATATTATGATATGCTGCTTTGGCACTTAATGTTTGCTTTTACAAATATAAAGCCATTTTTATTCTGAGCAGCATTGGGAGAGATTTCCAAAACCTATTCAGCTCAAACTCTCGCCCAGCATTATAATTAATATTATGTTGGATATAATAAATACTAATGCGTCGTATTCATAATATTATTATTCACATTGATTCATTGCCTTATCACAAAAAGTGTGTGTTAGAGAATTTGGGATTAAAAACATAATGTACAGTAGGTATATTGAATAATTAGTAACTCTCTTAAAATTCCATAGCATACTATATATTGAAGAGCAGGACAATAAGGCAGGGTTGCCAGTTTTGACAGTGAAATTAAATTATTATTCATATTACAATTGTTCTGGCATAGGAGAAAGGTTATGCCTTCAAAGCTGAGACATTTAAATATGTTAATGTTTTACAGTTAGAGTTTACAGCTCAGAGCTGTAAAAAAAAAGCATCAACCTGGAATCGCGGTGCGCAGGGCAGGAATTTCACGAGCCCTCGTGCCCTCTCAATTTGGCCTTGTGCCCTTGAAAAAAATATCTGCCGTAAGGCCACAGTGGCCTTGATGCCCCGCCTCAGTTAATTTTGCGGTTTTGTAGTCTGCCTATTTTTATGTCAACACGGCTTCAACACCAGCGTCTTTTGAGAAAAAAAATACATCATCAACGGTGGGTTTGATTCGAGCCTGGCATGAACCGCTCGGACGGGCTATGATGACAGTTCGACACCAATCTATCACCACCCAACCAGGAGACTGAATCAAACGCACCCCACACCCCCACCCACGTGTCCGCGTCCGTCAGGCTGCGACGTTGACTCTTCACTGAAGAGAGGGAAGAAGTTGCCGGACTGAGGTAAGGCTGTGTGATAAATAAACAAACGAATAACAGGAATTTCAACATACACGTTAGTTAACGTTAAATACCCATTGCTGTACAGTAACGTTATCGTTACAACGTTGACCCACTTTTAACGGGCGGAGTACCGACTTTAGCTGTAACAAACGCTAACTAGCTTGCTGTCAAGTTTTTCCTTTGTCGATCTTAAAGCGTAAGGTCATGGATGTCCTTACTATTTCTTGCTCCTGCCGTAATGTGTAATTTTTGTGTTTTTATGGTGTTGGTGTTGCTACTTGGGTAAGTTACAGTTGGTTGATGTGTGTTGCCTCCTCATAGCCATTTTTTAAATCAAGGCAGTTAGCGCTGTTTTGTTACTATGTTTCTGTTTGCTGTACAACTGACGTGTAACTGCTGCCGTCTTGGACAGATCACCATCGTAAGAGATTTTATCTCAATGTTTTTGGCGTCATTACAACATTAACATTTGCTTTTATCTATTTACCCCCAGTAATAACTATGCCGAGCAAGCAGGGGAGGTAGAGGTGCAGAGTGAAACCAGAATGATGCATTTGACTTAAAAATGGGCCACCAGGCCCCCCTAGAGGGTCAGACTGAGGTCCAACCACCATAGTCTCTTAAAATTTTGTGGGAAACACTGATGTGATAGTGCTTGTGTTCTGTAAATTTACTTTTAATTTAATATTTCACATCTCTGACATGAGTGCTACTTTTAAAAATAAAAGTCAAATGTTTCTTTGTCATGTATTTAGTTCATTTTATTTCCTCGATAATTTTCCTTGATCAAGAAAGAACATAAAATCATTGTTTTAATTTGTGGCCTTGGTGCCCTGGCTTTTGGCCTTTGTGCCCTCAAAAAATTGACAACACAAAAGGCCAAGTGGCCTTGCCCCCAAAATGATGAAATTCCAGGTCTGGCAGTGCGGCTACTTTTACTCCTCGTCATTAAATTGTATAAATTGTTTTTGGTGCCCTAAAGCTACCTGAATAATTTGAAAATACTGCTTTACTAAACTAAAATTAACTTTAAAAAAAAAAAAAAAAGGAATCAATACTCACACATAACCTGCAGCATGTATTTAGGGCTCTTATGTCCTCCAACTTTATTGATAGCATCACACTGATATATCCCATTGTTGTGTATTGCCAGTGGTGTGAAGAGCAGTGAGTTGTTCTGAATGTGGTAGTTTGTGCGTTGATGGGTTTCATCTGGGCAAGAGGTGTTGAGGAGCAAGTCATCCTTCATCCAGTAGATCATGTCATAGGGTCCAATGACGTCACAGGTGAGACTGAAGGATTCAAGGTTTATTGGAACTGTGTAGTTTTTGATTATCAGTGACTCTATGGCCTCTGCAGACACAAACAACAATGACTCAAGAAAGTCACACAGATTCTGTTAAAAAGCTACATTTGCAAACAAATCTTCTAATTCCTCCTTATGACTAAGTTTTCTTACCAATAACTGTGAGCATCTTGAAACTTATTCTGTTTTTTCCCGTCACATTATTGGATGCCATACAGGTGTATTCTCCGCTCATGTTTAAGGTCAACAGGTCAGTGGTAAACACTGAGGCATCGGCCACAAAAGTACCATCATACCACCATCTGAAATGACTCTCGGGCACTGACATAGCAGAACACATGAATGTCGCAGATCGTCCTGTCTCAGCATACTTTGGCCCATCGATGACAACTGCTTCTGGTCCGACTGCAAAAACCAAGGAAATATCAGGCTCAGGTGGTTTTGAACATAAGCAACATAAAAACTACTATGTGAAACTGTTAGTTGTGAATACATGTCACTTTCAGATGTTACACTCACAGTTCACCAGGAGCTTGTAATGATCGCTGACCATGCTTCCAACAGCATTCATAGCTTTACAGCTGTAGTATCCAGTATCATTGCGTTTTAGCGGGTCAAATGTGAGGCTCTTGTTTATGTTGAAAGTTGTTGTGTTGTCTTCATGCAGTTTTAAACCATTCTTCATCCAGTAAATCTGGTCGGCCGGTCCAGTCACATTGCATTCTAGGATATATTTATGACCTTCTTTGGGATATTTCATTGGTGCTTCTACACGAACATCTTCTATTGGATCTGAAATAGAGAAAAGGTTATTTTCACATCTCTTTCCTCCAAAAAGGAAAAATACTTTTTTTTTTTTTTTTTTGGTAACAAAAACTCTCACCAACAACCCAAAGCATTGTGTATGCAGTCTTGTTTTTGCTGGTGACATTGTTGTAGGCCTCGCAGATATACATCCCACTCATATTTTTGGTGAGGGGAGGTGTTACATACTCAGATGTATGGGCCACTGGGTAATGATTGAAGTACCATGTGTAGAGACTGGGAGGGTGTGATGAGGCGTAGCAGCTGAATGTGACGTTGTATCCTGTCTTCCCTGCAGTTGGCCCTGTGATATTTGGTGTCTCTGGGCCATCTGAACACATGGATATTATGTTGCATCACTTTTACTAAAAGACATGCTCACATGACATGTTTTCTCCACCGGATCACCCACAGTCAAATAGTTACAGACAATAAAATACTTACAGTTTATTTTAACATGGTAGCGGCTACTGGTCATGTTGCTCACAGCATTAAAAGCCTGACACTGATAATATCCTTTATCTGAGGTATGGACTGGGTTGATAGTCAGAGTCTTGTTGTCCATTACTATTCTTTCATTGGGGGAAATAATCTCCTCATCCTTCCACCACTGAATTCTGCTAACAGTTCCAGACACTTCACAACGCAGAGTGAGCGGCTCATCATCTATTGCTGGTCCAGTGGCCTTCACTTCAACTGCCTCAAGTGGATCTGAGGGTGGAGAAGAGAACAGAATGATTTTTTTTTTTTTTTATCACACAAACAGGTTGGCTAAGTAAATAATTTGATACTTTGGGATTCATGCTTATTTCCTGGGTCCCAGATGGTTAAATACTAATACTAATAGAATTCCCATATCTGTCCATTGTACATAAGGGAGCAAATTCAGGTAACAGCTGGCTATTTAGATTTACATCAAAACCGAGCCAGTTCGTCTGACCACAAGCTAACAAGCTCATTACTGTATTGTTTCTCATTTGTTTGTTACAAACAAGAAAATGTTGTGACAACAAAAGCAAATGCCACTGCGTCCAGCCAAGAAAAGTCTAGAACATGAAGCCTCAGCTCTTTGTTCACACCAACAATTTTTGCATGGATTAAAAACATAAGACATGTCAGTTAGTGAGCTTTTGTGGGTGTTGATTGACAGATTTTGTGATTTTTGAAAACCCCTAGCATTCTGTTTCCAGGATGCTAAAATAAATCAAGATAACTCCATATTGGTCTATTTATCAGCAAGTAAACCAAAATCCCAAACCCCTAAATACTCAACAGTTTCCTTGAAATTATGTTATTGCTTGAAAAAACAAACAAACAGAAAAAAAAACCCTTGAAATTATTACAACTCCAACCTCACCTAAAATCCAGAGCATTGTACTTGCACTGGTGAACCTGGATGTGACTGTGTTATGAAACACACACTTATAAGTTCCAGACTTGCTCTCTGTAACATTCACCAGGTGCAGGTATGAGCCATATTCAGTCAGGTACGTATCGTTGAACATCCACTGGATCATCGCTGGAGGGCTGGACATGGCTGAGCATGACAGTGTGATATTCGATTCTCTTCTATAGATGTAATGCGATGCCATGGGCATGATCATCATCGTTGTGTTACTCGGTCCATCTGATGATATGAGGGAAATAGTTTTAGGGATTAATGTTAGGATTGGAATTTTTGTTTAAATACGTCTGTATTTATATGTATGAGTTTGGTCTTTGTTAGGTAAAACTCACAGCTGATGTTCAGATATATGGGTGGACTGATTTCATAGCTGACACCATTAGACACATTGCACTTGAATGGCCCCTTATCATAGCGAGTCACATTGACTATGTTCACAGTAGTGTCTCCATTGCTGAACTCTACTCCTTCACCAGCTGTCAGCATTTCGTTGCCCTTCATCCAAATGTAGGATGGGGATGAGCCGCTGTAAACAGAGCACATTAGAACTGCTGTGTCGTTAAACTCCACCAGTGCGGTTGCTTTTGCCTCCAGGGTCACGTTTCGAACAACCACTAGAGAGGGAAACAGCAATAATTTGTTAGGTTTTGTCCAAATATGGAATAACAGCCAACATTAATATCTTCCTGAGGATACATGTTAATTGTTTTGATTGCATTATCAGCTTCATTTTTTATTTGCTCAATATCTTAATAAAAAAAATAAAAAAAAATAAAAAATAAAACTAATTAAAGTCAGCATTCTCCTCAGTCTCAGCCATAATATATATATATACTTATATGTGTCAAGCTAAATATTGTTATCTATGGTACTGAGACTGTAATAGCCACAGACACAATGCTGCTTGTCTTGCGAATTAACACCTTGCACACATAGAAATCCTCACTGGAATATGCTACCTGCCTTCTGCTGTCTTTTGTATGGTGATTTTTTTTTTTTTTCTTCAGTTTAATGTTAATGAATGTGAGGAAGTATCATACCGAGAAATAATTTTTAAAAAAGGAACCTGAGAAGTGTGCCTCACCTTGGACGGACAGTGTTAGCTCAGCAGTAATCTCGCTATCATCCAAAAACTGTAACTTGTACTTTCCAGAGTCTTCTGCTCTTAGTGAGTTTATAGTCACCGATGAAATGTTTCGATTGAATGTAGCCCTTCCGCGGAAACTGCCAAAAACTGAAACAGCTGTTGGAGTTATCAGCATGATGATGCTGTTGTTGACCAACCATGCCCCATCAGTAAAATTGGTCTTGCTGTACAGAGTGACATTGCTGCCCACAGGTGTAGGATTTTTAGACGCATGAATATTTTGGCTGCAAACATAATCTAGGAACAGAAACAAAGGAAAAGTTGGTGTAGTCAGTCATGTCGTTGTAATCCAAACACAAATAACGATAAAAAACACTACAATGTATTCCAAGTTGTACATTTAATAACTTTGCTTATCATAAGGTTCTGTACACAGGTCCAGACTCTCAATATCTGAACAAATAATAAAGAAGCAAAATGAACTGATATCTAATATAATTCAGCCATACCTGATGCTACTGTAGAAAGTATCAGGAGAAACACCACTCGTGGTTCCATTCTGATTTTTTGTTGGTAAGGTCTCCCTCAGCAAAATAGATTTGCTTCTGGCTCTGATGAATTCTAACCGGGTGATATTGTAGGGTCACAGCTGCCCTCTGATCTGCAAATATTTGCACTGTATCACTCTGACGTCTGTTCTCTTGGTTTTTACCCCTACCTGTACCATCACCAAGCCACATCGCACACCTTTTCCAGGCCACGCCTTGTTTTGCCCGGTCCACCCTGAGGTTTTACTGGTAGACATGAGGAGTGTCCATTTACTGTAAACCTATGTTGTTCAGCAACATTTATTCCATCAGATGAAGGAATGGGGATGTTTTCGTATTTTACCATGAACCCTTTCTATTTGGAGTAAACATTGGAAAATGGAAACACATCAACAGCAAAAGAGTAATTCATGCATATGTATATATATGTAAATATGTCTTTGGCTTTACATCAGATGATTTTTCTGTCAGAGTAATTTGGTAATGATCTACATCCATAATCTCAACACTGATATGATTCAATAGGGGTCAAGATACAATCTATCCCATTTCTCTATCTCTTTATTTCTGTTTCAAAGTAACCAAAGGACCATTCAATAAACATATCACTGGTTCACAAACCAATCATCATCTGAACATTAAGACATCATTAAAACCTTTATATGCCAGATTGTTTTAGATCGATATGGAGGCATTGGATAATGAATGATGAATGATTTTATGTTTCATTTTAGCTCAGCCAAAAACATCCGCCCCCAAAAGAAGTATGAACATTTCCTTTTTGCGTCTGACTTTAGCCTTTAATGTCTGATGGGGATTTCTCTTGAATTTAGTTTGAACAACTTGTTATTTGCATAATGATAGCAGGGAAAGAATAAATGCTATACACTACATGGATGGTCAAGACCTGGACGTTTATGTTGAAGGATACAATTTTTGACAGTTAATCTCTTTAGTTGATCTGTGTTTGAGCTGTGTGATTGTGACTGTGGCTGTGCAAAGCATTCACTGCTCCGTAGCTCTTTATCAGCCACAGGACATTGTTCACTTACTTAACATATTACAATGTAATGGGGAAAAAAAAAAAATCAGGTGCACACACACACACACACACACCCACCCACACAAAAAACACACTTTCTTTACATATTGTTTGCATATTATAAGTTCAATCCTGAGATTATAGTCCTCAGTGTTTGACTGCTAACATGGAAAAACCTTTGTTAGGTTACAATGCACAAAGTAGTTCACTTTATTTCACTGCATTAGAGTCCAGGATGAGCCACCAACATCTGTGAAAGAGAAGCAGTTATTCGTGCTATTAGTTATAGTTATTACATTGTAATTATAATTATTGTCTTTTTTTTAATTTGATATGAATGAGGTCAAAAGTATTTTCTCTTTCTTTTATCTATTTAAGGTAAATCTCTGCCATACAGGTGACCTGAAATTCCATTTTAATCATGAATTGAATGAAATTCAGTTTCTATAATTATGTGTTCTTTCTTTACAATTTATATTTGTTTGTTTTGTTTGATAAGGGTTATGAGAGAACATCCCAAGGAAAGCATGGAGAACTTTAAATTTTCATTCCGTGAAATATTTTTGGAAGTTAGGAATAACAAAAGTCTTACATATATTAACAGGAAGTTATTTTGCAACTTGCCTGACAATGACAAGAGGAAGGCTACCAATAAAAGCAGAGGAAGAAATTGCCCATTGACCGCCTGTTCTTCACTTCCTGAGATCAGAGACTCTGCAGAGACAAACCAAAGGCAGGGTGAAGGTGAGGAAAAACATGGAGGATGACATCACAGTCTTGACAAAACTCACTTGCTATCATGACGTATGAGGTGATATTGCCATTAATGCCGGTGTGTTTGTTGAAGGCCAGGCAGGAATATGGACCACTCTAATCTTCAGTGAAGCTATATAGCTCCAACAATGGACCTGTTGTGTTTACAGGCTCCCCTTTGAAAGCCCACTGAAATTCAGCCAGAGGATTGGACTGTGCTGAGCAGAGCATGGTCAAGTTGGATGCAATTAAAAAGGAAGTAGTATTCTGTCCATTAACTGTGAGAGCCATGTTGTCTGGGCCATCTGAGAGGGAGATAGAGCTCTTTAGTGATGCTTGATGTTTGTACATGGCCCATTTATATACATTTATGATTTACTTCACTTTTTCCTACTCACAGCTGATGGTAAAGTTTACTGGATCACTGGTACCATTACGGACAGGATTGAACACATGACACCTGAACAGTCCCCGGTCATAGCACCACACTGACTATAGTGAGATTGGCGTTTCCATCACTGAGCTGGACTCTGTCACTGGCTGTAACCCCAGAGCTGCCATTCAGCCAGAGGAAAGAGAGGGAGGATCCAGAGGAGACAGAGCAGGACAAAACTGGTGAATCATTGAACTCCATGAGGTCAGTCTGTCACATTTGAAATAGGTTCTGTGGAGGACAAGCCCAAAAATATGTTAAATTTAAATCTTGTATTGGACTGCTCCCTCATCATGGACTCTCTCCAACAAGAAAAGGCCTGCCATAATATCTTTATTTACAGTTTTTGGTTTGTCTAAAATGTTCAAATTGATAGTGGCTTTGAGAGATGGAGTGGATACTTGATACTTGTTTTTAGTATATTTTGTCATGTCTGCATCACATGTGCATATCTTGTATTTGCTTTTCTGTGTTTCATTTTAAAGCGACATCTGTATTTATACAATAATAAACTTGCTTACTTACTATTTATGTTGTCCAACCATTTACATGAACATGGAAGCAGAATATTAGAAACCCCCCTCAGCATCATGTTAAAACCACTGTCACTGCAGCCTAAAATAATGATGATATATGATAATGAAAACCTTCCCCCTACTGCTGATTCTTGTATCTGAACTACGAATGGTGGCTGGTATATTTATCATCAAAAACATACGTATACAGTGGGACTCCTTTATATCTTATTTTGTACAGGTAAGCAGCGATGTCTTTTGAGTTACTGATCCAACAGAAATAAGTTCTGTGAAAAGGAAGGAACAGAAAAGAATAAGCCAGAAGTAAGTTCCACAGACACAGACACAGACTGAAACTAACTAGAGGGCATGTGAGCGAAAGAGCACCAAAACCAAAACACAAGCAGGCTGTTACATTAAGTAGTGATGCATGTGATGTCCACATATCATGAGACAAAAACAGAAATCTCCTTTTTATTGCTCTGGGAACCTGTTTAACTGGAAAAGGTGAAGTAAACAATTAATCAGAAAATTTTTCCCTCGCTCTCCTGCTCTTCATGCTTGGCTGTTCTTGATGATTCCTAAGAGACAGCTAAAGACTCTTATATAGTGATAGGGAAATGGTGCTCAAAAATTAATTAGTAAATTAGATAGAGTTGAGTTTTTGAGTATTTCTTAATATTATTCTTGTTATTAAAGTGTTCCTTGCTCTGCTGCCTTCTGTTTTTGACTCATATGATTTTTGCTTGCCTTGTACATTTACGTTTAGTCATCAATTGGCATTCGGCAGAGACTTTTCAAAGCAAATTACAATGTAGGACATCAGTTAAGTTTTAATGTTGTTCTTAATTCACTTACATTGGTAATAGATATTTTAAAGAATTGGTGTTAACTTTATGTTTGGAGGAAACTGGTTGATGGAAACTTTCTTTTTTATGCAGCTCAAATGCTGGAGAAACACCCACATGGAGTTTATTTACTCAACAATCCTTGCCGTTAAGGAAGCCAGTAATAAGGTCAAACATCATGCAGCAATGCGGAAAGTTTTGAGAAACAATGACAGAAAGCAATCACCTACTGAAAAATATGAAATTTTCACAAAGTAATACAACTAATAAGAAAATATATCACCATCCAAATATCAGACTGAAAGACAGCCATTAAATATGACTTAAATCAGGATTATTTAGATCATTATTTAACTCAAGTGCTTTGAAGCCACATTATTGGGTGTTTGAAACATTCACAGCTGATTCACTTCTCGGTCCAACTTACCACAGCCTTGCCTTGAATTAAACTTGAATAGTTTACAGTGGTTAATAATGCAAAGTTTTGCTGAAGCTATTGTTTTGTAAGGGATGATCCTGTAGGATCAGCTATTTGACCATGAGTGATGTGTTTAGTCTCACCCAGAACAGTGATGGAAGCGCTGGCTCTCAGCTCGGGCTCACTGCTCTGAAGCACGTAGACTCAGTGTGAATCAGTCACAGTGACAGAGGTCAGAGTAAGAGCTCCTGTGTGGACGTTGAACACTGCCCTGCCGCTGTGACTTGGAAAGACGGCTTGCTGGTCACCCACCCAGGTGAGGATGAGTCTCTCCCATTGCCCAGCTTTTTCTGTTCAGAGATGCTGGAGGAGACAGAGACAATGTCACCGTGTCCACGACTACGGGAGGGTTGATAGAGGGCTGGACCTCAACAGCTCCAGAGACCAAAAAAGCTTGAGGAAGAAAGCCACATTTCTTTGTTACCATAATATATATTTCACAAAATGCACCATTTTGCTCCAATTTTGAAGCAACATCAATGATCATTGAAAGTTCATCAGCTCCAGCAGATTTACCCGGTATCACAGCCAGAAATATTATAGGCATAGTTCCTTCATTTTTCTTTGCCATTTTTTACTGATCTGAATCTGAGGAAATTCTCACTATTCCTGCTCTATTAGAAATGGACATTATATGTCCAGCCTTTGATTTTTGATTTTTCACTATGCTGGCACTTTAATATGAATCTTTATATCTTCAGGATATGTTATATGTTAAATCCAATTATTAATCCACAGGCCTTTTGTTTCATTAAGAAATTTCATTTTTTTAATGAGACGATCATTGCACCATTCACAATAGCACTCAGTAAACACTGGCAGCATTATTTGAGCTGGGTGTGTGCAAAGTTCAGTATCTGAGCACACCTGTCCAATTTACCTGACACATTGCAGACTGATGACCAGCTATTTTTAGAGCATTCATAATGCACTGTAAATGGGAGAAGGAGTAGCAGCATGATAGGACACGTATTCCATTTATTGCAACAAATAGTTTGTCATCAGGATCTCAGCTCTATTAAACATACTTTTTTTCTCATAAAAATTGTTCTCTGCATTTCCAACAAAATGTATGTTCTTGTTGTAAGATTGGTGTTAAAATAGGTATGAAAGTGGAATGATTGTGTTACATAAATAGTCCTTTGTTCAAATGTTAATAAATAATACTCTTGAAGAAGAGTGACCTGTGTCTGAATGATAAATTTGGATTGATTTTTATTCTGGATTACAATGAATTATGCTTCATGTATAAACATTACTCTAATGCTGAAGTTGGTGAATAACAGGCTAAGTTTTATTGCTTTATACATGGCAGTACATCCACCAACAACACAACCTCAACATTTGCTTGTTGGATGTAATTTGTATTAATAATCTGAATTTGGAAAGTAATTGGTAAATTAGGTAATGGTAATGGTAATGGAATGAAATGCACTTGACAGTAAAAACAATGGATTTATTCAAGTAAGGTATTGAGTGAATGCACTAATGTCTTTTGCCCCCCTGGAGATGAATAATGTTTGGAAAATTGTCCAGATCTCTTAAATGTGTACTTAAAAGTCTACATTAGTGTGTGAGGTAGTTTTCTCCTAAGAGCACAGCAAAAATTTGTTTATAGGTACAACAAGCCCATGATGTAGGCAGACCTGTCATGGTCCCATTGTCACTGATAGATTCATTTATGATGAAGTGTGTTTTGGACTACAGATCACATGCAAAATTGTGTTAGAGATTTGTATTCAAATTTGTGTATGAAAATACAATGCAAAATGGAAACCAGTCACATAAGAGCCCTAAGATCAAAATATGACTTATTGGGAACATGGAAGTGTAAAATGTTTTCAATTGAATGATTTTATTCATGATAACATAAATATTTGTTGCTGGTTGTAGCCAAATCCCCTTGAAATACAGAATTTAGACTTTATTGAATAATTGCATAGTCATTGTTCTTAACTAATCTAAACTAAGTTTGAGTAAATGTTGAATTTTATAACAGTAAAGATAAACAAAATCCACAAAAAACAAACTAACCAACAAAGAAAAAACACTAAGAGGATGCAAAACATTTTTGTATCCTGCAAGTCAACAAAAAGCCTTAAACACTCCTCTGTCTCCCCCATGTGTTGGCTGTGTGCGATTCACTTATGAGTCATTTCTTTAGTTTCACGAAGGCCACAGGGAGTTCAGGGTGTCACCAACCACATGCGCTTTAAAAACAAATCAGTTTAAGTGGCTCGATCTTGCCACATTTTATTTTCGTCATCGTCACAAAACCCTCTATTGAGCAACTAAGTGATTCAGTAACACTCTGAGGTCAAAGGTCACGTTAAGCAAAGTCTCACAGTGCTAGAGCCACTTTGTGATGAGTGAGGAGGAAACACCAGTGGGCATCATTTCTACACAAGCAGTTCTCAATTATTGCAAATTAAAACCTGAAGAGACGACTTATACTTTCATAACACAGAGTTGATAAAGTGAAGTCTCAATAGTAACTATGAAACTGTCACAGTAACTTAATAATAACTCGTTGTGTATATATTGGATAAAAAGTTGTGTAAATATCCAAATTCTAGTGCTTCAAAAACATGACAGTTCATGCAATGTACATTATTATGGTTATATGGAATGACCTTAAATTTACATAGAGTTGTTAACTAAGAATAATCAGGTTTCCTTATCAAAAGAAAATTAACTCTGACTCATGTAAAACAAACATTATTAAACATAATGCCTTTTAGTTTGTTAAATGTCTCTTGCTCAGCAGATTTCAGTGACCAGAGGTGAACCACTGAAAACGTTTGTTTGCAGACTGAGGAACTCTGTGAAAAAGTCCTTGGAGCTGAACTGTCTCAGATCCAGAGAAAAGAAGATGATAAACTGGGCAAAGCAAAGAGAAACAATTAAACTGTATTTAACACCCAATCTGTCAGTCACCAGGCCCGAGGGCTTTCATCTTCTACCATTAAGGTTGCCTTGGCAGAGACCAGCAGCTAGATTTTGATAGACAGATGGATAGATAGATACTTTATTGATCTCCAAGAGAAATTCACAATTCACGATTTTGATAAGCAGGGAAACTGAATCAATCTGCGAGAAACACATCAGGTCCAGTAGTGCCGATATTTCATTGGTTAACTACAAGTACTGTAGTACAAAATAAAGTAATGAAAACAATAAATAAATTTGATGCTTTTATTTCAATATCTCTTATCAAGCACAGATCTTTGTGTCATCAAGACTGAGAAACCCAACAGATCACACTAAGAGCAAGCACTTGGCGACGGCGGAGAGGAAAAACTCCCTCTAAAGGGAAGAAAACTCTGGCAGACCAGGCTCTCAGTGTGCAGGCAGTCGTCTCTGCCTCGGCTGGTTGGGGGGGGGGGGGGGCATAGAGAGAGAGACAGAGAGAGTGGGGTGGGGTAGGGGGTAGAGAGGTTGGGTGGGGTGGGGAATGGGGTAGAGACGTTGGGTGGGGTGGGGAATGGGGGGTGGGGAGGTGCCATTGTCAGACCAGTAATCATGGCTGAGCACCCCTGTGGGCAGTTGAAACATGAAAACCAGGTTTAGGACTGGGCACCGACTCTTGAAGGGCCTTGGTGAAAGGGGCTGTGAAGAATGAGAACGACTGAATGTATTGGATAGCTGGTGGTAGTGCTGATGGTTTTGGTGGGCTGGACTATTTCTCTCCCAGAGGAAAGAGAGAGATAACTCTTTTCTTTGCTCTGCCGAAAAGTTTGTTGAGCCTCTGAAATACATTCTCTTGGTGACCTTTTTCTTTGATGGGTCGGAGGCTGCGGTTCCATCAGTTGGTTCAGCGTCAGCAGGTGAGCTGTTGTTGTTGTCATCACTGCCTACAGGCAGACTATTGGAGCTTATGGAGTCGTTGTTGTGAGCAGCAGAGGATGGCTCTTCCTTGGGTGGATTGTTTGTTGCTGCTGAAGGTCCAGCTGGTTTGTTGTTCTGTAGATCACCGGTGGAGCTTGAGGGGGATTGGTGTTCTTTATGAGGGTAACTGGTAGCTGGCTGTCCAAAGGTTTTGTTGTTTGTATGACAACAGTGATGTCTAACAGGATGGAAGTACAGGAGCAGTTGTTTCTTGACTGGCTTGTTACTGATGGACTCGATATCGGCATAGTTTCCTGAAGGGTGACATTCAGAACTAATGCTGTTACTGTTACTGCAACTGCAACAGTTCCTGATACTGATGGTGTTGCTGACACTCCCAATGTCAATACCGACATCCTCTGTATCTGCGTCATACCCAGAAACACTCAAAGATTCATTTCCAGAGTGGCAAGATGGATTGTTGTGCACATCTGGCATGACAGCAGTGTTTGAATTGTCTTCATTATCCTTGTTTTCTTCTGGTTCCTCTGATTTATCCAGCAGGCAAACACTCATCAGCTGAAGGGCGGCCTCTGTGTACGAGCTGGCTGCTAGGTCATCCTTGAGGTGAGCCATTGGGCGCTGACGCCTCCTCACCAGGTCCCACAGACTCATCTCCAGCATTTCAAAGGCAATACAAGAGTAGTCTTCGGATATGAAATGATCAATGAACTTCACAATGTTGCTTTTGTCTGGGTTGAGAGCCCTGACTTTTTCCAACATGTCCACTTCCCATTCAGCGTTGACATCCTTGGTCTCTTTGTGTATCTTGACTGCCACCAATTCTTTGGTCACCAAATCCCGGCACTTGGCAACTTTTTCAGACGCCCTTTCCAGTGAAATCAATTTATTCGTAGAAGGTTGTGCTGCTTTGGAGAATTTCTCCTAGCTGTACTTTTACTCCTGAAGACATTTCTGCAGAAAAATATTTCTAATACGTGTGAAACGTAGAAGAGTTGACTACTGTTTCGCTCGGTGGACGATCAGAACAGAAATGACCTGTGCAGGCCACGCGTGGACTTTATGTAGCTGTGGTTTGATGTCATAGATGATGTAACAAGGCAACTCTGAGTTCAGAACATCAAAGGCAAAAGAGGAAAAAGTAACAAATGGAAATTTAAATAAATATAAATAATAATTTAAAAAAAATCCCACACAGTAAACAAAGTAAATAAGCAAAAATATTTAAAGCTCTTCAAACGTTTAGGTCATGCCACTGAGGTTGGGCACTTTTAACTGTATAACTGGTTTGTTGGTCCTTTAATTCTGGTTGGTATTATTTATTTTGTTGTTGTTGTTTGTTTTCAACAGGTGTGTGGCTGGGAAGAGATTGTTTTTACTTTAAGTTAATGTCTACAGTAAGATGAGTGAGACGAAGAAAAAAGAAGAAATAAGTCAAAATGTCTAATTTTAAAGGTGAACCTGTTGTTAATCTCCATGGTAACGTCACATCAGGAACTGCCTGAGGTGACGCTGAATAGTGCTGTGTCTGTTGTTATTAGAATAAGGCTTGTAGTCGTAGTTTTCAGTCACGTGACTTGAGCTGACCCCTGGAGGGCAAAAAACCGGCTCCAAGATGGCGGCTAACACTGGAAACGCCGGAGAACAACAATGCAAACCTGTCAATTTCCAAACGGTTTAAGAGCCACGAATATTTAGATCATCTCTTTAAAGAAGAAAACACAAGATATAAGATGAAACCTGCAAGTTTTGGGCACTTGCGACCCATACACTGCACCCGCCGCCGTATTTCAGCCGTTAAAAACAGCGAAGTCCCTGACGGCGATGTTTCCATTTATCCTGTGGAGAATCGCTCCTCTTACACTGCCGCCAGGATGAGAGCATACAAAAGTACGGACAGCTATAAGGATTTTCAATCTGGATGGGTCAATAATGCTGCCGTTTGGGAGGTGAAGGACAAGAAATTCTTCATTGTCAGAGCAAAGGTGAGTGCTAGCGTTAGCTAACGTTGATATGGGTCGTTAGTGTCAGTTCACTTCTTCAGTCAGCATTCTTGGGCAGTAGTGACAATGCATGAATATTTTGGTTATAACATAAATCTAATCCCAAATGTCAGCTAAACCATTCCTACTGTTTAAATGGCCCACAGTTGACAGCTTGGGTTGCTGTGGAGAAAGAGGGATTGGTGCGATTAGGCCACTCCACCTGTATGGCAGGTTTGGGGGAAGTGTGTCCACATGTAGGTGCCATACTCTACGCTTTGCTAGCAGCTGTTAACAAATCTTGCCTTTGATGAAATGTTCGTTGCAAAGACGTGTGTACTTCGATGGCTACCATTCTTTGCCCTCCTCAGGGACGGAGGCACGTCTTAAGACACATATCCACAATCTCCTCCTCTCTGGGTTTTCGCTCTCAGACGGGATTCTGTAAAAGCACAGCCTAGGCTTGTCTCCTCGTCGATTTGTGCAGCAGCTATCCGGCATTTTGGTAAAAGATTAGCCAAAACTAGTATAAAAAAAGAAAAGAAAAGAAAAGTATCTGGCGGGTAGCGGACAGGTAGAGGAAGTAGCGTCTTTTGCCCTCCAGGGGGGCGTTCCCACAATGGCGTGACGTCATGTGAAAACTATGTTGTGTTATGTGTTCAGCCTGCCATATTTAATATTTGTTTATGTTATTCCTGGTACTGAGACAGTACTTCTGCCAGATGCTCACCTGTACTTCAGAAACGTTCAGCAATAGAAGCATGTGAAGAGCTGCATGCTGCCATCGCTGCTGAAACATTTAATGCACTTTGTTTTCTTTGTAACTTTTCCCACAGCAAGTTTTCCTTGACAAAGTTTTCTGACTGTATGCTGGGGGTAATGGCAGATGGGAAAGTCCCCATTCAGATATTTTTGGATCTGTGACTATCAGCTGTGCTGGAAAAGAACTCACTTATATGTCGCAAAAACATGATTAACTTCTAGATTTCTACAGTGAATAAAAGACACAAGGAAACATCGCTTCTTTGATGCTATACACTATAAAGTATAGATAAGTATAGTGCATACCTGCACTGACCTCTCTGAAAAGTCATAGTTCACTATTTAATAACTAGGTACTAAAATAACTGACACCCACAAGTGATTGTTTCATCTGACTCTTGTTGGGCCTAGGTGGGTCATTGGTGATTGGCTATCCAATTTGACTAACTATTAAGATTAAGAATATGAATGTGTAATAATAACTTTAATTAATATCAACCTACCACCCTCAAAAGGGAAACAATAGTCAAATGACCAATTCAGTCTTATTTGATACCATTACTTTGGATCCCTGATTGATCATTAACTACAGACAAGTTATACTAGAGTAGAAGGATTCTGAGTTCTGCAGAGAAGAGGCTGGCAGTATTCATTCTTGTGCAACATTAATATATATATACTGCAACCAGGATGGCTATTGGGTCCGCATGTCTCATGTGCTCCTTTGTTAAGGCCAGCTGAAATAGTTCACAAGTGATGTGCTAAAGCATGTATGAGCATACACAAATCAAAATCAGCCCCTGCCGTGGCTAAGCAACAACCTAAACGCTTACAAGAAAGCCTAAGTGAGACAGTAACCAAATCTCCATCAGCATGCACAAAGGTCAACAGTCCAGTGTTCAGAGTGCGGAGCTGCAGGTTAGAGTGGTGGAAATATTCTGTAGCTCCTCAAGTTGCTGTGCTACTGGTAAGTTAACAGTTGATGCTAACTTGAGGCTCATTGCTTGAAAGAAGCAGCAGGAGGACATTTTTTCAAATCTGTTTATGTTAAAATTGTTCACCCTTAGGAATCCTTGGCAGGACCTCGTGTTGCTAACATGTAGGAGAATAAAGTGTTGCAATGGAGGTCAGGGCCAAAAAAGACCTCCCAGGAGAGCAAATCCAAGAGACAGGATCCACAAGTGGTCTCAGAGTATCCGAGCGAAGAGGCAGGAGGATCTGGGGCCGAGAGTGGGCTCAGAGCCAGGAGAGAAGAGAGGCACAGAGAGAGTTTTTGTAGATCTGGGGTACTTATCTATACAGTGGCTAGTAGCAGCTGGACTTAGAGTTTGTCTTCTGACATAGGTGTGAAAAGGTGATTGTGGTTGTGGACTGAGTTAATGGACCCTCCTTAGTCTTTGCAACGAAGGAGAATGTGGCCCCCCCCCCCCCCTTTCTTGAATGGACTATGGCCCAACACTCTGTTCATGCTCACTGGGATCACGAACTGCGTCATCAACTTTTCTGACACAGTGCCCTCCAACTACTAAATAAAGAAACTATTGTAAAGACTGCCAATATTCAAATGAAGACAAACCACTGAGGTGGAACATGACCTGTAGAACTTGGTAACTGAAAAAAATATTTATTCATCTGGATAAGCATCCAAAGTATTAAAAAAATAATACTCTACATGATATTACATTCAATCATTCTTTCTTTGGCCAAAAAGTAAAACACTCATCCATCAACTGTATGAATACCTCACAGGGAGATTGATCTACGGTAATGAGTAACTAATGGGGGAGGGGAAACCTGGGTGTTAGATTGAAGAGCTGAAGCTTGGAGACAGACATTTCTCATCGTCTCATTTATTCTGAACTAAAAGGAAACCAGTGATTGATTTGCACAAAGAGCCAACAATAAGCAGAACAGAAATACTGTGTGCAACCTGATTCAGCACAGCGCCAGACTAAACCATGATCTTTGTGGATAGAATTTATCTGTATCTAGTACTGCATTACTAGTCAAACAGTACGGTCAAAAAAAATGAGGCACTTACCTGATAAGGTCATTGTGGAGTCTGGCTGAGGGTAGAGGACTTTCTGACCTGAACCTTTGTTCTTAACAAATATCCCTCTGCAGGTTAATGGATATGAATTGTATTGGCAAAAATTAGCTTGCCAGCCTGTTCCATCCTGTATTTGTTGTTTATGTGATACATTTTATTCCATTCAAAAGTGACTCTCTTGATATGGACACTGCAACACCTGCTAGGAGACAATAGTGGCTGCGAGCTAATGATTTGTTTACAGAATCCCACAAAGCATTGCATTAAATTCCAACACATCCCAAATTGTTAGATTTATGTTTGGCTTTGTTGCTATCCCGTGAATGTCCTTTTATAAGTTGCTCAGTGGAAAAGCTGTTTTTATTTGTAGGCTGAAACCTTTTCCCAGGACTGACAAATTTTTTCCTCATGTGAATAATGAAGAAATTAGTCTGTGATAGCGTACTTCAAATTGTTGGCAAAGATGGCAGTCAGTCAGTCATTAAATTAATGAAAATAGAAAGTGAAATAAATCTATGATAAATCGCTTGATTTTCGGCCTCGGTCAGGGTCACGGTCTCTCTGATCTCTGACAGCTACAAACTTAATTTGCCTTAGATGGAATGTATTCTGGTGTATTAAGAAGAAACCATTTGAAAGTGGCCGTATACTATATCTACTGTAGATATGTAAACTACTACAGATATTCTGACGGGGAAAAAAGCACATCATCTTATCACAGGGCAACTTTTAATGATATTTACAGAAAACTTGCCCTACATTACGGCACTGTTTCCTCAAGCCTGCCTGACAAACTTTAAGAATCAAGGTCTTTATTGCTTTGGGCAGATATAAAAGAGAAAATCAAGATCTTAAGTTTCATGGACGCTCCTTCAAGTTACTTCACATGAATTAAATAAAGAAACAAATAAAAATCATACAGTATACATATGGAGTCAAATATTCTGAAACCAGTGTAAGACATTTTGCTCAACTTAACAGCTGAATCAACTGAAAAAAAAAATTCACAAACAGAACTGATGTTTGCTTTGACTGTACAAAACAATACAATGCTGAAAAAAGGAAATTAGGAAGTGCAAGCGAGTACCAACAATGGGGTGACATTGTTCTGTCTGACCTTAGCCATGTTGATATCTTTCAGAGGTGGTTGATTATTAACTACGGCTGAAGTGATTAGACTTGAGTAAACTTTAGCTGCCTCTGGCTTCATCTAACATGACTGGCTGGTCCATCCTGTCCAACGTGATCAGTTCTTGGGCCCTGAGCATAAATTTTGGTGCCATTATCACCAGCCTGAGCACCATTCAATGCCATCCTCTGTATGTGTGCATCATAGGTAGGAGGGGAAGATTCTGCAGGAGGCCTGTTGTTCACTTTGACCTCAGCGTAATCTGTTGAGTAATTGTCTAACCCCAGCTGGACTGTCCCTCTATCCCTGTTCTGGCCAAACTTGAGGTTTGCATAGTCCAGATCCTGGAAAGGGAATAAAGACAATGATAAATTGGTTGCTCTAGATTCTGTCAGGCCCCCATTTGAAGAAAAATGGTTGCGTTACATTCCAATCAGCATTCAAACCATTTTGAAAAAGAAAATAATCTGATAAAAATTAAAAATGCATATTATGTGAAAACTTTTTACTCCAAGTGTTCATGTTTAAAACTATACCCATAAATTAAAATCTGACTTTCTTTAAAAGTTACAACACAAGGGGTAAAATATGAAAAACTAATCTGGCTGTGGTGAAGTGTGTGCCTGTAACACACATCTCCACCCCACTGCACGAGTTGAAAAACTACTTTCTGGTTCAAAGTCTGATGGTGAAAGTTAATGGTAAACACAATCTGTTTTTGTCATCTGTGACATCAGCTAGGAGTGTCACAGATGGGGGAGGGAGCTTCTGAATCAATCTAAAGAAACCCGATCACGCACAATCCAACAGTATCATTATTGGATGTACACTACTTCGCCCACTATTACTACTGTTTTTATTGAGATAAACTGCAGGAGTTTAGTTTTCATTACTCTATTCTCCCAACACCCGACAAGGATAAAGTATGTAATTATAACCTTGGATCTTTAATATACACTGATGGTATACTGCTTTATTCCTCTACTCCACATACAATCCCCATATATTCAAATGCAGACATATATGTAATCACAGCTGTAATGCAGTTTGTCTGAACAGGCTTGTGGGAGCAATAAGTGAAAATAATGGATGTACAAAGCAAGGCATGGAAATGTTTTGTGATTATCTGTGTAACCTAAGTAACCAGGTTACTAGGCGAGTGTATATAAACCCACTGATGAGTTTTACCTGACTTCCTGAGAATGCTCCGTTGTTCAGGCCTCCATCTGCTTCAACACATGAGGAAAAAGTTGTATTGAGAAGACATTCACATGAGTAAACAATACTCAATAAATATACACACATACAGACAACGCTCATCTATAATGTGTGCTAATAATTTTGTAATACTTGTAACATTTGTAAACTTACCTGTTCTGGGCTGGTCATCTCCATTAGAAGATTTTTTCTGCTGTTTTCTGTTGAAAAAGGTAAATTGTCATCACTGTCGCACGCTTTTTTTGTGACACAATAATAACAACAGTAAGTTTTTGTCAGGTGCCTATCATTAGATTAAATCCGCCATGCTGATCGTGTTGATCATAAATGTAAAACAACATGAAAAGGTGAAAATAATAAGCCCAACTCATTTTAGTACTTGATAAAAAATCTTGAAAATAAATGAATAGAATTGAGGAAAAAAAGCTATTTTCATTCATCCATAATACCGTTCTTTTTCAAATAGAACCTCACCTGTTCTGTTTAAAGAATACAGATAATCACTTTTAGTTTTAGCGCCATAAATTTCAAAGATGTATTCGGCAAACATCAAAGATTTACATCATATACAAAACGTACATACATTTTTTACTTACTTTTTTTTCCAGAAAACAAACACAAGAACCAAAACTGCGATCACGACACAACCGGCAATTACTGATCCAGCGATGCAACCACTTGAACAAACTAGAGGTGGTCCTTCAAAGAGGTCTAAATAAAACAAGGGATGCAATATGAATTTTACACCATTTTACAAATTACATAAACAGACTCTATAACACATGTGAAAATAATATTAATAAAAAATCTTTTGGGATTTTATATTCGAAATCAGTACCTTCAGTATTTACTTTGGCTGGAGAATATTTTGGTTTGGAGGAATTTGCATGCAACATGTTGCTTCATCAAAAACCCTTCTGGTGTTTAACTAAAGGGCTGTTAAGTACAGTTTTGCTTTGCAAGACAATGTTGCCTCATGAGTTAGAATAAGTCTGCCTTATGTTGTTGGAAGAAAAGACCTTGAAAAACCTTCAAGAAGCAATCTGCAATCAACATTGTTGAAGTACCTTGTGACGACAGTGTGACAGTCAAATTATGCACTGCAAGTACTGTTCTCCCGGTTATATTATTCGTTGCTTCACAGATGTACTGTCCACTGTCAGAATAATTAGTGATGTGTTTCATGAACTCAGCAGAAACACTGAGTGTCTCTGTCTCATTCAGTTTCCAGATGTAAGTGGCAGATGGTGTGGAATCAGCAGAACAGGTTAATGTTAAGGTTTTATTCAAAGTTATTTGACTTGGACCTGTGATTTGAACATTTTCTGGTCCATCTGAAAGAGAGAGAGAGAGAGAGAGAGAGACAGAGGGTCATTTTGCATTATTGCATTGGCATAAACAATGTTATATATAACCAGTGCACTCAGCACTTTAATTTAGTGCTCCCAACAGTAAATGTAGTCTGTGCATCATGTTACTTACAGTTAACAATCATGATGTATTCAGCTTCGACACTGCTGAGAGGGTTGCTGATCATACAGGAATGTGTACCATTGTCTGTTTTATGTAGAGGCTGAAAAGACAGCACTCTGCCTTCGTCATGAAGCTTCATGTTGTCAGTTAGGGCCAGATCTGCGCCGTTCTTCTTCCACTTCCTAGTAAAGACGGAGCCAGCAGCCTCACAGGTTAGGTTGACAGAGTTTCCCTCAACTGGCTGCTTTGTTGACAGTGTGACAGCATAATCTGTTAGATTTTCTGTTGGACAAAACACAAAGATTTTGTCAGAGAAATACAAAGACAGGTGCAAAGATGGTTTTCTGCAAACTGACTGAGGAAATAAATATATAGTTGAGAGAAATAACAACAGTTCCTCCTTGCAAACTAATGTGTAATGTACTCATCCACTATTCTAACATTTATAGTTTAAACAACCTATACTCTACCCATATAATTGACGTGGGGGGAGGACACAACACAAACTGACTTCGACATCAGATTGTGAACATAGAGGGATAAAAGCCAAGTTAAAATTCAGTTAAAAAACCAGTCAGTCAATCAGGTTACTTATCCAATTACATCACGTATAAGGAGTGATATGATCCACCATTGGGATGTTTGATTTTGGTCTGTCTTGACAGATAACTGTGATTTTG
This sequence comes from Remorina albescens, assembly GCA_034769265.1. Lineage (NCBI taxonomy): Eukaryota > Metazoa > Chordata > Actinopteri > Carangiformes > Echeneidae > Remorina > Remorina albescens. The sequence goes on from CM068486.1 coordinate 7,845,356, forward strand.
CACTTTAAACAAAACTTGTATGACCTAAACATTTTATTTCCGATTTTATTCCAAGATCTCTAAGTTATTTCTGCGCAAGCAAAATGGCAGATGTATTATAAACACAAGAGAACACATTCCACCTCTGAGTCTTTCTACTAAAACTTACTTAGAACAGAGATGAATGATGGTTGAGATGTTTGATTTATCATAGTTTGGTTGTTAAGGGCCTGGCAACTGTAGTTCCCACTCTGACTCATCTGAACATTTATCAGTCCAGTATCAGACAGCAAGTCTCCGTTCAGTAACCAGTAAAACAGGGCAGCAGGGTTGGATACAGCTGAGCAGGAAAGTCTGATGTTTGACCCCTCCAAATAGTTTTCTTGTGATGGAGATTTTGTTAAAAGGGTATTTTCTGGGCCAACTAACAGTTGGTTAAAAAAAGAAAGAAACAAACAAACAAAAAAAAAACGACAGAAGATTCACTGTGATGTAATGTTAGTTGCATGGAAATAGAAAGGAATACGGCATGCATCCAGATTTAAAGGGAGGTCTTTGTGATTAGATTTTTATAAATTAAGTCACCAGAGAAAATCTAACCTCTGTTTGATTTAGAAACTGTTGTTCTACTGCTTTGGACAGACAATTAAATTGACACTATGTTGTTTATGGAGGTTTTGTCAATTAAGTTGAAAAACCTGTTTCTCTGTAACATGCAGATGTTGTCAGAGTAAAGATGGAGCATGCAGGTCAGTAACTCTCAGCTGATGGAGAGAAGCAATGGATCACTGGTGCCATGACTGACGGCATTAAACGCATCACACTTATATGGGCCCCGGTCATAGCGGGTCACATTGACTACAGTGAGATTGGCGTTTCCATCACTGATCGGAGCTCTGTCACTGGCTGTAACCTCTGAGCTGCTGTTCAGCCAGAGGAAAGAGAGGGAGGATCCAGAGGAGACAGAGCAGGACAGACGGACTGAGCTGAACTCCACCAAGTCTGTGCTGCTGGCCGTTACTATTACTCTGCAGACTTGCTCTGTGGTTGTAGAACACAATGGTTTTATACTGTAGTTGCCATCATGAAATATCACTACGGTGACGAGGAATAAAACCCTCTAAACCAAGCCACACTGAACAGTCATGTCTGAGGTTTCTAATCTGAGCCAAAAGAGAGAGCGCAGCAATAATCCACATCATGCACAAACCAAATGAAGTGACAGTAATGAAAATCCTTCAGGCAACCCCACCGGTCTGTCCAAATAATTTTTCTGTCATCATGTAAAAAGATTTAGTTATGTTGACTGATTCAGTAGACTGAGTAAAGAAATATCAGGTAACAACCTATATCCCAGCCATATTGGACACATCACACCAGTACTGAAAAAAATCTCCATTGGCTCCCAGTTAAACAGAGAATGGAAATCAAATAGTTTATAAAGCATTGCATGGAATGGATCCTCAATACCTTTCTGACCTCCTTAATAGCTACAACCCAATTAAATCCCTCAGATCATCTTTTGAATGTACCTGCAATCAAAACTAAATCAGGTGAGCGTGCTTTCAGTCATAGTGGTGCCATTCCACATTTATTCCGGAGAATGAAGGAACGTTTATTCCTACAATTTGAATCTGCAGCCAGTTAAAAGACACCAACCGTGATATAGAGTCCAGATTAACTAAACCCTCTCCTGAAATCAGCAAGGACTGATACAGTAAAACAATAAAACTTTGGTCTGGAAAACTATGGTGAGCCAACAGACGCTGAAAAGGTTCACAGTGACAGGTGGATTCATCGTATGTTCTACGCTCTTCAACATTCAAATAATTATATAATCTACTGTTAATATAGACATATAGATTGTAGCCACTTTATATTATTTGCCTTATTAAACGTATTATTTAATTGTTGCTATTATTTATTTGCAGATTATATACAGATTGTGCAAATAGACATACATGTGCCCATATCAATACTATATTACCCAGCTTACCCAGAAAAGAGACAACTGGGGGGTGTTTGATGTATCGTATACATATTGTTAAAGGTCTTACAGCTGTAGTTCCCACTCTGACTCTGAAAGTTTTAAAGTCTGAGCTCTGGTCCTTTATCAGACAGCAGGTTTCTAAACCAACTCTAAAACCCACTGAAACTGGACAGCAGATAGGAGACAGCTGAGTGGGAAAGACTGGTGTCTGACTCTTCCAAATTGTATTTTTGTGATGGCGATGAGGTCAGTTTAGTGTCTTGTGTGCCATCTACAGTGTGCGGCTAGGAAAAAAAGAACAAAAAAAAAAAAAAGAAAAAGTTAAAGGTCATGCAGGTTAGCTCATTGTCCAATCTCATTAAACCATCAACTCTTAATGACAAAGTTATAGCTTTGAAGTTGCATGCTTATATAATGCAGAATAAAGAGTTTGCACATGTAGATTAGTGACTCCGGCTGATGGAGAGGTTTATTTGATCACTGGTGCCATTACTGAAAATATTCAAGGCCAGACACCTAAATGAGAGAAGCAATGGATCACTGGTGCCACGACTGATGGCATTAAACGCATCACACTTATATGGTCCCCGGTCATAGAGGATCACATTGACTATAGTGAGATACAGCCAGTGACAGATCTGAACTCTGTCACTGGCTGTAACCTCCGAGCTGCCGTTCAGCCAGAGGAAAGACAGGGAGGATCCAGAGGAGACGGACTGAGCTGAACTCCACCAAGTCTCTGCTGCTGGCAATTACTATTACTGTGCCAACTTGCTCCGTGGTTGTAAAACACAATGGTTTCATTTTGTAGTTGCCTTCATGAAATTAAGAGGCAGAGATTTAAAAATAATATCCATACAGTTACCAAGAATTAATTTGACCTGAACCTGAACGTCTAAAGTTTGTTTGTTTCATAATTCACAAACCAAATAAAAAAATGTTATGAAGACCCCTAAAGCAGCAACGAAACATTAAATTTAAATTATTTCACCATCATCATTTGAAAAGTTTTTGTTTGAATAACAATAATTTGAACAGAATATACTTTTATGTTATCACTTGCACACTACAATCATATGGCTGGAGATTTATGGAACTGGAATTGATTTATGCTGTCCATCCTAAAGTACAGCAAGTGTTTAGAATTTGTCTCAGAGACATTCATTGAACTATAAGGGGTCCTCACTTGATGTTGATGGTGATGGTTCATGTCACCTTTAAAAATTGTATCAACTCAATATTTGGATTATGAAAGTGACTTACCCAGCATGACCAGAGAGGTGGTGTTTTGCTGGGTGCCTTCTGGGAAAATAGTGAATTGGCAGATGTAGTTTCCCTCATCAGTCATTCTAAGATCCCTAATCTGGATGGAAGGCCTGGTGATGTCTGGGGGTGTTGATAAGAAGCTGACTCTGCCCTTCAAAGGTGTTTCAGGGTAGCTGGGCAGACGGTCAGGGGCAAATGCAGCAATGCTTTTTTGTCTTCCATCCTTCCATGTGATCTGTGATGGAGCAGACACAGGTTATGTATACAGTACATATATATACATACACAGTAACTGAAAAAAACAAACAAACACTTTACACTTATTGAGTCATTGAGATGCGACTAAGAAATGTGCCCATTGCTATATTAAATCCCCTTGAGCCAAATTATGCTGAGTATAATTTATTTGGACGAATAAAGCATTAGGCTTCATTTAATATAAAAACAGGTTGACGTATAATTGACAAATACTATACATGGAAAAAAAAAAATTCTGTATTTTCCTCAGGGTTGGACAAAGTGCAGTTCAAGAACACTTCTGCTGGTGGAAAAGAACAGGACCCAGATTACCCAGCCCGGAGGGTTAACTTGGAGCCATGCCTGGGATAGGGGCCTGACAGTGTATGCCCGGTGGCCAATCCTTCACCAATGGGGCCCAGCTGGGTGAAGCCCGTATGGGGATGAGAGACAGAGGGCAGGTGTGGGCTTATTGCTTGTTCCCAAGCTCTCTGCCAATGTGTTGGAGTTTAACCTGGTGAATAAGAGGGTTGCGTCCCATCCCCCAAACCTGCTGCTGGACACCAGAGGTGAGGGATGCTGTCAAACTGAATAAGGCGTCCTATAGAACACGGGGGGGCTGAGGTTGCTGCGGCTGTTAAGCAGCTCTGTGCTGGCAGCGCCCGGGGGTGGATGAGACCTGCCCCAAGTTTCTCAAGGCTCTGGATGCTGTAAGGCTGTCTTAGGTGGCATGCCTCTCCAACATTGTGTGGACATAGTGGACAGTTCCTCTGGAGAGACAGACTGAGGTACTGGTTCCCCTTTTAAACAAGGGGGACCAGGGGGTTGGTGATGGGCTGGCGACCTGTCCAGGGTGTACCCCACCCTCGCCCAGTGTGAGCTGGGATTGGCTCCAGCACCCCGCGACCCAGAAACAGATAAAGTGGTTGAAGATGAATGAATGAATGAATGAAGGAGCAGGGGGTGTGTTCCAACTATAGGGGGATCACATTCTTGAGGCTTCCTGGGGAAGTCTATGGCAGAGTGCTGGAGAGGAGTTTGTCCGTTAATCGAGTTTCATATTCAGGAGAAACAATGTGGTCATGGAGCGCTGAACCAGTTCAATACCCTCACAAAGGTGCTGGCGGGGGGGAGAAATTCCCAAGCAGTCTACTTGTGCTTTTTATATCTGGTGAAGGCTTAAGATGGCGTCCCTCTAAGTATCCTGTGGGAGGTGCTATGGGAGTATGTGGTGGATGGCCGCTGCTAGAGGCCATCCAGTCCCTGTACTCTTCAGATTCTTCAGATTCAAACTCTGGTTCGTATGGCCGGCAGTAGGGAGAGACCAGGAACAGATGGAACACGTTTCGTCATTTTTCCAATAAATCATAACCTGTTTAAACTGGAACAACCAATTTGCTATATTATAAATTTCAATATGTCAACTACTGAAACAAGGTATTTTAGTGGTTTTATTAAATATGAATAGGTTGAAAAATGTATTTAAAAACAGTCACAGTCAATAAAAATTTCATTTCTGTGTGAATTTGACCTGTGAGATATCATTCCCATTGCTATTAGTGAGTGCACAGCTTAGGTTCACCGTCTGAGTGGGATATGAAAATATCTCTGGTATCACCTCTACTTCTTGACCTTTCACTCCTAGAAGAAAAAAAAAAGGGAAGTGTTAATGTCTGTTGTTCCTTTATTTACAAACTCAAAGAGGGGACAAAGGAGAGAGGATAATGACGACTTCTTAATATTAGCACCAACTAATATTTCATTGTTTAGAGTTTACGTATCTAAGTGTGTAAGTATAAAGTACTTGAATCACAAACATTAACTGTGGAAATATGTACACTCACAGATCTGAATATCTGACACTATTTACATTTGCTGCTTCTATCAGATTGTTTGTTGTACTTTTTTTTTGTTTGTTTGTTTTTTTTAAAACAGGAACAAAACTGCTGAACAAAGCTTAGCTGTAGCTGTCATAATAACTGCCTAACAGCTGATATGTTGCTGTCATATTGGTTCTAATTTCTGTTGGTGAGATGTATAGCGCACAGAATGTGAGTAACTCTGCCTTTTGAATTTAGTTTGGGCAGTCTTAAAATCTATTAGCTAAACATCTTGGATAATGTGAATTTTCTTAAAGAACACAATTAGTATTTTTGACTAGAAGGGTAAATGAACACAGTGAAAAACTTAAATTAGAAATTCCTACCTGTTAAAGCCACAGAGAAAATGTAAAATAAAAAAAACATGTCCATTGATCAAACTTCCTGAGACGTGCATGGGAGAAAAACTCCCCCAGCTGACTGAGACTGACCTCATAAATGACGTGTTGCGGTGCAAACAGACACAACCCACTGAGCCTACACCCACTCAGGTCCATGGTCAGAATCTGCATGACATTTCCCTCTTGTGGTGGAAATCAGCTTGTGCACAGAATTCGATGAAAGGAGATGTGACATTGATCGAGCTAAGAGGATATT